>CM060067.1:45490570-46090570 GCA_030533445.1 Cyprinodon diabolis | reverse complement strand
GTTTTTGTTTAGACACAATCTTGGCAACAAACTTCCTAAGTATGTTAAAACCATGACATTTATGACAAGTAAAACTTATGAAGAATTACAAGATTTTTTAAATCTGTGTATCTAAAGCTTATTTTTAATTAAAAAAGGGAACAAAACAATGAAATTGGCTGCATGATCTGCATGATGCCAGTTCACCACTAGAGGTCAGCACACTCAAGTTTAAAACCTTTGTTAATTTTAAAGCTCTGCTCAGATCCTGAATTTTTGTCCTTTATTATAATTAGATTATTCTGCACTATTTTGCTTCTATCTTTATTTTTCTTTTTAATCAAAAGACTGACAATGTTTATTTACAGGAATTTCTAATAAAGCTTTGACCAAATGTTTGAATTTGGTATAATTGAAAGATATAATTCACAGTCCAAACCCAGACTTCATCACCTCTGCCTCCATCTGTCATCATTTCAACTCCTCTCCCTCAAAGACCAAGTTAGAACTAGTTTATTTCTACATCAGATCACATCTGCAGGAACCGACCATCTGCTGAACCTTCAGCTGGTTCCACTGAGCTCTGTAGGTAATAAGAAAAGAAACCATGTAGCCAATCAGGTGCAGAGACAGACCAGCTTTATGGCTGATAGTTTATTTTCCACTGATCCAGAATAAACTGGGAGCTATGGGAGCAGAAATAATCAGACCTCTAAAGAGAATGAAGGTCTTCAACTTCATCACAGAAACACTTTAACTGAATCTGAATCTAAAACCAGAAAAATCCCACTGTGCTCTTTCATTATTCTTCCTTTATGGAATGAAATTATCTTGGGGTCACTAACCTGTCCTCCACTCTTCACCTGCATTAACTCCACCTGCTGGAAACACGTTACTTGAATAAAGGACACCTGTCCACTTAGACTCCAACCTGTCCATCATCATCAGACCAAAGAGCTGTGAGGAAGCAGAGATAGTAGACCTGCTACAGGACGACAGTTCAGCAGCCCGCTGAGAGGAAAACATCTGCTGGGAGAAACTCTAGATGAGCATCAGCTGCATCATCCTGGGGCTCTAGATCCTGTTCCTCACAGCTGAAGTGTTCCTACGATGTACTCTAGACCTGAGACAGCTGATGGATCAGATCCGTATTTCCCCATAGATTCCATGCAGCGTATCAATGGAAACGACATTTACTGCTGAAATTAGTCCATTCTTCACTGAGATAAAAGGAAATGTGTCATCATGTGGGAAAGCTTCCTTTTAAATCCTAACATTTTAATCTCCAATCAGTTTTGGGATTTTCTTTTCTTTGTGTTGAAGGTTGAGCTTCAGATAATAACAACTAGATGCTTCTTCACTTAAAGGCTTTAAATCTTTCTTTTCTCATTTCCACCAATCAGTTCCAGTCTTGGATGTTTTGACCTGAATCCTTCCTCATGTTGCTCCTTTTTTCCAATGCTGCACTGATGTCTGAGAGTGACTCGTTTTGATAGCATCTCCTTAAATAAAAATTAAGCACTTCACTCCCGACCAGCTCACAGAGCCTTTCACTCTCTCCATTTACGACATTTTTAGTTTGATAGCAGAGGTACGATTATCTAGCGGCACAGAAACTGGGGGTCGATGTAATGAGTAAGGCTGCGTTTAAAAAAAAAAAAAAGATTTCACAATTTAGATTCTAAATTGTGTTTGTCTAAACGTGTTTGTATAGATTTAGATAGATTCTCATTAACTGCTAAAGAATGATATAATCAAAGACTGATTTAACAGAGTATGCATTTTTCATTGTCCTTGAGTACCATTACTTTATTAGCTAACGGCTACAAAACTTCTTTTAAACTAGCAATCCAGTTTCAGACCGGAATAAACCAAAAATAGATGTAAATAACAGAATGATGTAACGTATTACACTTCAGGGGTTGACGTTAAGGCAAGTGGCTTTCACATTTCATTTGCCCAGAAACAATACTTGCCCAGTAAAATGTTTGATAAATATAGTTCTTAATATTCATTTTTGTAAATATATCAATGACTGTTTTTTGTAATTCAGTATTTTTTAAGTTTCCAGGTTCCTGGTGTGTATCTGCATGCGTCAGATAATGAACTCAAGCCTACATTACCGTGATAACGTGCTTTTCAATCCTTCCTGCACATTCTTTTCAAACTAAACTTTGCTTTAAACTGTTGTGTGCTTGGAAAAATATAAATTGTAATGTTAAAAATCAAAAAAAAACTTGATAGGTTAAAAACTTAAAATAAATCACAAGACAGAAGTCACTGTCAAAAATGAATAACTTTTATTTTAGAGTCACGGTATGTTTATTCAAGATAATACTATTAATATAATGTGACTTTTCTAGAGAATCATTATACATAGTTATTTTATTCAGGGTTTCCACAGTCTGACATCATTTCAGAATTCCCTGACTTTAACTGACTCAGGATTAGTTTTCCCTGACAAAATAAATGCAGCAACAAGACAATAATAATAACATAACAGGTCGCCAATCTAACATGTTTAGCTCTATAACATTTAAATGAACCTCTCCAATGTCTGAGAGAAAAACATTTAATGAACATTTTTTAATGTATGACCTGCATCACTGTACAGAAGACTGCCGTATGATAGCGCTTTCTAGCTTGTTTGTCGTTTTGGTAATTATATCAAAATTACTGCTAGGTGGACAAAAATCACGCCATTTAGCAGAAAATCCCCCGGCTTTTTCAAATCACGTGAGAATGTGTACAAAACAACAAAAATGGCGCCGGCAACGCTTGTGGGTCGTTTTCATCGAATGTCGGTGATTTTAAAGTAATTTTGAGTCATAATTCTTTTTTTGCGATCATTGCACTTGCCCGGCGGGCAAATGCAATGAAATTTGTACTCTCCCGACAATAAAAACTACTTGCCCAGGGAGATCGGGCGATGGTTAACATTGAGCCCTGCGATTATTTATGTTATTAGATAGTTACAAATTCTCAGTAATAGTTACAGCTGCTGACTACTATCAGATCATACTGGCTTACTTTTGACCGTATATAATGTAGCTAGCTAGGGTAACCCCTAAAAGCTAATGCTAGCTTATGTCAGCTAACGGTACATTAAAGCCTCTCTTAAACATATACCCCACTCCAAGCATTCAAATCATTTGACCCTGCACTGGATATTTGGAGCCTAAAAAACCCAGCAGGAAATGAATGAACATGAAGTCATCTCTTATTGGAAGACCGATTGTTAAAGTTTGTTGGATGTTCATCAGGAGTAGACGTCACCTGAGTAGCTAAAACAAAGTAGATCCTACATCACTATACGATAAACAGACTTTCCATATGTCCCACTGTGTGTTGCTGTCCTCTGAACATCAGCTAGCATACATGAGGTGGTGTTGTCAAGTTATGGGGGGTTTCTAGCTTCAGCTCCTCCCCAAACTTGAAAACGGCTGGTCATCACCAAGAAGGACGCTAGGCACAACTCAAATCCTTTTCCATTTTTGCTTTTTATTTGGGATCTAGGATTGGGATTTAGGTTGAAAACCTTTCAAACAAATTGACAAACAGAAGAGTATTAGTTTAAAACAAACAATTTGACCAACAGAAACTGAATTAGTTCAAAACAAAGATTTTCCACTGTGGCTCACCCATAAGCACAAACAAACTGAATATTACCAGGCCACGAGCCATACTGCAATATCTTTTAACTCAACCTCAACTTTTTTTTTTTTCAATAAACAATATAATAATAATAGCTAACTTTATTTTCTTCTTACCAGTTGTGTATCTGGTGATTAAACCATGAGCTTAAACATGCTTGCCAGGAGCCAGTCTCTTCCTTTGTCTGTCAAAACTGCCACACATGGGTGTGCAGGTGTTTTAATCATAGGAAGGCCCAACCCCCAACACAAGTTCACTCCTCTTTTCTCCTGTGCTTCTTTTTTGACATGACAAGCGTTAAATATGCTAACGCTGTTGCTACCGATAGAAGGGCCACCTGCAGTAGGTTAACGAAGTGTCCGATGTTCTCCTGGTATCAATGGGCCCAGAAGAGCCGCTTTAAGGTCCAGTTTAGTTTAACTCATTCAGCACAGGATCGGAAAACCAGATGTTTTCATTCTGCAGGTCAGACCCTTTGGCAGTGCTTCTTGTGGCGCTGCAAGTCGCTGGATTGTCTGAAGGTTTTCCCACACAGTTTGCAGGAATACGGCTTCTCCCCCGTGTGTGTCCTCATGTGGTAGCTCAGCCCCCCCCCTTGATTGAAGGTTTTGTGACACACTTTGCAGGTAAACGGCTTCTCTCCTGTGTGAACCCTCATGTGGATGTTCATAGCGCCCCTCCTGCTGAAGCCCTTCCCGCACACGCTGCAGGGGTAGGGCTTTTCCCCTGTGTGAGTTCTGACGTGATAGGTCAGGGTGTCGCTCTGGCTGAAGCGCTTGTGGCAGATGTGGCAGGAGAAAGGCTTCTCCCCCGTGTGCTGCCTCAGGTGGCGCACCAGGTGACTGTTCAAGCCGAACTTTTCCCCACAGATCTTACAGGTAAACGCCTTCTCTCCTGTGTGAACCCTCATGTGGATGTTCATACAGCTCCTACTGACAAAGCCCTTCCCGCACACGCTGCAGGGGTAGGGCTTTTCCCCTGTGTGATTTCTGATGTGACAGGTCAGGGTGTCGCTATGTCTGAAGGTCTTGTTGCAGATGTGGCAGGAGAAGGGCTTCTCCCCCGTGTGCCGCCTCAGGTGGCGCACCAGGTTACTGTTCAAGCCGAACTTTTCCCCGCAGATCTTACAGGAGAAGGGCTTCTCACCGGTGTGCGTAATCATATGGCGGAAGGCATTGTACTGCGAAGTGAAGCGCCGCGTACAGAGCTCACAGGAGTAAGGCTTCTCGTTCTGGTGCGTGTCTCGGTGGTCTTGCAGCAGCAACATGTTGGAGAACTTTTTGCCACAGGTCTTACAAACAAAGGGTTTGGGTTCATTCGAGTCTTCGGTCTGCTGGGAGCCCACTTCTTCCTGCTCCTCTTTAATCTGCAGAAACCCTGGTTTCTTTGAATCCACACTGAGGAACCTTTCGGGCTCAGTTGGAACGTCTTCCTGATAAACACGGTTCTGTTCTGTTAAGAAAAAAAAGAATCAGAAAAAAGTAAGTTAGTCCACGGAGCTAAACCATAAAAAAATTGACAGCGGAGTCTCAGCTGGTTCTGCACTAACAGGTCGACTAGGAGGAGCTCCGGTCTGGTCACTCTCAATATTTCTGCATCCGTTTTTGTGCAGTGGCTATTAATTTATATGAACAGATCTGTTAGAAATATTTTATTTATACTCCGTTTGTGTTTCATGGGTTGTGTATTAATGAACTATTATGATGTATAATGTGTGATTCATCGTTTATTAACTCTTGCTAAAGATCGTTCCAGATACAGGTCATGCAACGGACGGGTTGTGAAGGAGGCCTGAACATCCTCTATCACATGTTTCTTCTAAACATGTGTTCTTGGAACAATTCAATTCTAAAACAACCACATGCTTTGTTTTAACATATGTGCTGAGGTTTAAAGTAAGATCATTTTGTTTCCCTTTCCCTTAGTTAAACCTCAGCCCCTGACTTAGACCTGCCAAGAACCATTGTAAAATATCTATTTATTATCACTATTATTATAAAATATAGCTTGTAATTATGGCTATAGCAAACAATGATTTTAGTGATCAGTGATTTTATCTTTAATTTTTATGATTTATTGAGAAACTGCTTAAAAACAGTAATCCTCTAAAGAATATTCACCTATTTACCTAAACTTATTCTATGATTAATTGGAATACATAGAAAAAAAATGCAAAAACTTCAGATTATCCTTTTGTTGTCGGAAAATTTTATTTTTGTTCTTTCCTTCTCAGTATATTGATGTATGCTATGTACTCTCTAAAAATGTTTTTTTCTTAGCTAGTTTGTCTTGCAAGGCCACAAAATGTCTGAGTGGAAGATGGTTATAGACAAGACATACCTTTTTTCCATAACAAAACCACATAGTTTTTTAGGTAACCGTTTAACCAGTGTCTGTTATTGTTTTGACTCTGCCTTAAAAGTAAGGGAACAACTTTGTCTAAGGTCAGAACTTGGCAGACCATCATGCTGTGAATGTGAATGTATTGTTCTCCTTTACTTTGCAAAGTAAATAAAGTGCCGACTGAGTAAATCCATCGATCTCCTTTATTTAACTGGACTAAACAGTTGAAAACTTTTTTTCACACAACACTTTCAATACAAAACCAAAAAGAAGGATGCTGGAAAGCATGGAGCATGTCTGGTGTAGTGTATGGTGTTTGGCACTGACGATAGGCCCCGCCCTTCCACTACACCCACTTCTGCTCTCATCAACAGTTTGTTTAAATGTTTGTTATTCAGTGGGAATAAAATAGTGTTGAAAAACTAACAATTAAATTCATTACATTTCCTATTAAACAATCATGATAATTATGGACGAATAGGAATTAAAGTGAGAATAACAAACTAAAAAGTTGATGGTTTGACCAACAAGCTAAAGCCCGGCTCACATCGATTGTGACGACTTTTTAATCTCCAATCCCATTTATTCACACTGAAAGTATATAGAGAGGCTTCGACCAGGCAGGCTGAGCAGATCTAGATATGTGGAGTTTTTTGTTTACTTCGGTCTCTGTGCCCAAAGAACTGAAAAACTCTCCCACATTTGACTGGGAAGGATTATAAAAAACAAAACGGCGCTTCCCCTACTTCATGACTCTGTGCCTATATTAAATACACCACAGGAACTACATAAAAAGAAAAGGAAAACGCAGCAATAAAGGCTGTGGGGCGGTTTGTATGCTGGATGAGGCAGAGAGGCGATTCTCAGAGAGAGATCTGTGAAGTTTGTTCAAGTTTTTTTTCTTTTTTCATAAAGAGGATAGAGTGATGAGCTGCACTTACTTCCCTTTGTTTCTCTCAGACAGAGTGATAAACTGCTCTTTCTTCCCCTCGATGTTTTGTGTTTGAGAGGTCCAAACTGGATCACTACTTTTTCTGTTTTCTGTCCCCCTGAACTCCTACCACGGTATTCTTTTTTTAAATGTTTCTTTGATTTTTGAGCCAGTCTGCCCCGCCTGCTTTATATTCGCTGTACGACTCCAATCCTGACAGTTTTCCCTGAGATTGACACATTTTAGCCCCATTTACTCTACCCTTTTGAAACCGTGCTGAGATTGGTCTGAGCACGGTAACCAAGATAACTGTTGAGTGTAAATGGTACGCAGAACTGAACCGGACCGTGGCAGACACAACCGAACCGTACTAACATGGTACTACTTCATCAGTAGGGCTCGGCTCGGTTCAGTTCTATCTCGGTTCACAGATAAAGAGCGCATGAGCAGATCGCGTCATCTCCTTACAGTCAGCCTTCTTAATCAGGAAACTTCAGACATTCTTAAAAATCCTAGCTTCCCTACTGTGCCACACAATTTCCAGTGATGATTCTGGTTCGCAGTGTGATGAACCTTGACCGTCTGTTGTTGTTTCTTGCGTCAGTAAGCCCTGAGTAGACTATCGTTTGTCGTATCCACTTCCTAGAAGACGACTGTCAAGTAATTCACCAAAGGCTGCCTTCTTCGCCTGACTCTCCGCAATCTTCCTAAATGTTGCAGGCGCCACCATGTTGGTTTGTTTTACCTCTAGAGAGAAGTAGTACCATAGATTGCCACTAGGAGGCGAGGAATCATGCTAGTGTGGTGTGTAAATGGTCAAAGGTAACTTTTAAATGGGGCTTTTATTTTGTCTCTCGTCTTGTCAGACCCATGAAATTGCCGATGAATTGCTGCATAGTCCGACTGAAACAGACCTGGGGTCTACCTTAGTCAGAACTATGCAGCCCTCTGCAGAGAATCGTGTCGGGTGCGATCATCTCCACTGACTCTCAATGAGAGATAAACGCCACTACTTGGTCCAATAAGATTTCCTGTCAGATCGGATCATCAAGGGGGTCCAATCTGAACATGATGACTTGATATGAATGGAGTCTGGTGTGCTATTGTTTGGTTGGAAAGAAAACTTGCAGCATCACGGCCCTTTCTGGAACCATTTTGACAATTGTGCTCTAGAGATTCAGAACCCAAAATAATTTTGCCGCTCCAAACTAAAAAAGAACCAACAGCTGAACCTAAATATGGACTTAACAGACCCAGTGAGGCCCTTAATAATCTAGATTAAATGGGTTCAGATTAAGGCAGTGGGCTAGTCTCTGTTCCAGACCTGTTGGGTCATTCGGACAAGTAGGCCTACAGTGTTTCGTACCTGGTATTTGGACGTTTGCAGGGTCGTCTTCAGAACTCCCCGATGGTTCTGCGCTATTGGACTCTCTATGTCGCGGCACAAAGGTATCAAACTCCTTCCCAAGCAGTGGACTCTCATCGTCATGTCGGGTCCAGAACTCCAATTTTCTGGATTTATTCTGGGGAGATTCTGGGTCTTCTGATTCCGGATCATCTTCTGATTCCAGGAGTGCTGGTTCCTCCAGGTCCTCCTTGGTATCCAGGTACTCCAACTCGCCCAAGTCGTCTATAGTCTGTGGACATCCTGGTTCTGACAGGGCCTCTTCGATGTCAAAAGGTCCTAACTCGTCCAGGTCGTCTATGATCTGTGGACTGTCTGGCTCTGCCAGGGTCTGGTCCATTTGCAGCGGTTCTGGTCCACACTGTTCATCTCCATTCTGAGGAGATTCTGGATCATCCAAAGCTTCTTCTCCCTGCAAAGGTTCTGGCTGCTGCTGAGCCTCTTCGGTCTGTGGAGGTTCTGGTTCTGTGAGGTTCTGTGTGAAGTCAGGGGGATACAGCTCCACTTCCTCCTCTTTGATGCGTGGAGGTTCTGGTTCTGTGAGGTTCTGTGTGAACTCCGGGGGATACAGCTCCACTTCCTCCTCTTTGATGCATGGAGGTTCTGGTTCTGTGAGGTTCTGTGTGAACTCAGGGGGATACAGCTCCACATCCTCCTCTTTAATGCGTGGAGGTTCTGGTTCCACCTTGTCCTGAACACAGAGACTCCCGTGGTCGGTCAGAACCTCTTCCTTATAAACCCGTCTGGGAGGAAGTCCTGAGGAGACAGAGAATATCATCATGATCATGGCGATCCAAAAGATGTTCTAAACTTCAGAACCACCAACAATGCAACACCAGGATTAGTCTGTGTTCTGATAACTGAATCTGGTTCTGACTGATGGGTTCATACAGAACAATGATGAGTTCAGTCCAAACAGACTGAGTCCAGTTCCACCAACAAAACAGTATCAGAACCTGCCAGTAACACCTCCCGCCATAGAGTGGCAGTAACGGTGGTTTGCTGAGTGGCAGTGGACCTCTAGTTTCTGCGACCCGAACCGCCTAAAGCACCAACTTTTGCTCTTTTCGAATTCCTAGGACGCGTCCTCAGAAGGCCAGATTCGAAGGACGATTACGTCATAGCGCCGCGCCGAGGTCTGTTCGGATTCCAAGAGTCCTTGTTATGCGACCTTAAAATGCGTCCTTTTTTTTGCCCGATTTGAAGGACGGGTCCGATGTATCCTCGCTATCCTTGGATATCCCAGGATTCATTGCGAGACCAAGCAAGCCGGCTGCTCCGTGATCAGTGGTGAATATCGGAAGTTCAGTTTAATATAATCCAGTCAGTGAATAGTTCCGTCTGAGATGAATGAAAAAAGCTGTTTTACTGGTTATAGAGTCAGATATGTGGCGGTAATGTTGGATTTACCTAAAGGTTTTTATCTGTTACTGTGTAAATGGGTTTGGCTGGAATTTAAGGACAGATTCTAATATATCTGCAGGGTGGGGACTATAAATCTGATAGGAGTTTAATTTCTTTTATTGCCGTTTTGCACAATTTGCTTAACTAAGACTTTTTTTGTGGAATATTAAAGATTTTGCAGATATATTCTTTATACATACATTGTTTAGATTTACTTATATATTTCTACCCCTTTTTATAGAATAGAAAATCCCTTTATTGTCCCACAATGGGCAAATTTACAGCAGCAGAAAGATTATTGAAAATGGTCACACAAATGATGACCTTAGGAAAAATGTCTAAGAATAACATAGTAGGAAATTTGCTTTGTGCGTCAACTATCACGGTTGCTAAGAAACATAGCATACGGCGGTAAAACCTGCCGAAGGGTAGACCTGTTCGGATTCACAGCCCAAACTCTTCCGGTCTCCTTTTTTTCACGGACTTTGAAGGATCCAGTCCAGGTAGACCGCGTCCTTGGAGGATGCAGCCCAGGAATTCGAATAGAGCCTTTATGTGGCATTATACAGAGAAGAGCAGAACTCTAGATGTAGAGTTCAGAACTCTAGAATTCAAAACTCTAGATGTAGAGTTTTGAAAGTCTGAGGGCGAGCAGCTCAGGAACTCTCCATGGACTCGTTTCAAGGCCGTCAGGACATTTTAAACCTGAATATTCTGTTATCAATAATAAGGCCTAATTTCTTTCACCGCTTTGTTCTTTCTACGTCTTTCAGTGTATCATCGATTGTCTGCTTGTTTGTTTCTCAGTCCAATCAGTTTCCCCACTGCAGGACGATGAAGGCATTTCTTCTTCTACTGTGGACCCCAATTAAAATCTGTGTTTTATTTTTAAGGGGAAGGATTCCAACACCCCTTTCCCACTGGCTGAAAACACCTGTTTAAAACCGGGAACAATCGGCATTTAGTGGCAGTGGGAACACCTCACGATTGCTTGTCTATCCGGGTCAAACGACTCGGCAAGCTACCAGGATTAAAATCGTCTCGGCTCTGATCGGAATTCTGTGGGAACACCAGAGCCAGGGTTACCCGCTTAATTACTTGACACCATTGTATGCAACTTACAGATGCCAACACACCACGCCAGTTGGTTCCTATCTAACAAGCAGAAACAACTCAGTTTCCATTTGATAAACATGGAGCTGAATGAGGATGAGGAGGGAGGCACCTAGCTGGACTCTGAGGAAGACAGTGATGAACCTGACAAATGAAGATGTGGATGAAACTTCCATCTCATACCCCTTTCCCACTGGCCAGTCGGTCTGATCTAACAAGCAGAAACACTCTGTTTCCATCCGATAAACATTAGGGATGTAACGATATTGACATTATCTGCTATCACGGTGGTAAACGCGTCTCCATATCGTCGTGGTTGGGTTACAATAATAAAAGGGCAGGTGTCCGTCGTCAAAAAGCAAGAGGAATAAACACAGTCCCGCGGAAAAAAATCTTTAACTGCATAGACCATGATCCTTTGCGCTGCATCGTCATACCAACCTTAAGCCAATAGGATTGCACACAGATTGCACGCTGTCCACACAAGCTCGCAGCAAGCTAGCATGGCCGACAGCGATACTTGTAAGGATGAAAACAACCCCGAAGTTGAGATTGTGCCCGTCCCTGCAGCTTTTAAGTCAGATGTCTGGAAACTTTTTTTTTTCGCCGTGTCAAAAAATGCAAAAGGAGAGAAGGTGGTGGACAGACAATGGACTATATGCAAGCACCTAAAGGGAATTCCCTATTGTTTACAATTGTTCTGGTTGCTTCTTAACTTGAACATTGCACAAAAGAATGAACAGAATATTGATGTTCCTGACTACAACTTGCACTTTAAAAGCACTATGTGATCAGCGTTTTATGTTGTCATGATCCATAAATACAACAATAAATTGCCTGTTGACTGGCAAAAGCAGAAAAAATATCTGTATTTTTTTGCTATTATCGTCACAAACACTATGGTGAGTTATTTAACAGTACCGTGAGCTTTTGCACAATATCGCAATAAATATCGTACCGTGAGGTCAATATTGAAATTGTATCGTACTGTGAGATTTTGATATCGTTACATCCCTAATAAACATGGAGCAGCTCTGGTGAGGAGTATTCAGACAGATAATAGAGCGAAACAATAAATAACACTGACTACGCCGTGGCTTCCTTCCATGTTGCTCTCCATTGTTTACTTTCCTGGTTTCTGTCACACTGGTGACATCATCAACCCACGTGTTGGTGTCACCACACATGCAGCTGTAGGGGGTCAGAGGCCACGGAGCTGCCAGCAAGGGGTTAGATTAGCTTTTATTGCCAATGGGAAGGGAGCCAGATGCCGATTGTTAGCGAGTCGACACATGTTTAAAAAACATATCATTGGGAAAGAGGCTTTACATTGAAGCCGATTCTGATTTCTAACCAGGAAAACCTAAAATAATAACAATCACATGTGGAGATCATCAAAAAGATTTAAACACAGAAAATTAAACTGTTGCTGCTGGAAAATAAGATTAAGCGAAGAAACAAGAAACAGGATTTTAAGCTGGAGAAAATGGAGAAGACAGGATGAAACGAAAGGACTGGAGACGGTCCGAATGATCGACTCGAACATAATAATTGAACTTCATTAATCTCCCAATGGAGGAATTCACTTCTGCATCTTAACCCATCCCCTTGGGGAGCAGTAGACTGCCACTGTGCGGCGCTTGGGGAGCAGCGTGGGCTTAAGAGGAAACAATGACGTATTCAACTATAAGAATTTGACCCATTTCCATTCACCGCCATCCCATAATAATGCTGGATCGTGTAGTCTCCACACGTCCAGTTAAGCCAGAAAAAAAAGACGAAAGAATAAATAAATTGATTTTAATGGATTTTCCTTTAATTGACCCGACAGTGATTCATAAAACCCCTGAAATGATCCTTTATTTTAACATTTGTGAGACAAAGGAATCAAAGTGAATGTCTTCACTGAGCAGGGTGTTTGTAGCCATTTTATTTACCCAGCATGCTCTCTGGTTTGACTTTATTCAAAGTATCAATTCTCTGTTTTCTCATCTTAAATAAAAAAAAATGAACTAAAAATTACATTTTCTACATCCAAGGAAAACTGCTTGAACAGCTTGATATTCTGGACTAAATCATAAACCAATCAAATCAAATCCTGAATCAGATTCAATCAGGCCTTCATGAATAAATAGATCTAGGAAATCAGAATCTATCTTCAGCGCCAGCTGTTCGATGGAGCCTTTTCTATGAAGCAGTCGGACAAGATGAAACGAAACCCTGAGAGATGCTACATGCTAAGCTAACGCTACGAGGTCAGTGTGAGGTACAAACAGGAAGAGATCGGTAAAGCTTCTGTTTCAGCTACTGTGAAGGAGTTCACACCAGGCCAGAGTTGGTGGGGACGTGTCCACACCAGGCCAGAGTTGGTGGGGACGTGTCCACACCAGGCCAGAGTTGGTGGGGACGTGTCCACTCTAGGCCAGAGTTGGTGGGGACATGTCCACACCAGGCCAGAGTTGGCGGGGACATGTTCACACCAGGCCAGAGTTGGCGGGGACATGTCCACACTAGGCCAGAGTTGGTGGGGACATGTCCACACTAGGCGAGAGTTGGTGGGGACATGTCCACACCAGGCCAGAGTTGGTGAGGACATGTCCACACCAGGCCAGAGTTGGTTAGGGACATGTCCACACTAGGCCAGAGTTGGTGGGGACATGTCCACACCAGGCCAGAGTTGGTGGGGACATGTCCACACCAGGCCAGAGTTGGTGGGGACATGTCCACACTAGGCCAGAGTTGGTGGGGACATGTCCACACCAGGCCAGAGTTGGTGGGGACATGTCCACACCAGGCCAGAGTTGGTGGGGACATGTCCACTCTAGGCCAGAGTTGGTGGGGATATGTCCACTCTAGGCCAGAGTTGGTGGGGACATGTCCACACTAGGCCAGAGTTGGTGGGGACATGTCCACACCAGGCCAGAGTTGGTGGGGACATGTCCACACTAGGCCAGAGTTGGTGGGGACATGTCCACACCAGGCCATAGTTGGTGGGGACATGTCCAATCTAGGCCAGAGTTGGTGGGGACATGTCCACACCAGGCCAGAGTTGGTGGGGACATGTCCACACTAGGCCAGAGTTGGTGGAGACATGTTCACACCAGGCCAGAGTTGGTGGGGACATGTCCACACCAGGCCAGAGTTGGTGGGGACATGTCCACACCTGGCCAGAGTTGGTGGGGACATGTCCACACCAGGCCAGAGTTGGTGGGGACATGTCCACACCAGGCCAGAGTTGGTGGGGACATGTCCACACCAGGCCAGAGTTGAGGGGGACATGTCCACACCAGGCCAGAGTTGGCGGGGACATGTCCACTCTAGGCCAGAGTTGGTGGGGACATGTCCACACCAGGCCAGAGTTGGTGGGGATATGTCCACTCTAGGCCAGAGTTGGTGGGGACATGTCCACACTAGGCCAGAGTTGGCAGGGACATGTCCACACCAGGCCAGAGTTGGTGGGGACATGTCCACACTAGGCCAGAGTTGGTGGGGACATGTCCACTCTAGGCCAGAGTTGGTGGGGACATTTCCACACCAGGCCAGAGTTGGTGGGGACATGTCCACACCAATAATTTCCAGTTTTTTTCCTTTTCCCGCTCATTTCCTATAAATAAAGATAAAAGGAGCTTTTTCAGCTAAAAATGGCAACAGATTATAAGTTTATACCAGTTAGTATTATATTTTCTTTTCTAGTTAAAAAATCTGGCCTTCTCAAAGGACATATAAAAAATATAACCACGTCTGGGGGACAGTGATTGGCCTCCATGTTCTGAATGCTGGCGTACCATAAAGAATAAATGATGAACAGTTTAGTTTGTGCCTTCAAGTCGTTGCCCATAGGAAGACGTTACTGGATATAACCTACGGAATATCTTCAGAACGGCTCCAAATGACACAAAGCCCAATGTAAAAAAACGGCGTTCCCCTTTAGGTGGGATACACCACGCTTAAAAATGTGCACACATGAAAACCCCCGAGGGTCAGAGACTCCCCCACCACTGTCTGCTGAAATCCTGTGGGAAACACTGGAGGACCATGACTCCCAGTTCCAGGTTAACATGTTTTCTTATTGAACAGAGAATCAGACTGCAGAGCTTCTACAGATCTAGAAATGTAGTTTCTAGCATCATTATATTAGTAAAGAGGTTCATAAATCTTTTTAAACGGAGAGAAACAGGGAGAGCTGCAGATTTAAAGGAGAAACAGATTTACTGGGATATGCAACATGCAATAAAATATATATCCATGTTCAAGAAAAAAATACGCTATTCTATGATTAAAATCTAGCATATCCAGATTTTTCTGGATGGATGGAATTTAAATTGTTTTACTAGTGATGCATAGGATTTATCGATTTTGGCATCAGAATCGGCTGTTATTGGTTATTTTTTTATACATCAATGTTTTTGGGCTGTATACAGGTGCTGGTCATAAAATTAGAATATCATGAAAAAGTAGATTGATTTCAGTAATTCCATTTAAAAAGTGAAACTTGTATATTATATTCATACATTACATACAAACTCATATATTTCAGATGTTTATTTTGTTTAATTTTGATGATTACAAATGACAACAAATGAAAATCTCAAATTCATCATATCAGAAAATTAGAATATTGTGAAAAGGTTCAAAATTGATGGCCCCTGGTGCCACACTCTAATCAGCTAATTAACTCAAACCACCTGCAAAAGCCTTTAAATGGTCTTTCAGTCTAGTTCTATAGGCTACACAATCATGGGGAAGACTGCTGACTTGACAGTTGTCCAAAAGACGACTATCGACACCTTGCACAAGGAGGGCAAGACACAAAAGGTCATCGCTAAAGAGGCTGGCTGTTCACAGAGCTCAGTGTCCAAGCACATTAATAGAGAGGCGAAGGGAAGGAAAAGATGTGGTCGAAAAAAGTGTACAAGCAAGAGAGATAACCGCACCCTGGAGAGGATTGTGAAACAAAACCCATTCAAAAATGTGGGGGAGATTCACAAAGAGTGGACTGCAGCTGGAGTGAGTGCTTCAAGAACCACCACACACAGACGTATGAAAGACATGGGTTTCTGCTGTCGCATTCCTTGTGTCAAGCCACTCTTGAACCACAGACAGCGTCAGAAGCGTCTTGCCTGGGCTAAAGAGAAACAGGACTGGACTGCTGGTGAGTGGTCCAAAGTCATGTTCTCTGATGAAAGTAAATTTTGAATTTCCTTTGGAAATCAAGGTCCCAGAGTCTGGAGGAAAAGAAGAGAGGCACTTCATCCACGTTGCTTGAAGTCCAGTGTAAAGTTTCCACAGTCAGTGATGGTTTGGGGTGCCATGTCATCTGCTGGTGTTGGTCCATTGTGTTTTCTGAGGTCCAGGGTCAACGCAGCCACATACCAGGAAGTTTTAGAGCACTTCATGCTTCCTGCAGCTGACCAACTTTTTGGAGATGCAGATTTCATTTTCCAACAGGACTTGGCACCTGCACACAGTGCCAAAGCTACCAGTACCTGGTTGAAGGACCATGGTATCCCTGTTCTTAATTGGCCAGCAAACTCTCCTGACCTTAACCCCATAGAAAATCTATGGGGTATTGTGAAGAAGAAGATGCAATACACCAGACCCAACAATTCAGAAGAGCTAAAAGCCACTATTAGAGCAACCTGGGCTATCATAACACCTGAGCAGTGCCACAGACTGATCGACTCCATGCCACGCCGCATTGCTGCAGTAATACAGGCCAAAGGAGGCCCAACTAAATACTGAGTGCTGTACATGCTCATACTTTTCATGTTCATACTTTTCAGTTGGCCAACATTTCTATAAATCCTTTGTTTTTATTGGTCTTCAGTAATATTCTAATTTTCTGATATGATGAATTTGAGATTTTCATTTGTTGTCATTTGTAATCATCAAAATTAAACAAAATAAACATCTGAAATATATGAGTTTGTATGTAATGTATGAATATAATATACAAGTTTCACTTTTTAAATGGAATTACTGAAATCAATCTACTTTTTCATGATATTCTAATTTTATGACCAGCACCTGTATATACGTCACAGCTCCTCTGTTAGCCATCCTGTCATGCACAGATCAGATGCCAGACAGTTGGGTTTAAAAAAAAAGATTTACTGTAATGAATGGTAGAGAAAAACAAATCCTCTGGTTAGCCTCCCCTCTGGTTCACCAACAGCTGTAATGCAATAAAAAGTCCAGCAATCCCTCGGATACCCAACTCTACAAAGAAGATAGCCAGACCGGAGCACTCACCACAGCTGGGGGCCAAACACATTCTGAGGAATTGTCAGCCGTTCCCAGTATTTATAGGCCAAACAGTAGGGGGCGCCAAAAACCACTCATCACAAATAACTATAAAACATATTTTAGTAGCATTTAATCTACATCTTCTAAAACCCATTACATACATAATGCACTAAAAGCCTCTCTCTAACATCTTTAAACATAAATATCAGTGTATTGTGGTTCCTTGTGTTCTCAACAACAGGAAAGAATTCAATTTTAGAAAATACAAAAACCTGATGAAAGCATTCGGGTGGAGTAACTGTAGGTCCATCTGCCCCCACCCTCAGAACCCCCCCACCCTACACCTTTGCTACAGAGGAACCTTCTGCTCCACATCTGCAGCCCAGGGGCCCATATTCTCCCACATCCGGCCCTGCTGATAATAACAGTCATTAAACCCACATGAATCTGAGCCCTCATTGATTGGGAGGTTAGTCTGGTGTGTTTCTACAGTGGGAACATCTAGTAATGTGGATCTAAGTGAGAGGAACCTCCAGAGATGCAGATGAACATCAGACCTACCGAGCCTCTGCAGCCTGACCTGCGGCTTCAGGCACACAGCTAGCAGCTTGCTCTGGGCGGCCAGCTCCTCCTCCAGGCGGATGATGGTTTTCTCCACCTCGGAGAAGATCTCCTCCGCAGCAGCATCCAGTCTCTGCCTGATAAAGTCTCTGAGAGGAAGAACTGAACCCATTCCTGCAGCTGCTGATCCAAACTGGCCTGAGATCCGACCGGACGGTCCACAAAGCAAGCTAGCTGCTAACAACTGCTCAGCGCTACTTCCGGGGGACCTTAGGGCGACAACTTCCGGACGGATGCGTCAGCGCTGCCGCCATCTTGGTAAGGGAGAAGGGCAGCTGGTTGAACCGCATTTATAGGATTAAAAACCTTAAGTAGAACATTTCACGGTTTTCTACATACATTTTCTACATTTGTGAAACTTGCCTTCTGACAATAACTGCCTCAATCATTTCCCAACACATCATATCTGAGGTTTTTGTCTTCTAAGAAGGGCTGTACCAAAACTTAGCTTGCTTTACCTGACCTTCCACCTTGCTCCTCTCCTTCCCCTTAGACACCGCTCCCTCTTTGGACTGGCAATCCTAAAATACATCCTATTTAACAAGGTAAATATATACAGTTGTGCTTGAAAGTTACACACTCCCGATAAAGAAAGGATAAATTCACAACAGCAATTCTAGTAAGAAACTAGAAAAAATATACATAAAAACATACAAAATTATAATTCGATGGATTGAAATAGTGATTCTTGAATTGTGTTTTTATAAACAGTGATTTAACAAACATTCCCAGACACCTTAGAGCACATTGGTCTAGAATATTTCACCAACAGGAGTAGAAATCTGGCTAAACATTGAAGAAAACACCTGATTGAAGTGATTCACTCAAAGTAATGCTCAAAATTTTAGTTTATGAACTCCATGGTGTCAGCTTACTTGTTTTGTTTGTTTATTATTAATACTTCTATTGAACCACAATTCAAAATTAATTTGGAGGGTGTGCCAACCCGACAGGTGGCGTGCCAACCCGACAGGTGGCGTGCCAACCCGACAGGTGGCGTGTCGGTGGCGTGCCAACCCGACAGGTGGCGTGCCAACCCGACAGGTGGCGTGCAAACCCGACAGGTGGCACACCTGTGTTTCAGCTGGTGCAGCACATATAAGGAGCAGCTGGACGACCATTCACCCCCTGATGGTCTGACTCAGTTGGCTCTGCTGTTACTCCGTCTGCCTGCCCGCTCTCCACCGTTTGTTCTCTAGCCTACTTTCCAATCCACAAGCCCCCTCCGAGATCGGCTCCTCTTCTGGAACAAAGTAGCTGATCTGTCTGAACCAAGCTAGGATATTGTTTTCTGTTAAATAAATAAGATAAATCCATCAGTTTTGTTCTGTTGCTGGTTTCCTGCATGTCGGTCAGAAGAATCCCCTCGATCATGACAGAACCATCAGGCCAGTTTGACCCAGCAGAACCACGAGCGGGCTCCCCCTCCGAGCAAACCTACACAACACGAGGAGATGTTCCGCTCGTCGTTTGAACAACAAGGGTTTGCCTCCATTACCCCCCCCAGCCCCCCACCCCCCCCTCCAGGTGGCGCGGCAGCCGCATGGCTCCCGTTGCCGCCCCCAAGTGGTACAGCCAGGTGAACAATCCCCCCCTTTAACGACGACCTTCAGAATCATAGACAGGTTTCAGATATTACAGGCTAACAATGGGACCAAACGACCCGCTCGTCAGTTTCAGTTTGCATGTTTAAGCCTCAACCTCTCTGCGAATCCAGACATTTTGAATTGAGAAAGCTTCCTGGAGGGAAAGCAAAACATCTTCAAACCTTGGAAACAAAGTCTAGTGGATTGTTTTTCAAACTTTTATGAAATGACTATGACCTGGATGACTGAGAATCTTCACCAGCATATTAAATATGGAACTTAATTGTGACTCGAATCCCGTCCCTAACTCCCCATCTCTGATACAGAAACTGAAAATAAGACTCCCACAGGCCTCATAACGTTCCCAGATGAGTGAGACACAGCTAATGCTCTCAACGCCGGGAACAGATTTGGACTCGGAAAGAGTCCACTGACAGCAGCTGTTGTTCCTTCTTTGAGGTCAGAGATGTCCTGCCTGATATCAACAGGCTGAACACAAGAATGATATATAGAAATCCTGTTTACTTTATTACTAGATACAGAAGAATACATTTGTTTATTGATCATTTGTTTAGTTATTTGCTTAGTTTTTGTTTAGACACAATTTTGGCAACAAACTTCCTAAGTATGTTAAAACCATGACATTTATGACAAGTAAAACTTATGAAGAATTACAAGATTTTTTAAATCTGTGTATCTAAAGCTTGTTTTTAATTAAAAAGGGAACAAAACAATAAAATTGGCTGCATAATCTGCATGATGCCAGTTCACCACTAGAGGTCAGCACACTCAAGTTTAAAACCTTTATTAATTTTAAAGCTCTGCTCAGATCCTGAATTTTTAGTCCTTTTTTAATTAGATTATTCTGCACTATTTAGCTTGTATCTTTATTTTTCTTTTTAATCAAAAGACTGACAATGTTTATTTACAGGAATTTCTAATAAAGCTTTGACCAAATGTTTGAACTTGTTCAAACGTTCTATTTTATGGATCTATTGAAAAGTTTCCAAATCTAAGAATGGATTCTTGAATTCTTCCTCTTCTTTGACCTTCACAGATAAACTTTCTTTCTTTAACATTAATACTTAATAACATTAATAATTGACGTCTAACTTTAGTCCAACTGTTTCTGTTGCTACAGGAAAGCCAGGAACCCTCTCCACCAGTCCTCTCACCTTACTGGTGCTTCTGGATGCAGACAGATTTCCAGTTAAAGTGAATAAAGCTGCAGGATTTCCTCTCAATCAGTGGAAATATTCATTCTCAGTTTCTGTGTTTGGCTGAAGGTTCATGTCTGGAACAGCCTGGAAACATCCTGGTTCTGACCCAGAAAATGAAAACTGGGCGTCTCTGGACAGGTTAGCAGAAAACTGTTGGACCCACAGAGAAACCAGCTTCTGGATCAAACCATCTTCAAACCGGGTCGGTTATCAGAATCAGTGTTCTGTTCTTCAGTGGATCTTTCCAAATGGTCCAAAGGTAAATGTCCTGTACTGGAACAGCATTTTCTGAAGTCAGGAGACTCTACAGCTTTACTCTGCATTCACTCCTTCACCTAATGATGCAGGGGAGCTACATGGTAGCCATAGCTGCCCTGGGGCCCGCTGACAGCAGCCATACAGTCGGGGCCAGCGGGCCCTCAGACCATCAGATGACAGTTAGAAGGAGGAAGATTCAGTTTATGAGTAAAGATCCAACGTGATGCGTCTGTCTGTGGAAACTCTGTCGGTGGAAATCTCCTCAGCGACTTAAAATTGAAGCTAAGTTTTGTAAAAGTTCAAAGTCCTCAAAAGGCAGAAAAATTTGCAAACAATGATCCAAAAATCAGGCAGAAGCAGCTGAAGTCCAGGTCCAATGCAATTTATTGCAACATACAAAGACTCACACACGAGTTGACCGCCGGCGTGCAACTGAACAAATGATGAAAAATGGCCCTCTTTTATACACTTCATGGGGCCTGTTAGCTCCTCCTACAGGCCCCCTCCTTTTTTCATTATTCTAGGTACTTTTTCTTCGGGTAAAACCAATTATTTTTATCTTACCGGTGGTAAATCCCTTTGACAGCATATTTTTTATATATTTAATCAACAGTCTTTGTTACAGGTTATAATGACATTTCTTTGCAAATCATGATGACATATATTGTCATTAAATCAAAAACACATTAGTTCTTTAACTGTTAATCTTTCAAACCATGCTTTTATCCAAAGTAAGTTATGAGTATAATAATTCTTTGAGAGCAGTCTTACAGGTCATGATGACATTTGGTGCACTTAAATCAGAAACATAAAACAATTTCAATTAATAATATGTCAAAACCAAGCCTTTCTTCTAATGTGATCTATGATTATAATATTACTTCAAACCAGGTCAGCATAACCCTAGTGTTCCAAGTCTTAGTAAAACATCACTTTTTCTGTGACCATTACTACTCAGTGTGTTTTGAAGATGACAACTCAATTCATCACAGTTGGTTTAGCTGAGTTCAGCTGGGCAAAGCAACCTTGATATGTCAAATAATTCACTTTTATGAGTGTGCCTGTTTCACTACAACCGCTTGGATCCAAACTTCAATAGGCCAGGTGCAGACTCATACACACACTGCTTCTCTATTTCTCCCTTTGGCCTACATAAATGTATTCATAAACACAACTCTCTTTAATCATTTAAAAACATTTAATTATTGTTTTATTCTAATCATTGATGACAAATAATACACTACATTTCCCCCCTTTGATCCTAAAAAGGATCAACACAAAGTTACTATGCAGGTGATGATCCATAAAATACCATTACAGGGAAGTGTCAAAAAGGAACTGATGGATATATATATGTGTTGCACACCAAACCTAAAGTGAGACTAAATACAAACCATATAGTTGTAGTGACTGTTATAAAAATTGTAAGTGTGAGTGCAAGGTAAACTGAAAAAATGCAAAAAGTAAAATGTAAAAATTAAGAACATCTTAAACAAAGAGGGATCCCCCTCTTGGCTCACTTAAGAGGATCTGCTCCTCGTTGCTTACTTTTTTTGTAGAATGAGTTTCTAATTCTGTTTTCTCAGCAGAGGAAAATTCCAATGCCCAAGCAGCATCTTGTGTCGCGAAGTCATCGCATCCCCCTCTGCATAGGTGTCAAGACACACATATGTCAAAACACCCATAAATAACCAAGAAAAGCCACATCATGCCTGGACTAAGGCAGGCGCGCACGTCCTCTAATGGTCAATGACCGTCATTACAACCAACATAGGAGTAACCAAGTGGCACTCTCCTGCACAGTACGTGTACTGTCACATGTATTATACACAATTATTTTGTCAATTATTTTTAAC
Source organism: Cyprinodon diabolis (assembly GCA_030533445.1). Lineage (NCBI taxonomy): Eukaryota > Metazoa > Chordata > Actinopteri > Cyprinodontiformes > Cyprinodontidae > Cyprinodon > Cyprinodon diabolis. Next base: position 46,067,954 of record CM060067.1, on the reverse strand, counting down.
ATAGGTATTGATAATCAGCAATTAGCATTGTCCGTTATACGCAGAGTGAGATCTTGTAAGTTTTTAGGGCTTCCATGCGGCCCCTCGCTCGGTCAGCTGCAGCAACTTTCCTTGCAGGGTGATTATGGTGGTACGTGCCTCCCGAAGTTGACGTTTCAGGTCCTGATTTTCTTGGTTGACACGCTGCTTTTTCTTTGTGGCCCTGAATTTGTATGAGGCACGGCGGAGTGCCTGCAGTGGAGACTTAGATTGTGGGGTCACCATACCCCTCATCATTTGTGAATACGTCTCCGTTGTCATAGAGGCGACTTCTGGTGCTAGGTCGTTGACTGAGCGATAGGTATCCATGGGATGAGCAAAGAAAGCTCTGAGGTGAATATATTCCGTTGAGCTGATATCTATGCCTGCGAAGATCTCACGCGGGTACATGTAATTATGTGCCTCCAGGTTGCAGTAGGTAGAGTGCCCGCCTGATGTGGATGGTATTTCCATAAGTTGCCTGGCGTGGCGGCGCCCATCCTCCGAGTTGGCTGGGATGTTGCTTGGTTCGGTCTGGATGACGATCTGTAGTTCCTCAGGCGATTCTGGGTTGGATATTGGCCTCCCCGTAGGTGATAGTGGTCGCCAACCCGAAGGTGCAGTGCCTGGCCCCCCTGCCGGATCTTCTGGCTGCCTAGGGGGAACATAGGAGCCTGCGGCTATTTCTACGTGTGTGCCTACTGACGCCTGTGTATAATATCTCTCTTTATTCTTTTCTTGCCATTCCTCGGGGTAATAGCTTTCCTCATAAGTTTTTTCCTCATGAGTTCTCTCCATTGTCAGTTAATCTGCATTCGGAGACATAATGGGGCATATTTAGATATCATCAGGAGGCATATTATCTCCTAAATCTATGAATAAATCAGCATGCAAATTACTATGTCTACGTAAATAAGTATGTGAGTCATTGTTATGCAATTTAGTATACATTTCGATTAGTAAAGAAAGGCACGTACCTGGTGGGGGTGGGAGGAGATCATGGCTATGTTCTACAGTACTTGGTCCAATTGTATCTCTACTACTGGGAACTGTCCAGTTATACTTACAACGAGCTTTGAGACCAGTCCCCGAACAAGGGGTATGATGCAACAAATAACTACTAATATGATCAATATTACTGCTCCTAGAATCATCCCTGCTGCCTTAAGATATTTTCCCCATCCAAGCTTATTAAACCAGTCCCAGAATCCCTTCAATTGAGTGTTCCAATTAGACTGCAGTACATGTTCTTCCCTCATTCGTTTCATTTCCTGTAGGACTCCTGTGAGGCTACCGTTAACATCTGTGTGCATGGGAATTAAAGTACAACAATCTTCTCCTATATAATCACATATTCCTTGGTCCCCAGCCATGCGAGACTCTAACACGAACCTATGTTGTAGAACCATTAGTGACGTTGCATGCAATTGATCCTTTACCAGATCCATACCTTTTATTGTAAAATTTATAAATCTTTGTTGATTATACCATAAGAGATTTACCCATCTACTATTGCGAGCTATATACTGCGCATTAACAATGGTTCCATTGATTGGTACTGAACCAGCCCCTCTCCCGCTTTTTATCCAATCACTCCCTATAGCAGCCTGTTCTTCAGGTACCCCATATGGGACCTGATCCCAAGAGATATATACCTCATCTGAGGTCTTCCACTCATGTTTAACGGGAGCACTTCTCTTAGTGCGGTCGGTTATTTTGTTAGCTGTTTCATTACTGTCTATTGGGTTATTTATTATTAACTTTAGTTGTCCTGTCAGCATTACTGGTGCACAGATACCTTCCCACTGAGCGGGCAATGTGGCCAACATTTGTGTTTCATTGTGACACATCCAAAAAATGTCACCTAAAGGGACGGATCCCTTTGCCAGGCTCAGTATTCGGTATTGAGATACACTTGAAGGTTGGAACTCATAAATAACATGTCCCCCATCTGGTACTACCTGTTCACAGCGTATGGTAGCATTGGGGCTTGTTTTACAAAACTTAATGTGGTAGGTGAGGTTCCCATCTTTCGTCGGTGGGTACCACGTTCTATGACTACATGTCACCAATCCATCCGTTGTCCACATTTGTCTAGAGGTTCTATTGGTCACCTCTTCTAATTCTTTCCCTCGGGCTATACAAAATGGAAAAATCAGTTCAGCTGGTTTTCGTACTACGGGTGGAAGGGAGAAAGTGCTCATCACATCATTGATTGAGGAGTTCAGTGCTCTGGGGCATATTGTGTGGTCTTCTGACAAGGATGAAAGACCTCCGGCCATGTGCATGGCACAGAGAGCAAAGCACTCCGTTATGTCTAGACAGTCACCTATTTTACTTCCTGGAATAATCTGAAGGGCTGGTAATTTTTTAACATTATAACAGGCTATACAATCATCTTTCGGGCGCTTTTTGGCTTTGAACATTGTCTGGACAGAGTACTGAATCCATTGTTGGAACATGTTGGTTTCCCAGTGTGCAGTTTTTAATTTGTCTAGATCTCTTTTCTCTCTTCTGTTTATCAGCTGCACCACTTTATGTGCTCTTTTTACTGTCATTACTTGTCCTGTTAGTGTGTTTTGGCATATGTTTGTTTTGCATCCTACCTCAATGATCACCATCCCATCCCCACGGCAGTCCATGCTTCGTGGAATTCCAAGCCAATGTTTCCCCATTGACTTCCCTAAAATTTCTTCAGACATTACATAATCATATCCTTTGATTTGCACATGCATTAGTGATAAATCTTTTCCATCATTATTACTGATTACCCCTTGGTTAGTAGCTAGTGTTACCATTGCTAGTGCACATGTTTGTGTGTGACGCATTAAGTGTGTGTGTGCCGTGTTAGTAGTAACCTTAATCAGATCCCCCCTTGTTAACCCACAAAGGGTTAACACTACAAGAAGATTAGTCAGAGTCGGGAGAAGGCGCATCCGAGAGATGCCCAGACGGCGATGGGGTGGGCGGGACCGAGTCGATCGACGGCCCACTCGTCGTGGAGGAGGAAGGGGAGAGGGAGGGGAAGAAAGGGGAAGGTACAGGTGAGGGATGTGAAGGGGACAGGAACCCACCAGCATCTGGTGGGTCAGAAGAAAGAAGTTGGTCCAGTGCCTGAACGAAGGATGGATCTGGGTCAGAACCAGAAGAAGTCTCAGTGGCAACAAGATCATCATCATTGCCACCAGAATCAGAAGGCGGATGGGAAGCATAAGAATGAACACTGTCATCCTCAGAGTCCCCTGGCAGTGGTGATTGGCGGGCTGCCAAACGTGCCGAGCGTCTTTGGACGCCGGACGTGGAGGGGAGTGGGTGCGCATCAGTTCCTGACACCGGTGCAACATCTAAAGTCTGTGAGCTAGTGGAGGGGTGCTGCGGAGGGAGACTTGTTGCTGCCCTGTCAGCATGCGCAGAGCCCGTCGGTCCTGGAGCTAGGCCAGGTGGGTCTGGAGGCCGATGCCTGGTGCAGTGGTTTTTATGAAACCAGAAGGGCTTACCTTCAACTTTCAGGGCAGTGGGAGTGGTAAGTACAACTTTAAAAGGGCCTTTCCTACGAGGCTCGTTCCACTGACGTCTAAAGACGCGTATGAACACACTGTCACCAACTTGAACGTCCCTGACGTCCACTGGAATGTGTGTCTCGTCTCGGCTGTGAGCTGCTTTCACCTGTTGAAATATAAGCCTGTGAATGCGTGTTAAGGACCTGAGATAGTCCCCCATTTCACGTTCAAGCTGTGCCAAGGAGACCTCCTGCAGCAGGGGTCCACGAACCTGTGGGAGAGGCATTGGTCGACCTGTAAGCATTTCATGGGGGTGAGATGGGTTATTCGGTTAGTTTGAGAACGCATTGCCATCAATGCAACAGGCAAGGCATCCACCCAAGTCAAACGGTTGTTGCTGTCAGCTATTATCTTAGCTATCTTTGATTTCAGCACTCCGTTAGCTCGTTCCACGGATCCCTGTGACTGGGGATGATACACACAACCAAACTTCTGTGTTATGCACAACAGTTTAAACATTTGCTGGATCACCTGTGAAACAAAATGAGGTCCATTATCAGATGATATTGTATCAGGCATGCCAAATCTGGGAAAAACTTCTTTACACAAAAATCTTGCTGCTGCTCTGTGGTCATTCTTAGCAGTGGGGCATGCCTCCACCCATCTGCTAAACCTACAGACAACCACCAACATATATCTCTTTCCCTGAACCCGGGTTATCATGTCAACGTAATCCATCATCAGATGGCGGAACGGACCGTCTGGCATGGGAATATGTGCTAAGGGCTGTGTGAACATCTTACGCACATTATATTTAGGACAATGCGGACATAAGGCCAGTTCTCTGTCTACCATTGGTGTCATATAAGGTGACCACCAGACTGCCTGTAACTTTTGAACAACTTGGGCTCGTGAACAATGATCAGGTCCATGCATTATTTTAATCGCCGTTGGTAATAAGGACAAAGGTAATACAAAATGTCCCCGAGAACTACGCCACAACCCAGCGTGAGGGTGTGTTAACCGAGCCGCCCCCCTTTGCACCCACAGACGTTTTTCCGCTTCAGATACGTTGTTTTGAGCTTCTATTAATGAGGCTAGATTAGTAATGGGTTCACACTCAGTTACATGAATCATTGGTCCCTGCACTGCTGATCCTGTGGCTTCTTTAGCTGCCTCATCTGCTAAGTTATTTCCTATGGCTATAGGTGTTTTTGCTGTTTGGTGGGCTGCACATTTTACAATAGCCAACGCAGATGGAAGTTGCATAGCTTTTATTAACTCTACTACAGCTTGCCCATGTGTCACTGGGGTGCCATCTGTTCTAACGAACCCTCGTTGTTTCCAGATGCTAGCATTTATATGGCATACCCCATATCCATATGCACTGTCAGTATAGATTGTCACTCTTTTACCAGTAGCCAATTTACATGCTGCTGTTAATGCTTTTATCTCTGCCAATTGGGCAGAGCAAGGTTGATCTAAGCTCATTGATTGTACTTTGGTAAAGGTCCCATCAGGGTTAAGTTGGACTATTCCATATCCCGCTCTATTACCTGTCTCACCTCTGACACATGATCCGTCTACGAACAGTGTCAAATCAGATGGGATTGGATGATTGTATAAGTCCTCTCTTACCTTCATGAAGGTGTCCGTCTCCTGGAGACAATCATGGGGCTCACCTTCTGTGGGCAATACCATTCTTGTGGCTGGATTAATGGTGGTACAGCGTTGTATTGTTAAATCAGGTCCTGAAAGCAGAACTTCATAACCTGTTCGACGAGCTTGTGTTATCACAAAGCGTGGACTGGTGAGCAGTGCATGTAATTGATGTGAGGTGTACAAAATAATAGGGTGGCCCATAGTAATAACTGAGGCCTTTTTGTATGCGAAGGCTGCTGCTGCCAAGCCCTGGTAGCAGGGAGGCAGACCTTCTTCGATACCATCTAATTTTGTGCTGTAATAAGAAATTGGCTGTTTACCTGTTGGGGTGTCTTGCATCAATACTGCACATGCATACCCTTGTCGCTCAGCCACATAGAGATGGAATGGTTTGCCATAATCTGGATTGGCCAGAGCAGGAGCAGTTTGGAGATCCCGTTTCAGCAGCTGGAACGCACCCTCTGCCTCATCTGTCCATTGCAATTGAGCCGACTGGTGTCCTTGACCTGCGGCTTTAATCAGTGCTCTCAGTGGAGCCGTTTTGATGGCATAATCACACACCCACGGTCTGCTGTAACCTGCCATGCCAAGGAAAGACAACATGTGACCAACAGTCCGAGGTTTGGGCATTTGAGTTATGGCTTCCAGTTGGGACGGTGCAATACACCTCTTGTCCCCACTGAGTTGCCTGCCAAGATACTCCACTGTTTGCTGGCAGAATTGCAATTTTTGTTTACTTACTTTGTGTCCTCCTTCTGCCAAAGCAGTTAACACCGTAATGGAGTCTCTTTCACACTGCTCTTTGGAAGCAGAACAAATCAAAATGTCATCAACATACATCAACATTGTAGATGGTATGTCAAGGTAATTTAAGTCATTTGCCAATACTCGATTGAAAATTGATGGTGAGTGTACAAAACCCTGTGGTAATCGTGAATAAGTATATTGTTGGCCTTTATAGGTGAATGCAAACAAATACTGAGAATCTGGATGGACCGGTACACTGAAAAATGCTGAGCACAGATCTATCACAGTAAACCATTTGGTACCTGGGGGTATATTACTCAGTAATGTGTGCGGGTCTGGTACCACTGGTATCTCTTCTGCTACAATGGCATTAATTAATCTTAGATCATGGACTAGTCTATAGTCATTACTGTTGGGTTTTCTGATGGGAAAAATTGGTGTGTTACAGGGACTTGCTGTTGGTTTAAGAACTCCTGCTGTTTCTAATCCTGTAATAATAGGCTGTATTCCTTCTACTGCATCTTTTTTAAGTGGGTATTGTCTTTGGAAGGGCAATTTAGCATTTGGTTTGATGGTGAATTTGATGGGGTCTGCTGATTTCACTAATCCTACATCTGTTTTACTTTTAGACCATACTTGCTCTGGGACCTGTTCTAATAGGGATTCATGTTCTGCTGCCACTGCCATTTGTCTTTTCCCAGGAACTTTAATGTGTTCTGCTATGGCTTCATCAGCTTGTGAGAATGAGATTTTGAAGAACAGTCCATCTTTGGATAATTTAATGCAGTCCCATGCTGTGTTGACCCATTCAGTGACTTGCTTTGCTTTTTGAACCATGGGTCCTAAGTCATGTGACTCATACTTGTCTGCAATCAGTAACGTGACATGTGGTGCTGAGTTGGTAACTTGGAACCATTCTGCTACATCTTTATCAGGAAATGTGACAACAGCTGCAGCTCCTTGTGGTCCAACCACTATGTCAACATATTGGATGACAGTTGTTTTGTTGTTAATTTCTTCATCCCAGCTTTTCTCGTAGTCTTCATGTGTTTTGCCTTTGTCATAAAACATGGTACAATGGAGAGGGAGAAAGGGTTCTTTGGAGTTCTCGTAGTGATTCATTATCAGGGGTCTCCATGTTTCCCACTCTAGTTGGAGGAAGGAAGTTGGTGATGTGAGTTCCAGCCAAAATACTTGGTCTTCTGGTTCATGACTTGTTGTCTGTGGGGTCTTTTGTAGACCCAGTGGCATCATGTAGGCTTCATTGTCGTCTATTGCTTCAAAAGAAATTCCATTTGGGGTACATTTGATTTTAGCATTGAGCTGGCACAGCACATCTCTACCCAGCAGATTTATGGGCGTATCTTCTGAGTAAAGCAGTGGTGCACACACAGTCTTTTCACCTATGATCATGGGAACTGGCTCAGTCATGGGTATTATTTGGGTTTTCCCAGAGAAACCTACTGTACGAATCTTTGATGCTGAGAGAGGCAGGCCAATTCCACTTTTCCCTATACAGGAGTAGGCCGCTCCTGTATCAATCATGAAGCGATGACGACTGTCATATATAGTGACATCAATGGTGGGTTCTGTTTGTGGTCGTTGGGTTAATACAGGTAGAATGGCCTCTCCATCAGGTTTCTCTGGGCACCCCTATAGCCAGTATATGTCTTGTCCCGTTCCATAGGTGGCTGGTCCAGCAGTAGGGGGCTGAGGTCCCATCCATGGGTTAGTGGGGCAATCTCTTTGCATGTGTCCAACTTGTCCACATCCCCAGCATTGCAGTCTCCCACGCTGTTGTCCCATGTCTGGACCTGCTTGAGGCATCTGCTGGTATTGGCCTTGAGGGGGCCTTCTTGGGGCTCCTTGTGGTCCCCTCCATCTTCCCCTCATGGGTGGCCCCCCTCGTCCCCTTCCAAACGTTGCTTGTTGGGGACCTCCTCCTTGGTTTAGATGCACATGAATAGGAGGAACTGGTTGAGGTTGGGTCTGCTGTGGCTGGGCTCCTCCCACAGGTGGTGCTGCTGAATATTGCATTTGCTGTGTGGGCGGAGGGATGACAGGAGACACTACTGGTGCTTGTACCACTGCCTCCCCTGTTGGTGTACTCTCAGTTGAGGGTGTGGCTGCCACAGTCAGTGCTGCTTGGTGTTTGGGTTTCTCTTTTTCCTTCTTTGCCTTGGACAATTCTCCGATCTGCAGTTGGGTTAACTTGGTGGCCAGCATCTTGCTCTGGTCCTCAAAGGCCCGTTTTTCGGCCCGATGCATGTTTACATAGTGGATAACATGCTCAGAGAACAGAGGCCACTCCATCTTCATGAGTCCCACAACTCCATCCAGTTTGGCTTGTACTTCTTTGGGCATGGCCTCTCTGATGTAGGTTCTGAACAAGGGGCCAGATGTTTTCAGTTCACTCCCATCACTTCCAGTCTCTGTTTTCCATTTCTGTTGGAACCTGTGCAGAAACTGGGCGGGGCTTTCATCATCCCTTAGGCATTCTTGTCTCAGCTTAGTTGGGTCACTGCAGGTGGGGAATTTATTCCTCAAGGCTGCCCACACTTCAGGTCTTATTTTGTTGAATGGTATCTTGTCATACTGGTGTGAGGTCATGACCCTTGGAAGCTTGGCTTCGTCAAACACCTCTCTGGCTGCTGAGTGTCCTGCTGTCTTAATCAGCAGTGCCTTGATGTCTCCAGCTGCCAGATTGATGCCTCCAGTGATTTCTTCCAGCTTTTCTATCCATCTGTCAGCACCATCTGCCAACGGGGTCAGCCTTCCAGCAAGTGTGATCATGTCCATAAATGACCATGGCACATATCTGTCTTCTTGAGGTCCTTTAGACAGCAGGGGAGCCATATAGGCCTCTTTTTGGTCTGACTCTGTCTTCTGCTGTCGTGCTTGGTACCTGGTCATCATTGAGTGAGGGCCGCTTTTTTCTATTTGCAGGTCCACTTCGCATTCAGCTGTGAGTGGCTCCCGTCCTTTGGTCGCTGGTCTGTCTTTCTCCTTTAACCCCTTATGGCATGGGTCTGTTGACAGCAGCATGTCTGAGCCATTGTCCATTTCATCATGCGACCAGTCAGTCTCCTCACTCTCTATTAGGACTTCCTCCTCGCTTCTCCTCTCTTCTCCCTCTTTTTTTTGGCTTCTTCAATCAAGGCCTTAGTCCATGGACTTGCCTGATCTGGGGCGTCATTTCGGGCCTGTAGTATAAGCTGCTCAGTTTTCATTCTTTTCTGTTTTTCTAATACTTCGTCCCATTTCTTCAATTTCTCTTTTAAATGCTTTAGTCGTTTTATTTGTACTTCTTTTTCCAATTTTTCCTCCTTCGCTATGAGTTTTACATATTCTTTCGTCAGCTCCACCACCTCCTGGTTTATTTGTTCCATTAGTTCTGGCGATTCGTCCAAGACTAGCTTGGTCACGGGCTCTGAGTGTTTTGCTGATTTTTTCAACGATGACTTGGTCCTGGGTTCTGAGTGGCTTATGGGGCCTCTTTGATATGGTGAATGCCTGCGACGTACTGGGGGTAGGGAACGACTATGGGGAGCTTTTCTCCTTACTTCTGGGGTTCTCTCCCAATCGTCTTCTCCACTACTGTATTTACACTCTGTCTGTGGTGTGTTGCTTATTTCTTTTTCTGTTATTTCTATTTCTTCCTCTTCTTCTTCTAATACTAATTTAAGTTGTCCAGTAATCTTTCCCTTGCTCCCTGATTCTACTACTACTGGGTACTGGCCTGCTATGCTAGGGCGATAGGGTGGTGGCTTATGATCAGTGTATTCAGGGGCTGTTGGGTTCTTTTGATGTTCAATTTTAAAATATCGCAGGATATCTCTCTGTTCAGCATGTTTCTGTTTTTTATGCAAGTGCATTCGGTCACGCCTTTTTTCTTTATTTTTTAATTGCTCTTCAACCTCGTCACAGCATGAAGGATCAAAGCTGCCCTCTTTAGGCCAACGATTTTTTCCAGATGTCATCTTATGCCACTCTGTCATGCATTTTTGAATTTTGCGCTTATTGGAGGGGTGTGTCATTATTACCAGTTTGGCAGGCGTTAATCCCTCGGTCTGTTTGCTCACATTAGCTCCCATGGCAATCAGCAATCACTTAACCTTTAGGGTCTGTGCTTATTTACTATCCTTTATAGTCTTTGATTAATTTTTATGTAACTGGTTCTGCTCTTTCCAATACAGATCGTGTTTTCTTAATTTTTAGATTCCCACAATTTGAATTAGGATCTTCAAAAGAACAGATTTAACAATATTATTTTGCACTTTCACTAATTATTAATACCTTATAATTTATTTTATATAAATACAATAACTTGTAATGATATATGTTTATAATATTTTTATCTTATAATGCTTGCAACCTTTGTCAATCTTATTTTGGGACTTTGTTATTTTATTTTATTCTCTTAATTCTGTGTTTTCCAATTACCAATTCTGTTTTCCAATCCTTATTTAATTTTCAGGTTATTCTTTTTCAATTATACTTAGTAATTAATTATTTTCTATCAATTTATTATTATACTTTAAGTTTTATCAATATTATAACCTTTACTATTATTATCTTTGTTTACCCCTTATTCCCCCTTAGTTACTTAACTCTTTCACTCTCCACATTAACTAAGACACACAAAACACATTAACCAAGACACACAAAGCAAATGATTATATATATATATATATACATATATCTACAGTGCACTTTTACTCTTCCTCACTGTCCCCTACAGTGGCATACGCGTTTCCCAGCTTTTCCGGACCCACTCAGATAACTGAAAATAGGTAACGTTCCCGGTAGAGCGGTACTATTTCTCCGATTATCGCCTAATCGGTGATACTCTGGCTATCCCTTAGCCTGGCTATCGCTTAGCCTCTTAATATCTTAACACAATACTTAATGCAACACAAATTCTGGCTATCGCTTAGCCTTTCAATACCCAATTCAATACAAGCTGGTTCATGGAGCACGCTGACTATCTTAGTCAACAATACCCTCACGTAACACGCGTACTTTTATGTCCCGGATGTATGGCTCCCACAAGCTACGTCAAACGCTTTGACCACTCTGTCCCTTTACCAATCATCCGTTCAGAACATCACGTGTTAAGCTTAACTTATTCACAAAATAATTCAAACACAAAACAGTTCAAATGCAGAATAATACAAACATTAATAACACTTAAACCATTAATAACACTTAAGCCATGCATTCACATATACTCATACATACCTGGACCCTTCCTCAGCTTAATCTACCTTTATATATTCTTATATAAATTCTTATCAAATTTGGAAATTACTTTATTAAATTTGGAAAACTAGGTTCTTTTAGAAGAGCTTTGTGACGCCTGACACCCACAAGCAGTCGCCGGAGGCTGGTTCCCCACTAATTTAGAATAATATAACAAATTAACTCACCTTTAACCGGTGAATTTCTGGGCCCGTTTGGGGGTTCCACGCCTTCCAGCTGGTGCCTGCAGATCGTCCGACGTCCCTTTTTGCTTTTCTCCTGGCTGGCTCGCCAAATTGTCGGTGGAAATCTCCTCAGCGACTTAAAATTGAAGCTAAGTTTTGTAAAAGTTCAAAGTCCTCAAAAGGCAGAAAAATTTGCAAACAATGATCCAAAAATCAGGCAGAAGCAGCTGAAGTCCAGGTCCAATGCAATTTATTGCAACATACAAAGACTCACACACGAGTTGACCGCCGGCGTGCAACTGAACAAATGATGGAAAATGGCCCTCTTTTATACACTTCATGGGGCCTGTTAGCTCCTCCTAAAGGCCCCCTCCTTTTTTCATTATTCTAGGTACTTTTTCTTCGGGTAAAACCAATTATTTTTATCTTACCGGTGGTAAATCCCTTTGACAGCATATTTTTAATATATTTAATCAACAGTCTTTGTTACAGGTTATAATGACATTTCTTTGCAAATCATGATGACATATATTGTCATTAAATCAAAAACACATTAGTTCTTTAACTGTTAATCTTTCAAACCATGCTTTTATCCAAAGTAACTTATGAGTATAATAATTCTTTGAGAGCAGTCTTACAGGTCATGATGACATTTGGTGCACTTAAATCAGAAACATATAACAATTTCAATTAATAATATGTCAAAACCAAGCCTTTCTTCTAATGTGATCTATGATTATAATATTACTTCAAACCAGGTCAGCATAACCCTAGTGTTCCAAGTCTTAGTAAAACATCACTTTTTCTGTGACCATTACTACTCAGTGTGTTTTGAAGATGACAACTCAATTCATCACAGTTGGTTTAGCTGAGTTCAGCTGGGCTAAGCAACCTTGATATGTCAAATAATTCACTTTTATGAGTGTGCCTGTTTCACTACAACCGCTTGGATCCAAACTTCAATAGGCCAGGTGCAGACTCATACACACACTGCTTCTCTATTTCTCCCTTTGGCCTACATAAATGTATTCATAAACACAACTCTCTTTAATCATTTAAAAACATTTAATTATTGTTTTATTCTAATCATTGATGACAAATAATACACTACAACTCCACCCACACGGAGAACAGGGATTCTCCACACAGAAGATACTGGTGGGATTTGAACCCAGGACCTTTTTCTGGTCAGGATCAAAGCTAACATCTGAGCCTTCCTCATCCCTCCTCTTCATCACAGAGGGAGAAGCTCGTCTGATGAAGGTTGTTTCAGGGTTCATCAGAACCAATGAGGCTCAGAGTGTTCTCCAGCAGTCTGAAGGATCAACACCACAGAGAGGAGGAGGAGTTCTACCAGACCGGTTCTGGTCCCACTCAGAGCTGCTGAGAGGCCCACAGTGGCAGGAAGCAGCAGAACTCTGTACAGAAACCTGCAGCGTCCACTAGAGGGCTCCACAGACTGAGTCATGGACCAATGAGAGGAGAGAAATGAAGCTCAGAGATAGGAGGTGGGTTCAGGATGATCTGAGGATCAGGAACCTCTTCAGAACCTGATCCATCATCAGCGTCCTGAAATCAGACCTCATGTTCTCACATGTGGAACTTCATCAGTTTTAAACTGATGAAGAACCAGAACCAGCCTCAGGGGCCTGGATTTCTGCTGTTCTTTCTCTCTGAAACTTTTCAAACTGGGATTTGAATATTTTAATGTTTTAGAACCAAAGGAAATTAAGATTAAACTACTGAGAGAAAAGCATCCTGGATTAACCAGATTATCTGTTCAGTTTCTATGACCAGAACCAGACCTGGTCACAGTTGGACCTGTAGAACCAAGATATCCCTTAAATAGAACCTGTCTGACAGCATGAAGTAGGCTAAAAGATCTAAGAAGCTAAGAGGGAGGCACTGAGACGGTTTTTAGACAAACGCTGCAGAATATAAATAAAAATGTAAAATGTTTCTCAGTGAGATCAGTTTTGTTAGAGTGATAATTATAAAATTATTGTGTGGACATATGAAACATTGAAAGAAAGAAGATGCTAAATTTCTATCCTGTGATTCAACCAGAAGGGTCATAAACTTTTATGACCTCCAGTAGGTCATGAGGCAGAATCACACGGTTGTGTGACTTCCATCCAGCCAGATGGTCATCTTATGACCTGCATCCTCCCAGATAATCATTACTGGGTCTTCTGTTTAAGGCCCGCCCTATGATGTTGTAAACTGTTAATAAAAGGCTTTGCTATGAAGGGATCTGGGTGAGAAGGTGCTGGTATTGGAGCCAACACCTTTTATCCCCTACTGCAGAGGTTAACGTTACAAATCCATGTCTGTGTTTACCAACAACATGAGGGATGTGTGGAGCGGGATGAAAACCATCACAGGGTTCAAGAAGTCCACTGTTGTGGGGTTGGAAGGGTGCTTGGACCGGGCCAATGAACTGAACTTATTTTTTAATAGGTTTGATACTGCGGCCCATCCCCCACAACCCTCCACTGCTGGCTTCCCTCCAACGACCACTCCACCTTATTCCACTCCTCGTCCATACAGACCCCCTGTCTGCTCTTCACCACCGCAATCCACATCCACCGTCTCCACCCCTCCCCCCTGCTTCACATCCTGTCCTACAGAACATGAGGACCTCACCCCTCCCCCTACAGTTCCCTCTACAGTGTCCTTCACTCCTGACCTAGTGAGAAGACAGCTAACCAGACTCCACTCTGGCAAAGCTGTGGGCCCTGATGGTGTACTCCCCTGGGTGCTCAAAGCTTGTTCCAACCAGCTGTGTGGAATATTTAGCCTAGTCTTCAGCCTGAGCATGCTCCTCCAGAGAGTACCCGTGCTGTGGAAGACGTCCTGCCTCGTTCCGGTGCCAAAGACGTTGCGCCCTAGCGACCCTCAGGACTACAGACCGGTAGCACTGACGTCCAATATCATGAAGACCTTTGAGAGGCTAGTCCTGGAGCAGCTAAGTTCATGGTCAGGCCCTTCACTGATCCACTACAGTTTGCCTACCAGCCCCGCCTGGGAGTTGAGGACAGCATCATCTTCCTGCTGAACAGAGTCTACAATCACCTGGACAAGCCGGCGAGCACAGTGAGAATCATGTTCTTTGACTTCTCCAGTGCCTTCAACACCATCCGCCCAGCTGTACTAGGTGAGAAGATGACTGCGATGCAGGTGGAGGCCCCCATCGTGTCCTGGATTGTTGATTACCTGACGGGCAGACCACAGTATGTACGCCTACAGAACTGTGTGTCCGACAGGGTGGTCAGCAATACTGGGGCGCCTCAGGGGACTGTCCTCTCCCCCTTCCTCTTCACCCTTTTCACCTCGGACTTCAGCTATTGCTCTGAGTCCTGCCACCTTCAGAAGTTTTCTGATGACTCAGCAATTGTTGGCTGAATTGAAAAGGGTGAGGAGAGTGAATACGGGACTGTGGTGGGCAACTTTGTCACTTGGAGTGAGCTGAACCACCTGCAGCTCAATGTGACAAAGACTAAGGAGCTCATAGTGGATCTGAGGAGGACAAAAACACCTGTGACCCCTGTTTCCATCCAGGGGGTTCCTGTTGACACTGTGGAGGAGTATAAGTACCTGGGAGTGTACTTTAACAATAAGTTGAACCGGACTAGAAACACCGAGGCGGTCTACAAAAAGGGCCAAAGCCGACTATTCTTCCTGAGGAGGCTGAAGTCCTTTAACATCTGTGGGACGATGCTGAGGATGTTTTATGAGTCTGTTGTTGCTAGCACGCTCTTCTTTGCTGTCACATGCTGGGGCAGTGGGCTGAGGGTCGCTGACAACAACAGACTGAACAAACTGATCAGGAGGGCCGGTGATGTTGTGGGGGAGCAGCTGGACACCCTGACCACCGTGGCAGAGAGGAGGATGCTGTCAGGGTTTCAGTCCATCTTAGACAATGACTCACATCCTCTCCACGACACGCTGGTCCAGCAGACGAGCTCCTTCAGCAGAGGACTCCTCCTACCCAGATGCACCACAGAGCGCCACAGGAATCCAGTCCTACCTGTGGTCATCAACCTATATAACGCCCCCCTCAAGTGATTCAGCCCCCCCCCCCACGTAATTGACATTTATGCACTATTTTATTCACTTTAGTTGGACTTTTCACTCTATTTGGATTTAGGTTTTACATATACATAGATATACGTACAGATATATATATAGAAGAGCTATATGTGTATATATATTTTATCTCTTTTTATTCTTATTTTTTATCTTTATTATATTGTATAGTTGGATGTGTGTATATATCATGTAAAATGTAATCAGAGCGTGTAACAAAAGTAATTTCCCTCTGGGATTATCAAAGTATTTCTGATTCTGATTTCCTCTTAATCTTTTAAACTCACATTTCTCTGGATTAAAACCCAACATTTTTGGTGCCGAAACTCCGGGAGTCAAGATCCAATTGTCCAGGACCGTGCGGGACCAAGGCCAAGAAACTGTCGACAGCCATTCACCCTTTGCCGGACGGAGCCAATAGGTTGGTCCAGCCCTGCCCTGGACATCCTGGTGACGACTCAAGCTGAGGACTGATCTGCACAGAAAGGGTACGCCTAAATCTTTTGATCAAAACTTGGTCTGGGACCATGTGAAAGCTGTAACTAGTTGTAGTCGCAAGAATATTTGACAAACAGGGTTTGTTGTGATAGATCTGGGATCGGTATTCTGTGCGTTTGGGTCTGGGACCCTCTGTGTTCAAGCTATAACTGGTTGTAATTGCAAGAATATTTGACGAAACCAAGTTTTGTTGACAGATATGGGATCTGGATACTCTGTGCATTTTAGTCTGGGAATCTGTGTTGTTCTCGAGATAGTAAGGTTTGCAGCTGCAGCAGGGATATTTGACGAAGCCAAGTTTTGTTGACAGATCTGGGATCTGGGTATCCGGTGCGTGTGAGGGCCTGGAGCTGGAGACTCCAAAGTGTACACGATAAATGTTTTTTGTCTATGTTGGTTAAATAAAAAAATATATATATTAGGCCTTAGAACAGGTGTGTGTGACTGTGTGAAAGTGTGTGAGGAAACAATCGAACCGTTGTGTTCTGTTGTTTCATACTAAAACAGCAGGAGTTGATACAGTACAACTCACACACCTGAAAAGGTAGAAGCAGCAATTCCCACAACAGTGTTTGGGTGCTGTCCTGCTGAATAAACATCCAGTGCGTAGAATACCCTAGGTGTTTGTACTGGACTAAATTCTTTAAAATGGGAAAAGGTCAAAATAAATTAGAGATAATTTAGAATCTACGATTAGAAGTTGTAGAAGTGCAGGATCCAACAAAAAAAAAAAAATAATAATAATCACTTAAATATATAGTTTGGAAAAAATATGGGTTTGAGGGACGCCTCTATTCCAAGATAAAATAATAAGAACTAAATGATAAAATAATAGAACTAAAGAGAGTCAGGGGGGTAAAAGAATTAAAAAGGATGGGTTCAGGAAGAGTATAGAGAAGATCATAAAGGGGATGTAAAATGTGTGTCAGATTGATCCAAGTAATTTAAAATACTTGTAGGAGTGGAAGTTAGAGTATGATACATGCACAAAGCAGATACAATGAAAACCTAAATAAATAGATCTAATGTTGTGTTTGTCCGGTTTTAATATTATGTATTTCTGTCATTAAAGTTATGTTTGTGGGTCTTTTAAGTTGTTTGTGTGTCCAAAAATGAATGAAACACAGTTTAGAGGGAGACAGCTTAAATCTGCATAAGCGCGCAGGGGGGGATGTCAGTGGAGCTATGACTGCAGCATTGTTCTAATTGAAAGCCTTCCTAATGCGTCTGCAGGGTCTCCAAAACTATAATTTCGGAACCAAAATTTCAAATTAATAAACCCACAAGAAAATTATTTTTGTCATGCAAGCTACATACAGGAAAAAGGGGGTGTTGAACGCTCCACAGCCTAAAACTAAAAAGCAAATGATGGCTTTTCTAGGTTTGTGTAATTAATGTAAGACATGGATTCCCAATTATGCTGAGGTTACTCAGCCACTGCTTGGTCTCATTTATACAAATGATATGGCAATGATAGATAAAATAGTGTGGACTCCAACTGCAGAGTCAGCTTTTTCACAACTAAAGGACCTGATTGCAAACTCTTCTGTAGTGGTACTACCAGATTATTCTAAACCATTTATCCAAGCAGTGGATTGCAGGGGACAATTCATGACCTCTCTGCTAATGCAGAAACAAGGGGAAAAAATGAGGCCAGTGGTATTTCATCCGCTGACCTTGTTAATACCTCATGCAGTGGAATTGTTGGTCACATCAGCAAAAATGACTTTTATGTCTCCAGCCAGACATCTAAATATTATGACCACTTTGCTGTCTCAGCCTCACCTCACGCTTCAGAGATGTAATTCTTTAAAACCCTCAACCTTGCTGCCCACACCGCAAGATGGTGACCCTCACCAATGTGTTGAAAGAACAACTATGAGTTGCAAGCCACGTTCAGATTTAAAAGATGAACCGCAGGAGGGTTATAAAAATTTGTATGTGGATGGGTCAGCTTCCAAATCAGAAGGAGGAAAAAAATTTTTAGTCGGTTTTGCAATTGTAAATGATCAAGAAACTCTTTACAGTGCTGCTTTAATATCATCATATTCTGTGTAAACTGCAGAGATTGTTGCACTAACAAAACATGTGAAATTTCAAAAGGCATCAAGGATGCAGGGGCGGTTTTAGTACTTCAAAGGGGGCTTTCGGCCCAGCCTAGTAAAAGCAGACCAGGAAGAAAGAGTCCACAGAGGAAGTTCTTCATCTGAGTGTGAATAGGTGTTTGAGCAAATGGGGGAGCCATTAAAATAGTAGATGTGTATGAAGCATGGGGGATATTAAATGCATTCAATGAAAAAACATGAATAGTTCTAACAATTATTAGACAAGCAGTTAGACTTATATGCAATTCAGGAGCCTGTAAAATTTGCATTCAAGATAATGTAGGACTAAAACCATTGCAAGGTTCTATGTTTTTGTAGTAATATCACCAACTCACCACATTCATTTCTTAGGATGGGAATTGATGGGAAAATTAAGCAATTTTTCCCAAACAGTGGGGCATGAAGGCCGAATGTGTGGAACATATAAATAGCGTTTCAACAAAATCTACTTGTGTCTATATACACTATCCTAGAAGCACATTGTCAGATCCACTGGATGAAAGTCTGTTAGTTGAACAGTAGAAAACTTTGAATTTGTGCAAAACAGTTTCTGAAACAAGACATTACTATAATGGCTACACAAAATTATGTACATAGATGGGGGTTCTTAGCAGCAGTTACTATTATTACACAGATGTAAGGAATGTACTGCTTATCATGGGTAAATCATTTGTCATTGGTTAAGACCAGTGAAGCACAGTGGAGAAACACAGGCCTGCATTTAGAAGCTGCAGAAGGCGCATCTGATTTCTATCTATGTCCGCACCACACAAACCAGGCTGGTTGTATAGCCCTAACACAGAACTATGGAAGCAGCCTTATAAAATTCTGTTTAATACAGAAGCTTGGGTCCAAGATTTAGCATGAGATAAAAGAACTCAACATTCTTTGCTATCACAATTTGATGAAAATGATTTCAAAGATATTCCAAATGCATTGTGGTATACAAGAAGAATTGATGCAACACTGTTGACAACTATAGATTTAGCTGAAATAGTTCCTAATACAGGCCAAGGATAAAACAATATCTGCTAGAATGTGAAGCAAAGGAAAGTATAAACTAGTTATACAAATTTTAGCGGGTGCAGAAATAAGTTTGTTGTTAGGGCCATGTTACTTCGGAGGAGGGTGAAAAGCTACAAGGGTATCTTTTTGGAGTTATGCAATGACTGCAGGGCTTAGATTCCACATTATAAAAAATAAAAAAACTCAGCTTTTCTTAAGTTTTTAATTTTTTTTTTATGACACACTAATAGCTATGTCAGAGAAGCAGACAGCAATTCGCAGAGCTGAATGTAGAACTTTTCTCAGCAACTGTCTTAGCTTTGTAGACTTATGAAAAGCCGTGCATCCAAACAGTTGGCGGTTGAGCAGGTCTACTTTTAGGGTTAAAGGGGACCCGTGTGGACATCAGTTCCCCCATATTCTTATTCTTTAGTTGGATATATTTATATATATATATATTTATATATATATATATATATATATATATATATATATATATATATATATATATATATAAATATATATAACTGTAACTTGAGCATGTAGCAAAAGCAATTTCCCTCTGGAATTATTCTGATTCTGATTAAAACCAGCAGCTATTTTGATCCATGAAATTATCATGTCTCAAACAGGGGGGAGTTATGATGAATATAGTGTAGTAACACACACAGGTGTTTAACTACTACTGCTTTTAAAAATTTTTCCATGTCTCACATGTTGTGAATACAATTCACAAGCAAATCAGAAAACTAAGTGAGGACAGGCGCCAAGAGGTACAGCTCCATTTCCTTAAAACATCACTGTTCCTACCATCCACAGAGTGCAAGATTGGTGGAATGAGCTAATGGAGAGGTTAAGAACAGATTGAGAAAATTCATGGCAGAAACAGGAAAGCCATGGCCAGAGTGTTTGCATTTAGTAAAATTACTCATGAAAATTGTTCCAACATCTGATGGTTTGGCCTCTTTTGAAAGAGTGAATGGGAGACCTTTTGTTCTACCTTTATGGGAAGGACAGCCAAGGGCGGAAAAAGAACAAGAGGACATTGACCCGTTAACTAAGTAAATTCTGAAACTGTTCAAATACGGAACTGTTCAAAGAACATGTAATCTGCCCAGAGCTCCTTTTTGTTTCCCCACAGGAAGGCCTGGAGCCTGGAGACCGAGTGCTGATAAAAATCATCAAAAGGAAGAATTGGGAAGCTCCGAAGTGGGAAGGACCCTACATAGTGCAACTAACAACCCCAACCACTGTGAAGATCCAGGAGAGAAACACTTGGATCCACCAGAGTCATTGTAAACTGATTAAAACAATTTTCCTCAGCAAAAAAGCCCAGTTACTTTCACAGGGACCCGGCGACTAAGGTATAGATCTGTGGTGAAATCCAGCTTCAAAGGGGTTTGAGACCAATCGTCTCAACGCTGGTGAAGAAACCAACCTAACCCAGTCTTTTAGAGTCCGGTTAGTGGGTGTTTCCTTGGACGGACTGGCGAAGATCTGAAAAACCAAAGTGGTTTTGCTGCCCGGTGATGACTGTTGGACCGGTGTTCCTAGGAACTCAAACTGACTGTCTGAAACAAAGGAAGAGCAGGATGATTTTTGATGGATCCACAGCAAGACATCCTAAAGTGCCAAAATGTGGTGGCAGCATTCCAAGCGCGTTGCTGAAGATTTGAACAAAACAGACTGTTATGTTTGTACTCATATTCCTACTCCTATGAATACAATATGAATTGAAAGATGCTGATGTTTTTATGTTTAACAGGGGGGAAATGTTAGAGTGATAATTATAAAATTATTGTGTGAACATATGAAACATTGAAAGAAAGAAGATGCTACATTTCTATCCTGTGATTCAACCAGAAGGGTCATAAACTTTTATGACCTCCAGTAGGTCATGAGGCAGAATCACACGGTTGTGTGACTTCCATCCAGCCAGATGGTCATCTTATGACCTGCATCTTCCCAGATAATCATTACTGGGTCTTCTGTTTAAGGCCCGCCCTATGATGTTGTAAACTGTTAATAAAAGGCTTTGCTATGAAGGGATCTGGGTGAGAAGGTGCTGGTTTCGGAGCCAACACCTTTTCTCCCCTACTGCAGAGGTTAACGTTACAAATCCATGTCTGTGTTGATCATTTCCTCTTAATCTTTTAAACTCACATTTCTCTGGATTAAAACCCAACAAGTTTGTTCGGTTTATCTGCAATAAACTGTTGATTTTGGGGGGAGTCGGTCTTTAAACATGACCTCATTGACCTGCTTGTTTTCAGTCCGACTTGGCGCTCATGAAACCAACCAAGTCCAGGCATGTTGAGGATTTGGTTGGTCCAGGTTATCTGTGGTGGTTCTGGATGGATGGGTTCTAGCTCAGAGAACCGGGCCCCTGGTTCAGCATAGCTGTTCTCCATCTCCTCATGAAGCTACCAGATGGGCCGTGTTGGCCGGTCCAACCACAGCCTGCTGGATCGTTCACTGAGATTCAGAAATTATACTCAAGAAAGAGCAGCACGACTTTAACAGATTCATTTTTCATCAGAGGAGCTTTCAGAGGATCAATCAGCTTGATTAACCGGACAGATGATCAGAGGAGCAGAGTTTTTACCTCCATCATTTTTACAGGGACTAATGTATGGGTAGAGTTTCTCAATGGAGCAGCAGCCAGTAAAGGAGTAGATCAGAGCTGCAGCATCTACATCATAGAAGGAGACCAGACCCTCCTCATAATCCACAAACACCCCCACCTGCTCAGGACCAGGATGGAGATGGAGACGGACTGGAGGACCAGCAAGAGCTTTGTAATAATTTCTGTTTTTCAACCTAAGTTTCCAGTAACCATTCTGAGGACTCAGTTTGATCTCTCCCGTCCTGTTGATGGACTCTCTGGCCACTCCTAATTCCCACTCAGGCTTTCCTTTAGCCTGAACCTCAAAGTAAAATCTGCCTGAAGAGAAACTCTGACGTCCTAAAACACATGAACACAGAAAGAAAATCTCTCTGGATTGTCTGGTAGATTCTTCCTAACATCTCCATGTTTCACCTGTTTTCCATCATCAGACAGGATGAGTTTAGGATGAGCTGTATCAGGATCCAGGGTCACATCCACTGCAGACTGCTGGACCCTCTTCATCTTAACCTTCATCATCTTCTTCATCTTCTTCCTGATCTTCTCCTCCAGCTGAGCCACAGCTCTCACCACAGTCCCCTCATATGATGGTGGACGGACTCTGACCTCTGTCCAGTTCTTGGTGGGTGGAGCAGCTTTCAGGGAGGAGAAGCTTTGGATGAGGTGGAGGTGGTCTTCAGACTGGGAGAGCTGCTTCACCTCAGAGCTCCTCTTCATCAGCTCAGAGATTTCCTGTTCCAGATCTTTGATGAAGTCTTTAGCCTGTTTCTCTGCAGTTTTCTGTTTGTCGTCGATCTCCTTGATGAGCTCCTTCAGGCCTCTCTCAGCAGACTCCTTCAGAGAAGTGAAGACCTCAACACCTTCTGCTTTCTCTCTGTCTGCAGCATCTTTACTTATCTTCACCGACTCTTTGATCTCCTGAATCTTCACTCGTCTGTTCTGGATCATCTTCTGAACTTCACCCTCTGTCTTCCTCAGCTCTGCCTTCTTTCCTTCAGTTTCTTCTCTCAGAGGAACAAACTCGTGGTTCTTATGGTCCAAAACAGGACAGAGCAAACAGACACATGTCTGGTCGGTTCTACAGAACAGCTCCAGCGGTTTATCGTGCTGCAGACACATCTTGTCCTCCAGGTTCTCCACAGGCTCCATCAGCTGATGTTCCATTAAACCTGGAGCTGTCAGATGAGGCTCCAGGTGAATCTGAGCACAGCTATTTCTGAGTCCTGCTGAACTACAAAAGACAAAAAGATGTGTTGAATTTTATTAAAGCATTTCTTATTTTTTCTCGTAAACCTGGGGTTATATTTTATTGCATGTTGCACATCCCAGTAAATCTGTTTCACCTTTAAATCTGCAGCTGTCTTTAATTGTGTCTCTGCTCTTTTTAAAAATAGATTTATAAACCAGTGTACCAATATAATGATGCCAGAGAAAGTTATTTTCCAGATCTCTAGAAGCTCTGCAGTCTGATTCTCTGTTCAATCAGAAAACAACAGATCTGTGTTCATTCTAACCTGTAACTATGAGTAATGGTCCTCTGAGAATCCCAGCTTTTTTAACTTATATAAATGTTAAATCTGTTTCCACTTTTAGCTGAAAAAGCTCCGTATGTGTAACTAACAGATTTTTCAGTGGATTTTTTTAACCAACCAATCTTCTAACTTTTACCGAAACATCAAAGTAGCTGCTGGTTAATATTCACTGAGTGCTGCTGTGTCTCTCCTCCTCCACGTAGCGACTCTCTAAGCAGTGAATCCCATGATATTTCAAGAGGTGGGACTGAAGAGCAGCGGGAGAGCGAGGAAAAAACACGGAGTGAAAACGTTCTGAACACAACAGCTGCACCCAACCACAGTTACTGTTGGCTGAAGTAAATCAGCGGAAATTACTGGTGGGGACATGTCCCCTCCAGGCCCAAAGTTTGGTGTGGAAATGTCCACAGCAGTCCTTCAGAATTACGCCAGTGCCTCATGGTGTTTGGTTTAGTGAAGACATCCTGACAGATGGAACACAGGAACTGATCCTCAGACCGCAGGTTGCTGCTAGAAGACATGTCTGAACTCTGAGGACAGGAGACAGAGATCAATGATTAGCAAGATGTTCCTGATCTGAAGGTCTGACATGATGTTCTGATCAGCCTACATGAGGCTACATGGCTACAAGAACATCTGGTTACCCTGAGAGCAAAAAAACATCCGGTTACCTCGGCGGCAAATTTTTTTTCTTCTTCATTTCGGCCAGCGGCCGGTTTACTTTTGGCCGTTTCTTCCGGATCAAACCAAGAGCCTTAGCAGGTGCCGTACTAGCTGTGATCGGCTCAGTTGTTTCACCCAGTCTGATAAGAGGAAAAACTCTAATAGCTGTCTGTTAGTAGCTAACTGATGTTTTGTAATTCTGTTTAACAAAAACAAATTCCTCATTCAGCTTTATTCAGCCAGGAACAGCGCTGAGCGCAGCCGTTGTGTCACGTGACCAAATGAGCTAATTTCATTGGCTAGAAGCTGCTCGACTCTAAAGAGTGTAGATTGCTTTGGCTTAAGTTCACCAAAAGGTCAACACTTTTGCAGCTGAATTTTTGCAGCTGAATTTTTTTCTGGTGATTTTTTACCAGATAAAAATTGAGTGTAAGGAATTCAATGTTTAAAAAAATTAATTGTTTAAAATTTGGTGTAAAAAAAATTCTGAGTTAAAAATTTGGTGTTAAAAAAAGGCAGATTCCAAAGAGACTTTTTTTCTTCCATAGTTTTTTGCTAGATTAAGTTTATATTAAGCAATAAATCATCTACATACAATGACAGCTTTGATTCTAATCCCCATCTTCTTATTGAAGGTGTTATTGAGGGTGTTGTGTATGAGGGCTCTATGGGCAGCCCTGTGCGGTACCCCTGGACAAAGGGAAGTTTTGGGAGCGGATACGATTTGTGATAACTGAGGCTTTGAGGGGAAGAGTAAAGAAGTTGGATCCACTTGATGAATGCTGTGCCAAAACCAAATTTCTTCAAAACATAAAAGAGAAAGTCCATTTCTACTCGGTCAAATGCTTTAAAAGCATCCAAAGACACCACCATTTCTGGAACATTGGTTGATGAGGGGCTGTATAGTACATTTAAAAGACGCCTTATGTTTGAGAATAAATGTCTGTTTTTAATAAAACCTGTTTGGTCAGGTGATTTGGAGAGGATTTTAAGATCTGTGTTTAAAGGGATATTGGTCGGTATGATCCACACTTAGATGCATCTTTGCCTGGCTTTAACAAAAGCGTTATAGTTGCTTCATTAAGAGAATCGGGTAATTTACTCTTTGACATAGCGTCATCAAATATGTCTAATAACAGCAGGGCTAGTTTGTAAAATTCAGCTAGGTTAAAAGCGGAACTCACAAATACTCAAGGGGGGTTTTTCACAGGAAATCAGGCAAAGTATTACAATTTTTAGCAAACAAAGATTTATTTTAAAAATAATAATAATAATAAAAAAAAATCGCACTATTACCAAGAATCCAAAGTTTAATTCAATAATATTTCAGGAAAAATGATAAATAACCCAAACAACCTTCACAACCAATTTATAAGTAAACTCAAAGTCTCAATTTATATCCGCAAAAACCAAAAAAAACCATCCCTAATAACTGAAAGTCCAAAACTGTCCGTCTCTTTTTATTTCTAATAATAATGTCCAAACAGGAGTTCCATACTCTCCAAACCCAAAATAAAATCCTGGAAGCGTTTAAGTCCATAGTCCTTTCCAAAACGGAAAATCCAAACGGCAACCCCCCCCAAAAAAAGATTAGAAAAAAGAGTGGTACCACCAAAAATCCCCAAAAAGAAAAATAAGGTCCAGAGCGTCTTTCTTTCCCCTGGGTGGCGTCTCCTTGCAACCGGGCGGCGTCCTCTGGGTACAAACTCCGATCAGCTTTCTACATGATCTGTGGGATTCTGTGGCGCTGGGAAAAACTCTGTCTGTGTTTAATCTTTCTTCCTTTATTTTTCGACTTGTTTTTAACGGACAACCAGACAAAAAATCCCACTGCACAGACCTGTCAGTGCGCGTCTTCCTCACCTGTCGAGTCGCGCGCGCCGATGCACACGCCCCTTTTTATTCAGAAATTTCTCCACGCCAAAATAACCCAGCATATAAATTCCCATCACAAATTTCTAACCAGTGGAGATTTGAAATAATATTACCATCTACAAGACAGTTTGTTATTCACTTTAATGTACTTTATATAAAAAGTGAAAAATAACATTGGTTATGTTACAACCCCCCCCCAGCCGGAGGCAAAGGAGGTTGAACTCCAAAATAGGGCTTTAAGTTACCCGCATTAACTATGTCTGTTCCTTTGTGCTGGTCCTTCCACTGGAGCTGATAATTTACTGGGCCTAACTGTTTCCTCACTGTAGCTGGACCTGACCACTTTGGCGCTAGCTTTGAGGAAAAACCATCTATTGCTTTGGAAAGAGGATGAGACCTTACCCAGACCAAATCTCCCGGCCGGAACTGTGCACCTCTCCCCCAGGCATTTTAATATTTGGCTTGTCGGGCTTGACTTATCCCAACTTTTCGTTTGACTTCTTCCTTCATCTCACTGTGTCGCTCCATCAACTTGTATATGGTTTGCTGAGGTGATGGTGGTTTGGCTATCATCCTCTCCAACGGCCCTTGAAGTTGACGTCCCAACATTAGTTCTGCAGGGGCTCTCCCTGTGGTCTCATGTTGAGCACCATTGATGGCAAAACGGAACTCCCATATATGTTTGTCCCACTGATTGTGGTGCTGTCCAACAAATGAGGCTATCATTGTTTTGATAGTTCTGTTAGCCCATTCAGTTAAGTTGGAGTGGGGTGATAGTTGGTGGTAAAATAATGCTTTACCCCCCACATAGAGCAAAAATTGGTCATCTCTTGACTGGTAAATTGGGGCCCACGATCTGACACAATGCTTTGAGGAACTCCATAACGAGTAAATATCTCCTCCCGGAGGATAGTGATGAGCTTCTGTGTCTTGCTGTCTCTTAAAGGAAACATTTACACCCACTTTGTAAAGTAGTCGATCACCACAAAAAGGAAGATGTTTCCTTTTTTACTGCGTGGAAAGGGTCCCATCAAGTCGACCCCAAGTTTTTCCGAGGGTTCTGTCAGAGCCAGAATCAAAGAAAGTGGAGAAGGACTAGCATGCACAGGCGATGCTGGAGGAGCTGATGATGAAAAGGATAAAAAGTATAACCTTTTGGACCTTTTACCCCATATGTGTGGTCACCTAGGTTGATAATGGTAGAAGTTTTGGTCAAAAAGTCCAGTCCTAGGATGATGGGAAAGGTGAGATTATTATCCTCAACCACAAAAGTCTCTAAAGACCAAATCATCCCATGCCAACTGTTTATGATTGTCGATTTCCCCAAAGCGCTGTAGGTTTTGCCATTGGCAAGTGCAAACTTCTGGTTTTCAGCTGGCTTTAAAACCTCCCCTTCTCGAGCAATTATTTTCACTGACTATTTCTCACAATCTGTTTTGATAATCTTTTATAAAAATGGATCGGAAAGCCGACTTTCCATTTTGCATCACAGAGATGGCCAAGCTGACTTCCCTCAATTCAATTGGTTCATCCAGACATTCTCTCTGATTAGGAGACAATGTAGGGACTTCCAGATTTAAGAAAAAATTACGGAACAATGTTGTGTCCTTTAAAGATTCTGAAGTATACAAATCAGAATAAAAATCTTTAAAAATGTTGTTGATTCTTAAGGGGTCTGTGGTGGTCCTTCCTGTTTCATCTTCAATTTCAGATATAATCTGTGCCGCTGACTTAGACTTAAGTTGATGTGCCAAAAGACGTCCTGATTTTTCTCCCTGCTCATAATATAACCCTCGGGATCTCATGATAAGTTGTTCTTGTTGGGATCCAGAGGTTTGTCAACTTTTCTCCACCAGAGGGAGCCTGAGATCTTCCCCCTGAGGGCATGAGCCGACTTCTGCACACCTGTTCCCCATCTGCTCGTTTGGAGGCTTTTTAAGGAGGAGGAGGCTGACACTTCTCTGCCAGAGTGTTTTGCCAGTAACGATCCTGAAATATCTGGAGATCAGCCAACTTCAAGACAAAACTCTCGCTGCCTGGAGCCTTACCTGTCTGCCCTACACCTCTGACCTCAGCCTCTGGACCCTCAAGGTTCCCCCCCGTCCGATCAAAATACCCCCGAATAGTTGCCCCCCCTCCCGTGATCAGCCTGACGAACCAGGACAACCATTTACCTTTCTGAAAATATTGTAAATAAACCTCTTAATTGTATTTCCTGTCTCTAGAGTGTTTTCTGCATGTGGGTTAGAAGACTAGACCCCAACATGACAGTTCTGTTTCAGATGTAGATATTAAGTTATGCTGTGTTTGCAATGATATTCTTTCCTTATGAAGTGATGCGTTTGGGGAGGTGGAGTTCTTCTTTTCTAATTCAAATATAGCTTCAATCAACTTTTGTTTTCTTTCTTTCTTTCCTTACTATTATAAGAAAAATATGCAATTATCTCTCCTCTGAGATAAGCCTTAAGGATTTCCCATAAAAGTGATGGGGACACATCATCAGTCGTATTAGTTTCCAGGAATCTGTTGATGGCTATCTCAACTGAGGTGCAGAATGTGTTATGTGACAGTAGTGTGGTGTAAAAACGCCATTGAGACCGACAACTGAAGTTTTAGCAAAAAGTGAGATTCATCTGTGTATTTCTTAAATTTTTCCCAGTTTAGTAATCACTAAAATCATCAGTTTGCTGTTGATGGTAGAAACACAGTGAATATTATCAGCTGTACTCACCGCTGTTTGAGTCGGTTGATGAGGAAGAAGAAACTCAGACAGAGAAACTAGTCTAGACTGAAGCTCTGCTGTTATTCACAACCTTTCAGTATCATTCCCACTGAAACAGTTTTTTCTATTGTTGACATGTGGCAATAACAATAATTGTCTTGATGCCAAAAAGAGCCCAACAGATTTTACTTTCACAGGAGGAGCAGTACGGCTATCGCCATAATGTTCCGCTTGTTTCATGCATATAAATTGCTTTACTAAAATTATGCAGGGAGTTTTACAGATTATATGGACACTGCAATGTAAGAACAAGAAAGGAAAAACTGGAAAAAAAGGAGAAAAGATGAAAGAAAGAGGAGATAAAAGGGAGATAACGATAAAACATTTTCAGTCTGCTTTATCACCTGCAAAGAGATGGAAAAAGAACAGCACAACCAACAGACATGGTACGAGACATACAATAAAGTAACACCTTCAAACTATCACTGAAGTAGTATTATTTAATCTGACATGTACTCTGTGTTACCTGAAGATCAGAATATGGGCTTTCTGTATGGAAGTGAATCTCTAAGTACCTGGAACCAAGCACCTGTAGTTGTTTGAGAGTGCACTTCTGCATGTAAATTTATCCAAAGATAAGGGAGACCCAAAACCCCAGACGCCCAAAGGGACCCCAAGAGCAAAGGCACCAAGGAGGGGCCAAATCAGGAAATCAGACCCCCACCAAGGGAGAGACAGTGTTGCGGCGAACGCCCCCTTTTTGTTTACATCAGCTGTTTAAGCGTGAGCGCGCAGCTTACCTGCGTGCAATCAATCAGTCAATCAAAAGGTGAGACAAACTTCCTAGTTTAAGCAGAGGATCGCCGCATGAAAATAAAAAAGCCCCCGTTTACTCGGGCAGTGGAGGAAGCTGTGCAAAATGTGTATTGAGGAAGCGAAGGACTGAACAGACAGCCAGTAAGCTTAAATTTAATTCTGTTGTGAATAGAATATATGCGCCGCGCTGATGAGGCATTGAGACGTGCGGGAAATGTTTGTATGTAGTGTTAAGCTTAAATTTTGGCTTTTAAGTCTTGCTTGCTTTATTTGGTTGGAGAAATGCTGGTGTAACTTGTTTTCAGTGATATAACGTTGCAGTTGAAACGGTCCAACTTAATGTGTTTGTGAAACTGTTGCACGGGGTAATTTTTGCATCTTTCTTCTGTAAAGTTAAAGTTAAAAAAATATAGTCTACTTTCATAAATATATTTAATGATGCATTTCTCAGAAGTATAACAATTTGCAATATGGTAAATGCTTTGTTTGGTTTAATTTCTTTCAAAGGTTTTTCACCTGCTTAATTAAATGATTCTGTAAATCTGTAAACAACACAAGAAGAAAAATAAAAAAGGAAAAGATGAAACAACAGTTTGGTCATTGATTGGAAACCAGTTTAATGTTTAGCTTAATACAACCCTTCAAGTGTGGGAATAGCACAGCAATGATCAAATCACTTGACAGTGAAAAACCGCGTCCAGCTGGTTGAAGAGGTCCTATCCAGCCAGACTGAAACTCCCTGCAAAGCTTCTCGCCCTGCAAAGCCAGCCTGCCGCTGAGTCCACCTCCAACCTGCCATTCTCTCCAAAACCCAAAATGGCTGAGTCGAAATCTCTGCAACAGGTAAAAAGAGAGAACAACTGCCAAGCAGCGGTTTACCCGGCAAGCAAACTCACTTTTGAAGTCTTGCAAGAAAATGCCAGCTGAAGAACTAATGGATGCCTTCAGCAAGGTCACACTTGAGGCTGAGAAGGTAATGGAGGCAAATGAGGAAGTGGAAATATTCACTAAGGAAGCGGAGCTTGAAGCAGCTGATAAAGCAGACATACATGCAGATGTGAGAAAAACAACAGAGGACTGCGAACAGAAGCTAGAAGAGGTAGAGGCAGTGGCGGCTAGTGAAAAATATTTTTGGTGGGGCTGATATAGCCTAGTGTATGTCTCCAACTAATCCGGAATAAGAATTCAAATAAACAATTGGACAATACATACAATTTAACAGTAATGATTTAATTTACTATATAATAACAGTAACAGTGATGATTTGGGTCACTGTGACGGGGTTCTTTGGCCTCCAAGAATCCAGGCTCAGTCGGGTTACCGGTGTTGGTGATTTATTGTGGTTAAAAAACTCAAAACAGGGTGCAAAAGAAACTAAACATATACAAGATCCTCTGGGCCTCAGCCTCCCTCCAGTTACCAGCAATGTAACAAAGAAACAGACAACAGAAATTGCCGCTTTTCTTCCCACAGCCCTCATTAAATAGTTTAAGCCCCTACAGGCTCTCTTATTTCTGATTTCTTCTCATTAATCAGTTTTGTCCATATATTACCTCCACAAACAATTGATGTACAAAAACAAATAATTTTTGCAACTTAATTATTTTACACAGATTCATTGACTTATTCAATTACACCAAACTGGGTTTGAACCCAGCAAAGACGCAGCCAGACTGAAGATGACAAGTCCCTGTAGCGCACACACACACACACACACCCCCCCACACACACACACACACCCACACACACACACACACACACACACGGCTAACCCCACTGAAATATTAAGTGTGCACCCTCAATACGCCAGCAGGTAACCAGGAACAGCTTGTGTGTTTTAAGTTAATGGAGCTGCTGGGCTCAGCGCGAGCGGATTGGTCCTCACAAACACAGTATAACAGGAATGTGTGTGTGGCACGCAAAGTTTTAAGCGACGAGGTGGATTCGTCACAGTCACAATAACCATGACATGAAATGTTCCTACCCTACAACAGGGATGTTCTTCTGGCAAACGGGTAGATAAATAAGGATCTCACCGAATTTGGTGGAAGCTGCATCTCGTTCGTTACATTCGCCATCGTCCCTCTAATTGTCTGCACCTGGGCTTGGGTGCAGAAGCCTGTTAAAGCGCAGTATTTTCAGCGCCCCAAGACCATAAAGTTATGAGACGCTGATTGGCCATTAAATTCACCTAGCAATAGTACATGATTGACAGATTCTCTGCAAATGTGGGGCTGTCTGATCACAGCCCCCAGAACAGAGACGGTAGGAGTCTGTCTGTGGAAATCCACAAATTAATGACAGTAGATAGGGAAATGTAGTTTATATAATTTGTTTTGCTTATAGGTACACACTCTAGAGAGTAAAACTGACATTTATGAGTTAATTTCAAAAAATATATTTTAAATTTCTCTCTTCTTATCAGGGATGGCGGTGCCCCAGCGCCCCGTATGGGCCGGCCGCCACTGGGTAGAGGCCGCTGTTCAGAAGACTCTGTGGCAAAGTTTTGGCTACGCCTAACTCTCTCTTGCACTAGAGGCAGCTGAGAAGGAGTATAAGCGACTCACTATAAGCGCATCTGACCTGAAGCTGGAGGTGTATGAACTAATGCTCAGGAACATTGAGCGGCTGGTGAAGACTGCGAAAGAAACCATGCGCCAATGGACTCGGTGGGTGCAAGAAGAGGAGCCGCCTGATTTCCAGAAGCGCATCAGGAGTGTAGAAGGCTCACTACTGGAGTTAACCTCTGAGAAAGCTGGTCATCTGCAGACAAAGCTGGAAAACGAGTCAGCTGAGGAAACACCACACAAGTCATCTGCCGTCAAACTAAAACCAACGGCACTCCCACAGTTTGATGGTAAGAAGCGCAACTTCTATCTCTGGAGGAAAGAATGAGAGGCACTTCAAAGACAAGGGGAACCGACCGGCTCCAGGGAGGTCAAGAAGATTCAGCTTTTGGGCAGCCTGGAGGACAAAGTAGTGAGTGACCTTCGGCTATGAACATATGGAGCGGCGGAGGAAATCTTCCGTTTCCTTGTAAACAGGTTTGGAAATAAGACAGCAATTGCACTGGAAATCATTGAGGAGCTACAGGCACTGCCTCCAGTGAAAAGTCACCAACCTAGGAAGATTGTAGACTTAATACAAATTGTGGAAGAGGCCCTGTATGACCTCAGAGGCACTGGGTTTCACACTGGTGCTCTGTGAAACCCATTCATTACAAAGGCTGTAGAGAGTAAGCTGCCTGAAGGCCTAAAGAAGGAGTGGCTGGTCCATGTGTCAAAAAGAGAGGGAGATGCCTCCCCTGAAGACAGGGTCGACATGCTCCTCAAGTTCCTGAGAAGTCAGGAGAAGATTTATGAGCAGCTGGACCAACTGAAGGATGAGGACCCCAGCAGAAGGGAAACAAGAGTCCCCCAAAAGCATGCACGCTCAAAGACCACCAACTCCCAGTGCTCCCAAGCATCCTGCGTCATCTGTGGAGAGAGGGGCCACAGAAAGAAACTCTACTACTGCAAGAAATTCAACACTCTTAAAGTACCTGAGAGGAGAGAAGCAGTTGAGAGGATTGGTGCATGTGGGAGGTGTCTCGATGTCCATGACGATGACACAGAGTGCAAGACCACCTTCCTGTGCAAGAACGAGGGGTGTAAGGGCGCTCATCACTTCTACCTCTGTCCCAAGGCTAGAAGCAGAGGAGATGGGCCACAGAGGCCGAAGCCCAGTCAATCAAGAAGTGGATGGAAAAGGGGCACAGAGACACAGGAGGAGTGCCTGACAAGCCTGCCCCCTGACCTTAATCAACAATGCCGAAATATGTTCTGTAACTCTGTCGCCAAGACATTCAGATCAGCTGTGGAAGAGAGGAGTCTGCTAGCTGAAGTTGGCCTTGAAGAGTTCCCTGTTATAATGATGATCCTGGAAGTCACTGCAAACGCTGGCCAGAAGATTGGGACGTTGATACAGTGGCCTTTAATGCTATCTTAGACACTATTGGCTTTGTTCAAAATGTGAATAGTCCCACACATTCTCATCTTCATACTTTGGATCTTGTGCTGACATACGGCATAGAATGTGAAGAAATAACAGTATTTCCTCACAACCCTGTCCTCTCTGACCACTTTCTAATAACCTTCAGGATTACTTTAACAGAGTTCTCCTCCCCCAAAAGAAGGTTCAATTTTAGTAGATCTTTATCAGATAGTGCAGTTATAAATTTTAAAGAATCTGCTTCACTTTCTCTCTCCTCTGTGTCGCTGAGCAGTGCAAAAGCATAGCTTATTCCCCTTCACAGGTTGATGATTTTGTTGATGGGGTTGCTAGTTCTCTGCGTACTGCCTTAGACAACGCAGCTCCCTTGAAAATGAAAACCGTTGAAAATAGAAAGCTTGCTCCTTGGTTTAATGCAGAGCTGCGTACTTTGAAGCAAAATGCTAGGAAACTGGAGAGAAAATATCGCTCCACAGGCCTGCGGGAGTCCTTCCTAGTCTGGAAAAATGGTTTACTGCTGTATAAGAGGACCCTTTGTAAAGCAAGAGCAGCATACTTCTCCTCATTAATAGAGGAGAATAAGAATAATCCTAGATTTCTTTTTAATACAGTTGCCAAACTCACTCAGAGCCAAAGCTCTGTTGAACCGTCCATTCCACCTGCTCTTAGCAGCAATGATTTTATGGGATTCTTTATAAATAAGATTGATCTTATTAAAAATAAGATCATTAGCACTCCTCTATCCGCGATTGTACCTGAGGTAGTCATGGAATCTGAACCGGGTTTAGACTGCTTTGATCCAGTTGAACTTTCTGAATTAGCAAAATTATTGTCTTCATCTAAGCCTTCAACTTGTATGTTAGATCCAGTTCCAACCAGGTTATTTAAGGAGGTGTTCCCTTTGATCTCCTCCTCCATTTTAGATGTGATTAATCTATCTCTGTTACAGTGATATGTACCTAAAGCTTTTAAGGTTGCTGTAATTAAACCTCTGCTTAAGAAACCGTCTCTTGACCCAGATGACTTGGTTAATTATAGACCTATATCCAATCTTCGTTTCTTATCCAAAATTCTTGAGAAAGTAGTTGCCAAACAGGTTTGCGACCACTTAGACCATAATGAACTTTTTGAAGAGTTTCAGTCTGGCTTTAGAGCTCATCATAGCACTGAAACAGCTCTGGTAAAAGTCACTGATGATATTCTCATGGCCTCAGATAATGGACTTGTATCTGTGCTCGTCCTGTTGGATCTCAGTGCTGCATTTGATACAGTTGACCATAATATTCTTTTACAAAGACTTGAATATTTTGTTGGAATTAAAGGAACAGCACTAGACTGGTTTAAATCTTATCTATCTGATCGAATTCAGTTTGTTTATGTTAATGATAGATCTTCAACACGCTCAAAGGTTACCTGTGGAGTACCACAGGGATCAGTGCTAGGACCAATTCTCTTTACTTTATACATGCTCCCAATTGGTAGAGTTATTAGAGAGCATGGGATTAATTTTCACTGTTATGCTGATGATACCCAGCTATATCTGTCTATAATCCAGATGAAGCTAACCCATTACATAGATTACAGGCATGTCTTGAAGACATAAAAACCTGGATGACTCTTAACTTTCTGCTTCTGAATGCAGACAAAACAGAAGTTATAGTCTTTGGACCAAAGTCTCTGAAAAAGAAGCTGATTAGCCAGTCACTTCATTTGGATGGGATTAAACTGATTTCAGATAACAAAGTAAAAAATCTATGTGTTATTTTTGATCAGGACCTGTCATTTAAATCCCACATCAAAGAGGTTTCTAGAATTTCCTTCTTTCATCTGAGGAACATTGCAAAAATTAGAAATCTCCTGTCCAGGGGTGATGCTGAGAAACTAGTCCATGCATTTGTTACTTCAAGGCTGGACTATTGTAATTCTTTACTATCAGGAAGTCCACAAACTGTAGTTAAAAGCCTTCAGCTGATCCAAAATGCTGCAGCCAGAGTTCTGATGAACATTAAAAAGAGAGATCATATCTCTCCTATCCTGGCTTCTCTTCATTGGCTTCCTGTTAAATCAAGAATAGAATTTAAAATCCTCCTTCTCACATATAAAGCCTTAAATGGCCAAGCTCCATCTTATATCAGAGATCTGATTGTTCCTTATGTTCCTAACAGAGCACTTCGCTCTCAATCTGCAGGTTTACTAGTGGTTCCTAGAATTTCTAAAAGTAGAATGGGAGGCAGATCTTTTAGTTATCAGGCTCCTCTCCTGTGGAACCAACTACCAGTTTTAGTCCATGAGGCAGACACTCTGTCTACTTTTAAGACTAGGCTTAAAACTTTCCTTTTTGATAAAGCTTATAGTTAGGGTGGCTCAGGTTATCCGGAGCTGTCTTTAAAGTTATGCTGCTATAGGCTTAGACTTCTGGAGGACATAGGGACCCCCATTTCATCATTCTGCTTCATTCTCTCTCTGTTCTCCTATTCTGCAGAATCTGTTAGTTCAATCTCTAACGTTCTGCTCTCTCTGCTTTTCCTCAGAGTAGCTTTGCCTCGTCTGTTCCTGTTTGGCTGTGATGTCACCGAGGAAAGAAACATCAGCTGTGCTGCTGCCATCAACACCCTTGTTTGTAGATGTTGGAGATCGGCCTGTTTTCCAGTGTGGTCCTGTTTCTCTGGCCGTGGCTGGGTGGATGTGCTCTCTTCATCCTCTGGCATGGGAGCTGCCTTGGAGCTCGTCTGCCTGGCTGTGTGTTTCCTGGACGGGGCCGCCTTTTACAGCTGCTTTTTGTATCTCTGCTTCTGTCTCCTTGAACCCCAGTCGGCCTCGGCAGATGGCCGCTCACACTGAGCCTGGTTCTGCTGGTGGTTTCTTCCTGTTCAAAGGGAGTTTTTCCTCTCCACTGTCGCTACAAGCATGCTTAGTGTGAGGGATTGTATTTGAGTCAATGAGTCGATGCAATCAACTGGTTTTCCTTAGATAGAAAACTTTGTATCAATTTGACTGTATGATCTGGTTGAACTGTAAAGTGCCTTGAGATGACATGTGTTGTGAATTTGGCGCTATATAAATAAACTGAATTGAAATTGAATTGAATTGGAAAGGGACACTTCACTCACGCTCCCCGTGTTTCACGAATTGCGTGAAAAACATGGGACTACTATAGCCACTAGGCAGTCTGAGTCCATTTCGGCGTCCCATGAGTCAGGATTAGATTACTCTGATAATAACAGGCGTATTGTTATACTATTTTCGTGTGTTTTTATTATTATTATCATTATTATTATTATCTAGCTGGTAAAATTTTCAGTTCAGGCTGTAAAACCTGTCTATCTTATTTATTTTAATATTTAACAAAAAGTAAATTATAAGGTAAACTGCTCTATTTGCACTCCATGTAAGATGCTGTTTTACTTTTTATATTTTATATCCATATTTTTATCTTACTGTATATATAGGTCTATTATATTGCATGCCTTATAGCCACAGTGTTTAGATATTTTTATAATTCTATTTATGCTATTTCATATTAAATGTGTCATGGTCTGGCGGTGTTTGTGAATGAGAGATGGTGCGGCTCCGCTCATGTTCACGTGAAGCAGCAGATATGCAGCCCAGATGTGGAATTACTCGCAGTGAGTTTAAGACTTTATTATTATTATGATCGTGCTGTGCATTTACTTCCCTCCCTCTGCTGATGCAGCTGCTGCTTGTGAGCGGATTCAACAAGTTTCAGAGACCGAACACCCCCTCGCTCTCCTGCTCATCACAGCAGATTTCAACCCTGCCCCTCTCCGCTCCACTCTCCCCACGCTCACACAATACGTCACATGCAACCAGGAACAATAAAACGCTGGACCTTTTTTATGCAAATGACAAGGATGCATACACCTCCGCCCCCCTCTACCCGCTGGGTCGTTCAGATCACAACCTTGTCTACCTGCCCCCCCCACCCCTCACCCCCCCATTACATTCCACTGGTGAGAAGGACAATTGCACACCTCCAACCACCAGCCCCCCAGAGACCTTTCCCCCCCACCGCCACCTCTCCCACCAACCCCCGACCCATCCACACCTCCAGTCGTGCCTTCCTCCCCCCTCACAGTAACACCAATGCAGGTGAGAGGGCAGCTGAGGAGGCTGAAACAGAGGAAGGCCTCAGGACCAGACGGCCTCCCCCCCAGGCTGCTGAGGACCTGTGCAGATGAGCTCTGTCAGATCCTCAGCAACATGTACAACCTGAGCCTCAGCCTGGGGGTGGTCCCCACCCTGTGGAAGACCTCCTGTGTGGTTCCGGTTCCCATATCAGCCGGATCTGAGCAGTGGTTCTAGAGGAAACTTATTTGGAAAATTCCTGAAATGTTTGCATTTCTGGCCTCTAATAGTATCTTTGATTCCAATTATCTCTAAAAGTAATAAAGCCAAACACTTAAAACTTGGTAAATCTATGGAGGGTCCTAAAAATATTCAATCCCTAAAATATCGGCCGGATTGGAGCAGTGGTTCAAACTTATTTGGAAAATTCCTGAAATGTTTGGCCTCCAATACTAGCATCTTTAACTTCAATTATCTCAATAAAGCTAAACACTTCAATTTTCAAAATCGATACAAACATTCCGACATATGTCCAATGTGAAAGATTATGAGGATATGAGCAATTGTTGTGAAGAAATCTTTATTTAAAAATCTAAAGCAGCTTTGTTCCCAACACAGTGGTATTTAAACAAGTACACAGCGGGATCTAATTTGTCATATTGATAACATGTCAGGTTTAGATTATGAACAAAATTAAAAACAAATATGTTGCATATACTCTATATTTATTATCCTAATTATGTACAGCATTATAAAACAAAATTACAAGCAGGGTTATCAATACAGAAGATCCAACAATAACTGCCTTGCTCATTCTCCGACATTGTATACTGAGAAAAGTGGTTTTCACAAGCCTCACCATGCTCACTGCACTAAATATTAATATTAAGAAAATATTTACAAATTCTACAATGTCTAATAAGGCATCATTATGAATGTCAATGATGGTTACAATGGCGGCGTCTCAATTCGCAGGCTGCCTACTGCGGAGTGTATGTATGTATGTATGAATATATATATATATATATATATATATATATATATATATATATATATATATATATATATATATATATGTAAATGTGTGTGTATATGTGTGTGTAGGGAAATAACATCTTTCATTTATTATATTCATGTTAATTTACACTTTGAGTAAGGTTAAAAAAGTAATCTCCAGGTTTGTAGAATTTCATCAATCCATCCAAATCATCAAACATTCCTTTTTTCTAGCTTTAAAGAAACACTACAGAAAATATCATTTGTGGATACAAATAGTTTTCCTCTACTTTAGGAATGCAAAGATCTAGGGACAGGGCAGGGGGTCAGTGGGAAGCCCACTGTTGCCACCTGGCCCCGGTTTGTCCTCATGGGGCAAAAGACAAAGGCTGTCTTTTGCCCCACCTCTCTAATTGCCTCCATCCCTGAGGACACACCAGGGCTGGATGCTGCAGAGGCTGAGCAGCACACAGATGAGCTTGGAG
The DNA here is from genome assembly GCA_030533445.1 of Cyprinodon diabolis. Lineage (NCBI taxonomy): Eukaryota > Metazoa > Chordata > Actinopteri > Cyprinodontiformes > Cyprinodontidae > Cyprinodon > Cyprinodon diabolis. Next base: position 46,029,113 of record CM060067.1, on the reverse strand, counting down.
TCTTCTGACTGCGAGTGGGACATCATCTGGGGGGTCGGGGTGTCTCTCTCCACTGTTCACCACATCGTCCATCTGGGTTTACAGGGCTGACCCAATCGACGGCTGCCATGCTACTAAAAAAGTTTAAAAAGACGCAGAAAATAATGACTTTACTAAAACTGTTTTCATAACCCTGAAATGAGAACAGCTAAAATGTGATTCTACTTGCCATCTAAATGTTACAGTGGTCGGGTAGACCCTCCTCCAGGGCAGACACCTCAGCAGACAGCTGGTCCCGCCATGGAGCACCACTGACTGCCTCCAACACGTTAGTAGTCAAGTAAGACACCTTATGTTAAAAAATGATTGATGACTTATTGTCATGGTTGGTTTAGGAATCAAACCCACATGCAGAACACCACTTGGAGACTGATAAAAAGTTCAACAGAGTTTATTAAAGGTTGCACAAAGATAACATGAACTGGATTCAGGTAAACTGGTCCGGGCGGGATTCTCAGGCGTCTGCAGAGATGGATAGTTTTATTAGCCAGGTTAACAGATGAATCGTTGCTTTTCAGATGTTTCTGAGAATACCTTGAAGAGGTCCAGGCTTTCCTTTCTGAGAGGGGGAACCGGTTGGGTCCAGAGACTGTTGGTTCAGCAGAGTGCTCAGCAGCAGCAGCGTCTAGCTTCTGACTTTCCAGTGACAGACCTTGGTTGGAGTGATTAGCTCTTTCCCTAAGAGCAGCAGGTGGATTCCAGTTAGATCTTCAGGTTTGGCTCTCTAGGGCAGGCAGGCAGGTAACAGGCTAAGCTCATCCAGAGCTTCAGACAAGAGACAAGTTTCCTGTGAGCGAGAAGACAGAGACTGGTTAGAATAGGGTTTCTCCTTAGAGACAAAGATTCTAGTAGTTACAGAGGCTCAGGTTCGCTAACCAAACTTGGTCAACACTGCGGCATTGAAGGAAGGTCTGGCTGCTGATTATAAAGGCAGGTCTCCTGATGGGCTGATAACGTCAGCTGTGCTGGAGGGCTCCAGCCCAGGAGATCCACAGCGCACTCTGCTGGAGAGGGGTGGTGAATCTCCAGAGCCCAACATTACCCCCCTCTCAACGACCGCCTCTTGGCGGTCCCGAGGATGTGGACGGGAGGGAACTCACATAATCCTCGATCAGGGATGGATTGAGGATAAATGACCCAGGGAGCCAGGTGCGGTCCTGCGGACCGTAGCCCTCCCAGTCGACGAGGTACTGCCAACCGCGACTTCGCCGATGGGAGTCCATGATCCGGCGAACAGTGTAAGCCGGATGACCATCAATGTCCAGGGCGGGTGGAGGGGAGTCGGAAGGCGGGCACAAGGAACTCGTGATGACAGGCTTTATCTGAGAGACATGGAATGTAGGATGGATGCGCAGAGAAGGTGGCAGGTCCAGGCGGACAGCAGAGGGATTAATTATCTGATCGATCTTGTATGGACCGATGAACCTGGGTGAAAGTTTTTTGGACATAGCTTTAAGGGGAATGTCTCGTGTTGACAGCCAAACTTCTTGGCCTGGAGTGTAGTCAGGGGCGGGACGTCTCTTGGAGTCGGCAAACCTCTTGGTTGAGGCAGATGAGCGGGTGAGGGTGGTGATAGTATCTTTCCAGATACGTTGGCAACGGCGGATGTAATGATGGACTGACCTGACCGCGATCTCTCTCTCGTCTGCGGGGAAGAGTGGAGGCTGGTAACCTATGGATACTTGAAAGGGGGATAAACCAGTAGAAGCAGATCTCAGGGAATTATGCGCGTACTCAATCCAAGTCAGGAACTGACTCCAGTCAGTAGGATTGTTGGAAGTAAGGCAGCGGTGAGTAGACTCGAGTTGCTGGTTCATCCTCTCCTTCTGCCCATTAGACTCAGGATGATAACCAGAGGTGAGAGAGGATTTGCAATTTAATGCTGAGCAGAAGGCTTTCCAGACCTGTGAGATGAACTGGGGACCACGATCTGAGAGGATATCTTGAGGAATACCATGAAGGTGGAAAACATGCTTCACGAGGAGTTGAGCCGTCTGGAATGCAGTGGGGAGCTTTCTGAGGTGAATAAGATGACAGGCCTTGGAAAATCGATCGACGATGGTTAAGATTGTAGTCATAACTCTAGAAATCGGGAGACCGGTGACAAAATCAACAGCGATATGAGACCAGGGACGGGTTGGAACAGGTAGAGGATGCAGCAGGCCAGAGGGTGGTTGGTGAGAGGTCTTGTTTCGGGCGCAGATGGGACAAGCCAGAACGTACTCTTTAACGTCTTTATGCAGAGACGGCCACCAAAATCGTCTGTTTATGAGGGCAATGGTTCTGCTCACTCCAGGATGGGCCGAGAATTTCGCTGCGTGCATCCACTGGATGAGGCGGGATCTGACGGAAGACGGGACATACATTTTATTAGGAGGACCATTACCTGGGTCAGGTTCAGAGGCCAGGGCAGAGTTGATCAGATCAGTGATCTCCCAGGAAACGGCTCCAACTGTCCATGAGGCTGGGAGAACAGGTTCGGGTGTCTCAGGTTGATCGGTGGAATACAGACGAGAGAGAGAGTCGGGCTTGACGTTCTTGGAACCAGGTCTGTAGGAGATGATGAGATTGAAACGTGAGAAGAACAAGGACCACCTTGAATGCCGTAGGTTGAATCTCTTTGCCGATTGGATATAAGCCAGGTTCTTGTGGTCAGTCCAAACCAGTACTGGATGCTCAGCCCCCTCGAGCCAGTGTCTCCATTCCTCCAGGGTGAGTTTAATGGCCAGAAGTTCTCGGTCTCCAACATCATAATTTTGCCCGGCTGGAGAGAGTCTGCGTGAAAAGAATGCACATGGGTGAGTTTTCTGGTCAGAATCTGACTGCTGAGATAACACAGCTCCTACGCCGGAATCAGATGCATCAACCTCAAGGATGAACTGTTTCGTAGGATCAGGCTGGACCAAGATGGGGGCACTGGAAAAGAGTCTTTTTAATTTATTAAAGGCATCTTTGGCTTCTGGGGTCCATTGAAAAGTTTTCTTGACAGAAGTAAGAGCTGTGAGGGGTAGAGCTGTCTGGCTATAGTTCCTTATGAACCTCCTGTAAAAGTTTGCAAACCCAAGAAATCTCTGAAGTTGCTTGCGGTTTTCAGGTGTAGGCCACTCCAGAACTGCCTTTATCTTGTCTTCTGATGGCTTCACCTGCCCGCCCTCGAGCACAAACCCTAGAAAAGTGACAGATTGTTGATGAAATTCACATTTTTCAGCTTTCACAAAAAGTTTATTTTTTAGTAGCCTCTGAAGGACTAAACGAACATGTTTCCTGTGGTCTGAGAGGTTCTTGGAGTAGATCAAAATATCATCGATGTAGACAAAAACAAAAACATTCAAAAAATCTCTGAGGACGTCATTGACAAGAGCTTGGAAACAGGCAGGAGTGTTCGTGAGGCCAAAAGGCATGACCAGGTACTCAAATAGTCCTATGAGGGTCTTAAAGCCTGTTTTCCATTCATCTCCTTCTCTTATTCTAAGGAGGTGGTAGGCGTTTCTTAGATCGAGTTTTGTGAACACTGTAGCACCCTGTACAGGTTCAAAAGCTGATGCCAGTAAAGGTAGGGGGTATTTATTTTTGACGGTAATCTGGTTCAGACCTCTGTAGTCAATACAGGGGCGCAGGGAACCATCCTTTTTACCAACAAAAAAGAAACCAGCCCCGAGAGGAGATGAGGATGGACGGATTATTCCAGCGGCTAAAGATTCATTGATGTATTTTTCCATGGTTTCACGCTCTGCTTTTGAGATGTTAAATCATCTACTGCTGGGCAGAGGGGCTCCTGGTAGTAAATCTATGGCGCAGTCATATGGTCTGTGAGGTGGAATAGACATGGAAGAGACACTGACCTTACTGAAGACTGGTGCCAGATCACGATACTCGGGAGGAACAGAAGTAAGGTCAGGAGAGTCCATCTCCCCCTACCTCTAGGGGACTGAATAGTAGGAGCCGCAGAACGAAGACAGGATTCGTGACAGGAGGTGGACCAGGATTCTATGTGGCGTTCAGCCCAGTTGATATGGGGATTGTGACATTCCAACCACTCGAATCCAAGCACCAGGGAAGAGCAAGCTGAAGGAAAAACAAAAAATGTTAGCGTCTCCCGGTGATTTCCAGAGATAAGCAGTTCTAGGGGTTTTGTCTGATGAGTGACTTGATGAAGCTTCTTTCCATCGATAGCAGATACTCTGAGAGGCTTAGTTAAAGGAACAGTCTCAAATTTTAACTGCTGGACCAGGTCTGAATCAATCAGGTTTCTTTCACAGCCAGAGTCGATGAATGCGGATAAGGTGAGATTCTGGTTAGAAAAGAACAGAGTTGCAGGCAACAACAAATGAGGAGTTTTCTCAGATTTTAGGTGGCCCGTCAGACTCCTCACATCCTCTGACGGGCCCTGGCTTTTGATTTAGCCGGGCATGAAGCGATAAAATGGCCAGTCTCACCACAATACAGACACAGTTTAGCCTTAAATCTCCATTGCCTCTCTTCAGGGGATAGCCTAGTGTGTCCAACTTGCATTGGTTCGACCTCTGATCCTTCTGAAGAAGAGAAATGAGAGATTTGGACAGGCGCTGGGAGAGTCTGATTCTTAGACCTTGGCTTGGTACTGGGTTCTGAGGAACCAGAAAAAACAGAAGCATTATTAAATGCAGGAGATGAAACAGAAAAATTCAGGTTTCTTTGCCTTGAGTGATTTCTAGTCCGAAGTCTATTATCCAACCTGATGGTCAAACGGATTAAATCCTCCAAACTAGCAGGTTCGTCTATTGTGGCGAGTTCATCTTTAATGTTGTCATTCAAAGCCTTGAAGTAAGTACTCTTAAGTGCACACTCGTTCCATCCTGAGGCTGCGGCTTTAACCCGGAAGTCAATGGAGAACTCAGCTACTGTGGAATTTCCCTGTTTTAAATTTAGCAGGGCTCGGAAATCAATAGTTTTATCTGAGTCATGGTTGAAAACTTGAGAAAACTCAGATATGAATTCTGAAAAGGTACATGAAAAGCTGGACTCAGAAGAGAACCTTGCCTCCGCCCATTCAAGGGCTCGTCCAGTAAGCTGAGAGAGAATGAAGGAAATCTTTTTCCTATCATTTGGAAAACTGCCGGGGGGTAATGCTCAAAAAGCAAATGACACTAAAACAAAAATCCTTTACACTCCTTTTGGTTACCTGAAAATCTTTCAGGAGGACTCGGACGGAACTCAGGAAATGACGTCACGGACGGTGACCTTAGAGGCGGAAGTGGTTCCGGAACAGGACGGACTGCAGGCGTAGCATTAGCATTTGCCATGTAGCCAGCATAATTCTGCAAGACTTGGTTCTGATATTCAAGTTGATGGTGTAACTCACGGAGGGTGTGCGCTTGTCCAAGGATTTGGGCATCCTGCTCCTCAAGCCTCCTCCGGAGGTGATCTGCTGGGCTTTGTGTTTGGCCGCAGTGTTCTGTCATGGTTGGTTTAGGAATCAAACCCACATGCAGAACACCACTTGGAGACTGTTAAAAAGTTCAACAGAGTTTATTAAAGGTTGCACAAAGATAACATGAACTGGATTCAGGTAAACTGGTCCGGGCGGGATTCTCAGGCGTCTGCAGAGACGGATAGTTTTATTAGCCAGGTTAACAGATGAATCGTTGCTTTTCAGATGTTTCTGAGAATACCTTGAAGAGGTCCAGGCTTTCCTTTCTGAGAGGGGGAACCGGTTGGGTCCAGAGACTGTTGGTTCAGCAGAGTGCTCAGCGGCAGCAGCGTCTAGCTTCTGACTTTCCAGTGACAGACCTTGGTTGGAGTGATTAGCTCTTTCCCTAAGAGCAGCAGGTGGATTCCAGAGTGAGATCTTCAGGTTTGGCTCTCTAGGGCAGGCAGGCAGGTAACAGGCTAAGCTCATGCAGAGCTTCAGACAAGAGACAAGTTTCCTGTGAGCGAGAAGACAGAGACTGGTTAGAATAGGGTTTCTCCTTAGAGACAAAGATTCTAGTAGTTACAGAGGCTCAGGTTCGCTAACCAAACTTGGTCAACACTGCGGCGTTGAAGGAAGGTCTGGCTGCTGATTATAAAGGCAGGTCTCCTGATGGGCTGATGAACGTCAGCTGTGCTGGAGGGCTCCAGCCCAGGAGATCCACAGCGCACTCTGCTGGAGAAGGTGGAGAATCTCCAGATCCCAACACTTATGACCTATGACCTTATGACTTTATGTCAAAAAGGATTGATGACATATGACCTATATGACATGACCTTATGACTTTTGACCTATGAACTCTATGACCCACACCTGAACAAAGGATTTTCTTATAACCCTTTATGACCCACAAACTTCTGCACAGTCACGCACCATCACCTTTTTGCTTCATCAATCAAATTCTTGAATATAAACATTGTTTTCTTCCCATTTAAAAAAAAGATATGCCAGCTTCTCATCCACTTTTCTTTTTTGCAGGGTAATAAAAAAGACACTTCCCACACAAGGAAATTCCCTCCCACCACCCATCCATACACACACCCACTGAGCCCACAAGCTCCCCCCTTTTTTAAGCCTACAATGAGGTTTAAAAAATTTGTTTAAACTATTCCATTTCCGCTAACAAATCTTATTTTATTATAAATACAGATGTCCTTTCAGTAAGGCTCTGTTTACTTTCCTAAACGTATTTACTCTCACCGATCAAGCTTTCTTTTATGGAAGCAAATTGTTACCATATTTCAAATTAAAAAAGCATTTCCAGAATTGTTTTTTCATTTTAAGAATGTGGCTGCATTGTGTGACTCATAAATGAAATTAGTAATCAATAATCCTGTTTGCATTTTCATTTTCTTCTTCAACAACACTCATCCTTTTACTTAATTAAAATGAAAAAGAAAAAGACATTTGAGATTTATTTTTCAAAATGCACCCCAGCAAATACATACCAATATTCAATTTGAAATGTAAAATTTGAAAATGAAAAAGCATTTCCAGAAATGCTTTTTCATTTTAAGAATGTGGCTGCATTATTTGACTCATAAATCAAATTAGTAATCAATCCTCCTATTTGCATTTCATTTTCTTCTTTAAGTCTGCACATTTAATGCCATAATCAAGGAGAAAACACAGCGGACATTGCTTTTTCGTTTTCATGGTCTGCCTGCAAAGTACTGTCCACAACTCGAAAATGAAAAAGCATTCTGAGCGGCGGGAGCAGCGGAGTGACGTCAGCAGCCACTCTTCCTCAGGTCCTTGCTGACCGGGCTACCCATCTTGTTCGGTAGGGGGCGCTGTGCACATCTGCATTACATTACTTTAAACTGGTTGAATTGCGGGGTCTTTAGCATCACAGGTCATCGCACTCCCTCAAATTGTACAAACAATTTTAGAATTAGCTGAGCAGATAGAATCCAATAGTATCTCCGGGTCTGATGCCTGTGACCTAGTAGAACAAGTCATGGAGAACTTGGCTGCATACTCTGCCGTCATAGATTTGAACATTAATGAGGTCGCTATAGTGAATCTTCGTTCAGTTCTTGAACGGCTGGAAGCTGTGGAGCATCAAATGGGACCAGGACGACCAACCATTAACATCCCGTTTGAGTCCATTGAAATGTATTTATTAAATGGTTTCAAAGTACAAGAAATAGTGGAGCTGTTCGGCGTAGGCCACCAGACGATCCGTCGGAGGATGCAAAGCAACGGATTGAGGTAATAGACTGCTTATTAATATTATTAGTAAAGGGACCGTGTTCGCAATTAAACATATTTGTCGCCATGTGATGCTTCGTACCATATGGCTGTATAAGGGGGTTCAGGTTGGTAAGAGCAGCACCGGAGACAACTTTGTTGTTAACATTAGCTGACAACATTGGCTCTCTGGGTGATGTGGCGCTCGAGGTGACAGTTGCTCCCCCTCCTTCGTTGTGCTACGGGGGAAAACACCGTAATTGTGTAATTATCTGACCGCCATTATATATTTCATCCTGCACACGTCACAGAAAAACACTTTGTGAATCCCTGAAGTAGATCACTGTAAACAACTGACAGTGATGTAATAAGGACTACAGTAGTCCTTTGAAATAAACCCCAAGTCCCTGTTGGGACTGGAAAGCTATCTGGAATACTTGTATTAAGAATTAAGGATATTGAATGCATAATAATTTTGTCAAAGTTCATAAATTGTGCACCTGACTTAAGAAGGTTCATGTGCACTACCCCCCTAGGAAACTTGACTATGTGACCACTGCAGCATAAAGTGGTGATAGTGGCAAACAGATAAAAAAAGCTAAATAGCTATAAAAAAAAGTCATGTCAAACTCATTGCTTTGAAAATGGTCAATTAAAATAATCCATCTCACTCTTTCCTAGATAATTCTCAGAAATTGTTTTTTATTTATTTAGAATGTCAGACATGTATTCTGCAATGAGTGACCAAGAGCTGGATGCAGTAATTGCAGAAATCCACCAAAGTAACCCTAACACAGGATACAGGATGATGAAGTCATTCCTTCATGCCAGAGGACTGCTTGTGCAAAGTAAGTTTACAGTGAATTTTATCTGCCTATGAATGCATTAAACCCTATGTAATGAGTGCAAATTCTCTCAGTTTGACCTAAGTATGTCATGATCGGTTTTAGAGATAAACCCACATGGAGAACACCACTGAGACTTGGTAAAAAGTTTAACAGAGTTTATTAGTTTTCACACAAAGAAGAAAAGATTCAGGTTCAGGTCCGGGCAGGATTCTCTGGCGTCTGCAGAGACGGATAGTTGGTTAGCTGGGTATGCAGATAAGTTAAATGGATTCTCAGATATTTCAGTGGATACCTTGAAGAGGTCCGGGTTTGTTCAGAGAGAGGGAACCCGTTGGGATCAGAGACAGTTGGTTCAGCAGAGTGCTTAGGCAGCAGAAGCGTCTTACTTCTGACTTCCAGTGATCAGACCTTGGTTGAAGTGATCAGCTCTTTCCTAAGAGCAGCAGGTGGATTCCAGAAAGTAGTCTTCAGGTTTGGCTCTCTAGGGCAGGCAGGCAGATTCTGGTTAAGCTCATCCAGAGCTTCTCTCGAGAGACTGGTTTCCTAGGAGTGAGAAGACAGAGGCAATTAGTTTAAGGTTTCTCTATGAAGATAACTATCAGAAAATTCAGAGGCTTAGGTTCGCTAACCAAACTTGGCTAACACTGCGGCGTCGAAGCAAGGTCTGGCAGCTGCTTATGAAGGCCGGTCTCCTGATGAGCTGATGAGCGTCAGCTGAGCTGGGGGGCTCCAGCCCAGGAGAATCCACAGCGCACTCTGCTGGAGAAGGTGGAGAATCTCCAGATCCCAACAGTACCCCCCTCTCAATGACCGCCTCTTGGCGGTCCCGAGGAAGTGGACAGGAGGGAAATCTCATACTCCTCAATCAATGATGGATCGAGGATGTAAGAGCCAGGAACCCAGGAGCCATCCTCCGGACCATAGCCCTCCCAGTCGACGAGTACTGCCATCCGCGACCTCGCCGACGGGAGTCCACGATCCGGCGAACCGTGTATGCCGGATGACCGTCGATGTCCAGGGCAGGTGGAGGGGAGTCGGATGGTGGGCACAAAGGACTGGAAATGACAGGTTTCAACTGGGAGACATGGATTGTGGGGTGGATGCGAAGGGAAGGAGGCAAATGTAGGCGGACAGCAGAGGGATTGATGATTCAATCCACCTTGTAAGGACCAATGAACCTCAGGGAAAGCTTCCTGGACATACCTTTCAGGGGTATGTCCCGGGTCGACAGCCAAACCTCTTGGCCAGGGGTGAAGTTGGGAGCCGGACGTCTCCTAGAGTCCACAAACCTCTTGGTAGACACAGACGAACGGGTGAGGGCAATGATGGTCTCCTTCCAAATACGTTGGGAACGACGGATGTGATGATGGAGAGATCTTACAGATATCTCTCTCTCGTCTGCAGGAAAGAGTGGAGGCTGATAACCTAGAGACACGTGGAAGGGAGACAAACCAGTGGAAGCAGATCTGATAGAGTTGTGTGCATACTCAATCCAGGTTAAAAATTTACTCCAGTCGGAAGGATTATTTGAGGTCAGGCAGCGGAGAGCGGACTCGAGTTGCTGGTTCATCCTCTCTGTCTGCCCGTTAGATTGAGGATGGTAACCGGAAGTTAAGGAGGATTTGCAGTTTAGAGCGGAACAGAAAGCTTTCCAGACCTGAGAGATGAACTGGGGAGCACGATCAGAGAGGATTTCCTGAGGGATACCATGGAGGCGAAAAACATGCTTCACCAGAAGCTGAGCCGTCTGGAATGCAGTAGGGAGCTTTCTGAGGGGAATCAGATGACAGGCCTTGGAGAATCGATCAACTATGGTTAGAATTGTAGTCATACCTCGAGAAATCGGAAGACCAGTGACGAAATCAACGGCGATATGCGACCAGGGACGGGTTGGAACCGGTAGTGGATGTAACAGGCCAGAAGGTGGTTGGTGAGAGTTCTTATTTCGGGCGCAGATGGGACAAGCCAGCATGTACTCCTTAACGTCCTTATGTAAGGACGGCCACCAAAATCGCCTGCTTATGAGGGCGATGGTTCTGCTTACTCCAGGATGGGCCGAAAATTTTGCTGCGTGCATCCAATGGATGAGGCGGGATCCAACGGATGAAGGAACATACATTTTATTAGGAGGACCATTACCTGGGTCAGGTTCTGAGGCCAGGGCAGAGTTGATCAAATCAGTGATCTCCCAGGAAACAGCTCCTACAGTGCATGAGGCGGGAAGAACAGGTTCTGGTGTCTCAGGTTGATCGGACGAATACAGACGAGAGAGAGTCGGGCTTGACGTTTTTGGAACCAGGTCTGTACGAAATGATGAGATTAAACCGTGAGAAGAATAAAGACCACCTAGAATGCCGAGAATTGAACCTCTTGGCTGATTGAATATAGGCCAGGTTCTTTTGGTCTGTCCAAACCAGTACTGGATGCTCAGCCCCCTCGAGCCAGTGTCTCCATTCCTCCAGGGCGAGCTTAATGGCCAGAAGTTCTCGATCTCCAACGTCATAATTTTGCTCGGCCGGAGAGAGTCTGCGTGAATAGAAAGCACAAGGATGAGTCTTTTGATCAGAATCAGACTTCTGAGACAACACAGCTCCGACACCGGAATCAGATGCATCAACTTCGAGGATGAACTGCTTCGTTGGATCTGGCTGAACCAAAATGGGAGCGCTGGAGAAGAGTTTCTTTAATTTATTAAAGGCCTCTTCGGCTTCAGGAGTCCATTGAAAAGTTCTCTTAACAAAAGTAAGAGCTGTGAGAGGTAGAGCTGTCTGACTATAATTTTTGATGAATCTCCTGTAGAAGTTTGCAAAACCGAGGAATCTCTGAAGTTGCTTGTGGTTTTCAGGTGTAGGCCACTCCAGAACTGCCTTTATCTTATCCTCTGATGGCTTCACCTGCCCACCCTCGAGCACAAACCCTAGGAAAGAAACAGATTTTTGATGAAATTCACATTTTTCGGCTTTCACAAAAAGCTTCTTCTCCAGCAGTCTCTGAAGGACTAAACGAACATGTTTTTTGTGGTCAGAGAGGTTCTTGGAGTAAATCAAAATGTCATCGATGTAAACAAAAACAAAAATGTTCAAAAAATCTCTGAGGACGTCATTAACCAGAGCTTGGAAACAGGCAGGAGCGTTAGTGAGACCAAAAGGCATGACCAAATACTCGAATTGCCCTAAGGGGGTCTTAAAGGCTGTTTTCCACTCATCCCCTTCTCTTATTCTGAGGAGGTGGTAGGCGTTTCTTAGATCGAGTTTGGTAAACACTGTAGCACCTTGTACAGGTTCAAAAGCAGAGGCCAGTAATGGTAAAGGATACTTATTTTTCACAGTGATCTGATTTAAACCTCTGTAATCAATACAGGGGCGCAGGGAACCATCCTTTTTTCCCACGAAGAAAAAAGCAGCACCGAGTGGGGATGAGGATGGACGAATTATTCCAGCAGCCAGGGATTCGTTAATGTATTTTTCCATAGTTTCTCGTTCTGGTTTGGAAATATTATTCAGCCTGCTGCTGGGAAGAGGGGCTCCAGGTAATAGATCTATGGCGCAGTCATATGGTCTGTGAGGTGGAAGAGACGTCGCACTGACCTTACTGAAAACTGGAGCCAAATCATGGTACTCAGGGGGAACAGAAGTAAGGTCAGGAGAGTCCATCTCCCCCCTACCTCTAGAGGACTGAATAGTTGGAGCCGCAGAAACGAAGACAGGATTCGTGACAGGAAGTTGACCAGGATTCAATGTGGCGTTCAGCCCAGTTGATGTGGGGGTTGTGGTGTTCCAGCCATTCGAATCCTAACACCAGGGGGGAACAAGCTGAAGGAAAAACAAAAAAGGTTAGCCTTTCCCGATGGTTTCCAGAGATCAACAGTTCCAACGGTTGTGTTTGATCAGTAACTTGATGTAATTTCTTTCCATCGATGGCAGAGACTCGAAGGGGTTTGATTAAAGGAACAGTCTCAATCTTTAGCTGCTGGACCAGTTCAGAATCAATTAGGTTTCTTTCACACCCTTAATCGATGAAAGCTGACAGGGTGAGATTCTGGTTATCAAAAAACAGAGTAGCTGGTAACAATAAATGAGGAGTTTTTTCAGATCTTAGGTGGCCCGTCAGACTCCTCACATCCTCTGGCGGGCCCAGGCTTTTGATTTAGTCGGGCAAGAAGCAATAAAGTGTCCAGTCTCACCACAGTACAGGCACAGTTTAGCTCTGAATCTTCGTTGCTTTTCTTCAGGAGATAGCCTGGTGTGTCCGATTTGCATGGGTTCACTTTCCGCTCCTTCAGAAGGAGAGAAATACGATACCTTGACGGGAGCTGGGCGAGTCAGATCCTTTGACCTCGGCTTGGAAACGGATTCTGGGGAGCCAGGAAAAACAGAAGCATTAACAGATGCAGGGGTTGAAACAAAATAATTTCGATCTTTCTGTCTTGAGAGATTTCTAGTCCGTAGCCTGTTATCCAACCTGATAGTCAGACGGATTAAATCCTCCAAACTAGCTGGTTTGTCTAATGTGGCGAGTTCATCTTTTATGTTGTCGTTCAGGGCCTTAAAGTAAGCACTCTTAAGTGCGCACTCGTTCCAACCTGAGGCTGCAGCTTTAACCCGGAAGTCAATGGAAAACTCAGCTACTGTTGAATTTCCCTGTTTCAAATTTAGCAGGGTTCGGGAATCAATGGTTTTATCAGAGTCATGGTTGAAAACCTGAGAAAACTCAGAGATGAATTCGGAAAAAGAACATGAAAAACTGGATTCAGAAGAGAACCTTGCCTCCGCCCATTCTAGGGCTCGTCCAGTGAGCTGAGAGAGAATGAAAGAAATCTTTTTTCTGTCATTGGGAAAACTGCCAGGAGAGTGTTCAAAAAGTAAACGGCATTGAAATAAAAATCCTCTACAATCCTTTAGATTACCTGAAAATCTTTCAGGGAGACTTGGACGGAACTCAGGAAATGACGTCACAGATGGTGACCTGAGTGGCGGAAGTGGTTCCGGAACTGGACGGGCTGCAGGCGTAGCGTTAGCATTTGCCATGTAGCTAGCATATTTCTGTAAAACTTGGTTCTGATACTCAAGCTGGCGGTTTAACTCACGGAGGGTGTGCGCTTGACCATGGATTTGAGTTTCCTGCTCCACAAGCCTCATCCGGAGGTGATCTGCTGGGCTTTGTGTTTGGCCGCAGTGTTCTGTCATGTCAGCAGCGTCTTACTTCTGACTTCCAGTGATCAGACCTTGGTTGAAGTGATCAGATCTTTCCTAAGAGCAGCAGGTGGATTCCAGAAAGTAGTCTTCAGGTTTGGCTCTCTAGGGCAGGCAGGCAGATTCTGGTTAAGCTCATCCAGAGCTTCTCTCAAGAGATTGGTTTCCTAGGAGCGAGAAGACAGAGGCAATAAGTTTAAGGTTTCTCTAGGAAGATAACTATCAGAAAATTCAGAGGCTCAGGTTCGCTAACCAAACTTGGCTAACACTGCGGCGTTGAAGCAAGGTCTAGCAGCTGCTTATGAAGGCCGGTCTCCTGATGAGCTGATGAGCGTCAGCTGAGCTGGGGGGCTCCAGCCCAGGAGGATCCACAGCGCACTCTGCTGGAGAAGGTGGAGAAACTCCAGATCCCAACAAAGTAATAATAACAATAAATTTCATTTGTATTACTCTTCTAACACAAATGTAGTGAAAAGTGCTGCATTCAGCAAGAATGATCAAAAGATAATAACATAATATAATTAAAATAAGAAAATAAAATAAAAATATAATTTCAATAAAATCGGTAATTTCATACATTAAATCTTACCTTTATTGGCATTGTCTGTGCTGTGTTAATACTAATTTTTGAAGTGCTGTTAATATTTCATGTAAATTGTCTTTCAAATTTAATGTTTGCTGTTGTTGTAGTTACAAGAGTGCGTGACTCCTTAAAAAGAGTGGACCCAATTGGCAATGAGGTGCGGGCCATGGCCAATAGGACACTAAGACGGAGACAATACTCTGTTCCTGCGCCAAATGCAATGTGGCACATAGATGGAAACCACAAATTAATACGGTACATACTTGGACATACAATATATTGATTTTGTTCACCCACTCCATATCTTTCTTTGTTGTATGCTACTGTTCTTTGTGTCAAATAAGCTGTGTATAAACCTTTTTTTAAATTGCTATCTGATACCTTATATATTATAGCAATGTTTTTTCTTTGTCTTTTCTTTTACTAATTAGCTGGAGATTTGTTGTTCATGGTGGAATAGATGGCTTCAGCCGTTTAATTGTTTATCTGTCTGCTGCAACCAACAATCGGGCATCTACTGTGTTGGAGAGCTTCATTGGTGCCATCAACAAGTTCGGTCTGCCATCACGTGTGCGCTCTGAAAAAAGTTGGTGAGAACATGGAGGTTAGCCAATTCATGGTGGAACACAGAGGAGCGAACCGGAACTCTCACATTACTGGAAGAAGTGTCCATAACCAGCGGTAAGTTTTCAATAGCACTGTATTATGAAAAAAACATTTCAGGAGATTATAATAGCACTAACAGTAGTCATAGTGAAACCTATGACTCAAATGTGAACGACACACTTGGACTGTTGAGCTCAGAAAAATAAGTCAAAGGAGACCTGAACAGTGTTTAAGGGTTACAACACCATTTAGGGACCAAAGAACTACTTAAAAACTTTTTTTTTTTTATGTCTTCCTTTCTATTCACATAATTGTTGGATGTTATGATCTTGTTTCCTCTGACCACTAAAAAGATCAACTTAATAGTGTTTAGTTTGCTTGCATTTTCACACTTTAGGCAAGTACTCCACCTAGGCCAGGGCCTCATATATAAAACTATTCAGTTCCCCCATTTATTCATTCCATACCTCATTCATCAGTGGAGCTTTACTATCTGTCACAATCTAAATCCTGGCTTCTTAGGATTATGACTATCTAAAGTTACCACTTTTATGCACATCAATCTTTTCTTTGAACATTTTTTTGTCTTTAATTTTAAATAACATAATTATTATTTTGTCAATTATAATTCAAAGCAAAAAAAAAAAATTTCTGTTTGTTTATTTATGTATTTTTCTTTATCATTACACTTGCCCTTCCAGGATAGAACGCCTGTGGAGAGATGTCTACATCCAAGTCCTGGACCCATTCCATGTTCTTTTTCGAAACCTGGAAAGTGAAGGAATGTTGAATCCTGATGATGAAAATCATCTTTTTGCTCTCCACTGGACTTTTCTGCCTCAACTACAGAAACAACTGGCGTTCTTCATGGATGCATGGAACCATCATCGTCTCAGAACAGCAGGTAGCCAGTCCCCCTACCAACTTTGGGCATCATTTAGAAACCTTGAGGATCCTAATGAGGTATGTTAAAAAGGTTGAGTTTATCATATTAGGAAGCGTCATTTCAGTTAAATATTATAAACCCTAAAATTATATGGCTACATTTCTTTAAAAATTAAACATGTAAAGGAGTCATCACCTTAAAATCTTTATTACATGTATATTACTGTTTGACTTCAGTTGACATTTTTGTTTACCATGCATACATACATTACAAGAAAAGGAATTTCTGAAAGTGAGGGGAACTCTTGGTCCAGCTCTGCCCATTGGCTGTGACTTTAACAGCTTCTCAATTAGCGTGCACCTCATTACCATTATTATGATGAGCATCCAGACCAAATAAAAATCTCTTGTGTATAATCTCTTGTGTAATTTTTATACAATTACAGAGAGACAGGATATGTTAAAACAACCAGGTGATGGCTCCTTAAAGCTTATGAGAGCTGATTACATAGTTTAAAATTTTTAAACTGCAAATGTAAATCTTAAAGTGAAACATTTTATGATAACTTAGGGTTTAAATTGTGTTGTATCCAAACAAAGCCCTATTTTTCTGACATAGTTATAAAGTATATGAAATATTTAATATTATTTATTATGCAATATTTAAATTTCCAATAATCTTTTGTGTTGAGGTGGAGGCAGACTATGGTATTGATTGGGATGGACCATACGGATTTGATGACCTTGGAGATCAAAGGGAACAAGTTGAAGTACCTCAAGTGGAGCTGCAGCGGTATCTGACAGAGGAGGACATGGCTAGCTTACCTAACCCCAATGTTCCCTTCTTGGATGCACTGGACATCTACACAGCCACACTACAGCTGTTGATCCAGTGACAGTCTCACTCCTCTCCTCCCTTCCAGAACCACAACCATTACTGATATGGCAAGGATCAAACCCAGCATTCTTAAATACTTGCAAAGCATTAGAGTTTATTAAGTTCACTTGTAAAGGTTGTTTGCATTTAAGGGTGCATTCTGGAAGCAAGAAACAGGTTTGTTTGTTTTTTCTTTTTGAAGATGTATTTATTCCACAACCTTAAACATTTGTTTATTAAATATCACACTCCTTAACTGTATGATATGATAATGTCAACATTTTTAAACGGTTAAAGGGGATAGTTCCTTACAGAGGTACTTTTGTGTGATTGCCTATATAGTACAAATATATTTAACGTGAGAGTAGAACCATCTTTTCAACAACTGGTATAAAGAAATTAAAGAGAAGGATCACAAAAATTTACAAAAACTACAAACCAGGCATGGAAATAAGGGAGTTAGGTTTCTCTTACTGCCTACCTCTGGTCAGATCAGTCTAATCAGATCATTCCAAACCCAAACTCTGTGGATCTCACAGATGCTTCCAGGTTTTCTTTGAATGCCTGGTGACTTTGGCACTTCAGTGGGAGTTTCAGCGTTGTGAGGCAGGTTGAAGCGACTGGCAGATTAATTTCTGGAGATACTTCCAGATAAAGGTACTGGGGGGGTATACTCCAACCTGTCCAGAACTTCAGGAGTTGTTGTAGTTCCTCAGAAGACCCTACCAAGACAGTCATACCTTTTTGAAGTTTACCCGAACATCATTAATCACAGCTTCACTGTAGAGTGCTGTTAAAGAAATAGGACTTTCTACAGTAAAATAAAACATTCTCCACAAAATGTTATTTCTCACCAACATAAATATGGACTCAATGTGATAATCAGCAACAGCTCTAGGATATGAAGAGTTTTCTAAGTCTGTGTTTTCTGACCTTTTTCAATGTAGTCTCTCAAAAAGCCTGTTACCAGGCATGTCTCCTCGACGTTGCTGTGGTCATCCTCATCTTCACTATCTGGCATAGGCCAGATGATCCTTTTCAAGATGGTCTAAGTAAAAACATTTTCAAAGACTACCAGTTAAATTGTACATCACCAGAGAATAGCTACTTTGCAAATATCACTTTCAGAAAAGTACAGATAAAAAAGGCAACCTTAATTGTATATAAAAATGGAGGATTGGTATCTGAAAGATATAAGTACAAAATTTAACAATATTCTAATTACAATGACAATTGCGACAATGATATTTATGTAAACAGTCAGCAGCTTCTTATTAGGAGTCAATTACCTGCGAGTCCATGACTTGTTCTGCTGATCTTGGGAAAAGGACCTCAGCTAGGGCTGGACGCTCTTTAATCAGTGAGAACACCGCTCTCTTTCAGTCCCTTACGGAGCTGCTTCATTTGTGCTCTTCTCCGTTCAATGACCTATAAAAATGAATTATCAAAAAGTTTACGGACAATTTAGATACAGTTGCTGGTGAAAAAAAAAGACATTATTACAATATATGTAGCATAATTTGTTTTGGTTGGACTACTTTCATTTTTTTTTACCCAACAAAAGTTTGGAGAATTAAAAACACAACATACTATATATATATATCTGTGTGTGTGTACACATACATGTGTGCTTGTGTATATATATATATATATATATATATATTTTAGCAAAAAAAATCGCATAAATGACAAGAAAAAGAACTTAATTTCATTTATAATTATTTATATACTGCATGCTGTAAAAGTTTCTCTGCCAACCACCTCTTGTTGTTATTATTGATGGGAGGAAGATCCCAGCCAATGGCTAAGTTGTTCACCTCACATCGTTCCTGTGGGGTCAGTTCTCTCTGACTATCCAGCTGCAATTAATAAAGTAAGGCACTGGTATTTCACTTTTACGGTCTATGCTTTCATGTTAAGCACAAAGTAAAAATATTAGCAATATAGCATAGGAATAATCAATTGAAGTGAATTTTAAAAACATTTGTGTCATCAAAATAAAAACTTCAAGTGACACTTACTATAGAAACTACATCAAGGACATCTGTATCAGGGCAGTCAGCAAGCTCAAGTGCATCAAACTCCTGATTACTTCCAACAATTAGCTGCAACATTGCTGGACTCAGTCCAGTCAATCGAGGACCTCCATGAATAAAAGAATGTCCTATGGCACGTCCAGCTACTCGGAAAAGGTCTCCATCAATCAGGGCTTTGGAAGTGGATGGAACCTTATGATCGTCTACCCCATTGAAGAGAAGAGTTCTGCCAGTGTTCTCTGAGAGTAAACAAAGAAAAGAAATAAAAGACACAAATAAAAGCTGATTTGTGCTGAGACAGCATTATCCTGAGGTTTTTAAATCGCAGTTCAAGGAAATATCTAGCTCTGATAATGATTTATATAGTGTCACACAAACAGATTTGGGTGAGGTCAAAATACCAGACATGAGAGAGAACAATTTTCAGTTGAGAAACACAATGCAATGCAGTTGGCAATTTCAGATCAATTTTGGGCTTTAGAGCCAACTAATCAGAGCCAATTCACCCAACCACTACTTGTGTTTTGATGCACAATTGTATGTTTTTTTTTTTTTGTACATAAAAAAATATATATATTTTTAAAAACTCACCGAAGTCAAGGTTGAAACCAAACTGGATTTTTTCCATTACTATAGACAGGAAATGTCGTTTTACACCATCTCCGATAGCTGCATCACCTGATACAAGGACTTACCTTGTAGACTTATTATGAACGTGTATGTAATGCAAGTCAATTTTAAATAGGTTTTATTCCTAGCTCGAAAACTTTCTGAATGTGTACCTAATCGTGGTTGTTGTGACTGCTGCGGTAAGGCACATCTAGTTTAATAAATTTGGCATGTCATGTAAAACAGAAACTAAAGGGTCTGCTTTAATTTAACCCTGTAATGCCAAATGCATCATATTTGAATCATACGGTTTCTGAAATGTTTTGCGTCCGACACCTTTTGCATAATTTAATGGTAAAAACTTTGCTCAAAATCCTGTTGCACACAATCAGATATACCTGATAACAGAGGGCAGAAGACTACACAAAAAATAATCTTGACTTATCGCATATTAATAAATTATTAATAATTAAAAAATGTATTTTTGTTTTTTCTTTTTACATATTTTGTTAAAAGGCCAAATAAGGACTTCAAACCAAAAAAAGTAATTTCCTGTTTTGTTTTATTCTTGGATCAGGCTTTAAAGGGTTAAGGAAGTAGTGGAGCATGGCATAAAGACTATTCAGCTAGTTAAAAGTTTTACTTCAGTTTTAAGTTGTAATCACTGTTCTTGTTACAAATTTTGCAATAAAACACATTTAATGACAGATACCTACCAGTCAGTATAACAGAAAATGGGCTTGACCAGTCAATACCCGTTTTTTTGTAGAAAGTCAGAATCTCCCTTTTCACGATCTTCCTCAGTGGTTCCGAGATCAAGCCTGGCAACCAACCCTGGCTTCAGTTCCGCAGTGCTGAGCAAGTGACGGCAAAATATGTTGGCTGCCTTGTAAAAATCAGGCTCTGTTTTCCACTCTGAAAATCAATTAATTATAAATGAAAACTGGAAATAATAGTAAAAAAAAAAAAAAACATCTTTAGGACAGCTTCTACAAGTTCCTTCTATTTTGTAAGGAAAATATAAATATCAGTACTTGTATCTATTAACTGTAAATGATTATAAGACAATAAGACAGTTGCACCTTCACAGCTACTACTTTCATTTTCTTCCCGTGGATTTTGGTTGCCTGATCAGCTAGCAGCAGCTGAGGTTCCTGCCTGGGTATTCTCAACGGTTTCTTCAGCAGCAGAATCTGGGTTATTTTTTCTTGGAGTGATAGCATGAAATTGTTAATGCACTAAAGGAATCAAAAACATCAATAATAGTTCAGTGTGTGAGACACTAATAAAATAGAAAAAAATTGGATCAGCTGATGTTTTAGGAAAATAAAATGTCGGTAGGACTTCACAATTTACACAATACAAATTCATGTATAAACAAGAAATATGTCTTACTTTTCACAACAGTCCTTGTGGCCTTGAATCTCAGAGAAGCTAAATAACTCTGCACAGTAGACACATTCCACCATTGGTCCTGCAGTTTGAGCTGTGACGGTCACACTGGGAGGATCCTAGAATAAATTAGACAATAGTAACTAGTAAATATGCATCACATAATCAAACATTTTTCTTCACATTAGAGCTTGGTGGACTTTTTACAGTTTTGAGAGTTATTGGCTGGAGATTTCTATGCCAGGAATTTCATATGCCAGAGAATCAAATACTACTGTACATAGTACTACAAATACATAGCACTACCTGCAGGTCAATATCTTTTTGGAGTGGCCTTATGTAAATCACAGCTGCCCCTACTCCAAGTTCTTTGCTACACAGGCCTTCTGGAGTATACCCATTCTGTGGGCAAGGAATCATTTCCAAGGCCTTGGACCTTGTAGAGGCACGGGTCCGCAGGAGTTGAAACCCACCACTGTACTTCAGTTGTGGAAAGTTCAACTGTAGGTGATCAGAAAAGTCAGATGCACCACAGTATTTATCTGAGAAAAAAAAAGGTATTATAACCAGTTTAGCGGTACAATATAAACATTTAACTTTATTATTAATTTTTTATTATTAATTTCTCTCTACTTTTAGTTTAAAATGTCTTAATTTAATTTACCTTGTTTCAAGCACATGGCACATTACAGACTGTTGGGATCCTCAGGCTTGCCCACCAGAGGGCGCCGAGGATCCTCTTCTGCTCTTTGTTATTTTTCCTTAGGGCTGGAGTTACTGTTGGGATCTGGAGATTACCCTCTGCCTCCAGCAGAGTGCGCCGTGGGTCTTCTGGAGCTGGAACCTTCCAGCACACCTGATTTCCATGTACTCATCAGGAGACCTCCACTTTATAAGCTCCTGCCAGACCTTGCTTCCACGCCGCAGTGTTGATCTTAGTTGGTTAGCTTCCAGAGTCTCTGTTACAGATTGAATCTTGGTTGTCCCTAGTGTGAGATCTGATTCTAACCCCTCCTTTGTCTGTGTCTCACAGGAAACCTGTCTCTGGTCTGAAGCTCAGGAAGAGCTGCCTCACTGGAAACCTGTCTCTGGTCTGAAGCTCAGGAAGAGCTGCCTCACTGGAAACCTGTCTCTGGTCTGAAGCTCAGGAAGAGCTGCCTCACTGGAACCCTGTCTCTGGTCTGAAGCTCTGGGAGAGCTGCATCACAGGAAACCAGTCTCAAGCCTGAAGCTCTAGGAGAGCTTAACCTGCAAATCTGCCCTGGTGAGCCAACCTGAAGGTTCCTATGTGGAATCACCCTGTAGAATCCTATGTGGATATTCCCTGTTGTTCTCTGCAATGAGCTGGAAGCTCACCCTGAAGAATCCTTTGTGGATATTCCCTGTTGTTCTCTGCAATGAGCTGGAAGCTCGGCCTGAGCAATCCTATGTGGATATTCCCTGTTGTTTCTCTGCAGTGAGCTGGAAGCTCAGATCAAGGTCTGCCATGCTAAGCCTGAAGCTAGACGCTTAGCTTCCCATGAACTCTGCTAACCAACAGTCTCCAGTCCCAGTCAAGACTTCTCTGAACCAGTCCAAACCAGTTTCAGAACTTGTTTTATTCTCTGGTGTTCAGAACTTTAAATAAACCTTTGAACTTTTTCCCTGTCTCCTCCGTGTGTGTTCTGCATTTTGGGCTAGCTCTGATACCCATCATGACAGAACACTGCGGCCAACAAGCTAGCCCTGCGGAAACATCCTCAGACTCCTTCAATCGAGTTCTCCTTTTCTTCAAACAGTCCATAGATGACCTTTCCACCATTACTCCACCCCGTGAACGGATATCATCAGCTGACATCATTATCTCCGAGCTCAAGAAATATCCAGACCTCTACAATAACCTTCAACTAGCCGGATACCTAGATCTCATTCATTGGAATATTGAGGACGCTTTTTCTAAATTATCATTCAAACAATCTCCACCTACCTCCAAATCCAAACCTTCATCTGCTGCTGCTGCTGGTTCGCCTCTGCCTTCTGCCTCGTCCAGGCGTAGGAACCTCCGCCGGGGCAAGAAAGCCACTCCTTCTCTGGCGGTTCTGCCTGACGCCTCCACTCCATCTCCGGTGGGTCAGTCCGACGCCTCCATCCTCCCTGTAGTCCAGCCAGCAGCAGTAATCAGTCCATCTACTCGCCAGGTCAGTTCCATCCGTCTCATCAGCCACCTTTCAGATCAACAGTTAGCACCCTCAGTCAATAAACTCAAGTTTGGTTCATTAATCAAACCCCAAATAGCTAGACCTCCACGCCAGTCAGATCCAGGATCAGAACATAGTAGTAAATCTGTTTTTCTAGCCTCTGAATTTACCTGCTCTCCGTTTTCTCCAGCTCCTGTACTCGTTAGCCATCCAGTTTCCTTAGCCTTAGAGTCCGTTAGCATACCGTTTCCTGTAGCCTCAGAATCCGTTAATCTTCTAGATTCAGCTGACACATCTGTTCCTTTAGTTTCCGAACCCGGTTGTGTTTCAGTTCCCCTAGCTTCAGAACCAGAAATCATTTCAGGAACTCTAGTTTTTCAGCCCGTTAGCTGTTCAGATTCCCCAGCGTCAGAACCCGGAAGTAATACCGTGCTTCCTGTTTCGGAGACAATTAGTTTTTCTGCGTCTCCGGCCTCAGAACCCTTGCCAGTTAATGCTCCCCACATTCAAGAGTTAGACCTCTGGGATTTTTATTATGGGGACAGAGATGATCTCTTCCCTTTCAGGTCACCTCATTTCTCTCTCAGCCAGCCAGATCTAGCGTCCGAATCCATTAGCAAACCAGTTAGTTCCACTTCTAAGCCTGTTAGCAATCCAGCTAACCTAGAACCTGAACCCTCTTGTACACCAGATAACTCGTTGCCAGAATCAGTCTGTGAACCTGTTTGCCCAGCTTCTAAGACTCCCCGGCGTAAGAAACGGCGTCGCCTTAAGTCAGCTCTGTGACGTCCAGAGACCCCTGAGCCTGCCCTGTGCCGTCCAGAGACCCCTGAGCTTAAACTTATGAGGGCTTCAGAATTTGGAGTTGGTGAAAATATGCCTCCAAGAGCCTCTCAGCAGGGGCCACAAACCGCCAAGAGCCCTCTACAGATGCTTCAAGCCACCTCAGAGACTGAACATGTGCATCCATCGGTGGTTTCTCCAGTTCCTGAGGTGGAACCACAGTCGGTGGTTTCTCCAGTTCCTGAGGTGGAGCCAGAGTCAGTGGTTTCTCCAGTTCCTGAGGTGGAGCCACAGTCGGTGGTTTCTCCAGTTCCTGAGGTGGAACCACAGTCGGTGGTCTCTCCAGTTCCTGAGGTGGAACCACAGTCGGTGGTCCCTCCTGTTCCTGAGGTGGAACCACTGTCGGTGGTTTCTCATGTTCCTGAGGTGGAGCCACAGTCGGTGGTCGCCCCTGTTCCTGACCGGGAGCCGCAATCGGCGGGCTCCCCTGTTCCTGACCGGGAGCCGCAATCGGCGGGCTCCCCTGTTCCAGACCCGGAGCCGCAATCGGTGGGCTCCCCTGTTCCAGACCCGGAGCCGCAATCGGTGGGCTCCCCTGTTCCAGACCCGGAGCCGCAGTCGGCGGGCTCCCCTGTTCCAGACCCGGGGTCGCAGTCAGCGGGCTCCCCTGTTCCAGACCCGGAGCCGCTGTCGGCGGTCTCCTCAGAGCCTGCTCCAGAGCCGCAGTCGGCGGTCTCCTCAGAGCCTGCTCCAGAGCCACAGTCAGCGGTCGCCACAGAGCCTGTTCCTGAGCCGCCGAAGAGGGGACGGGGTACCCCGTGGGGGTACCTACTGAAGGTTGGGCGTCATCCTCCTGAGAAGCTGCTTCGCCTCCGGCCCCGCAGCAGACCCCCGGAGCGTCAGCTTCGCCGCCGACCCTGCGGCAGACCCCTGGAACGTCAATTTCGCCGCCGACCCTGTGGCAGACCCCCTGAGCGTCAGCTTCGCCTCCGACCCCGCAGCCGGCCACCTAAGACTCTGCTCCGTTGCCGGATCCTAGGCCGGCCTCCAGAACCTCTGCCATGCCTCCAGCCCGGCGGTGGTCCCCCTAAGACGCTGCTTCGTCTCCAGCCCTGCGGTCGGCCTCCTGAGCATCTGTCTCGCCTCCGGCCCAGCGGTAGGCCCCCTGAGAATCTGTCTCGCCTCCGTCCCAACGTTCGACCTCCTGAGCATTTGCTTCGCCTCCGGCCCCGCTGCCGATCCTTCGGCCGGCCACCTGAGACTCTGTCCCACTGCCGGTCCCTCGGCCGGCCACCTGAGACTCTGTCCCGCTGCCGATCCTTCGGCCACCACCTGAGACTCTGTCCCACTGCCGGTCCCTCGGCCGGCCACCTGAGACTCTGTCCCGCTGCCGGTCCCTCGGCCGGCCACCTGAGACTCTGTCCCGCTGCCGGTCCCACGACCGGCCACCTGAGACGTTGCCCAAGAAATTTTCGGGGTTTTCTGTTGTTTTCATCCACCGTAAGTGGATCGTTTTCTGTTCTGGACTCTGCTTTTGTTTTTGCCCTCCTGGCCTGTTTTCCCCTTCGCCCACTCTGGGTGGGTTGTTTTTTTGTTTTCTGGACTCTGTTTTTTTGTTGTTCCTGGCCCTCCTCGCCCTAGTGCCCCCTCCGCCCGCCCTGGGTGGGT
Source organism: Cyprinodon diabolis (assembly GCA_030533445.1). NCBI lineage: Eukaryota > Metazoa > Chordata > Actinopteri > Cyprinodontiformes > Cyprinodontidae > Cyprinodon > Cyprinodon diabolis. Next base: position 46,003,776 of record CM060067.1, on the reverse strand, counting down.
TGTTTTTTGTTTTCTGGACTTTGTTTTGACACAGACAGAGTGCAATACACATGGGTTTTGTGTTATGTCCTTTTCTGTCCACTTCAGTAGGTCTGCTTTTTTCTTTTCTTGGTCAGTTACATCAATAGTTTGTTCAGTAAGCTCACTTTATATTGACTTGGTATTTCTTGCTTCGTGTTCTGCTAACCCTTACCTCCTTTATGTGCCCAAACCTTTATTATATCTTTTAAAAGAAAAAAAACTTTCTTTTGCCTTTTTCTGGGTAAATAAAACCCTTTTTTTCAGTCAGATATTATTCAATACATGTAGACATACCTGGAAATGTGATTTTTCTTTCCCCTAAACCTGCCATTTCAAGAATTCTTTTAACTGCTGGGCTTGGGACATCACTGTCCTTTCTTTTAGCCAAGCAGAAGAAAATGTGAGTGTATGTGGTCTTTTTACATCTTTTGGTCATGGTGGCTCGTGAGGTTGACTTCCGCTGCACACCTCGTGCAGGGTAAGGACTGAACAACCTCAACACCTCAGCTGGAAGAAATATAGGTGGGAAAGCAGAACATAAATTCCACAAAATATAACTTTATTTTATATTATAAAAGAAAATAAGGATATAGTGTAGGTATACATAAACATACAAACATTAATGGTGAGATAAACATAAAGTCCAGATCAAGTTGAATTAATAGTAAAAATAGGCCTATAGGCCTACAAGTTTACAAGTGTCTTTGTTGACTGCAGCTTGTTAGTAGCCTAATGGCTCCAGGCTTACACGCAGATGTGAGACTTGTTGTTGCTGATACTTAAATTGTTGAAACAAATGGTTCCCCAATTATAATCTATTGTAACTGTCACTTCAGTTAAAAAAAAAAAATGACTGATGCTTGTCTGGCCAGCCCTCATAGTCAACAACAGCATTTCTGGTTTCTTAAAAAAAAAAAAAGAAGAAGATCTGACAACCACATGTTATTTTGCTAGCTTTTCTTGCTAAAAACTTACCTCGAGCATTGTTACGGCGCTCAGGAGCAGTCGGCGTTGTCACAGGTCTACTAGACTCAGGCACTTGCTCTAAAGCAGCAGCGGCCTCCCTCAGTAGCTCTGCCACTGTTTTTGTCATTGTGGTCGTTCAGCCCAATTAGTCAGATTCAACCAGTTTACCACCGGGTGGCTTAAAATGTAATGTAATTCAGACATGCACAGCGCCCCCTACCGAACAAGATGGGTAGCCGGGTCAGCAAGGACCTGAGAAAGAGTGGCTGCTGACGTCACTCCGCTGCTCCCGCCGCTCAGAATGCTTTTTCATTTTCGAGTTGTGGACAGTACATTGCAGGCAGACCATGAAAACGAAAAAGCAATGTCCGCTGTGTTTTCTCCTTGATTATGGCATTAAATGTGCAGACTTAAAGAAGAAAATGAAAATGCAAATAGGAGGATTGATTACTAATTTGATTTATGAGTCAAATAATGCAGCCACATTCTTAAAATGAAAAAGCATTTCTGGAAATGCTTTTTCATTTGAAATATGGTAACAATTTGCTTCCATAAAAGAAAGCTTGATCGGTGAGAGTAAATACGTTTAGGAAAGTAAACAGAGCCTTACTGAAAGGACATCTGTATTTATAATAAAAAAAGATTTGTTAGCGGAAATGGAATAGTTTAAACACATTTTTTAAACCTCATTGTAGGCTTAAAAAAGGGGGGAGCTTGTGGGCTCAGTGGGTGTGTGTATGGATGGGTGGTGGGAGGGAATTTCCTTGTGTGGGAAGTGTCTTTTTTATTACCCTGCAAAGAAGAAAAGTGGATGAGAAGCTGGCATATCTTTTTTTGAATGGGAAGAAAACAATGTTTATATTCAAGAATTTGACTGATGAAGCAAAAATGTGATGGTGCGTGACTGTGCAGAAGTTTGTGGGTCATAAAGGGTTTTAAGAAAATCCTTTGTTCAGGTGTGGGTCATAGAGTTCATAGTTCATAAGTCATAAGGTCATGTCATATAGGTCATATGTCATCAATCATTTTTGACATAAAGTCATAAGGTCATAGGTCATAAGTCATCAATCATTTTTTGACATAAGGTGTCTTACTTGACTACTAACGTGTTGGAGGCAGTCAGTGGTGCTCCATGGCGGGACCAGCTGTCTGCTGAGGTGTCTGCCCTGGAGGAGGGTCTACCCGACCACTGTAACATTTAGATGGCAAGTAGAATCACATTTTAGCTGTTCTCATTTCAGGGTTATGAAAACAGTTTTAGTAAAGTCATTATTTTCTGCATCTTTTTAAACTTTTTTAGTAACATGGCAGCCGTCGATTGGGTCAGCCATGTAAACCCAGATGGACGATGTGGTGAACAGTGGAGAGAGGCACCCCGACCCCCCAGATGATGTCCCACTCGCAGTCAGAAGACTCCAATTTGTGTGCTGCTCAGCCTCTGCAGCATCTAGTCCTGGTGTGTCCTCAGGGATGGAGGCAATTAGGACAGGTGGGGCAAAAGACGGCCTTTTTCCTAAACCTCATCCATTTGGACAAACCAGGGCCAGGTGGCAGCAGTGGGCTTCCCACTGACCCCCTGCCCTGTCCCTGGATCTTTGCATTCCTAAAGTAGAGGAAAACTATTTGTATCAACAAATGATATTTTCTGTAGTGTTTCTTTAAAGCTAGAAAAAAGGAATGTTTGATGATTTGGATGGATTGATGAAATTCTACAGAAAAAGACTTTGGAATGGTAACCTGGAGATTACTTTTTCAAGCTAAATTAACATGAATATAATAAATGAACAATGTTATTTCCCTACCCACACACATATATATACATACATACCTGTACATACACTCCGCAGTAGGCAGCCTGCGAATTGAGACGCAGCCATTGTAACCATCATTGACATTCATAATGATGCCATATTAGACATTGTAGAATTTGTAAATATTTTCTTAATATTAATATTTAGTGCAGTGAGCATGGTGAGGCTTGTGAAAACCACTTTTCTCGGTATACAATGTCAGAGAATGAGCAAGGCAGTTATTGTTGGATCTTCTGTATTGATAACCCTGCTTGTAATTTTGTTTTATAATGCTGTACATAATTAGGATAATAAATATAGAGTATATGCAACATATTTGTTTTTAAATTTGTTCACAATCTAAACCTGACATGTTATCAATATGACAAATTAGATCCCGCTGTGTACTTGTTTAAATAGCACTGTGTTGGAAACAAAGCTGCTTTAGATTTTTAAATAAAGATTTCTTCATAACAATTGCTCATATCCTCATAATCTTTCACATTGGACATATGTGGGAATGTTTGTATCGATTGTGAAAATTGAAGTGTTTAGCTTTATTGAGATAATTGAAGTTAAAGATGCTAGTATTGGAGGCCAAACATTTCAGGAATTTTCCAAATAAGTTTGAACCACTGCTCCAATCCGGCCGATATTTTAGGGATTGAATATTTTTAGGACCCTCCATAGATCTACCAAGTTTGAAGTGTTTGGCTTTATTACTTTTAGAAATAATTGGAATTAAAGATACTATTAGAGGCCAGAAATGCAAACATTTCAGGAATTTTCCAAATAAGTTTCCTCTAGAACCACTGCTCAGATCCGGCTGATATGGGGACCGGAACCACACAGGAGGTCTTCCACAGGGTGGGGACCACCCCCAGGCTGAGGCTCAGGTTGTACATGTTGCTGAGGATCTGACAGAGCTCATCTGCACAGGTCCTCAGCAGCCTGGGGGGGAGGCCGTCTGGTCCTGAGGCCTTCCTCTGTTTCAGCCTCCTCAGCTGCCCTCTCACCTGCATTGGTGTTACTGTGAGGGGGGAGGAAGGCACGACTGGAGGTGTGGATGGGTCGGGGGTTGGTGGGAGAGGCGGCGGTGGGGGGGAAAGGTCTCTGGGGGGCTGGTGGTTGGAGGTGTGCAATTGTCCTTCTCACCAGTGGAATGTAATGGGGGGGTGGGGGGGGCAGGTAGACAAGGTTGTGGTCTGAACGACCCAGCGGGGAGAGACCCTATGGTCTAATGTAATAAAAAAGTGATAAAAAAAATAGAAAAACATTTAAGGCGAGAATAATAAACTCGGCCACAGCTGGGACCGAACCCTCAACCTTCAGAACTGCAGACCACTCACCCTACCCTCTACGCTAACTGCTCGCAACACGTAAAGTCCCTCCCAGTTTGCTAATTGAGCTATCTAATCCTGACTCATGGGACGCCGAAATGGACTCAGACTGCCACCTAGTGGGTATAGTAGTCCCATGTTTTTCACGCAATTCGTGAAACACGGGGAGCGTGAGTGAAGTGTCCATTTCCACTGTATCAACGTCCCAATCTTCTGGCCAGCGTTGGCAGTGACTTCCAGGATCATCATTATAACAGGGAACTCTTCAAGGCCAACTTCAGCTAGCAGACTCCTCTCTTCCACAGCTGATCTGAATGTCTTGGCGACAGAGTTACAGAACATATTTCGGCATCGTTGAGCAAGGTCAGGGGGCAGGCTTGTCAGGCACTCCTCCTGTGTCTCTGTGCCCCTTTTCCATCCACTTCTTGATTGACTGGGCTTCGGCCTCTTTGGCCCATCTCCTCTGCTTCTAGCCTTGGGACAGAGGTAGAAGTGATGAGCGCCCTTACACCCCTCGTTCTTGCACAGGAAGGTGGTCTTGCACTCTGTGTCATCGTCATGGACATCGAGACACCTCCCACATGCACCAATCCTTTCAACTGCTTCTCTCCTCTCAGGTACTTTAAGAGTGTTGAATTTCTTGCAGTAGTAGAGTTTCTTTCTGTGGCCCCTCTCTCCACAGACGACGCAGGATGCTTGGGAGCACTGGGAGTTGGTGGTCTTTGAGCGTGCATGCTTTTGGGGGACTCTTGTTTCCCTTCTGCTGGGGTCCTCATCCTTCAGTTGGTCCAGCTGCTCATAAATCTTCTCCTGACTTCTCAGGAACTTGAGGAGCATGTCGACCCTGTCTTCAGGGGAGGCATCTCCCTCTCTTTTTGACACATGGACCAGCCACTCCTTCTTTAGGCCTTCAGGCAGCTTACTCTCTACAGCCTTTGTGATGAATGGGTTTCTCAGAGCACCAGTGTTTTCCAGGCCTCTGAGGTCATACAGGGCCTCTTCCACAATTTGTATTAAGTCTACAATCTTCCTAGGTTGGTGACTTTTCACTGGAGGCAGTGCCTGTAGCTCCTCAATGATTTCCAGTGCAATTGCTGTCTTATTTCCAAACCTGTTTACAAGGAAACGGAAGGTTTCCCTCTGCCGCTCCATATGTTGACAGCTGAAGGTCACTCACTATTTTGTCCTCCAGGCTGCCCAAAAGCTGAATCTTCTTGACCTCCCTGGAGCCGGTCGGTTCCCCTTGTCTTTGAAGTGCCTCCCATTCTTTCCTCCAGAGATAGAAGTTGTGCTTCTTATCATCAAACTGTGGGAGTGCCGTTGGTTTTAGTTTGATGGCAGGTGACTTGTGTGGTGTTTCCTCAGCTGACTCGTTTTCCAGCTTTGTCTGCAGATGACCAGCTTTCTCAGAGGTTAACTCCAGTAGTGAGCCTTCTACACTCTTGATGCACTTCTGGAAATCAGGCGGCTCCTCTTCTTGCACCCACCGAGTCCATTGGCGCATGGTTTCTTTTGCAGTCTTCACCAGCCGCTCAATGTTCCTGAGCATTAGTTCATACACCTCCAGCTTCAGGTCAGATGCGCTTATAGTGAGTCGCTTACACTCCTTCTCAGCTGCCTCTAGTGCAAGAGAGAGTTCGGCGTAGCCAAAGCTTTGCCACAGAGTCTTCTGAACAGCGGCCTCTACCTCTTCTAGCTTCTGTTCGCAGTCCTCTGTTGTTTTTCTCACATCTGCATGTATGCCTGCTTTATCAGCTGCTTCAAGCTCCGCTTCCTTAGTGAATATTTCCACTTCCTCATTTGCCTCCATTACCTTCTCAGCCTCAAGTGTGACCTTGCTGAAGGCATCCATTAGTTCTTCAGCTGGCATTTTCTTGCAAGACTTCAAAAGTGAGTTTGCTTGCCGGGTAAACTGCTGCTTGGCAGTTGTTCTCTCTTTTTACCTGTTGCAGAGATTTCGACTCAGCCATTTTGGGTTTTGGAGAGAATGGCAGGTTGGATGTGGACTCAGCGGCAGGCTGGCTTTGCAGGGCGCAGAAGCTTTGCAGGGAGTTTCAGTCTGGCTGGATAGGACCCCTTCAACCAGCTGGACGCGGTTTTTCACTGTCAAGTGATTTGATCATTGCTGTGTATATTCCCACACTTGAAGGGTTGTATTAAGCTAAACATTAAACTGGTTTCCCATCAATGACCAAACTGTTGTTTCATCTTTTCCTTTTTTATTTTTCTTCTTGTGTTGTTTACAGATTTACAGAATCATTTAATTAAGCAGGTGAAAAACCTTTGAAAGAAATTAAACCAAACAAAGCATTTACCATATTGCAAATTGTTATACTTCTGAGAAATGCATCATTAAATATATTTATGAAAGTAGACTATATTTTTTTAACTTTAACTTTACAGAAGAAAGATGCAAAAATTACCCCGTGCAACAGTTTCACAAACACATTAAGTTGGACCGTTTCAACTGCAACGTTATATCACTGAAAACAAGTTACACCAGCATTTCTCCAACCAAATAAAGCAAGCAAGCAAGACTTACAAGCCAAAATTTAAGCTTAACACTACATACAAACATTTCCCGCACGTCTCAATGCCTCATCAGCGCGGCGCATATATTCTATTCACAACAGAATTAAATTTAAGCTTACTGGCTGTCTGTTCAGTCCTTCGCTTCCTCAATACAAATTTTGCACAGCTTCCTCCACTGCCTGAGTAAACGGGGGCTTTTTTATTTTCATGCGGCGATCCTCTGCTTAAACTAGGAAGTTTGTCTCACCTTTTGATTGACTGATTGATTGCACGCAGGTAAGCTGCGCGCTCACGCTTAAACAGCTGATGTAAACAAAAAGGGGGCGTTCGCCGCAACACTGTCTCTCCCTTGGTGGGGGTCTGATTTCCTGATTTGGCCCCTCCTTGGTGCCTTTGCTCTTGGGGTCCCTTTGGGCGTCTGGGGTTTTGGGTCTCCCTTATCTTTGGATAAATTTACATGCAGAAGTGCACTCTCAAACAACTACAGGTGCTTGGTTCCAGGTACTTAGAGATTCACTTCCATACAGAAAGCCCATATTCTGATCTTCAGGTAACACAGAGTACATGTCAGATTAAATAATACTACTTCAGTGATAGTTTGAAGGTGTTACTTTATTGTATGTCTCGTACCATGTCTGTTGGTTGTGCTGTTCTTTTTCCATCTCTTTGCAGGTGATGAAGCAGACTGAAAATGTTTTATCGTTATCTCCCTTTTATCTTTCTTTCATCTTTTCTCGTTTTTTTCAGTTTTTCCTTTCTTGTTCTTACATTGCAGTGTCCATATAATCTGTAAAACTCCCTGCATAATTTTAGTAAAGCAATTTATATGCATGAAACAAGCGGAACATTATGGCGATAGCCGTACTGCTCCTCCTGTGAAAGTAAAATCGGTTGGGCTCTTTTTGGCATCAAGACAATTATTCTTATTGCCACATTTCAACAATAGAAAAAACTGTTTCAGTGGGATTGATACTGAAAGGTTTTGAATAATAGCAGAGCTTCAGTCTAGACTAGTTTCTCTGTCTGAGTTTCTTCTTCCTCATCAACCGACTCAGACAGCGGTGAGTACAGCTGATAATATTCACTGTTTCTACCATCAACAGCAAACTGATGATTTTTTTCATTACTAAACTGGGAAAAATTTAAGAAATACACAGATGAATCTCACTTTTTGCTAAAACTTCAGTTGTCGGTCTCAAAGGCGTTTTTACACCACACTACTGTCACATAACACATTCTGCACCTCAGTTGAGATAGCCATCAACAGATTCCTGGAAACTAATACGACTGACGATGTGTCCCCATCACTTTTATGGGAAACCCTTAAGGCTTATCTCAGAGGAGAGATAATTGCATATTTTTCTTATAATAGTAAGGAAAGAAAGAAAGAAAAACAAAAGTTGATTGAAGCTATATTTGAATTAGAAAAGAAGAACTCCACCTCCCCAAACGCATCACTTCATAAGGAAAGAATATCATTGCAAACACAGCATAACTTAATATCTACATCTGAAACAGAACTGTCATGTTGGGGTCTAGTCTTCTAACCCACATGCAGAAAACACTCTAGAGACAGGAAATACAATTAAGAGGTTTATTTACAATATTTTCAGAAAGGTAAATGGTTGTCCTGGTTCGTCAGGCTGATCACGGGAGGGGGGGCAACTGTTCGGGGGTATTTTGATCGGACGGGGGGGAACCTTGAGGGTCCAGAGGCTGAGGTCAGAGGCGTAGGGCAGACAGGTAAGGCTCCAGGCAGCGAGAGTTTTGTCTTGAAGTTGGCTGATCTCCAGATATTTCAGGATCGTTACTGGCAAAACACTCTGGCAGAGAAGTGTTAGCCTCCTCCTCCTTAAAAAGCCTCCAAACGAGCAGATGGGGAACAGGTGTGCAGAAGTCGGCTCATGCCCTCAGGGGGAAGATCTCAGGCTCCCTCTGGTGGAGAAAAGTTGACAAACCTCTGGATCCCAACAAGAACGACTTATCATGAGATCCCGAGGGTTATATTATGAGCAGGGAGAAAAATCAGGACGTCTTTTGGCACATCAACTTAAGTCTAAGTCAGCGGCACAGATTATATCTGAAATTGAAGATGAAACAGGAAGGACCACCACAGACCCCTTAAGAATCAACAACATTTTTAAAGATTTTTATTCTGATTTGTATAGTTCAGAATCTTTAAAGGACACAACATTGTTCCGTAATTTTTTCTTAAATCTGGAAGTCCCTACATTGTCTCCTAATCAGAGAGAATGTCTGGATGAACCAATTGAATTGAGGGAAGTCAGCTTGGCCATCTCTGTGATGCAAAATGGAAAGTCTGCTTTCCGATCCATTTTTATAAAAGATTATCAAAACAGATTGTGAGAAATAGTGAAAATAATTGCTCGAGAAGGGGAGGTTTTAAAGCCAGCTGAAAACCAGAAGTTTGCACTTGCCAATGGCAAAACCTACAGCGCTTTGGGGAAATCGACAATCATATACAGTTGGCATGGGATGATGTGGTCTTTAGAGACTTTTGTGGTTGAGGATAATAATCTCACCTTTCCCATCATCCTAAGACTGGACTTTTTGACCAAAACTTCTACCATTATCAACCTAGGTGACCACACATATGGGGTAAAAGGTCCAAAAGGTTATACCTTTTATCCTTTTTCATCATCAGCTCCTCCAGCATCGCCTGTGCATGCTAGTCCTTCTCCACTTTCTTTGATCCTGGCTCTGACAGAACCCTCGGAAAAACTTGGGGTCGACTTGATGGGACCCTTTCCACGCAGTAAAAAAGGAAACATCTTCCTTTTTGTGGTGATCGACTACTTTACAAAGTGGGTGTAAATGTTTCCTTTAAGAGACAGCAAGACACAGAAGCTCATCACTATCCTCCGGGAGGAGATATTTACTCGTTATGGAGTTCCTCAAAGCATTGTGTCAGATCGTGGGCCCCAATTTACCAGTCAAGAGATGACCAATTTTTGCTCTATGTGGGGGGTAAAGCATTATTTTACCACCAGCTATCACCCCAATCCAACTTAACTGAACGGGCTAACAGAACTATCAAAACAATGATAGCCTCATTTGTTGGACAGCACCACAATCAGTGGGACAAACATATATGGGAGTTCCGTTTTGCCATCAATGGTGCTCAACATGAGACCACAGGGAGAGCCCCTGCAGAACTAATGTTGGGACGTCAACTTCAAGGGCCGTTGGAGAGGATGATAGCCAAACCACCATCACCTCAGCAAACCATATACAAGTTGATGGAGCGACACAGTGAGATGAAGGAAGAAGTCAAACGAAAAGTTGGGATAAGTCAAGTCCGACAAGTCAAATATTAAAATGCCTGGAGGAGAGGTGCACAGTTCCGGCCGGGAGATTTGGTCTGGGTAAGGTCTCATCCTCTTTCCAAAGCAATAGATGGTTTTTCCTCAAAGCTAGCGCCAAAGTGGTCAGGTCCAGCTACAGTGAGGAAACAGTTAGGCCCAGTAAATTATCAGCTCCAGTGGAAGGACCAGCACAAAGGAACAGACATAGTTAATGCGGGTAACTTAAAGCCCTATTTTGGAGTTCAACCTCCTTTGCCTCCGGCTGGGGGGGGGGGGATTGTAACAACCAATGTTATTTTTCACTTTATGTATAAAGTACATTAAAGTGTACCAATAACGAACTGTCTTGTAGAACAGTAAGTTAATTGGTAATATTATTTCAAATCTCCACTGGTTAGAAAATTGTGATGAGACTATATATGCTGGGTTATTTTGGCGTGGAGAAATTTCTGAATAAAAAGGGGCGTGTGCATCGGCGCGCACGGCTCGACAGGTCAGGATGACGCGCACTGACAGGTCTGTGCAGTGGGATTTTTTGTCTGGTTGTCCGTTAAAAACAAGTTGAAAAATAAAGGAAGAAAGATTAAAGGCAGACAGAGTTTGTCCCAGCGCCACAGAATCCAGCAGATCATGTAGAAAGCTGATCGGAGTTTGTACCCAGAGGACGCCGCCCGGTGAAAGGAGACGCCACCCAGGGGAAAGAAAGACGCTCTGGACCTTATTTTTCTTTTTTGGGATTTTTGGTGGTACCACTCTTTTTCTAATCTTTTTTTGGGGGGGTTGCCGTTTGGATTTTCCGTTTTGGAAAGGACTTTTGACTTGAACGCTTCCAGGATTTTATTTTGGGTTTGGAGAGTATGGAACTCCTGTTTGGACATTATTATTAGAAATAAAAAGAGACGGACAGTTTTGGACTTTCAGTTATTAGGGATTGGTTTTGTTTGTTTTTTGCGGATATAAATTGAGACTTTGAGTTTACTTATAAATTGGTTGTGAAGGTTGTTTGGGTTATTTATCATTTATACTGAATTATTATTGAATTAAACTTTGGATTCTTGGTAATAGTGCGATTTTTTAAATTATTATTATTATTTTTAAAATAAATCTTTGTTTGCTAAAAATTGTAATACTTTGCCTGATTTCCTGTGAAAAACCCCCCTTGAGTATTTGTGAGTTCCGCTTTTAACCTAGCTGAATTTTACAAACTAGCCCTGCTGTTATTAGACATATTTGATGACGCTATGTCAAAGAGTAAATTACCCGATTCTCTTAATGAAGCAACTATAACGCTTTTGTTAAAGCCAGGCAAAGATGCATCTAAGTGTGGATCATACCGACCAATATCCCTTTAAACACAGATCTTAAAATCCTCTCCAAATCACCTGACCAAACAGGTTTTATTAAAAACAGACATTTATTCTCAAACATAAGGCGTCTTTTAAATGTACTATACAGCCCCTCATCAACCAATGTTCCAGAAATGGTGGTGTCTTTGGATGCTTTTAAAGCATTTGACCGAGTAGAAATGGACTTTCTCTTTTATGTTTTGAAGAAATTTGGTTTTGGCACAGCATTCATCAAGTGGATCCAACTTCTTTACTCTTCCCCTCAAAGCCTCAGTTATCACAAAATTGAATTCAATTGACATAGTCATTTCAGTTTTGCGCAACTTTGGTCAGATCTCAGGATATAAACTTAATCTACCAGAAAACTATGGAAGAAAAACAGTCTCATTGGAATCTGCCTTTTTTTAACACCGAATTTTTAACTCAGATTTTTTTTTACACCGAATTTTAAACAATTAATTTTTTTAGACATTGAATTCCTTACACTCAATTTTTATCTGGTAAAAAATCACCAGAAAAAAAATTCAGCTGCAAAAGTGTTGACCTTTTGGTGAACTTAAGCCAAAGCAATCTGCACTCTTTAGAGTCGAGCAGCTTCTAGCCAATGAAATTAGCTCATTTGGTCACGTGACACAACGGCTGCGCTCAGCGCTGTTCCTGGCTGAATAAAGCTGAATGAGGAATTTGTTTTTGTTAAACAGAATTACAAAACATCAGTTAGCTACTAACAGAAAGCTATTAGAGTTTTTCCTCTTATCAGACTGGGTGAAACAACTGAGCCGATCACAGCTAGTACGGCACCCCTGTCTGCTAAGGCTCTTGGTTTGATCCGGAAGAAACGGCCAAAAGTAAACCGGCCGCTGGCCGAAATGAAGAAGAAAAAAAATTTGCCGCCGAGGTAACCGGATGTTTTTTTGCTCTCAGGGTTACCAGATGTTCTTGTAGCCATGTAGCCTCATGTAGCCTGATCAGAACATCATGTCAGACCTTCAGATCAGGAACATCTTGCTAATCATTGATCTCTGTCTCCTGTCCTCAGAGTTCAGACATGTCTTCTAGCAGCAACCTGCGGTCTGAGGATCAGTTCCTGTGTTCCATCTGTCAGGATGTCTTCACTAAACCACACACCATGAGGCACTGGCGTAATTCTGAAGGACTGCTGTGGACATTTCCACACCAACTTTGGGCCTGGAGGGGACATGTCCCCACCAGTAATTTCCGCTGATTTACTTCAGCCAACAGTAACTGTGGTTGGGTGCAGCTGTTGTGTTCAGAACGTTTTCACTCCGTGTTTTTTCCTCGCTCTCCCGCTGCTCTTCAGTCCCACCTCTTGAAATATCATGGGATTCACTGCTTAGAGAGTCGCTACGTGGAGGAGGAGAGACACAGCAGCACTCAGTGAATATTAACCAGCAGCTACTTTGATGTTTCGGTAAAAGTTAGGAGATTGGTTGGTTAAAAAAATCCACCGAAAAATCTGTTAGTTACACATACGGAGCTTTTTCAGCTAAAAGTGGAAACAGATTTAACATTTATATAAGTTAAAAAAGCTGGGATTCTCAGAGGACCATTACTCATAGTTACAGGTTAGAATGAACACAGATCTGTTGTTTTCTGATTGAACAGAGAATCAGACTGCAGAGCTTCTAGAGATCTGGAAAATAACTTTCTCTGCCATCATTATATTGGTACACTGGTTTATAAATCTATTTTTAAAAAGAGCAGAGACACAATTAAAGACAGCTGCAGATTTAAAGGTGAAACAGATTTACTGGGATGTGCAACATGCAATAAAATATAACCCCAGGTTTACGAGAAAAAATAAGAAATGCTTTAATAAAATTCAACACATCTTTTTGTCTTTTGTAGTTCAGCAGGACTCAGAAATAGCTGTGCTCAGATTCACCTGGAGCCTCATCTGACAGCTCCAGGTTTAATGGAACATCAGCTGATGGAGCCTGTGGAGAACCTGGAGGACAGGATGTGTCTGCAGCACGATAAACCTCTGGAGCTGTTCTGTAGAACCGACCAGACATGTGTCTGTTCGCTCTGTCCTGTTTTGGACCATAAGAACCATGAGTTTGTTCCTCTGAGAGAAGAAACTGAAGGAAAGAAGGCAGAGCTGAGGAAGACAGAGGGTGAAGTTCAGAAGATGATCCAGAACAGACGAGTGAAGATTCAGGAGATAAAAGAGTCGGTGAAGATCAGTAAAGATGCTGCAGACAGAGAGAAAGCAGAAGGTGTTGAGGTCTTCACTGCTCTGAAGGAGTCTGCTGAGAGAGGCCTGAAGGAGCTCATCAAGGAGATCGAAGACAAACAGAAAACTGCAGAGAAACAGGCTGAAGACTTCATCAAAGATCTGGAACAGGAAATCTCTGAGCTGATGAAGAGGAGCTCTGAGGTGAAGCAGCTCTCCCAGTCTGAAGACCACCTCCACCTCCTCCAAAGCTTCTCCTCCCTGAAAGCTGCTCCACCCACCAAGAACTGGACAGAGGTCAGAGTCCGTCCACCATCATATGAGGGGACTGTGGAGAGAGCTGTGGCTCAGCTGGAGGAGAAGATCAGGGAGGAGATGAAGAAGATGATGATGAAGGCTGAGATGAAGAGGGTCCAGCAGTCTGCAGTGGATGTGACTCTGGATCCTTATACAGCTCATCCTAAACTCATCCTGTCTGATGATGGAAAACAGGTGAAACATGGAGATGTTAAATCTACCAGACAATCCAGAGAGATTTTCTTTCTGTGTTCATGTGTTTTAGGATGTCAGAGTTTCTCTTCAGGCAGATTTTACTTTGAGGTTCAGGTTAAAGGAAAGCCTGAGTGGGAATTAGGAGTGGCCAGAGAGTCCATCAACAGGAAGGGAGAGATCAAACTGAGTCCTCAGAATGGTTACTGGAAACTTAGGTTGAAAAACAGAAATTATTACAAAGCTCTTGCTGGTCCTCCAGTCCGTCTCCATCTCCATCCTGGTCCTGAGCAGGTGGGGGTGTTTGTGGATTATGAGGAGGGTCTGGTCTCCTTCTATGATGTAGATGCTGCAGCTCTGATCTACTCCTTTACTGGCTGCTGCTCCATTGAGAAACTCTACCCATACATTAGTCCCTGTAAAAATGATGGAGGTAAAAACTCTGCTCCTCTGATCATCTGTCCGGTTAATCCAGCTGATTGATCCTCTGAAAGCTCCTCTGATGAAAAATGAATCTGTTAAAGTCGTACTGCTCTTTCTTGAGTATAATTTCTGGCTCTCAGTGAACGATCCAGCAGGCTGTGGTTGGACCGGCCAACACGGCCCATCTGGTAGCTTCATGAGGAGATGGAGAACAGCTATGCTGAACCAGGGGCCCGGTTCTCTGAGCTAGAACCCATCCATCCAGAACCACCACAGATAGCCTGGACCAACCAAATCCTCAACATGCCTGGACTTGGTTGGTTTCATGAGCGCCAAGTCGGACTGAAAACAAGCAGGTCAATGAGGTCATGTTTAAAGACCGACTCCCCCCAAAATCAACAGTTTATTGCAGATAAACCGAACAAACTGTTTTTATCTCACTGAGCAACATTTTACATTTTTATTTATATTCTGCAGCGTTTGTCTAAAAACCGTCTCAGTGCCTCCCTCTTAGCTTCTTAGATCTTTTAGCCTACTTCATGCTGTCAGACAGGTTCTATTTAAGGGATATCTTGGTTCTACAGGTCCAACTGTGACCAGGTCTGGTTCTGGTCATAGAAACTGAACAGATAATCTGGTTAATCCAGTTAATCCAGGATGCTTTTCTCTCAGTAGTTTAATCTTAATTTCCTTTGGTTCTAAAACATTAAAATATTCAAATCCCAGTTTGAAAAGTTTCAGAGAGAAAGAACAGCAGAAATCCAGGCCCCTGAGGCTGGTTCTGGTTCTTCATCAGTTTAAAACTGATGAAGTTCCACATGTGAGAACATGAGGTCTGATTTCAGGACGCTGATGATGGATCAGGTTCTGAAGAGGTTCCTGATCCTCAGATCATCCTGAACCCACCTCCTATCTCTGAGCTTCATTTCTCTCCTCTCATTGGTCCATGACTCAGTCTGTGGAGCCCTCTAGTGGACGCTGCAGGTTTCTGTACAGAGTTCTGCTGCTTCCTGCCACTGTGGGCCTCTCAGCAGCTCTGAGTGGGACCAGAACCGGTCTGGTAGAACTCCTCCTCCTCTCTGTGGTGTTGATCCTTCAGACTGCTGGAGAACACTCTGAGCCTCGTTGGTTCTGATGAACCCTGAAACAACCTTCATCAGACGAGCTTCTCCCTCTGTGATGAAGAGGAGGGAAGAGGAAGGCTCAGATGTTAGCTTTGATCCTGACCAGAAAAAGGTCCTGGGTTCAAATCCCACCAGTGTCTTCTGTGTGGAGATGCCCTGTTCTCCGTGTGGGTGGAGTTTCCACAGACAGACGCATCATGATGGATCTTTACTCATAAACTGAATCTTCCTCCTTCTAACTGTCATCTGATGGTCTGAGGGCCCGCTGGCCCCGACTGTATGGCTGCTGTCAGCGGGCCCCAGGGCAGCTATGGCTACCATGTAGCTCCCCTGCATCATTAGGTGAAGGAGTGAATGCAGAGTAAAGCTGTAGAGTCTCCTGACTTCAGAAAATGCTGTTCCAGTACAGGACATTTACCTTTGGACCATTTGGAAAGATCCACTGAAGAACAGAACACTGATTCTGATAACCGACCCGGTTTGAAGATGGTTTGATCCAGAAGCTGGTTTCTCTGTGGGTCCAACAGTTTTCTGCTAACCTGTCCAGAGACGCCCAGTTTTCATTTTCTGGGTCAGAACCAGGATGTTTCCAGGCTGTTCCAGACATGAACCTTCAGCCAAACACAGAAACTGAGAATGAATATTTCCACTGATTGAGAGGAAATCCTGCAGCTTTATTCACTTTAACTGGAAATCTGTCTGCATCCAGAAGCACCAGTAAGGTGAGAGGACTGGTGGAGAGGGTTCCTGGCTTTCCTGTAGGAACAGAAACAGTTGACTAAAGTTAGACGTCAATTATTAATGTTATTAAGTATTAATGTTAAAGAAAGAAATTTTATCTATGAAGTTCAAAGAAGAGGAAGAATTCAAGAATCCATTCTTAGATTTGGAAACTTTTCAACAGATCCATAAAATAGAACGTTTGACCAAGTTCAAACATTTGGTCAAAGCTTTATTAGAAATTCCTGTAAATAAACATTGTCAGTCTTTTGATTAAAAAGAAAAATAAAGATACAAGCTAAATAGTGCAGAATAATCTAATTAAAAAAGGACTAAAAATTCAGGATCTGAGCAGAGCTTTAAAATTAATAAAGGTTTTAAACTTGAGTGTGCTGACCTCTAGTGGTGAACTGGCATCATGCAGATCATGCAGCCAATTTCATTGTTTTGTTCCCTTTTTTAATTAAAAATAAGCCTTAGATACACGGATTTAAAAAATCTTGTAAAGTTTTACTTGTCATAAATGTCATGGTTTTAACATACTTAAGAAGTTTGTTGCCAAGATTGTGTCTAAACAAAAACTAAGCAAATAACTAAACAAATGATCAATAAACAAATGTATTCTTCTGTATCTAGTAATAAAGTAAACAGGATTTCTATATATCATTCTTGTGTTCAGCCTGTTGATATCAGGCAGGACATCTCTGACCTCAAAGAAGGAACAACAGCTGCTGTCAGTGGACTCTTTCCGAGTCCAAATCTGTTCCCGGCGTTGAGAGCATTAGCTGTGTCTCACTCATCTGGGAACGTTATGAGGCCTGTGGGAGTCTTATTTTCAGTTTCTGTATCAGAGATGGGGAGTTAGGGACGGGATTCGAGTCACAATTAAGTTCCATATTTAATATGCTGGTGAAGATTCTCAGTCATCCAGGTCATAGTCATTTCATAAAAGTTTGAAAAACAATCCACTAGACTTTGTTTCCAAGGTTTGAAGACGTTTCGCTTTCCCTCCAGGAAGCTTTCTCAATTCAAAATGTCTGGATTCGCAGTGAGGTTGAGGCTTAAACATGCAAACTGAAACTGACGAGCCGGTCGTTTGGTCCCATTGTTAGCCTGTAATATCTGAAACCTGTCTATGATTCTGAAGGTCGGTCGTTAAAGGGGGGGATTGTTCAGAGAACAGTATCCGAGCTTGGTTCAGACAGATCAGCTACTTTGTTCCAGAAGAGGAGACGATCTCGGAGGGGGCTTGTGGATTGGAAAGTAGGCTAGAGACCAAACGGTGGAGAGCGGGCAGGCAGACGGAGTAACAGCAGAGCCAACTGAGTCAGACCATCAGGGGGTGAATGGTCGTCCAGCTGCTCCTTATATGTGCTGCACCAGATGAAACACAGGTGTGCCACCTGTCGGGTTGGCACGCCACCTGTCGGGTTGGCACGCCCTCCAAATTAATTTTGAATTGTGGTTCAATAGAAAATATTAATAATAAACAAACAAAACAAGTAAGCCAACACCATGGAGTTCATAAACTAAAATTTTGAGCATTACTTTGAGTGAATCACTTCAATCAGGTGTTTTCTTCAATGTTTAGCCAGATTTCTACTCCTGTTGGTGAAATATTCTAGACCAATGTGCTCTAAGGTGTCTGGGAATGTTTGTTAAATCACTGTTTATAAAAACACAATTCAAGAATCACTATTTCAATCCATCAAATTATAATTTTGTATGTTTTTATGTATATTTTTTCTAGTTTCTTATTAGAATTGCTGTTGTGAATTTATCCTTTCTTTATCGGGAGTGTGTAACTTTCAAGCACAACTGTATATATTTGCCTTGTTAAATAGGATCTATTTTAGGATTGCCAGTCCAAAGAGGGAGCGGTGTCTAAGGGGAAGGAGAGGAGCAAGGTGGAAGGTCAGGTAAAGCAAGCTAAGTTTTGGTACAGCCCTTCTTAGAAGACAAAAACCTCAGATATGATGTGTTGGGAAATGATTGAGGCAGTTATTGGCAGAAGGCAAGTTTCACAAATGTAGAAAATGTATGTAAAAAACCGTGAAATGTTCTACTTAAGGTTTTTTAATCCTATAAATGCGGTTCAACCAGCTGCCCTTCTCCCTTACCAAGATGGCGGCAGCGCTGACGCATCCGTCCGGAAGTTGTCGCCCTAAGGTCCCCCGGAAGTAGCGCTGAGCAGTTGTTAGCAGCTAGCTTGCTTTGTGGACCGTCCGGTCGGATCTCAGGCCAGTTTGGATCAGCAGCTGCAGGAATGGGTTCAGTTCTTCCTCTCAGAGACTTTATCAGGCAGAGACTGGATGCTGCTGCGGAGGAGATCTTCTCCGAGGTGGAGAAAACCATCATCCGCCTGGAGGAGGAGCTGGCCGCCCAGAGCAAGCTGCTAGCTGTGTGCCTGAAGCCGCAGGTCAGGCTGCAGAGGCTCGGTAGGTCTGATGTTCATCTGCATCTCTGGAGGTTCCTCTCACTTAGATCCACATTACTAGATGTTCCCACTGTAGAAACACACCAGACTAACCTCCCAATCAATGAGGATTCAGATTCATGTGGGTTTAATGACTGTTATTATCAGCAGGGCCGGATGTGGGAGAATATGGGCCCCTGGGCTGCAGATGTGGAGCAGAAGGTTCCTCTGTAGCAAAGGTGTAGGGTGGGGGGGTTCTGAGGGTGGGGGCAGATGGACCTACAGTTACTCCACCCGAATGCTTTCATCAGGTTTTTGTATTTTCTAAAATTGAATTCTTTCCTGTTGTTGAGAACACAAGGAACCACAATACACTGATATTTATGTTTAAAGATGTTAGATGCTAAAAGATGCTACTACGCAGCAGCTATTGTGACAGTCTCTGCTGAATGCCACCACTTAAAGGAAAATCCATTAAAATCAATTTATTTATTCTTTCGTCTTTTTTTTTCTGGCTTTACTGGACGTGTGGAGACAACATGATCCAGCATTATTATGGGATGGCTGTGAATGGAAATGGGTCAAATTCTTATAGTTGAATACGTCATTGTTTCCTCTTAAGCCCACGCTGCTCCCCAGGCGCCGCACAGTGGCAGTCTACTGCTCCCCAAGGGGATGGGTTAAGATGCAGAAGTGAATTTCTCCATTGGGAGATTAATAAAGTTCAATTATTATTTTCGAGTCGATCATTCGGACCGTCTCCAGTCCTTTCGTTTCATCCTGTCTTCTCCATTTTCTCCAGCTTAAAATCCTGTTTCCTGTTTCTTCGCTTAATCTTATTTTCCAGCAGCAACAGTTTTATTTTCTGTGTTTAAATGTTTGTGATGATCTCCAGATGTGATTGTTATTATTTTAGGTTTTCCTGGTTAGAAATCAGAATCGGCTTCAATGTAAAGCCTCTTTCCCAATGATATGTTTTTTAAACATGTGTCGACTCGCTAACAATCGGCATCTGGCTCCCTTCCCATTGGCAATAAAAGCTGATCTAACCCTTTGCTGGCAGCTCCGTGGCCTCTGACCCCCTACAGCTGCATGTGTGGTGACACCAACACGTGGGTTAGCATTGATGATGTCACCCGTGTGACGGAAACCAGGAAAGTAAACAATGGAGAGCAACATGGAAGGAAGCCACGGCGTAGTCAGTGTTATTTATTGTTTCGCTCTATTATCTGTCTGAATACTCCTCACCAGAGCTGCTCCATGTTTATTAGGGATGTAACGATATCAAAATCTCACGGTACGATACAATTTCAATATTGACCTCACGGTACGATATTTATTGCGATATTGTGGAAAAGCTCACGGTACTGTTAAATAACTCACCATAGTGTTTGTGACGATAATAGCAAAAAAATACAGATATTTTTTCTGCTTTTGCCAGTCAACAGGCAATTTATTGTTGTATTTATGGATCATGACAACATAAAACGCTGATCACATAGTGCTTTTAAAGTGCAAGTTGTAGTCAGGAACATCAATATTCTGTTCATTCTTTTGTGCAATGTTCAAGTTAAGAAGCAACCAGAACAATTGTAAACAATAGGGAATTCCCTTTAGGTGCTTGCATATAGTCCATTGTCTGTCCACCACCTTCTCTCCTTTTGCGTTTTTTGACACAGCGAAAAAAAAAAGTTTCCAGACATCTGACTTAAAAGCTGCAGGGGCGGGCACAATCTCAACTTCGGGGTTGTTTTCATCCTTACAAGTATCGCTGTCGGCCATGCTAGCTTGCTGCGAGCTTGTGTGGACAGCGTGCAATCTGCGTGCAATCCTGTTGGCTTAAGGTTGGTATGACGACGCAGCGCAAAGGATCATGGACTATGCAGTTAAAGATTTTTTCCCGCGGGACTGTGTTTATTCCTCTTGCTTTTTGACGGACACCTGCCCTTTTATTATTGTAACCCAACCACGATGATATGGAGACACGTTTACCACCGTGATAGCAGATAATGTCAATATCGTTACATCCCTAATGTTTATCGGATGGAAACAGAGTGTTTCTGCTTGTTAGATCAGACCGACTGGCCAGTGGGAAAGGGGTATGAGATGGAAGTTTCATCCACATCTTCATTTGTCAGGTTCATCACTGTCTTCCTCAGAGTCCAGCTAGGTGCCTCCCTCCTCATCCTCATTCAGCTCCATGTTTATCAAATGGTAACAGAGTTGTTTCTGCTTGTTAGATAGGAACCAACTGGCGTGGTGTGTTGGCATCTGTAAGTTGCATACAATGGTGTCAAGTAATTAAGCGGGTAACCCTGGCTCTGGTGTTCCCACAGAATTCCGATCAGAGCCGAGACGATTTCAATCCGTGTCGCTTGCCGAGTCGTTTGACCCGGATAGACAAGCAATCGTGAGGTGTTCCCACTGCCACTAAATGCCGATTGTTCCCGGTTTTAAACAGGTGTTTTCTGCCAGTGGGAAAGGGGTATTGGAATCCTTCCCCTCAAAATAAAACACAGATTTTAATTGGGGTCCACAGTAAAAGAAGAAATGCCTTGATCGTCCCGCAGTGGGGAAACTGATTGGACTGAGAAACAAACAAGCAGACAATCGATGATACACTGAAAGACGTAGAAAGAACAAAGCGGTGAAAGAAATTAGGCCTTATTATTGATAACAGAATATTGAGGTTTAAAATGTCCTGACGGCCTTGAAACGAGTCCATGGAGAGTTCCTGAGCTGCTCGCCCTCAGACTTTCAAAACTCTACATCTAGAGTTTTGAATTCTAGAGTTCTGAACTCTACATCTAGAGTTCTGCTCTTCTCTGTATAATGCCACATAAAGGCAATGTTCGAATTCCTGGCCTGCATCCTCCAAGGACGCGGTCTACCTGGACTGGATCCTTCAAAGTCCGTGAAAAAAAGGAGACCGGAAGAGTTTGGGCTGTGAATCCGAACAGGTCTACCCTTCTTGAAAGTTGACGCACAAAGCAGGAAAAGAATGAAAACCAAAGTTTTAAAAACAGTTTTTATTGAGTGGAATAAAGGTTCCAACCACCGGGAGCAGGAACAAATAAAATCAAATGTAATGATAGAAACCTTAGTCAGTTAAAGCTACAGTGTGTAACTTTTAGCGACATCTAGCGGTCAGACTGCAGACTGCAGCAACATGAACATCTCCCCCCCACCGCTTTTCCCCCCCAACAGTACGGCGAGCGTTACGGGACAAAATGTCTTCCACGCCGTCTGCATCACCTACCTTCTCAAGTGATGAGGTTTGTTTACATAGATAATTTTACAGATAGTATTTCATTAGTCTGTGTAGGGTATAGATTTCCTGTAGACTTAAGATAATAAATATACCCGTTATTTTTTCTACATCGTTGTGATGTTTTGGCGATCTCGCAATCGCTTGTTTGTTGGCTCTGCGCTGCCGTAGCGCAAAGATGTCTGCCTCCATGGCTGCGAGACCCGCTCCTATGTAATTATAAATAACGAATTCTAGGCAACGCAGATATTAAGGTTAAGAGGCGGAGCTCGTAGATGATGATAAATAACATAGTTATGTATAATATATTACATTTCTGACTGTATATCCCTGTAATTATTACACACTGTAGCTTTAAATAATAAATAATATGCTGCTGTCATTTGGCACATCTCTTTTCAAATATCCATTATTGTAAAAATGTCCATAGCTGGATATTGGTTATTTATTCTCCAGTTTTATATTGTTAAAACACTTTAGAGGATTTTATTGTTTATATTTTAACTCTTCCCTATTATGTTATTCTTAGACATTTTTCTAAGGTCCACATTTGTGTGACCATTTTCAACAATCTTTCTGCTGCTGTAAATTTGCCCATTGTGGAACAATAAAGGGATTTTCTATTCTATAAAAAGGGATAGAAATATATAAGTAAATCTAAACAATGTATGTATAAATAATATATCTGCAAAATCTCTAATATTCCACAAAAAAAGTCTTAGTTAAGCAAATTGTGCAAAATGGCAATAAAAGAAATTAAACTCCTATCAGATTTATAGTCCCCACCCTGCAGATATATTAGAATCTGTCCTTAAATTCCAGCCAAACCCATTTACACAGTAACAGATAAAAACCTTTAGATAAATCAAACATTACCGCCACATATCTGACTCTATAACCATTAAAACAACTATTTTCATTAACCTCAGACGGAACTATTCACTGACTGGATTATATTAAACTGAACTTCCGATATTCACCACTGATCACGGAGCAGCCGGCTTGCTTGGTCTCACAATGAATCCTGGGATATCCAAGGATAGCGAGGATACATCGGACCCGTCCTTCAAATCGGGCAAAAAGAAGGACGCATTTTAAGGTCGCAAAACGAGGACTCTTGGAATCCGAACAGACCTCCGCGCGGGGCGCTATGACGTAATCGTCCTTTGAATCTGGCCTTCTGAGGACGCGTCCTAGGAATTCGAGCAGAGCAAAAGTTGGTGCTTTAGGCAGTTCGGGTCGCAGAAACTAGAGGTCCGGTGCCACTCAGCAAACCCCCGTTACTGCCACTCTATGGCGGGAGGTGTTACTGGCAGGTTCTGATACTGTTTTGTTGGTGGAACTGGACTCGGTCTGTTTGGACTGAACTCATCATTGTTCTGTATGAACCCATCAGTCAGAACCAGATTCTGTTATCAGAGCACAGACATGATCCTGGTGTTGCATTGTTGGTGGTTCTGAAGTTTAGAACATCTTTTGGATCGCCTGATCATGATGATATTTTCTGTCTCCTCAGGACTTCCTCCCAGACGGGTTTATAAGGAAGAGGTTCTGACCGACTACGGGAGTCTCTGTGTTCAGGACAAGGTGGAACCAGAACCTCCACGCATTAAAGAGGAGGAAGTGGAGCTGTATCCCCCTGAGTTCACACAGAACCTCACAGAACCAGAACCTCCATGCATCAAAGAGGAGGAAGTGGAGCTGTATCCCCTTGACTTCACACAGAACCTCACAGAACTAGAACCTCCACGCATCAAAGAGGAGGAAGTGGAGCTGTATCCCCCTGACTTCACACAGAACCTCACAGAACACGAACCTCCACAGACCGAAGAGGCTCAGCAGCAGCCAGAACCTTTGCAGGGAGAAGAAGCTTTGGATGATCCAGAATCTCCTCGGAATGGAGATGAACAGTGTGGACCAGAACCTCTGCAAATGGACCAGACCCTGGCTGAGCCAGACAGTCCGCAGATCATAGACGACCTGGACGAGTTAGGAACTTTTGACATCGAAGAGGCCCTGTCAGAACCAGGATGTCCACAGATTATAGACGACTTGGGCGAGTTGGAGTACCTGGACACAGAGGAGGACCTAGAGGAACCAGAACCCCTGGAATCAGAAGATGATCAGGAATCAGAAGACCCAGAATCTCCCCAGAATAAATCCAGAAAATTGGAGTTCTGGACCCGACATGACGATGAGAGTCCACTGCTTAGGAAGGAGTTTGATACCTTTGTGCCGCGACATAGAGAGTCCAATAGCGCAGAACCATCGGGGAGTTCTGAAGACGACCCGGCAAACGTCCAAATACCAGGTACGAAACACTGTACTTGTCCGAATGACCCCACAGGTCTGGAACAGAGACTAGCCCACTGCCTTAATCTGAACCCATTTAATCTAGATTATTAAGGGCCTCACTGGGTCTGTTAAATCCATATTTAGGTTCAGCTGTTGGTTCCTTTTCAGTTTGTACCGGCAAAATTATTTTGGGTTCTGAATCTCTAGGGCACAATTGTCAAACTTGTTCCAGAAAGGGCCGTGATGCTGCAAGTTTTCTTTCCAACCAAACAACAGCACATCCGACTCCATTCATATCAAATCATCATGTTCAGATTGGACCCCCTTGATGATCCGATCTGACAGGAAATCTTATTGGACAAAGTAGTGGCGTTTATCTCTCATTGAGAGTCAGTGGAGATGATCGCACCCGACACGATTCTCTGCAGAGGGCTGCATAGTTCTGACTAAGGTAGACCCCAGGTCTGTTTCAGTCGGACTATGCAGCAATTCACCGGCAATTCCATTGGTCTGACAAGACGAAAGACAAAATAAAAGCCCCATTTAAAAGTTACCTTTTACCATTTACACACCACACTAGCATGATTCCTCGCCTCCTAGTGGCAATCTATGGTACTACTTCTCTCTAGAGGTAAAACAAACCAACATGGTGGCGCCTGCAACATTTAGGAAGATTGCGGAGAGTGAGGCAAAGAAGGCAGCCTTTGGTGAATTACTTGACAGTCGTCTTCTAGGAAGTGGATACGACAAACGATAGTCTACTCAGGGCTTACAGACGCAAGAAACAACAGACGGTCGAGGTTCATCACATTGCGAACCAGAATCATCACTGGAAATTGTGTGGCACAGTAGGGAAGCTAGGATTTTTAAGAATGTCTGAAGTTTCCTGATTAAGAAGGCTGACTGTAAGGAGATGACGCGATCTGCTCATGCGCTCTTTATCTGTGAACCGAGCCAGAACTGAACCGAGCCGAGCCCTACTGATGAAGTAGTACCATGTTAGTACGGTTCGGTTGTGTCTGGCACAGTCCGGTTCAGTTCTGCTTACCATCTACACTCAACAGTTATCTTGGTTACCGTGCTCGGACCAATTCAATTCAATTTCAATTCAGTTTATTTATATAGCGCCAAATTCACAACACATGTCATCTCAAGGCACTTTACAGTTCAACCAGATCATCCAGTCAAATTGATACAAAGTTTTCTATCTAAGGAAAACCAGTTGATTGCATCGACTCATTGACTCAAATACAATCCCTCACACTAAGCATGCTTGTAGCGACAGTGGAGAGGAAAAACTCCCTTTGAACAGGAAGAAACCTCCAGCAGAACCAGGCTCAATGTGAGCGGCCATCTGCCGAGGCCGACTGGTGTTCAAGGAAACAGAAGCAGAGACACAAAAAGCAGCTGTAAAAGGCGGCCCGGTCCAGGAAACACACAGCCAGGCAGACGAGCTCCGAGCCAGCTCCCATGCCAGAGGACGAAGAGAGCACATCCACTCAGTCTCGGTCAGAGAAACAGGACCACACTGGAAAACAGGCCGATCTCCAACATCTATAAACAAGGGTGTTGATGGAAGCAGCACAGCTGATGTTTCTTTCCAGGATGACGTCATAGCCAAACAGGAACAGACGAGGCAAAGCTACTCTGAGGAAAAGCAGAGAGAGCAGAACGTTAGAGATTGAACTAACAGATTCTGCAGAATAGGAGAACAGAGAGAATGAAGCAGAATGATGAAATGGGGGTCCCTATGTCCTCAAGCAGTCTAAGCCTATAGCAGTATAACTATAGAGATAGCTCAGGATAACCTGAGCCACTCTAACTAGAAGCTTTATCAAAAAGGAAAGTTTTAAGCCTAGCCTTAAAAGTAGACAGGGTGTCTGCCTCACGGACTAAAACTGGTAGTTGGTTCCACAGGAGAGGAGCCTGATAACTAAAAGATCTGCCTCCTATTCTATTTTTAGAAGTTCTAGGAACCACTAGTAAACCTGCAGATTGAGAGCGAAGTGCTCTGTTAGGAACATAAGGAACAATCAGATCTCTGATATCAGATGGAGCTTGGCCGTTTAAAGCTACAGTGTGTAATTTTCAGCGACATCTAGCTGTCAGACTGCAGACTGCAGCAACATGAACATCCCACCCCCACCGCTTCTCTCCCCCAACAGTACGGCGAGCGTTACGGGACAAAATGTCTTCCACGACGTCCGCATCAACTACCTTCTCAAGTGATGAGGTTTGTTTACATAGATAATTTTACAGATAGTATTTCATTAGTCTGTGTGTTCAGTACCGTCTCAGTTCATCTCTCCCAACTTGCCGTAGTTACTTTCGAGCGTAATGGGCGATCTCGCAATCGCTAGTTTGTTGGCTCTGCGCAAAGATGTCTGCCTCCATGGCTGCGAGACCCGCTCCTATGTAATTATAAATAACGAATTCTAAGGCAACGCAAAAATATTAAGGTTAAGAGGCTGAGCTCGTAGATGATGATAAATAACATAGTTATGTATAATATATTACATTTCTGAC
This sequence comes from Cyprinodon diabolis, assembly GCA_030533445.1. Taxonomy (NCBI): domain Eukaryota; kingdom Metazoa; phylum Chordata; class Actinopteri; order Cyprinodontiformes; family Cyprinodontidae; genus Cyprinodon; species Cyprinodon diabolis. The sequence continues at coordinate 45,976,997 of CM060067.1, read as the reverse complement.
TGTATATCCCTGTAATTATTACACACTGTAGCTTTAAGGCTTTATATGTGAGAAGGAGGATTTTAAATTCAATTCTCTATTTAACAGGAAGCCAATGAAGAGAAGCCAGGATAGGATAGATGTGATCTCTCTTTTTAATTTTCATCAGAACTCTGGCTGCAGCATTTTGGATCAGCTGAAGGCTTTTAACTACAGTTTGTGGACTTCCTGATAGTAAAGAATTACAATAGTCCAGCCTTGAAGTAACAAATGCATGGACTAGTTTCTCAGCATCACCCCTGGACAGATTTCTCATGTTTGCAATATTCCTCAGATGAAAGAAGGAAATTCTAGAAACCTCTTTGATCTGGGATTTAAATGAAAGGTCCTGATCAAAAATAACACTTAGATTTTTTACTTTATTATCTGAAATCAGTTTAATCCTATCCAAATGAAGTGACTGGCTAATCAGCTTATTTTTCAGAGACTCTGGTCCAAAGACTATAACTTCTGTTTTGTCTGCATTTAGAGGCAAAAAGTTAAGAGTCATCCAGGTTTTTATGTCTTCAAGACATGCCTGTAATCTATGTAATGGGTTAGCTTCATCTGGATTTATAGACAGATATAGCTGGGTATCATCAGCATAACAGTGAAAATTAATCCCATGCTCTCTAATAACTCTACCAATTGGGAGCATGTATAAAGTAAAGAGAATTAGTCCTAGCACTGATCCCTGTGGTACTCCACAGGTAACCTTTGAGCATGTTGAAGATCTATCATTAACATGAACAAACTGAATTTGATCAGATAGATAAGATTTAAACCAGGCTAGTGCTGTTCCTTTAATTCCAACAAAATATTCAAGTCTTTCTAAAAGAATATTATGGTCAACTGTATCAAATGCAGCACTAAGATCCAACAGGACGAGCACAGATACAAGTCCATTATCTGAGGCCATGAGAATATCATTAGTGACTTTCACCAGAGCTGTTTCAGTGCTATGATGAGCTCTAAAGCCAGACTGAAACTCTTCAAAAAGTTCATTATGGTGTAAGTGATCGCAAACTTGTTTGGCAACTACTTTTTCAAGAATTTTGGATAAGAAAGGAAGATTGGATATAGGTCTATAATTAACCAAGTCATCTGGGTCAAGAGACGGTTTCTTAAGCAGAGGTTTAATTACAGCAACCTTAAAAGCTTTAGGTACATATCCCTGTAACAGAGATAGATTAATCACATCTAAAATGGAGGAGGAGATCAAAGGGAATACCTCCTTAAATAACCTGGTTGGAACTGGATCTAACATACAAGTTGAAGGCTTAGATGAAGACAATAATTTTGCTAATTCAGAAAGTTCAACTGGATCAAAGCAGTCTAAACCCGGTTCAGATTCCATGACTACCTCAGGTACAATCGCGGATAGAGGAGTGCTAATGATCTTATTTTTAATAAGATCAATCTTATTTATAAAGAATCCCATAAAATCATTGCTGCTAAGAGCAGGTGGATTGGACGGTTCAACAGAGCTATGGCTCTGGGTGAGTTTGGCAACTGTATTAAAAAGAAATCTAGGATTATTCTTATTCTCCTCTATTAATGAGGAGAAGTATGCTGCTCTTGCTTTACAAAGGGTCCTCTTATACAGCATTAAACTATTTTTCCAGACTAGGAAGGACTCCCGCAGGCCTGTGGAGCGATATTTTCTCTCCAGTTTCTTGGCATTTTGCTTCAAAGTACGCAGCTCTGCATTAAACCAAGGAGCAAGCTTTCTATTTTCAACGGCTTTCATTTTCAAAGGAGCTGCGTTGTCTAAGGCAGTACGCAGAGAACTAGCAACCCCATCAAGAAAATCATCAACCTGTGAAGGGGAATAAACTAAGCTTTTGCACTCTGCAGCACCGCTCAGCGACACAGAGGAGAGAGAAAGTGAAGCAGATTCTTTAAAATTTATAACTGCACTATCTGATAAAGATCTACTAAAATTGAACCTTCTTTTGGGGGAGGAGAACTCTGTTAAATTAATCCTGAAGGTTATTAGAAAGTGGTCAGAGAGGACAGGGTTGTGAGGAAATACTGTTATTTCTTCACATTCTATGCCGTATGTCAGCACAAGATCCAAAGTATGAAGATGAGAATGTGTGGGACTATTCACATTTTGAACAAAGCCAATAGTGTCTAAGATAGCATTAAAGGCTGCTCTTATGCTATCGCCTTCAATGTCAGCATGGATGTTAAAATCTCCCACTATGATGACCCTGTCAGTATTTAATACCAAATCAGAAAGGAACTCTGAAAACTCATCTAAAAATTCAGAGTAAGGACCTGGCGGACGATACAAAGTTACAAAAAGAAGAGGTTTTCTTGCCTTGAAATTTGGATCAGGGAAATTAAGGGTTAAATGTTCAAAAGAGTTGTAGGTATTAACTGTTTTGGGAGTAATCAGCAAGTCAGACTGGAAGATTGTTGCTACTCCTCCTCCTCGCCCAGAACTTCTGGGTATGTGAAAATTTAAATAGCTTGAAGGAGTTGCCTCATTTATGCTCACATAATCCTCTTGCTGCAGCCAGGTTTCTGTAAGGCAAAACAAGTCAATGTGATTATCACAAATCAAGTCATTAACTAGCAGACTTTTAGAGGAAAGAGATCTTATGTTAAACAGACCGCATTTAATTGTTTTAACTTTTTCCCCAATTGGAGTTATTTTGATTTTAATTACATTATCATGATTTACTCCTTTGGGAATATTTGCTAATTTATTAGATTTTGGCCGTGGGAAAGACACTGTCTGGATGGAGTAAAGAGTGGGTAACAGTAGAGAAGCTGCAGAGATGTGTGTTAAACTACAACTCTGCTTCCTGGTCTGCACCCTGGGTGGTCAAGGTTTTGGAGGACTAATAAATGTGGCCAGATTCCTAGAAAGAAGAGCTGCACCATCCAAAGTGGGATGGATGCCGTCTCTCCGAATCAGACCAGGCTTTCCCCAAAACGATTGCCAATTATTAATGTAGCCCACGTTGTTTTCAGGACACCACCTAGACAACCAGCGGTTGAATGACGACATGCGGCTAAACATGTCATCACTGGTCAGATCAGGGAGGGGACCAGAGAAAATTACGGAGTCCGACATTTTTTTGGCAAACTTACACACCGAAGCAACAATAATTTTAGTGACCTCCGATCGGCGTAACCGGGTGTAATTACCATCCAGCGTGAATAACAATCTTCTGTATTTAACCTTATCCTTAGCCAGCAGTTTCAGGTAGGATTTGATGTCGCCCGTTCTGGCCCCCGGCAAACATTTGACTATGGTCTCTGGTGTCTCTAATGCAACGTTTCTGACTATGGAGCTGCCAATCACCAGAGTGGGCTTCTCAGTGGGTGTGTCACTGGAAAAAAAGTGGGGAAAATTGGTTAGAAACGTGAACGGGTTGGTGGTGACCAGTGGGCAGAGATCCAAGACTACGCTTTCTGCGTACAGTTACCCAATCGCCTGGCTGCTCAGGCACTTTTGGAGGACAGCTACGTGGGGGGCCTACTTTAACTCCTTGATGTTCAACAGCCTGAAGCCTGGATTCTAACTCTGACACCCTCGCCTCCAAAGCTACAAAAATACTACACTTATTACACATCCCATTATCACTAAAGGAGGCAGAGGAATAACTGAACATCTGACACAGAGAGCAGGAGAGAGGAGAGGAGGAAGGAAGAGTTGGAAAAGAGTCAAGGGAGGGAGAGAGAGAAGCCATAGCGATGCTAAGCTAGCGCTAGCCTAGGCTAGCTACTCCTTACTACCAGAAATAAAACCGTGTGAAACTGACAAGTGCTCAGTAGAAAAGTGCAGCAGAAGGTGCTATGTTTTAAAGTAGTCAGTTAGAGTTACTTAGATACAGAGATATCACAGAGAAAATAACTTCAGATGGAGTTCCTCTGGAAAGCTGCAACAGCTGCACACTCAGTTAATCCAAACAGGATTAACTAATCTCAGCACAGTTTCAAAAGGGTAGAGTAAATGGGGCTAAAATGTTTCAATCTCAGGGAAAACTGTCAGGATTGGAGTCGTACAGCAAATATAAAGCAGGCGGGGCAGACTGCCACAAAAATCCAAGAAACATTTAAAAAAAGAATACCGTGGTAGGAGTTCAGGGGGACAGAAAACAGAAAAAGTACTGATCCAGTTTGAACCTCTCAAAAACAAAACATCGAGGGGAAGAAAGAGCAGTTTATCACTCTGTCTGAGAGAAACAAAGGGAAGTAAGTGCCGCTCATCACTCTATCCTCTTTATGAAAAAAGAAAAAAAACTTGAACAAACTTCACAGATCTCTCTGAGAATCGCCTCTCTGCCTCATCCAGCATACAAACCGCCCCACAGCCTTTATTGCTGCGTTTTCCTTTTCTTTTTATGTAGTTCCTGTGGTGTATTTAATATAGGCACAGAGTCATGAAGTAGGGGAAGCGCCGTTTTGTTTTTTATAATCCTTCCCAGTCAAATGTGGGACAGTTTTTCAGTTCTTTGGGCACAGAGACCGAAGTAAACAAAAAACTCCACATATCTAGATCTGCTCAGCCTGCCTGGTTGAAGCCTCTCTATATACTTTCAGTGTGAATAAATGGGATTGGAGATTAAAAAGTCGTCACAATCGATGTGAGCCGGGCTTTAGCTTGTTGGTCAAACCATCAACTTTTTAGTTTGTTATTCTCACTTTAATTCCTATTCATCCATAATTATCATGATTGTTTAATAGGAAATGTAATGAATTTAATTGTTAGTTTTTCAACACTATTTTATTCCCACTGAATAACAAACATTTTAACAAACTGTTGATGAGAGCAGAAGTGGGTGTAGTGGAAGGGCGGGGCCTATCGTCAGTGCCAAACACCATACACTACACCAGACATGCTCCATGCTTTCCAGCATCCTTCTTTTTGGTTTTGTATTGAAAGTGTTGTGTGAAAAAAAGTTTTCAACTGTTTAGTCCAGTTAAATAAAGGAGATCGATGGATTTACTCAGTCGGCACTTTATTTACTTTGCAAAGTAAAGGAGAACAATTCATTCACATTCACAGCATGATGGTCTGCCAAGTTCTGACCTTAGACAAAGTTGTTCCCTTACTTTTAAGGCAGAGTCAAAACAATAACAGACACTGGTTAAACGGTTACCTAAAAAACTATGTGGTTTTGTTATGGAAAAAAGGTATGTCTTGTCTATAACCATCTTCCACTCAGACATTTTGTGGCCTTGCAAGTGAGACAAACTAGCTAAGAAAAAAACATTTTTAGAGAGTACATAGCATACATCAATATACTGAGAAGGAAAGAACAAAAATAAAATTTTCCGACAACAAAAGGATAATCTGAAGTTTTTGCATTTTTTTTCTATGTATTCCAATTAATCATAGAATAAGTTTAGGTAAATAGGTGAATATTCTTTAGAGGATTACTGTTTTTAAGCAGTTTCTCAATAAATCATAAAAATTAAAGATAAAATCACTGATCACTAAAATCATTGTTTGCTATAGCCATAATTACAAGCTATATTTTATAATAATAGTGATAATAAATAGATATTTTACAATGGTTCTTGGCAGGTCTAAGTCAGGGGCTGAGGTTTAACTAAGGGAAAGGGAAACAAAATGATCTTACTTTAAACCTCAGCACATATGTTAAAACAAAGCATGTGGTTGTTTTACAATTGAATTGTTCCAAGAACACATGTTTAGAAGAAACATGTGAGGATGTTCAGGCCTCCTTCACAACCCGTCCGTTGCATGACCTGTATCTGGAACGATCTTTAGCAAGAGTTAATAAACGATGAATCACACATTATACATCATAATAGTTCATTAATACACAACCCATGAAACACAAATGGAGTATAAATAAAATATTTCTAACAGATCTGTTCATATAAATTAATAGCCACTGCACAAAAACGGATGCAGAAATATTGAGAGTGACCAGACCGGAGCTCCTCCTAGTCGACCCGTTAGTGCAGAACCAGCTGAGACTCCACTGTCAATTTTTTTATGGTTTAGCTCCGTGGACTAACTTACTTTTTTCTGATTCTTTTTTTTCTTTACAGAACAGAACCGTGTTTATCAGGAAGACGTTCCAACTGAGCCCGAAAGGTTCCTCAGTGTGGATTCAAAGAAACCAGGGTTTCTGCAGATTAAAGAGGAGCAGGAAGAAGTGGGCTCCCAGCAGTCCGAAGACTCGAATGAACCCAAACCCTTTGTTTGTAAGACCTGTGGCAAAAAGTTCTCCAACATGTTGCTGCTGCAAGACCACCGAGACACGCACCAGAACGAGAAGCCTTACTCCTGTGAGCTGTGTACGCGGCGCTTCACCCATCAGCACAGTGCCTTCCGCCATATGATTACGCACACCGGTGAAAAGCCCTTCTCCTGTAAGGTCTGCGGGGAAAAGTTCGGCTTGAACAGTCACCTGGTGCGCCACCTGAGGCGGCACACCGGTGAGAAGCCCTTCTCCTGCCACATCTGCAACAAGACCTTCAGCCAGAGCAACTCCCTGACCTGTCACGTCAGAACTCACACAGGGGAAAAGCCCTACCCCTGCAGCGTGTGTGGGAAGGGCTTCAGCAGGAGGGGCGCTATGAACATCCACATGAGGGTTCACACAGGAGAGAAGCCGTTTACCTGCAAAGTGTGTAACAAAACCTTCAGACGAGGGGAGGGGCTGAGGTACCACATGATGACACACACGGGGGAGAAGCCCTTCTCCTGCCACATCTGCAACAAGACCTTCAGCCAGAGCAACGCCCTGACCTGTCACGTCAGAACTCACACAGGGGAAAAGCCCTTCCCCTGCAGCGTGTGCGGGAAGGGCTTCGTCAGGAGGAACTGTATGAACATCCACATGAGGGTTCACACAGGAGAGAAGCCGTTTACCTGCAAAGTGTGTCACAAAACCTTCAGTCGATGGAATGGGCTGAGCTACCACATGAGGACACACACAGGGGAGAAGCCGTATTCCTGCAAACTGTGTGGGAAAACCTTCAGACAATCCAGCCACTTGCTGTGCCACAAGAAGCACTGCCAAAGGGTCTGACCTGCAGAATTAAAACATCTGGTTTTCTGATCCTGTGCTGAATGAGTTAAACTAAACAGGACCTTAAAGCGGCTCTTCTGGGCCCATTGATACCAGGAAAACATTGGACACTTCGTTAACCTACTGCAGGTGGCCCTTCTATCGGTAGCAACAGCGTTAGCATATTTAACGCTTGTCATGTCAAAAAAGAAGCACAGGAGAAAAGAGGAGTGAACTTGTGTTGGGGGTTGGGCCTTCCTATGATTAAAACACCTGCACACCCATGTGTGGCAGTATTGACAGACAAAGGAAGAGACTGGCTCCTGGCAAGCATGTTTAAGCTCATGGTTTAATCACCAGATACACAACTGGTAAGAAGAAAATAAAGTTAGCTATTATTATTATATTGTTTATTGAAAAAAAAAAGCTGAGGTTGAGTTAAAAGATATTGCAGTATGGCTCGTGGCCTGGTAATATTCAGTTTGTTTGTGCTTATGGGTGAGCCACAGTTTTGAACTAATTCAGTTTCTGTTGGTCAAATTGTTTGTTTTAAACTAATACTCTTCTGTTTGTCAATTTGTTTGAAAGGTTTTCAACCTAAATCCCAATCCTAGATCCCAAATAAAAAGCAAAAATGGAAAAGGATTTGAGTTGTGCCTAGCGTCCTTCTTGGTGATGACCAGCCGTTTTCAAGTTTTGGGAGGAGCTGAAGCTAGAAACCCCCCATAACTTGACAACACCACCTCATGTATGCTAGCTGATGTTCAGAGGACAGCAACACACAGTGGGACATATGGAAAGTCTGTTTATCGTATAGTGATGTAGGATCTACTTTGTTTTAGCTACTCAGGTGACGTCTACTCATGATGAACATCCAACAAACTTTAACAATCGGTCTTCCAATAAGAGATGACTTCATGTTCATTCATTTCCTGCTGGGTTTTTTTAGGCTCCAAATATCCAGTGCAGGGTCAAATGATTTGAATGCTTGGAGTGGGGTATATGTTTAAGAGAGGCTTTAATGTACCGTTAGCTGACATAAGCTAGCATTAGCTTTTAGGGGTTACCCTAGCTAGCTACATTATATACGGTCAAAAGTAAGCCAGTATGATCTGATAGTAGTCAGCAGCTGTAACTATTACTGAGAATTTGTAACTGTCTAATAACAAATATAATTGCAGGGCACAATGTTAACCATCGCCCGATCTCCCTGGGCAAGTAGTTTTTATTGTCAGGAGAGTACAAATTTCATTGCATTTGCCCGCCGGGCAAGTGCAATGATCGCAAAAAAAGAATTATCACTCAAAATTACTTTAAAATCACCGACATTCTATGAAAACGACCCAGAAGTGTAGCCGGCGCCATTTTTGTTGTTTTGTACACATTCTCGCGTGATTTGAAAAAGCCGGGGGATTTTCTGCTAAATGGCGTGATTTTTGTCAGGTGGTGTCAAGGCTCGAGCAAATTTCAACTGGCTGAGCTCAGCATCGTCTTCAAAGAGGCGAATAGCATCATCCCGGAGGCCCTCGGACAAATGTGCATCCCATGAATCCTCTGATGGACTGTATTTGACCTTTGCTTCCTGGAATGCTCTTCTCACCAGGATGGCTCCCTTTTGCTTGAATGGTGTTGCAAGGCCGAGGGGATTATACAGTCCAGAGACTTGACTGAGGAGCTCTCGCCGGGTGAGTGGATTTGGTGCCTGGCCCCTGACTTCCTCTTTTGACAGGTTTACTCCAAGCCTCTTTTTTTTCTTCTTTTTGGAGAAATTCACAGCCACCATCAAGTGAAGCTTGTCGCTTTCTGGATCATAACCAAGACCCAGTGCTTTGTTGTTCTCCTTTGACAGTTGGTTTGGGAGGATCATCACTGAGGGTTATTTATCCTGGGGGTCATCAGATTCCAACCTCCCACTTTGGCCTGAATAGACCCATGGCTTAAGGTAGAATCCACCAGCTTCCAGGATATGCTCAATATTAGTTATTTGCTTGAGCTGGTGCAGATCATTATGTGAGGTCAAGATGTCGTCAACATATGCATCCTGCTCCAGCCCTCGATGCTCTCCTGTAAGATGGTGGAACATGGGCAGACAGGCTGTCTCCCTCATGGCGACTTGTGCGATGCAGCCAGCTGGCTTATCGCCAATGTTAACCTTGGTGATGGCATATTCCTGGATGTCCCCTTCCTCAGAGTCTTTCCAAAGAAAGTGATGGAGGTGTACTTCCTGGTCCTCAAGCCATACAGAGTTGTACATTTTCTTTATGCCCCCAAGTGCAGCGAAGACACCTTGCCGGAATCGATGAGAACAGCACAAATGTCATTGAGGACATCTGGACCTTTCAAGAGGAGGTCATTCAGGCTCTGGCCCTTGAATTTCTGGCTACTGTTCCAGACAAGACGGACTGGAGTTGTAACAGAATGAGGATTTGGAGCGATTAAGTGGCTAATGTACCACACAGGTCCAATCCAGCCTGCCAAGTCTTCTTTTGAGAGTTTGACGGCAGCTATCCGCTCGATCATCTCATGGACTTGCGCTTTGTAGGCAGCCTTCCATCCTGGCTCCTTTGCCAACTGCTTCTCCGTCCTCAGGAATGTTGCTTCAACAGCCCTTCTATTATTTGGCAAGGTTACTGGATCTTCCACCCAGGGGTATCTGGCATGCCAATGTGGTTTCTCACTGTGGTGATCTCCAGTGGTGTATGTCAGCCCACTCTTTATTTGCTCCAGTTCGCGTTCTTCAGAGATTGACATCTCCTTCCCTCCAGGCTGGCAATTTCCGCACCTGCAGCTGCCGCACTTAGGCTCGCACACGGCCCCTATGCTGTCCCACTTCCACTAGTCCATGAAGTCTCGACTGGCAGCAGATGTAGTGGCTTTGGTGAGTTGAGGTGGCTGTGTTGAGACGCAGCTGATGATTTCTCTGTACTCTACAGCTGCTGCACGCATGGAGAGAGCAAAGTGGGTTCTGGAGCCAAGGGCCATGATTTTGACTTCTTCCAGGAAATCTGGGTGAGAGCCACCAACTGTTTTCCCAAGGGGACCCTCCCACAGGACAAGGTCACCAACAGAGCGCACCTTCTGTGGGACGAGTCGGCCTTCTTTGTGGCTGATGAGCAGCTTGATTTTGGTGGGACGGACCAGCTTATTAAGAGGGACGTCGGGGAATATTTTTTGCAGAGTTTTGGGCAACACACGGTGATTGACCTCTGCTATGCTGTCCAGCCCATAACACACGAGCTGGTGGGATTTGAGGGTTCCCTTTGGGGTTGCGACCCTGATCTTAAGGAGGTAGCGCTTGGTCTCCACTGTCACTTGCATCCCACCGACTCTATGGACTATAAGCGTTACATGAGTGTTGCAGCTGTTGCAGCTGTCCAGAGGAACTCCATCTGAAGTTAAGTTATTATCTCTGATATCTCTGTATTTAAGTAACTCTAACTGACCACAACTAGCATCTTCTGCTGCATTTTCTACTGAGCACTTGTCAGTTTCACACGGTTTTATTTCTGATAGCAAGGAGTAGCTAGCCTAGGCTAGCGCTAGCTTTGCATTGCTATGGCTCCTCTCTCTCCCTCCCTTGACTCTTTTCCAACTCTTCCTTCTTCCTCTCCTCTCTTGTGCTCTCTGTGTCAGATGTTCAGTTATTCCTCTGCCTCCTTTAGTGATAATGGGATGTGTAATAAGTGTAGTATTTTTGTAGCTTTGGAGGCGAGGGTGTCAGAGTTAGAATCCAGGCTTCAGTCTGTTGGACATCCAGGAGTTAAAGTAGGCCCCCCACGTAGCTGTCCTCCAAAAGTGCCTGAGCAGCCAGGCGATTGGGTAACTGTACGCAGAAAGCGTAGTCGTGGATCTTTTTCTACTGGTCACCACCAACCCGTTCACGTTTCTAACCGGTTTTCCCCACTCAGTGACACACCCACTGAGAAGCCCACTCTGGTGATTGGCAGCTCCATAGTCAGAAACGTGTCATTAGAGACACCAGGGACCATAGTCAAATGTTTGCCGGGGGCCAGAACGGGCGACATCAAATCCTACCTGAAACTACTGGCTAAGAATAAGGTTAAATACAGTAAGATTGTTATTCACGCTGGTGGTAATGACACCCGGTTACGCCGATCGGAGGTCACTAAAATTAGTGTTGCTTCGGTGTGTAAGTTTGCCAAAAAAATGTTGGACTCCGTAATTTTCTCTGGTCCCCTCCCTGATCTGACCAGTGATGACATGTTTAGCCGCATGTCGTCATTCAACCGCTGGTTGTCTAGGTGGTGTCCTTAAACCAACGTGGGCTACATTAATAATTGCCAATCCTTTTGGGGAAAGCCTGGTCTGATTCGGAGAGACGGCATCCATCCCACTTTGGATGGTGCAGCTCTTCTTTCTAGGAATCTGGCCACATTTATTAGTCCTCCAAAACCCTGACCACCCAGGGTGCAGACCAGGAAGCAGAGTTGTAGTTTAACACACATCTCTGCAGCTTCTCTACTGTTACCCACTCTTTACTCCATCCAGACAGTGTTTTGCCCACGACCAAAATCTAATAAATTAGCAAATATTCCCAAAGGAGTAAATCATGATAATCTAATTAAAATCAAAATAACTCCAATTGGGGAAAAAGATAAAACAATTAAATGTTGTCTGTTTAACATAAGATCTCTTTTCTCTAAAAGTCTGCTAGTTAATGACTTGATTTGTGATAATCACATTGAATTGTGTTGCCTTACAGAAACCTGGCTGCAGCAAGAGGATTATGTGAGCATAAATGAGGCAACTCCTTCAAGCTATTTAAATTTTCATATACCCAGAAGTTCTGGGCGAGGAGGAGGAGTAGCAACAATCTTCCAGTCTGACTTGCTGATTACTCCCAAAACAGTTAATACCTACAACTCTTTTGAACATTTAACCCTTAATTTCCCTGATCCAAATTTCAAGGCAAGAAAACCTCTTCTTTTTGTAAATTTGTATCGTCTACCAGGTCCTTACTCTGAATTTTTAGATGAGGTTTCAGAGTTCATTTCTGATTTGGTATTAAAAACTGACAGGGTCATCATAGTGGGAGATTTTAACATCCATGCTGACATTGAAGGCGATAGCTTAAGAGCAGCCTTTAATGCTATCTTAGACACTATTGGCTTTGTTCAAAATGTGAATAGTCCCACACATTCTCATCTTCATACTTTGGATCTTGTGCTGACATACGGCATAGAATGCGAAGAAATAACAGTATTTCCTCACAACCCTGTCCTCTCTGACCACTTTCTAATAACCTTCAGGATTACATTAACAGAGTTCTCCTCCCCCAAAAGAAGGTTAAATTTTCGTAGATCTTTATCAGATAGTACAGTTATACATTTTAAAGAATCTGCTTCACTTTCTCTCTCCTCTGTGTCACTGAGCAGTGCTGCAGAGTGCAAAAGCTTAGCTTATTCCCCTTCACAGGTTGATGATTTTGTTGATGGGGTTGCTAGTTCTCTGCGTACTGCCTTAGACAACGCAGCTACTTTGAAAATGAAAACCGTTAAAAATAGAAAGCTTGCTCCTTGGTTTAATGCAGAGCTGCGTACTTTGAAGCAAAATGCTAGGAAACTGGAGGGAAAATATCGCTCCACAGGCCTGCGGGAGTCCTTCCTAGTCTGTGTTAGGTTTTATTATTTATACATCATGTGCATTGTTATTTTGTTAGTCAGATTAGACAGCGCAGAGGGCCTTCCTTCACATTGTGAATGTCACTGTGTGTACGGAGGTCATCTAAACGGGACAGACTTTGTGTCTTTAAGAATACACAGGATATGGGCACATCTTGGAGTCGGTCTGATAGGAGAGCTACTGTATCTGTAACCCTGAAGCATAGAAGCAAGCTGCATAGAGTTCAAGACATGGATGGCGTGTCAGTTTCTGATACGGACAGCTAAGCATCCACATGATGCAACACAGACTCAGAAGGTATAAGAAGCAGGAGATGACGTCGTTCGGGGCTCAAACTTTGCCGGACGCTTGCGGACGTGAATTTTGAGACCACAGCTCTACAAGCTCTAAGCATTTTTCTCTGTCCTGTAACGACCTGATCTGGAATAAACTCTGTTACTTTTTTACTCCTGTTTTATAGTCCTTTTTTATATGGTTTTACCCAGTTTGAGTTAAGAGTAGTAAATAACTTGCTCCCAGAAAAAGAACCGGTGAGAAGGGCCCCGGGGCGCTACAGCCTTCCTTCCAAGGGGATAAATCCTTCTCATTTTATTTCAAATTGGTGTTTCCACCCGTGACCTGGAAGCAAAACAACAGAGCCACCAACGGGAAAAACTCCACAGTCTGCGGCTGAAACAACTGAAAAGGTAAGGAGACTCCTTATTACAAAATATCTCCAGTGTTTTTAATGTTAAAACACTTTGGCTGTGTTGTGATTCTCTGAAGTGAGCTGAAGCTTTTTATGCAAAAGAGGACAGAGAAATTGCTCAGAGTGATTTAGTTTTTTGTTTTTGCGGTTTTTTGTTTGTTGTTTTTTTTACCTTGCGAACGTGTACACATAAAAAAAAAAAAGAGAGAGAGGAAGTTGTGCGTTCTGCTGTGGGTAGCGGTTGACAGTCCGGCTGAAGGCCCCTGTGCAAACACCTTCAAGAATTATACTGCTCACTAGGAAAAAGTTGGTTGGAGAGCCCAACGGTTTCTGCATGCAGAAAGGGACGGTGATTTAATTCCCGGTCTGCCTGCAGACACGAAAGATGCATTTCTGAAAAACAAACGCACAGACAGATACCAGTCACATTACGGCTAGAGTTTGCCAGTATACCTCCCATAAGGGCATTTACGAAAAACCGAGACTGGAGAAATAAAAGCGAGCGGATCGGGTTGAAACGGACCCTTGGGGTGTTTTTCTCTTTCCTTCTCTTCTCTTATAAAAGGAAAGAGAGAGACGATAAAATGATAATCCCCATAAAACTAGAAAAGACTGATGCCCGGATTAGGTAACTTGTTTGTCTAATCCTAAAGTTGGTGGCGTGAACTAGGCGGTACTATATATATATATATATATATATATATATATATATATATATATTTTTTTTTTTTTTTTTTTCTTCTCTTTTCTCTTCTTCTTTTTTATTATTAATCTCTTTTTCTTTTCTCTAAATTTCTCTTCATTTTTCTTTTCTTTTTTCCTTTTCACTGACGGACGCATTTCTTTGACGGACAGACTTCCTTGACGGACACATTTTTTGACGGACGCACTTCCTTAGCAGAAAAGCGGCTCACTGTAGCTTATAGGTAAAAAGTTTAAAGCACCGAGGGATCTCACGTAAGACTTCGAGGTTTAATTTTATACACTGTGTGAACAAAAGGTGTGAAAGATGGATGCATGTGGACTAGAAAATTGAATCCAGGAATACCTCGTTAGCACCAGAAGGAAGAAACAAAACTTTTGGATCTGATTAGACAAACCAAGTTCAATTTTAGTAACTATTTTTCTGACAAGGATTCTGAACAGGAACAGGTGGAGCAAAACGGGGCTCAGGGAGGTGAGCAGGCACTCAACACTTCAGAGGGTAAGAAAAACCTCCCATGAATACATCTAATATTGCAGAAACAGAGCCTATTATGGACCCCAGTCCACACCAAGGTGTCAGAGAAATGTTTCGTAAGGCTGGTGATGCAATGTTTCCATCAAACCCATGTGTGCAGATGCCTGTTATGGAGTTGCGTGAAGGTCAGACAAATTGTCAAATAAGGCCTTCATACAAGAGGTATGAAAGGAGTTTCAGATGAGGCACAGGCAGCAGCGTTTGCTGGTGGACGTGGCAGAAAGAGGGGCAGAGGATACGATCAAAATGACATGTATATCACTTGCTGAACGAATGGGACATAGAGCAAAGTGGTGTCAAAACGGTTATCCTACACACCGTTCACAGTCCCAGAGGAGTGAACTGAGAGAGGGACAGAGATGCCAATACCGCAAGCCGCCCCACCACCAGCAATACTAGGGAGGCCGGGATCCCATTAGTTGTTTAGTTATGGAGGTCCTTTTTGAGAAATTTACAGCAGCAGTGATAGATATTTTGATTGAGGGCAGTAACTGTCCTTTTATGGTTGATACGGGGGCCAGATACAGCACCCTGAATCTTTATGTGCCCACCTCCCAAAAAAAGCTACACGGGTAAGGGGATTTTCAGGAGGAAAAACAAACGTGCCACTTTTTCAGAACCCCTTAGAGGTGCTCTCCTATTTGGAAATTCAAACATGTCATTTTTGGGGGACGCTTAGAATTAAAATTCATTGGGTGTGAAAACTTATTTTGGTGTCTAAGGTGCGCAAATAAATCTTGGGTTTCTATAAATGTGCACATATAGTTTAACAAGGATCCTAACATGAGGCTGAAAAGCACTGGTGCAGAGGTCTTAAGTCCGGACTGGTGAAAAGATTATGATTTTTTGTTTAAATTGGGAAAATTCCTCTATGCAGATAAATCAAAATTGATACTGATGGATTAAACAAACTTTATTTGGCCAATGTCTGTCTGTCTGTCCTAAGTGTGGAATGCATGTGAGGTAGAATGTGTGTGGTGAAGTTGGAAATGATTAAGAATATTTTTTGAGGTGACATTAACATGATTTGCATTTTTACAGGGTTGAGAAGAAGCACTGGGGGCATAACAGAAGGGTAATTGTATCGAACATGTTGCTCAGAGGCCCCAACTATGAGAGGCTCTGACAAGACCAGAGCAGGTTGCTGTTGTAAGGTGTGAGGTAATTTTTGGGTGTGGAGTGCAGCTGAGATACTGTAGATTAATAGATTAAAAAAATAATTAATTATATAAGTAATTATCAAGAAAGAAGCAGAATGGGTGTTTTTACTTTTTGGGAAACTAAAATCTCAGACGGGGGCATTACATGATTTTAATTTAAAGGTAGTTTCATTTTCAACCATTAGAATTGCATTAGAGATTGATAAGTTTCATTTTTCTCTCATTAAGATTTTATTAGAGATTGATTAGGGACAGGATAAATCACACTTCGAGCTGGAACTGGACACAGCATATGGCCAAGATACCCGCAGGAGCTCAGCAGATTAGCGGGGTCAACTTTTATAAACAAGGCTGGAGACTTAAAAACAATTTTGGTGTGACCTGACCCTGGGTTTTTTCAGCCTTCAGTTTTGATCCATAACTATTTTTATCTGTGTATAATGCCGTTTGGAAACTGCCTAAGCACAAACTGATTAATTTGAATCTCTAATCATTACTAACACTTATCTTTTCACTGTCCATCTGAGCCTTACCTTCTTTGCAGGACGTGTTAGATTCTACTAACTTTACAAATTTCTGTGAATTAAGTGGTTAACTATTGACTAATTGATGAACTGTTTGATTGCTTTTTCCTGGTAACCAACCAGAGGAGTCATTTACTTTTACCCTGCTTGTAGAGAGTGACAGTAAGGCTGTCAGTGAGAAGGCACGATTATTCAGAGGCCCATTTAAGGAGGATCAGGAGATTGTTTTGCTTAAACATGTTATTTTTTCTTTTTCAGGCTGTGTTTGTGACAATCCTTAAATGTTAACATTTTTCTTCCAGGACAGGCTGACAAAAGTCTCATCCTTCATTGTGTTTTGTTTAAGATGTGCATTAACCATTATTTTCCCAACAGCTGCAGAAGTTCTGGCATGTGAAATGGACAACTTGGCTGAGAGCGACTAGAGCAAGAGAGAGAGGGGGGTTCAGATAGTTGAAAACTTTTTGATAGGAGGATTTGAATAGGTTCGGACTGACTGGACTGACTTGGTTAGTAAGTGGACTGGATCGGAACCATGGATTAGGACATGAGAGAGACGGTGTAAGAACGCACCATGCCAGATACAGGGTGTAGAGATTGTGAGCTGCATGTTTTGTTCCTGGCTGAAGGACATTCTGGTGAGCTCTGAGTTTGTTTTAATTCCTCTCTGGTTCTGATATGACCTATGAGGTACAGATTGATGTGGTGGTTTGAAGCTCGAGGACTTTTGTTGGGGTGGAATTGCGCCCCCATTAAGAGCGGTCATGCTGTCAGAGGCCTTAAATGAATGACATGAAGGACCAACAACTTTTTGGAGAAGTCGGAGGCACCACTGGGGTTTTTGTTGTCTTACATGTTTGTTGTTGTGTCTGTATGTTTGTTGGATTTTTCTGTTGGTTTACTAACATCTTAGCCTCTATGAAAAAAAAAAAAAAGACGTGGCACGCATGTTAATTTTGTTTGAATAGCTTTGACTACACTGCGGATGGAAATGTTTCAAAATGAACAATGGACTTTTTGTTTGGAGAGACATTGGACACTTTCTTTCTTGATTCACAGGATGGATTAACCTACAGGGGGCACAGAGACTTTGCTCCTAAACTTCAGAAGGAGGGATGGTGTGCAACTGCTGAGATGCGAACATTAAGGAAGTTACTGGATGCCCGCTGCTTCAGATGAAAACAGGCCACTGGCAGTGATGGGGTGATGGAAGGTCATGGGATCATCCGACAAGACAGATACCATACCATACCAACTTTATTTATGAAGCACTTTTTACACCGGACAGGACCAAAGTCCTGTACACAATCATAAAATACAATAAAATTATAAAATAGAGAAAAAACGAGTGTAAAATACATATTAGTATACAAAAAGAATAAAACAAAGTAAAACCTCTCAAATTGTGCCAAAAGCCAAGGAAAAAAGATGAGTCTTAAGAAGGGACTTAAAAACAACAAGAAAAGAGGCCTGTCTTCTGCTCAGAGGCAGATCATTCCACAGCTTAGGAGCTGCCACAGAAAAAGCACGGTCTCCTCTGAGCTTGCATTTTGTCTTTTGGACCCTCAGAAGCAACTGATCAGCTGGCCTGAGGGAACGGGAGGGTGTATAAGAATGCAACAGCTCAGACAGATAAGAAGGAGCAAGGCCATTAAGAGTTTTAAAAACAAATAAAAGAATTTTAAAATTAATCCTAAAATGTACTGGCAGCCAGTGTAAGGAAGCTAAAACAGGGGAAATGTGGTCGAATTTTCGTGTACCTGTTAAAAGACGTGCAGCAGCATTTTGAACCCTCTGAAGATGAGAAATATACAAGTCACTGACCCCTGTATAAAGTGAGTTACAGTAATCCAGCCGTGTGGTCACAAATGCATGGATCACTGTTTCGAAATGCTGTCTGGAAAGGATGGGTTTTACTTTTGCTAGCTGCCTTAAGTGGAAAAAGCTGGACTTTATATAACGGCTCTGATTTGCGCTTCCATTTTAAGACCAGCATCCATCTTAACCCCTAAAATAGTAATAACTGGCTTAACGTACTGAGCCAAGGAGCCAAGACTGGTCACGGAATCAGCAGAGGATCTGCCAACGATCATTACCTCTGTCTTGTCCTCATTGAGTTTTAAAAAATTTAGGGCCACCCAAGCCTTCACATCTTCAAGACATAAAAACAGAGACCGAATAGAGGTGGAGTTTACATTCTTTAGCGGTAAGTATATCTGTGTGTCATCTGCATAGCAGTGAAAGGCAATCCCATTTTTTCTTAAAAAATAGAGCCGAGCGGAAGAAGGTAAAGTGAGAAAAGGAGCGGACCTAGAACTGAGCCCTGTGGGACACCACACGACAGTGGAGCAGAGGGGGACCTATGGCCATCAAGACAGACACAAAAAGTATGTTCAGCCAAATATGATCTAAACCAATCTAGAGCTATGTGACCGACGCCCACCCACTGTTCCAGACGGGAAAGTAAAATGACATGATCAACTGTGTCAAAAGCAGATGATAAATCCAACAGCACCAAAACAACAACGTCACCTGAATCAGTTGCTAAAAGTATATCATTAAAAACTTTTAAAAGGGCTGACTCTGTGCTATGAAATGGTTTAAAACCGGACTGAAAAACCTCTAATATATTATGTTCATTAAGATAAGCCATTAGCTGATTACAGACTACCTTCTCAAGAATTTTTCAAAAATTTTATTTATTTATTTTTTTTTTAAGAAAAATATCAGTAGCGATGGCAACAACATAGAATATAAATTATAGGAGTAACTTTACCGACAGGTTTTAAATGGTCTGCAAAATTTTCTTTATATCATCAGGGGGTGGGGTATTCTTAAATAGAGGAATAAAAAGAGGGTTTAGAGGTGTTTAACTATGTGATAAATTAGACTGGGTTTTTTGATAAATAGTTTGGTTGTTCGGGGCTCAAACTTTGCCGGACGCTTGCGGACGTGATTTTTGAGACCACAGCTGTGCAATCTCTAAGCATTTTTCTCTGTCCTGTAACGACCTGATCTGGAATAAACTCTGTTACTATTTTACTCCTGTTTTATAGTCCTTTTTTATATGGTTTTACCCAGTTTGAGTTAAGAGTAGTAAATAACTTGCTCCCAGGAAAAAGAACCGGTGAGAAGGCCCCCGGGGCGCTACAGCTTTCCTTCCAAGGGGACAAATCCTTCTCATTTTGACATCTGGAAAAATAGTTTACTGCTGTATAAGAGGAACCTTTGTAAAGCAAGAGCAGCATACTTCTCCTCATCAATAGAGGAGAATAAGAATAATCCTAGATTTCTTTTTAATACAGTTGCCAAACTCACCCAGAGCCATAGCTCTGTTGAACAGTCCATCCCACCTGCTCTTAGCAACAATGATTTTATGGGATTCTTTATAAATAAGATTTATCTTATTAAAAATAAGATCATAAGCACTCCCCTATCCGCGATTGTATCTGAGGTAGTCATGGAATCTGAACCGGGTTTAGACTGCCTTGATCCAATTGAACTTTCTGAATTAGCAAAATTATTGTCTTCATCTAAGCCTTCAACTAGTATGTTAGATCCAGTTCCAATCAGGTTATTTATAGAGGTATTCCCTTTGATCTCCTCCTTCATTTTAGATGTGATTAATCTATCTCTGTTACAGGGATATGAACCTAAAGCTTTTAAGGTCTCTGGAATTAAACCTCTGCTTAAGAAACCGTCTCTTGACCCAGATGACTTGGTCAATAATAGACCTATATCCAATCTTCCTTTCTTATCTAAAATTCTTGAGAAAGTAGTTGCCAATAAGTTTGCGATCACTTATACAATAATGAACTTTTTGAAGAGTTTCAGTCTGGCTTTAGAGCTCATCATAGCACTGAAACAGCTCTGGTAAAAGTCACTGATGATATTCTCATGGCCTCAGATAATGGACTTGTATCTGTGCTCGTCCTGTTGGATCTCAGTGCTGCATTTGATACAGTTGACCATAATATTCTTTTAGAAAGACTTGAATATTTTGTTGGAATTAAAAGAACAGCACTAGACTGGTTTAAATCTGATCTATCCGATCGAATTCAGTTTGTTCATGTTATTGATAGATCTTCAACATGCTCAAAGGTTACCTGTGGAGTACCACAGGGATCAGTGCTAGGACCAATTCTCTTTACTTTATACATGCTCCCAATTGGTAGAGTTATTAGACAGCATGGGATTAATTTCCACTGTTATGCTGATGATACCCAGCTATATCTGTCTATAATCCAGATGAAGCTAACCCATTAAATAAGCTACAGGCATGTCTTGAAGACATAAAAACCTTGATGACTCTTAACTTTCTGCTTCTGAATGCAGACAAAACAGAAGTTATAGTCTTTGGACCAGAGTCTCTGAAAAAGAAGCTGATTAGTCAGTCACTTCATTTGGATGGGATTAAACTGATTTCAGATAATAAAGTAAAAAATCTTGGTGTTATTTTCGATCAGGACCTGTCATTTAAATCTCATATCAAAGAGGTTTCTAGAATTTCCTTCTTTCATCTGAGGAATATTGCAAAAATTAGAAATCTCCTGTCCAGGGGTGATGCTGAGAAACTAGTCCATGCATTTGTTACTTCAAGGCTGGACTATTGTAATTCTTTACTATCAGGAAGTCCACAAGCTGTAGTTAAAAGCCTTCAGCTGATCCAAAATGCTGCAGCCAGAGTTCTGATGAAAATGAAAAAGAGAGATCATATCTCTCGTATCCTGGCTTCTCTTCATTGGCTTCCTGTTAAATCCAGAATAGAATTTAAAATCCTCTTTCTCACATATAAAGCCTTAAATGGCCAAGCTCCATCTGATATCAGAGATCTGATTGTTCCTTATGTTCCTAACAGAGCACTTCGCTCTCAATCTGCAGGTTTACTAGTGGTGCCTAGAATTTCTAAAAGTAGAATGGGAGGCAGATCTTTTAGTTATCAGGCTCCTCTCCTGTGGAACCAACTACCAGTTTTAGTCCGTGAGGCAGACACCCTGTCTACTTTCCTTTTTGGTAAAGCTTATAGTTAGGGTGGCTCAGGTTATCCTGAGTTATCTCTATAGTTCTGCTGTTATAGGCTTAGACTGCTGGAGGACATAGGGACCCCCATTGCATCATTCTGCTTCATTCTATCTCTATTCTCCCACTCTGCAGAATCTGTTAGTTCAATCTCTAACCTTCTGCTCTCTCTGCTTTTCCTCAGAGTAGCTTTGCCTCGTCTGTTCCTGTTTGGCTGTGACGTCATCCTGGAAAGAAACATCAGCTGTGCTGCTTCCATCAACACCCTTGTTTATAGATGCTGGAGATCGGCCTGTTTTCCAGTGTAGTCCTGTTTCTCTTACCGTGACTAACTGGATGTGCGCTCTTCGTCCTCTGGCATGGGAGCTGGCTTGGAGCTTGTCTGCCTGGCTGTGTGTTTCCTGGACGGGGCCGCCTCTTACAGCTGCTTTTTGTGTCTCTGCTTCTGTCTCCTTGAACCCCAGTTAGCCTCGGCAGATGGCCGCTCACACTGAGCCTGGTTCTGCTGGAGGTTTCTTCGTGTTAAAAGGGAGTTTTTCCTTTCCACTGTCGCTACAAGCATGCTTAGTGTGAGAGATTGTATTTGAGTCAGTGAGTCAATGCAATCAACTGGTTTTCCTTAGATAGAAAACTTTGTATCAGTTTGACTGTATGATCTGGTTGAACTGTAAAGTGCCTTGAGATGACATGTGTTGTGAATTTGGCGCTATATAAATAAACTGAACTGAATTGAATTTTCACTCCTCAAATTTAGCTCACCGGCAGCCTCATGGGTGATGTAGTTGGTGTCGGACGCCAAATCGACAGTGGGCACTGGTTGGAAATGGACGGTTTCCTGCGTGATTCCTGCGTGAATCACGATGTATTTCCTGAGGCCAGTTTTTTTTATTTCAAAAAGAACTGCAATGTACCCGGACAACCACCAGGTGGCACTTGGGAGCTCTGCTGTGCTAAAGGTGACGTTTGTGGGCCTGTAGTCAACTGAAAAGTTTATTGAGACCATTTCCATAAACAACCAAAATCTTATGATGATATGATGTTTTTGATTAAAATAAAGTTAATGAATTAATTTAACATAGTGACTGCATTATCTTATTTCATACACCTCCGATCTTATCTGAGAACTGTTTATTTCTATTTATCTGCATCTCTATTATTTAATGAAAAATCATTATAATTAATCTTTTTGGCAAAACAAATAACTGAATCAGAAAAAGGTCCATGGATCATCCGTCCATTTGATCGGTCGCATGCTCATGGACGTAAATTGGATCATTTCTAGATTATAAAAATGTCCTAGGCGACTCTGAATGAATCGGTCTCATCAGGCCTCTTTTCTTTCATCGGTGGGTTTTAATTTCGTCACAATCGTTTCAGTCATTAATGCAAAATTGGTCCATGGTGAGGTTTAGAAATGCAGATGAAAAGAAGAAATCCACACCCGTGAGTATCTATTTTTTTAATGCTGTGATGTTTCGGGCGTTCTTCTTTTAACCTTCAATGAAATTCAGTGTATTAATTAATAGTAGATTATTATAGGCTACTTATAGCTACAGGATATTTGATGCCATGTTATGCAGAAATAATGCTTCTTATATCTTGATCTAAATTCCCCAATCTGTGGTAAACTAAAACGCTCGGATCTTTCTGTCATTTTGTGTGCGTGTGTGGCATCTGCAATCCATTGGGAATCCCAGAGGGAGGGAGGGGGGTTCATGCAACGTCATTCCATGACCGTTTCCAGAAGGGGTTCCCCAAACTCGGTATCCAATCAGTGCCGTCATAGATCCTGCGCTGTAACTTGGATCTTTCTGTCATTTCATTATAACTTTTATAAATAATTCATTATAACTTTTTATAAATAAGATGGACTTTAAACTAGCAGACACGTTTGGATTTTTGCCATTTTAATTTTTTATTTAATTTGAAAAACGAAAGAAATGGAAATGGGATTTTTACAGGTTTGCTTAAAAAAAGATTTATATAGTAGCCCATAATATAATAGTGAAACATAAAGTCAGGAAAATATTTCATAGAAAATGTTTTTTATTTGCATTTCAACTTCACTTCAACGTTGTCAAACTTTTCACCAGCAGCCTTCCATTCTTCAGCTTGACGTAGAAGCAGTTCTTTGTTATTTTCCCGGGTCATTGGAGTAAATCTGGGCTTCCCAAAATTCCAGCCAAGTTCCCTCAGGGCCTTGCTCACTGTACCCTATCGTAACGTTGTGCCTTCTAGGCCATACGCTAGCTTTTCTATCATGTCATCCCGTTCCAGTGTTCTGGGTAATAAAATCTGTTTATATAGTCTGAAAATATATCACACCAGCAAGCTTACATTGAGTTTCCACACACAGAAATCCTGCAGTATTTAAACAATTCGAGGGTGAAGTTAGAACTAATTTTCCTTCTGCCATATGCAAATGATTGGACTGTTAGCGTCCCACATATAGTTCAGTCCGCTAAGCGCATGGCGATTACTACGCCACAACGGTAGTGATGAGGCCGGCATGTAAACAAAGATGGCTGCGCCCGGTAAGCGGCGGTGTGGATCGGATGATAAAGATGAAAATCCTACAACAAAACAAAAAAAATGGATATGGAAATCTTCATTTTATTATTTTTTATTTACTTGTTATTGGAGGAGGAGAGTCAGCTTTGACGGCTTCGGCGGCAGCAAAACCGGCGACGGATTTTTCTCAGGCTGGCAGAGCGCAGTGGAGAGGTAAGATATACCTGCTATTATTCTAACCCACAGGGGCCTGCTAATGATCAGAATATACCAGTTATTAAATAAATGCTTGTCAGCAGATTGATGAATATGTTTAAGTATCAAATTTTATATTTATTTGTAAGTTTGTAATTTATTTGTTTGTAACTTTAGTAATTTGAATTGAATAGTTAAATGTGTACAAACCCTGTAAATAACTGACTTAAATCACTACTTTCACTATCACTAATGTTTTGTTGAGGAGCCAAACTGTTGAGAAATAAATCATTTTTTGTCTAAATTGATATCCCCTTACTGCCTGATTTTATTTGCAATTATATATATAAAAAACATAATACAGGAAAAAACGTTAAATAGTGACCTCCCCCCTCCCCCCTTCCGGTTCCATCCCCCCAAAAATGATTTATGACCTCACCAGTCCCCCTTCTGGTCCCATTCCCCAAAGGATTTATGACCTCACCCCATCCCCATTCCGATCCCATCCCCCATCCTTCTGGATCCCCAAGATTTATGACTCCATCATCAACCCCCCTTCCCTAAGCTAACCAATGAAAATAGGAGGGCGGAATTATGTCCTCTTTAAATATTGCTGGGGAGAAAAGTTTCTGTATTTTCAACAAGATAAAAAAACACTTACATTCCTACCGACAATGTCAAGAATTCCGAGAGCAATTCTTAAAAGCAGAGAAATACGCTCTGCATTGGAAAAAGAATCGGTGTTACCTGAGCAGCTTGAAGTAGGTGTAAAAAATGAGATCCGTTTTTCCGTCTGCAAAGAAATGGAGGACGTGATGGGAGATTTCGGGATCGCACCTTTGGTGAAAGATGCTTCAACTTCAACCCTGGACGCTATGGAAGACTCTGAGACCACGCTTTCAGTGAAAGATACTTCAACTTCGACAACCCTGGACGATATGGAAGACTCTGAGACCACGCCTCCTGTGAAAGATGCTTCAACTTCGACGACCCCGGACATTAGACCGGCCGAAGAAATGGAGGACGCGATGGAGGTGAATAAAAGATCTGCGTTGCCGAGCAGAACTTCTTTATTATCCGAGACGCCAATTTCCGTATTCCAAGCTTCGAACCAAGAAGCTCCCAAGAAATCAGCGTTGTATTTATGCCGGGTTCAGCATCCTCCCATAGAACCACTGCATGAAGAATGGTCTTTAGAGGATTCTGGCATGGTTGGTGCATGGGGATACATCTTCAAATACGAATCCGGTGAGCTCTACCTTTACCTACTGGACCGAGAAGAGAAGCTCACACCCTTTTCCAACACATGCAACCTTACCTATAATGACTGGGCAGTGCTTAGGTTGGTGTTCCCATACAATACAGAAATAAGTGGGGAATTGGCCACACCAGACCAGTCAGAGTTGATCGGTTTTCCACCCGATGTTGAAACGGAGAAATGCTTTTTAGCGCAGCTTGGGAAACAAAATCTACCACAAATGGGTCCTGGTCTCTCCGAGCGAGCATTCGAAGGAGCTACGAGGCTTTTTCCCCCGACCTGTTTGTTTTAGAAGTTTTCAACATAGAAAGTGGGATCTTTAGGACCATGCTGGCGATACCTTTTAGTGTATGGCGCCAAAAAATGATCGAAATTGGGGATCGAATTTCCAACCTGTTCCGGAGTTCGCGCTGCTGGCTTGCTGGGTCGTACTGGGATTTATACTCTCCTGTTTCCCCCACAGCAACTCCATATCTTCCACCTTCACCACCCTACCCTCTATCACCGGTGCTTTTTCCAGACGAAGCTAATCATCCACCATCACCAGCGCCTTTTCCAACCAGCACACATCTCTTCAAGAAGGGACAAACCTAGGATCGAATTTCCAACCTGTTCCAGAGTTTGCGCTGCTGGCTTGACATTCTGACTGTGAAAAAAAAAAAAACCCCTCTTTTAGACACGCCCTCCACCCTCCACCCTATATATTTAGCGTGAGGAAGCATACCAGCACACATCTCTTCAAGAAGGGACAAACCTACAGCTGATAGAATGGGGTCGTACTGGGATTTATACTCTCCTGTTTCCCCCACAGCGACTCCATATCTTCCACCTTCAGCACCCTACCCTCCATCACCGGTGCTTTTTCCAGACAAAGCTAATCATCCACCATCACCAGCGCCTTTTTGCAAGCGAGACTATTGAAGTAAATATCCTGAAGGAGGAAAAGAAATTGCTTCCCACTCTTTCCGAGTTTGATGAAGACAGGGCGGCGGGAGCCTCACCTGACTCGTCGCAGATCCCGCCGATTATAAACGGGTAGGTGGATGAGGATTGGATTTTTTCCTCACACATTGCTATAGTGGAAACAGCCATGCTTCATTTGCTTAACCACGTCGCTTTGGAATATAACCGAGAGACTTGTTACGGATGTCAAACAGACCACCCGAGACAACTCCAGCATCATTGTCTCGAAGCATTGAAAGAAGAATTCTATCAGAGTAACTTTATCACGCTTCAACGTCGACTCAAAACACCGCAACTCATTCCAGCCATTCAACATCTGATGAAAGAACGCGGACAAGAAGCGGAGGATTTCAGGGTGAAGATAATTGTGGAGACTCTTTTGTACGAACTCAGATCTTCCTTCGGACTGTGTGCTGCTGTTGAAGAAGTGTATCGGAACAACAGAGAAATTTACAAAATCAAACAACTCTGTACTATTTCAAACATCTTTGGTCGCACTGCATGAATGATGTGCTATTTAGTTGCTTGTTTATCTTCTGTATCACTTGGAAGTGATTGAAAAAAAAGAAAGAAAAAAGATTTAAAAAAATAAACGTTTTTGTTTTTACATTTCAAGTCTTTACATTTTATAGTTTGTAGATATGATTTGAAACGTTTTTACATTTTTGTAGTTTGTAGATGTGATTTGAAAAGTTTTGTTTTTTACATTTCAAGTTTTTACATTTTGTAGTTTGTAGATGTGATTTGAAAAGTTTTGTTTTTTACATTTCAAGTTTTTACATTTTGTAGTTTGTAGATGTGTTTTGAAAAGAGTTACATTATGAAGAATTTTTCAGGGTTTTGTGTTTTGTTGTTTTACTCATTTACCCGTAGTAAATAAAGTAGAAAAGAATAAAAAAGTCTCATTATTTTTTGAGTGTTGGTGCAAGGAATAGGATGTCTGATCATGAAGTTATAAGAAAAGTCTACTATAACCCTTCCAATCCTGGAAGATATAACCCTTCCAATCCTGGAAGATTTGGGGGAATAGATAGGTTAAGGAGAGCTTTGCAGAATGAAACTGGGAAAAATATTAAGGTAGCTGAGGTTGAAGATTTTTTGTCGGAGAAAGACGCTTTCACTCTCCACAAACCGGCAAGACTTCATTTTCCAAGGAACAGAGTTTTTGTCTCAGGGCCTTTGAAACAATTTCAGGCAGATCTTTGTGACATGCAATCTTTAGCCGACCAAAATGACGGATACAATTATTTTTTGACGGTTATTGATTTGTTTTCCAAAAAGGCTTTTGTCCGAGCTCTTAAAGAAAAGACTGCCTCAGAAGTAGTAAGGGCGTTTGAATCGGTGTTTAAAGACAGTAAAATTCCTAAGAAGCTTCAAACCGATGCAGGGAAAGAATTCTTTAACAAAGACTTCAAGGCCTTAATGAAAAAATATGGAATTATCCATTTTACGACAGCCAGCGATCTGAAGGCCTCCGTCATAGAGCGGTTTAATCGTACACTCAAAACAAGAATGTGGCGATATTTCACCGCTAATAACACACGGAGATATCTGGATGTGCTTCAAGATCTTGTAAAAAGTTATAATCACAGCTATCATTCCAGTATAAACATGACCCCTATGGAGGTTTCCTTTGAAAATAAAGACCAAGTCCTGAGGAATCTTTACGGTCAGAATGTGGGGAGAGAAAGAAAGAAGGCGGCAAAGAGGAAATTTAAGAAGGGTGACCCGGTTAGAATTTCAAAGTTAAGAGGGGTGTTTGATAAGAAATATGAACAAAGCTTTACGGATGAAATCTTCACCATATCCGAATGCGTCGACCGTTCTCCTCCTGTGTATAAATTAACGGACTATGATGGAGAGCAGATCGAGGGGTCTTTTTACGAAGAAGAAATACAGAGTCAAAATACCCAAAGACAAGGAATACCATGTGGAGAAGATATTAAAACAACGTACGCTCAGAGGTCAAAAACAAGTGTTTGTAAAATGGAAGAACTGGCCGGAGAAATTTAACAGTTGGGTCAGAGCGGCAGACCTGAGCGATGTATAAAAAACCCCTGCATTGAACCCACCACCGACACTTTACCATGGATCCGGTGAGCGATGACGACGGATTCTATATTACATTACCGTCTAGCAGCAGCGTGGACGTATTTAAAAATAATACCGGATCTAGTTTCCGCGTAAATTTGGGGCGGCATATCAATTTAGAAGGTAGATGGCAGGTTGCCTTGGTAGAGATTTCATATCCCCACATGTGGTTAAACGTCCCTGCAGAATCAGCCTATTTGGAATGGCGGGAAGCTGGACGGGAGCAGTTCTTCCGGCAGAATGTAACGCACGGATATTACGATGACATGACGCAATTCAAAGCAGAGATTGAAAACCATCTGAGAAAAATAGAAAGTGATATATATTTAAAGTTAAATATGATTGAAAAAAGGATATTTTGTCAAGCAGGGGGTCGGTACAATATACGTTTTTATCCTCCTATAGCTTACATGTTGGGGGCAGAGCCGGGGAAATGGATTTTGGCTAGTAAAAGAACCCTTCCTCACCCTTTTAATCTAAAAGGCGGTATGGATCTTCTGTATTGCTACAGCGATGTAGTCGCTCCACAGGTGGTGGGCGACGCTTATGCCCCTCTCTTACGTACCGTGAAAATAGAAGGCCGATACGGCAATATTATCACACAACATTTCAATCCTCCTCACTATTTACCCGTTTCAAAAAATCATATTGAAAATATCCACGTAGAAATAAAATCCGATAAAAACGTACCGATTAATTTCAGCTACGGAAAGACCGTTGTTAAACTACATTTTAGACCCGTCTCTTCGAAGCGTATGAGGAGAAGAGACATACAGTACAACGTGTAATTTACACCGATTATTCAAGATATATATTTCTGGGAACAACGTTCATATCATCACTTCACCATAGACTCCCCTTCTGAACTATTTTACCCTGCTGCATCGGAGAGAAGCAAATAAATAAAAAAATCACACCATGGTGCATATCGGATTGAATACGGATCCTCATAGGTTTATACATTTTTACCAAAATCAGGTCGGAGGCGATTTAGGAAGATTCAGCAGCGCTCCCGTGTTATACGGGCGTGGGATCGGAGCCATATTTTCAAGATTATTCAGATTTGTCTCACCCCTATTTAAAAGCGGATTTTCTATAGCTAAACCTCATCTTAAAAGAGCGGCGAGTGGCATAGCCTCAGACGCGATCGGAAGAGCTATGAAAAAGATATCGGGAAATGAGCAGGACGGTTCAGGGCTGATGCTTTTATCGCGACGAAACAAAAAGCGTCCGCCCGGAGAACGTGTTTGGAACTTTCAAAAACGCAAGAGCGTTAAAAAAAGAAATTATTAGGAAGAAGAAAGGCTAAGAGCAAGAAGTCTGTCAGGAGAGGAGATATTTTTCAGTGAGGAGGAGAAGACATGGCTCTACTGCATCAAAAGTCCCCGGAATGCAGTTTGACGGAACTGGACTTATTTTCCGCTCCGATGACGCAACTGTCTATAGAAGATCGAATTTTTTATCTGCGGCGAAGGCGATAAATATTTGGATCTAAACGACACACTGATCCATCTACGTCTCAAAATTACTAACGCGGATGGTAGCGACCTAGCGCCGGACGCTCCCGTCGGATTAATTAATTATCCTTTAAATACCATTTTTAGTCAGTGCGATGTGACTTTGGGAGAAAGACTTATTTCCCAATCCAGCGCTACTCACCCCTACCGATGTATAGTTGAAACATTGCTCAACTATTCAGAAGATGCGTTAAAGAGTCAATTCAGCGCAGGTCTTTTTTTAAAGATACGGCCGGTGCTATTGATTGAATCGTTACCACCAACGGACCAAACCACGGATTGAATCGGAGAGCCGCTTTTACGGCAGAATCTAAAGAGGTTCATCTGATAGGAGCTCTACACGGGGATATATTTTTCTGCGAAAGACTCCTTCTGAATTCTGTTGATATGAGAATTAAATTAACACGAGCCAGCGATGCGTTTTGTTTAATGGGGGCTCGCGATTCTACTTTTCGACTAAAGATATTAGGGGCTTCTCTTTTTGTGAAAAAGGTCTCAGTCTCTCCCGCCATACGCTTAGGTCACACTTCGGCGTTGATGCGCGGTAATGCGCTTTATCCATTGTCGAGAGTTAATGTGAAGACGTTTTCTATCCCAGAAAATTCAGGAATTTGCAACCAAGAGAATCTATTTCTGGGGGCCATACCTAAATATGTGGTTCTGGGCTTATTACACCAAGAGGCCTTTACCGGGAGGAGAGATTTATCCCCCTTTCACTTCAGGCACATGAATTTAGAGTTTCTGGCGCTTTGCAGAGATGGAAAACAGATCCCTGCTAAAGCTTTTCAGCCCCAGTTCAATGGCGGGAACTCTGCGAGGGAATTTTACAGCATGATTACCTCCAAGGGTTGTCATTTGAAAGATCATCCACTCGCCATCACTCGTCAGGACTTTGATAACGGATACACACTTTTCGTTTTTAATCTTAATCCGGGAGGAGATATCGAAGCCCTGTCCCCGGTGTCACACGGTAATCTGAGGCTGGAAATGCGCTTCAGAGAACCGCTACCTCACACCACTACACTCATTGTTTACGCCTGTTACGATTCTATACTGGAGATTGACTCAAAGAGACAAGTTTTGGTGGACTATTTTAAGTATGAATAATCATCAATTGAATTCCTTGCTCTCTCATCTCCTCGGCGACGTGTTTGGAGGAGTCTGGGCCTGCGATCAACACAGCCAGCTGCCACGCCATCTTACATGACCGGTATACACTGGTTGGCTCTGACCCTGGAAAAGAACGGAAAATCTACTTTTTTTTATTCTTACGGCTTCCAGCCTAATTTAGGCTTCCACCCTCCCAGCATTTTTTCATTTTTGAAAGGAAGATTGTCTAAAATAATGCACAACGATCAGCAACTACAACATATTCTTTCCATCGTTTGTGGTCAGCATTGTGTATTCTACCTATGTCATAGAGCATGTGGTTTTTCAATGAGCGAAGTGTTAAGCTTGTATGATGATGATGTTTTAAAAAATGATGTAATGGTTTCAAACTTTGTCAAAAAATATCAACGCTGTATTAAAAATCATACATTCAGCTCCTTTAACCAGGGCACATGTTCTTTAAAAATGTTTAAAGATTGTTATAAATTGTGATGTTTTGCAGAAAATAAATGAATGAATGCTTGAAATTATTTCAATAAATTTCTTTATTGATAATCAGCGAGCATACGGTGTTATTTTTAACAGCATAGATTATGGGGAAAAGGTGATCCAGGCGGTTGGATTTCTTCTTCTTTTCTGATGCTTGGTCATTCTTTTTTCTTTTCTCGCTTCATCATCCTTCGTTCCGGAGAAATGAGGAGAAAGAATAAATTTATTTCTTCTCTTTACCGACGGTGTCTCTTCCTCCTCCTCCTCTGTTTTTTCTGTTTCGGTCTTGAGACGACGGTATTGTTCACGCGCGTGTGGGTTATTCACAGATGATACCGGTATGTTTAATCGATCCAAAGTACTGAGGAAATATTTCCATTCCGTTGGTTGTAGAGTCTTTTTTTTATACGGGAGTATAAGGTTCTTTATTAGATCTATTAAATTGGACCCTTTAACGGGGCGGTCTTGAAAAATAAATTCTCCTTTCGAGGTCCATCCCCCATTATGCTGAGAAAGTTTTCTTAAAATGTACTCGGCATTTTTCCGCTCCTTTTGTGGAAGGCCTTTTATCACTTCGCCGGCTGTTTCATCCATTTCGGACCGCTCGCCTGAATCGATTACAGGTTCGGAGGCCGGCTCGTTTTCTGCCTCCTCGTGCCGAAGAGAAATAGTCATACGAGGTTCCTCTAACCGACCCTGCTTGATCAAGGTCAGATACCGCTGTAGCAAAGCCTCATATTTCTTTATTTTTTTGTAAGGGGTTAACCCGGTTTCATTCAAAACCGCTTTCATTTTCATATCCAATTCTTCCTTGGCCGACTGTCTAATAGAAGTATCCGGCTGGCTCAGACGTTTAAACTGGTGGGGTGAAACCAGGTACATTTTTTGGGATGTTCTAAGACAGAGATATTTTCTCTCCGCATATGTGACATTTTCGAGGTAGACATACATGGCGTTTGCCCCGAGTAGAGATGGGAACATAATATTTTCTTCCACACTTTAGGCATAATTTATGTATCTCACAATTAACAGCCCATGTTTTTGCTATTGGTCTTTCTTTTTTGATTTTATTTTTCGCATAACAGGTCTGATTGCGGCAAGTCAGATTGCAGTCGGGGCAAAAAACTGGTGAGGATTCAAGCTGAGTACAGCCTGGATCATTGCAGACAGGACAATAACCCCGACAGGAATGTCTGTCTTTATTTACAAAAGGGGAAAAGCAATAATCGCATACGTAATTGGCACCCAGAAAACCTGTTAAGGATTTGATTCCGTAATAATGTTGGTTGAATAGAAACAAGAAAAGGGGTCTTGATCTGTCTGAAAAATTTGTCTCAAAAATTTAGAAAGAGGGCTTTCCTTTACTGAGCGATAATATATCACAATCTTTCTGTGTAAGATTTCTTCAAATGTTTTGACATCTGAAAAGGAAACTGGTGTTTGATCAGAAAGTCCTGCCTGCCTTTGCCACGCTCTAGCCTGATGACAAACCTCTGTGAGGGAGAGATTCGGATATGCTAAACAGGCTAAATTTTTTGCAAAGCAAAGTTGATCGCCGTCATCATTAATCACAATTAAATGTCTTCTCTTTCTTTTTATTAATTCTTGGTCTACAATTTTTTCAAGTTTTAGTCTGCCACCCCCATGAGGATCCGAATCAGCTGGAGAATGAATTCCACATTATCCTCTTCGGTTATTGCGGAATTAGATTGTACCAAAGTATCCCTAAATTTTTCAAGTTCCTCCATGATATTTTCCCCATTATCATTTACAATAAAGTTTGTGTGACGAGACCCATCATCGGTTACTAGTTCAAGTTGTATGACATCATTTCTAGATGCGAGCGTTTTTATTCTTTCAGCCAGATTGGATAAAACATTCATCATGCTGAGGAATATTTCTGCTAAATCTCCCTCTGAACCATTCTGATTTAGTGAAAGCCGTTCCCTAATTTCCACATTGTTAAAATTTTCTCTGTTTAGGGTTTGTACTCCTCCCCCACCACCAGATTGAATAACATTTTGAGAAGGAAGGGGATGGTTTAACGGTAAAAGATTTTCACTAGAAGGAGAATGTCTGGATAATTAGCTCAGAGCTTGCTCCAAGCTAATTAATTGTTGCAGATGATTTTCTTGCTGCAGAGTTCTTTTGTGGTTGGGAAGTACCGCTCCAACTCTTTTAAAAGCATAGACAGGTGATTGTGCACTAGCTGTGAGAATGGCGGTTCAGGCTCAGTCTCTTTTAAAATCCCTGCCAATGTTTGAAACATGTCAAATATCCCTCTGTTCACTCGCCATCCCCACAATTCCAGTTTGGCTTTAAATGCAGCTACTTTATCTGCTGCATTGAATACAGTTGTCACTTTCCCTTGAAGTGATAGGTTGAGTTCATTGAGCAGGTTGAATATATCGCATAAGTAAGCGAGTTTTGCGACCCAGTCCTTGTCACTGAAATGTGCTGCCAGTGGTGACTTTTTTTCTGAAAGAAATCTCTGCAGCAGCTCCCGTAAGTCAAACACTCTGGCCAACGACCTCCCTTTAGATAGCCACCTTACTTCTGTGTGTAAGAGAAGGCGTCTGTACTCTGCGCCCATCTCCTCGCAAAGCTGCTCAAACAGACGCGAGTTAAGGGCATGCGCTTTGACATGGTTAATAACTTTAACGACATCAT
This sequence comes from Cyprinodon diabolis, assembly GCA_030533445.1. Classification (NCBI taxonomy): domain Eukaryota; kingdom Metazoa; phylum Chordata; class Actinopteri; order Cyprinodontiformes; family Cyprinodontidae; genus Cyprinodon; species Cyprinodon diabolis. The sequence continues at coordinate 45,942,894 of CM060067.1, read as the reverse complement.
TCAGTACGCTGTTTAGTTCAGGTGACATTTTTCGGCTAGCGAGCATTTCCCTGTGAAGGACACAAAGCGTGGCTTCACATTTAGGCGCAACCTCCTTAACCAGCGCCGGTAATCCAGAAAGCCGCCCAGTCATAGCAGCAGCTCCGTCTGTGCATATGCCGACACAAAAGGACCAATTCAGTTTACCTGAGATGTAATCATTCACGGACCTAAATAGTGCAGCGGCTGTGGTGTTGATCGGCAACCATCGTGCACATAACGTATCCTCATGTACATCCTCCTGATATATATATCGCACATAAACAAGTAGTATTGCCTTGTTGTCAATATCAGCAGACTCGTCAACCTGGATTGCATACCACGGCGATGTATTAATCCTCTCCAACAGTCGTGTCTCGATGTCCTCTGCTATTTCATTTATTCACCTAGTGACGGTTGAAGCCGAAAGAGGAACCTGTGCTATCTTCTTAAGTGCCGCCTTTCCTAGAAGTTCACGGCAAATGTCTTTTGCAGCGGGCAGGATCAATTCTTCACCAATAGTAAAAGGTTTCTTGGCCTTAGCAATACGGTTAGCCACTAAGAACGATGCGCTCAGAGCACTCACATTTGTTGATGTGGTGGCCATCAGTACTTGCTTCTGTCTTTCTTGTTCAATTTTTTTTCTTTCAAAAAAGTCCAAAGGTTTGTCTTTTAAGGCAGGATGCTTAGTCTCTAAGTGCCGAAGCAGCTTTGAAGGCTTCATTGCCTTGTTTGCTAGCCTGTCGCCACATATTATGCAGAGTGGGTTCGGCGCGTGAGAATCACCTTGGGCGATAAATCCATATTTTAAGTAGGACTCGTGATATTGTCTTTTAAATGCAGCTTTCATTTTCCTGGAAGTTGTAGCCTCTTCTTCTTTCTCCTCATTGGGCCTTTTCCCCTTTCCAAAAAAGCTGTCCAAGCTAAGAATTATTTTATTTATTTTATTTTATTACCACCGGGTTCGGGTCTTGAACTAAAAGCTGTCTGGTCAGATCTTTCTTGAATTGTATTTTCAATTTTTTGATCTTCTTCACCACTTCCTGCTTCTGGTATATGCTGGACTACAGTTTCTCCGCCACTTCCGGTTTCCTGGACTACAACTTCTTCAGCACTTCCTGCTTCCGCTATATCTTGGACTACAGCACTTCCGGTTTCCTGATCTTCTCCGCCGCTTCCGGTTTCCTGGACTACAACTTCTCCACCACTTCCTGCTTCCGCTATATCTTGGACTACAGCACTTCCTGCTTCCGCTATATCCTGGATGACAGCGCCCCCTTGCGCATTGTGTTGGACCAGCGGCGCTCCAGAAACGATGGCGGAGCATTTCCTTCCTTTTCCTACTGAGGAAAAAAATAAAGTGCATTAGTAAGACCGACTTAAAAATAAAAATCCTAAAAACTAACTAAATAAAAAGGCTATTTATTTTCTTTCTCCGTTTTGAAGAACGCCGGAGTTTCAATGCATTCCTTGTAGCGAGAGGCTGAGAATCTAACAGAGAAAAAATATATAAATGATTATATGATATTAAAACTAAGAATTATTATTATTTTTTTTTTATTTTCTTACCACCGGCTTCGGGTCTTGAACTAAAAGTTGTCTGGTCAGATCTTTCATTCAGAATGGATGTGTCTGTGAGAAAAAAAAAATATTTTTTTTTTATATATATGTCCGACGTACACTATATTGCCAAAAGTATTTGCTCACCTGCCTTGACTCACATATGAGCTTAAGTGACATCCCGTTCCTAATCCATAGGGTTCAATATGACGTCGGTCCACCCTTTGCAGCTAGAACAGCTTCAACTCTTCTGGGAAGGCTGTCCACAAGGTTTAGGAGTGTGTTTATGGGAATTTTTGACCATTCTTCCAGAAGCGCATTTGTGAGGTCGCACACTGATGTTGGACGAGAAGGCCTGGCTCTCAGTCTCCGCTCTAATTCATCCCAAAGGTGTTCTATCGGGTTGAGGTCAGGACTCTGTGCAGGCCAGTCAAGTTCATCCACACCAGACTCTGTCATCCATGTCTTTATGGACCTTGCTTTGTGCACTGGTGCACAGTCATGTTGGAAGAGGAAGGGGCCAGCTCCAAACTGTTCCCACAAAGTTGGGAGCATGGAATTGTCCAAAATGTCTTGGTATGCTGAAGCATTCAGAGTTCCTTTCACTGGAACTAAGGGGCCAAGCCCAGCTCCTGAAAAACAACCCCACACCATAATCCCCCCTCCATCAAACTTTACACTTGGCACAATGCAGTCAGACAAGTACCGTTCTCCTGGCAACCGCCAAACCCAGACCCGTCCATCAGATTGCCAGATGGAGAAGCGCGATTCGTCACTCCAGAGAACGCGTCTCCACTGCTCTAGAGTCCAGTGGCGGCGTGCTTTACACCACCGCATCCGACGCTTTGCATTGCACTTGGTTATGTATGGCTTGGATGCAGCTGCTCGACCATGGAAACCCATTCCATGAAGCTCTCTGCGCACTGTTCTTGAGCTAATCTGAAGGCCACATGAAGTTTGGAGGTCTGTAGTGATTGACTCTGCAGAAAGTTGGCGACCTCTTCGCACTATGCGCTTCAGCATCCGCTGACCCCGCTCCGTCAGTTTACGTGGCCTACCACTTCGTGGCTGAGTTGCTGTCGTTCCCAAACACTTCCATTTTCTTATAATACAGCTGACAGTTGACTGTGGAATATTTAGGAGCGAGGAAATTTCACGACTGGATTTGTTGCACAGGTGGCATCCTATCACAGTTCCACGCTGGAATTCACTGAGCTCCTGAGAGCGACCCATTCTTTCACAAATGTTTGTAAAAACAGTCTGCATGCCTAGGTGCTTGAATTTATACACCTGTGGCCATGGAAGTGATTGGAACACCTGATTCCAATAATTTGGATGGGTGAGCAAATACTTTTGGCAATATAGTGTATATTCATCACAACGGCTTAGATAAAATATTTTTTAAGCTTACCCCTTCTGTCTCTTTCTACATTCGCGTCAGTATGAGTGAGCTGGCTGCCTTGATCAGACGGGGTGATCGTTGTCAGTGACTGCTCAGAACTTTGCTGGCGAGGTGAGAGAACAGGGAGCTGAGGAGACGAGCGGATGGAAGACAGAGCACCCTGCTGGCTGACGGGTTGAGACCCTGGTGGATGCGCTGTGGCACGGGAAGCTGGAGCAGGCTGGCTGACCGGCCGAGGCGTTTGTTGAACTGGCCAGACTGATCGGGGTTGAAGCGGAGCTGTTTGGAGCGGCCTGGGCAGCAGCGTTCCCTGTAGAGTCAGTGGCTGGAAGGATCGTGAAAGCTGTAGAGGTAGGCAGCCGTTTTGCTCCCCTGTCAGAGAAAAGCCTCCTAAATAAACCGCCGGATTACTATTATTTTGGGGAAAACTGTTTGGTTGCGGAAGAAATTCTCTCTCTGTCCGAATATTTGAGCGTTGTTCGGCCGCTGTGATGGTTTTTGGATAAAAACATAAAAAAAGTTTAGTAAAATAATTATTTTTCCATCCCGTTTTTAATATTCTTTATAAATAAAAGTCTTACCCAAATCAAGGTCTGACAGATGAAAATCCTCGATATCGGAATCTTGAAATAGATGGGAAAAAAAAAAAAAAATTAGAGCTTTTAAAATGTGTGAAAAAGCGGATCTTGTTAAAAAGAAAAACTTTTACCTAAAACAATGGTAGGAATTAACGGATTAACTTCCGCCACTACGATCTGCCCTTAAACAAGAAATTAAATAAATGAAAAAGAGATTGATTGATTGGCATACGGTCTTTTTGTAGGAGCTTAAATCCCTACATCTGTTGAGCTGTAAAATTATATGATGTTTTAGATAACACTAAAACGCGGGGTGTCTGTTTTAAAATGCGGGAAACGAATAATTGATTAAACACATTTTAAAACCCTCATTGCAAACCATTTGCTGTTTCACGCTCATTCTGAAGGGGTGGGGGTCTGTGGGCTCAGTGGTGTGTGTGTGTGTGTGTGTGTGTCTGATGGGTTGGGTGTAGGAAAAAGGTGAAAAGTTTAAGGATGGGTGTCTGTTTTTAAAATTAAAGTTCTGGGGGTGTGAGATTTTAAACTGTGTCTTCTTACAGCATGGGAATGGACCCAACAAATGTTTTACAGCTTGGATGATGGTAATGAATGGTCTTAACACAAAAGAGGGCAGTAGATTGAGTGTTTTTGTGGAGGGATGATTAGTAAGGTTTCTGGGGGCTGTTCAAAGAATAATAGAAAAAATACTTTTACAGCGCGGGAAAGGAGCAAAAGGTTAAAGTTCTGGGGTTGTGATCTTTTTAAACTGTATCTTTTTACAGCACGGGAAAGGAGCCAGCAGATGTTTTACACCTTGGCTGATTTCTGGAAGGATGGTTAGGAAGGTTTCTGGGGGGTTGTTCAAAGAATAATAGAAAAATACTTTTACAGCGCGGGAAAGGAGCAAAAGACCCAACAAATGTTTTACAGCTTGGTTGGTGATAATGTTGAACTGAGCTGAGGGCTGAAGATTGGGAAGCTTGATTAAAGCAGGTTTTGTGGATAGAAAAGTTAGTTGGATTGATTTAAAAAAGGAAACTTTCTAACAATTCCGGTTGTGTTTGTGAGTAACACATTTTTTGAGCATAGCCTGATTTATAAAACCTTGAATCACAGACTTTAATGATGAATTAAACAATGGTCTTTACACAAAAGAAAGCTTGATCTGTGAGAGTAAATCCGTTTAGGAAAGTAAACAGAGGCTTACCGAAAGGACATCTGTATTTATAATAAAATAAGATTTGTTAGCGGAAATGGAATCGTTTAAACACATTTTTTAAACCTCATTGTAGGCTTAAAAAAAGGGGGAAGCTTGTGGGCTCAGTGGGTGTGTGTATGGATGGGTGGTGGGAGGGAATTTCCTTGTGTGGGAAGTGTCTTTTTTATTACCCTGCAAAGAAGAAAAGTGGATGAGAAGCTGGCATATCTTTTTTTTTGAATGGGAAGAAAAAAATGTTTATATTCAAGAATTTGATTGATGAAGCAAAAATGTGATGGTGCGTGACTGTGCAGAAGTTTGTGGGTCATAAAGGGTTATAAGAAAATCCTTTGTTCAGGTGTGGGTCATAGAGTTCATAGTTCATAAGTCATAAGGTCATGTCATATAAGTCATATGTCATCAATCATTTTTGACATAAGGTCATAAGTCATAAGGTCATATGTCATCAATCATTTTTGACATAAGGTGTCTTACTTGACTACTAACGTGTTGGAGGCAGTCAGTGGTGCTCCATGGCGGGACCAGCTGTCTGCTGAGGTGTCTGCCCTGGAGGAGGGTCTACCCGACCACTGTAACATTTAGATGGCAAGTAGAATCACATTTTAGCTGTTCTCATTTCAGGGTTATGAAAACAGTTTTAGTAAAGTCATTATTTTCTGCGTCTTTTTAAACTTTTGTAGTAACATGGCAGCCGTCGATTGGGTCAGCCCTGTAAACCCAGATGGACGATGTGGTGAACAGTGGAGAGAGGCACCCCGACCCCCCAGATGATGTCCCACTCGCAGTCAGAAGACTCCAATCTGTGTGCTGCTCAGCCTCTGCAGCATCTAGCCCTGGTGTGTCCTCAGGGATGGAGGCAATTAGGACAGGTGGGGCATATATATACATTTACATATATATATATATATGTTAGGGCTGGGTATCGATTCAGATTTTCCAAATTGATTCGATTCGATTCACAATTATTGTTTCGTTTCCTTGATATGGAAGACATTCTCAGAAGAACCAATGCTGCAAATAGTAGAAACTTCTAGCTTAAACTTGGAGCATTAGTAAAAAATTTACATATTTACATTAGGAATTAAACCCAACGCAGTTACATTAATCATGTATGTTTTATTTAACATGACCTGACCAAATCAACTCAAATCACAGAGCAGGCTGTGTAAATAAAGTGGCAACAAACACACTGAATACACATGACATTCACATTCTTTGACTGTCTCTCACAAAGCTTTTGTGCTAATGTTCCAGTGGTTGCAAAACAAATCTGTCTCATAAGAGACACAATCAAACAGATGAATAAATAATTGTAAATGTAAGGATACTAACAGAAATGAAAAAGTATCAGAACTGTCTTAAAGTGCAAAAGTCAGGTCTTTAGTAAACATAACACTTAAATACCTATGAACAGTAAATTTTGATAAAACAAGATACAAAAATTTAATTCTGTTTTGCTTTTGAAGCATTTACATCCTGAACTCTGAATTCCCTCATGTCCTATTTTAGTCAGACTATCAAAATAACAAAACATTAACAAGAATATTTTAAGAAGGCTTTGCAATTGCATGTGGCAAAAGTATAATGAACTGTATTTTTTGGAAATGTTTATATAAAAAAACTTTCCATGGACCATGAAACTCACACAGTATGTGAAACCTAAACCCCTTACATATGTGTGTTTTCTTAATTAATGCTGAATTGTTGTAGATTTTTCTGCAAGAAAAGTAGCTGATCTACATGTTGCGAAGTGAGGCAGCTCCTTTTTGCTGTAACAATATCGCCAGCAGTTGACAATACTCTTTCAGACGGGACACTGGTCCCAGGTACACATAAGTACCGCTTTGCTTGATGAGCCAAAAGGGGGTACTCCTCAGTATGCACCTTCCACCAGTGCAATGGATTTTCAGAAAGTGGTAGATGTGCTAATTCCCTGTATCTTTTCACTTCTTCCTGTGCCTGGTCAGCAAGAGTTTTGAGTGGCACAGTGTCATTTGGTTTGTAGGCTGACCCAAGAAGAAACATCAGCGCAGAAGATTTCTTCTGCCTCTTTGGTGGGCAAAACTCCTCCTCAACAGGCTCAAGGGCAGTCTCTGTCTGCTGCACAGGCGGAGTTTCCTCAGCTGGATCGACAACAGATTCTTCCTGTAGATAGATGAAAACATACAGAATAAACTTAATATTAAATCAATTAGGCACTCGCTATGGAAGTCAAGTGTCATATTTCAGTCATATTTCTGCTAGGACAAAACTTTATTATTTAAATTCAAATACTGCTGCGTACAAGAACAGTCAGGACTCAAGAGAAATCTATTATTTATACTTATACTTTATCATCAGTACTTGTCTTGTAACTTACATTTGATGCCTCTGCCTCAACTTGCTCCCCACCAGCAGCTTCAGCCATTAGCCTGTTGAATGTGTCATCTCAGGCAACATCGGACAAAAAAGGGAGGCCCTTGAAGCGGGGATCTAATGCTGACGATAAATACAGCTTGTCCTTTAGGGCCACATATCTTAAAGAGATTAAACATATTTAAATTAGATATATATCATGGCACTATACAGGTGCTGGTCATAAAATTAGAATATCATGAAAAAGTAGATTGATTTCAGTAATTCCATTTAAAAAGTGAAACTTGTATATTATATTCATACATTACATACAAACTCATATATTTCAGATGTTTATTTTGTTTAATTTTGATGATTACAAATGACAACAAATGAAAATCTCAAATTCATCATATCAGAAAATTAGAATATTGTGAAAAGGTTCAAAATTGATGGCCCCTGGTGCCACACTCTAATCAGCTAATTAACTCAAACCACCTGCAAAAGCCTTTAAATGGTCTTTCAGTCTAGTTCTATAGGCTACACAATCATGGGGAAGACTGCTGACTTGACAGTTGTCCAAAAGACGACCATCGACACCTTGCACAAGGAGGGCAAGACACAAAAGGTCATCGCTAAAGAGGCTGGCTGTTCACAGAGCTCAGTGTCCAAGCACATTAATAGAGAGGCGAAGGGAAGGAAAAGATGTGGTCGAAAAAGGTGTACAAGCAAGAGAGATAACCGCACCCTGGAGAGGATTGTGAAACAAAACCCATTCAAAAATGTGGGGGAGATTCACAAAGAGTGGACTGCAGCTGGAGTGAGTGCTTCAAGAACCACCACACACAGACGTATGAAAGACATGGGTTTCTGCTGTCGCATTCCTTGTGTCAAGCCACTCTTGAACCACAGACAGCGTCAGAAGCGTCTTGCCTGGGCTAAAGAGAAACAGGACTGGACTGCTGGTGAGTGGTCCAAAGTCATGTTCTCTGATGAAAGTAAATTTTGCATTTCCTTTGGAAATCAAGGTCCCAGAGTCTGGAGGAAAAGAAGAGAGGCACTTCATCCACGTTGCTTGAAGTCCAGTGTAAAGTTTCCACAGTCAGTGATGGTTTGGGGTGCCATGTCATCTGCTGGTGTTGGTCCATTGTGTTTTCTGAGGTCCAGGGTCAACGCAGCCACATACCAGGAAGTTTTAGAGCACTTCATGCTTCCTGCAGCTGACCAACTTTTTGGAGATGCAGATTTCATTTTCCAACAGGACTTGGCACCTTCACACAGTGCCAAAGCTACCAGTACCTGGTTGAAGGACCATGGTATCCCTGTTCTTAATTGGCCAGCAAACTCTCCTGACCTTAACCCCATAGAAAATCTATGGGGTATTGTGAAGAAGAAGATGCAATACACCAGACCCAACAATTCAGAAGAGCTAAAAGCCACTATTAGAGCAACCTGGGCTATCATAACACCTGAGCAGTGCCACAGACTGATCGACTCCATGCCACGCCGCATTGCTGCAGTAATACAGGCCAAAGGAGGCCCAACTAAATACTGAGTGCTGTACATGCTCATACTTTTCATGTTCATACTTTTCAGTTGGCCAACATTTCTATAAATCCTTTGTTTTTATTGGTCTTCAGTAATATTCTAATTTTCTGATATGATAAATTTGAGATTTTCATTTGTTGTCATTTGTAATCATCAAAATTAAACAAAATAAACATCTGAAATATATGAGTTTGTATGTAATGTATGAATATAATATACAAGTTTCACTTTTTAAATGGAATTACTGAAATCAATCTACTTTTTCATGATATTCTAATTTTATGACCAGCACCTGTATATTGTTATATCTTACACAGCAAGACAGACATCTATGGAGGATAAAAAGTGCCAAAATTAAATAAATAAATACAGCATTAAATAAATAATTAAATGTGTCAAAAATTTATTAAATTAGGAATTAAATAAATAAATGTGTTCCTTATTTATTTAAGGAATTACACATTTAATTAATTGTTTATCGCTGTATTTATTTATTTAATTGTGGCACTTTATATTAGTGACGTGATTTTAATTAATGAATGACACATTTATTTATTTAATTCCACATTTAATTAATTATTGACACATTTAAATATTTATTTAATGCTGTATTTATTTACTTAATTTTGGCACTTTTTATCCTCCATAGACATCTAGGCATACCTTGAATTTAAGTTGTTATATGCAGCAGTCTTGACTTCTTTTATCACTGTGGAGTCACAGGGGGTGCAAGTCATCTGGTCCAGCAGCTGTCCCTGCAGAGGTGCAATGACTGATAGAGTAGGTGACCTTTCTTCCGACATGACCAGTGTAGCTGCTTTCAGTGGCTGCAGAGCTTTCACCACATCTTCGGCAACTGTTATGTCTGCCTCTGTCAGGGTGCAGAGATCTTTTTCATTCCTGCGTACTTCAGGTGACAGCAGAGCAGCTGAGATGGCTGGTTGCTGCTCTAGAAATCGGTCCAGCATTTCCAGTGAGCTATTCCAGCGTGTCACAACGTCCATCACCAGTTTATGTAAAGGCAGGCCCAGTAACCTTTGCTTCTCTTTAAGCTTGTGGCTTGCTGTGGTGCTACGATGAAAAAATGATGCGATGCGCCTTACTTTACATAGCAGGCGAGCCACAGCTGGGACTTTCAGCGCTGCTTGTGAAACTAAGTTGATGATGTGTGCAAAACAGCCGACGTGCAACAGGTCCATCATTTCCACCGCACGGACAATATTTGCAGCATTGTCCGTTACGATGGCTGGCTCTTTGTCTGTCAGCTGCCATTCTCCAATTGCTTCAAACAATAGGTCACGTAAATTACTCGCAGTGTGGCTAGTTTCAACTGCTCTTGTCTGTAGGACATGCCACTTTAGTTCCCACTCGTTGTCGATGTAGTGAGCAGTAATAGTTAGGTATGACTCAGTTGCCCTAGAAGTCCAACAATCACAGGTAAGGGCAACTCTCGTTGCTGTTTTAAGCGTCGTTGCAAAGCCTTGTTTTACATCTGCGTACATGTTTGGGATTATTACCTCACTAAACTGTTTGCGTGAGGGTATAACGTAGCGTGGCTCGAGCGTCTTCATAAGGCCACGGAAACCTTCATTTTCAACCGCGCAGCATGGTTGTAAGTCTTTGCAGATGTATGTAGTGATAGCCTTAGTTATTTTCTGGGCACGCGGGGAGTTTGCTGGTAACTTGATATCAAATGCCTTCTCGAGCTGCATTTGCCTCGGGGCTGAATCAGATTGTGTTTGTGCTGAGTGGTGTCTCGTTAAATGGTTTCGAAGATTAGTTGTGTTTCCACAATACCTCACTTCTGCGTAGCAAATCTTGCAAACCGTCTTGCTCTTATCCAGTTCACTGCTGTCATTTTTTTTTTAAAACCAAAATATTTCCAGACATTTGCCTTCAAACTTCTTGGTGGTGATTTCAGAGCTTCCGCCATATTGTTTTGGTGCGCTCCTCTCGCGCAGTGACGAGATCTCACGGGACGCGAGAAGTCATGAATGTATGAAAAGACGTATTATAATGGATCGATTTATGGTTTTTATGAATCGATATCGGGCTATTGAAAGGGAAATCGATTCAAATCGATTTTTTTACCCAGCCCTAATATATATACAAACATACATACACACATACAAACATATATGTATATACACTCACTGGCCACTTTATTAGGTACCCCATGCTAGTAACTGGTTGGACCCCCTTTTGCCTTCAGAACTGCCTCAATTCTTCGTGGCATAGATTCAACAAGGTGCTGGAAGCATTCCTCAGGGAGTTTGGTCCATATTGACTTGATGGCATCACACAGTTGCCGCAGATTTGTCAGCTGCACATCCATGATGCGAATCTCCCGTTCCACCACATCCCAAAGATGCTCTATTGGATTGAGATCTGGTGACTGTGGAGGCTATTTGAGTACAGTGAACTCATTGTCATGTTCCAGAAACCAGTCTGAGATGATTCCAGCTTTATGACATGGCGCATTATCCTGCTAAAAGTAGCCATCAGAAGTTGGGTACATTGTGGTCATAAAGGGATGGACATGGTCAGCAACAATACTCAGGTAGGCTGTGGCATTGCAACAATGCTCAATTGGTACCAAGGGGCCCAAAGAGTGCCAAGAAAATATTCCCCACACCATGACACCACCACCACCAGCCTGAACCGTTGATACAAGGCAGGATGGATCCATGCTTTCATGTTGTAGACACCAAATTCTGACCCTACCATCCAAATGTCGCAGCAGAAATCGAGACTCATCAGACCAGGCATCGTTTTTCCAATCTTCTATTGTCCAATTTCGATGAGCTTGTGCAAATTGTAGCCTCAGTTTCCTGTTCTTAGCTGAAAGGAGTGGCACCCGGTGTGGTCTTCTGCTGCTGTAGCCCATTGGCCTCAAAGTTCGACGTACTGTAAGTTCAGAGATGCTCTTCTGCCCACCTTGGTTGTAACTGGTGGTTATTTGAGTCACTGTTGCCCTTCTATCAGCTCGAACCAGTCTGGCCATTCTCCTCTGACCTCTGGCATCAACAAGGCATTTCCGCCCACAGAACTGCCGCTCACTGGATGTTTTTTCTTTTTCGGACCATTCTCTGTAAACCCTAGAGATGGTTGTGCGTGAAAATCCCAGTAGATCAGCAGTTTCTGAAATACTCAGACCAGCCCTTCTGGCACCAACAATCATGCCACGTTCAAAGTCACTCAAATCACCTTTCTTCCCCATACTGATGCTCAGTTTGAACTGCAGGAGATTGTCTTGATCTTGTCTACATGCCTAAATGCACTGAGTTGCCGCCATGTGATTGGCTGCTTAGAAATTAAGTGTTAACGAGCAGTTAGACAGCTGTACCTAATAAAGTGGCCGGTGAGTGTGTATATATATATATATATATATATATATATATATATATATATATATATATATATATATATATATATATATATATATATATATATATATACATATACATACACTCCGAAGTAGGCAGCCTGCTAATTGAGACGCAGCCGTTGTAACCATCATTGACATTCATAATGATGCCTTATTAGACATTGTAGAATTTGTAAATATTTTCTTAATATTAATATTTGTTGCAGTGATTATGGTGAGGCTTGTGAAAACAACTTTTCTCGGTATACAATGTCAGAGAATGAGCAAGGCTGTTATTGTTGGATCTTCTGTATTGATAAACCTGCTTTTAATTTTGTTTTATAATGCTGTACATAATTAGGATAATAAATATAGAGTATATGCAACATATTTGATTTTAATTTTGTTCATAATCTAAGCTTGACATGTTGTCACTATGACAAATTAGATCCCGCTGTGTACTTGTTTAAATAGCACTGTGTTGGAAACAAAGCTGCTTTAGATTTTTAAATAAAGATTTCTTCACAACAATTGCTCATATCCTCATAATCTTTCACATTGGACATATGTGGGAATGTTTGTATCGATTGTGAAAATTGAAGTGTTTAGCTTTATTGAGATAACTAAAGTTAAAGATGCTAGTATTGGAGGCCAAAAATTTCAGGAATTTTCCAAATAAGTTTGAACCACTGCTCCAATCCGGCCGATATTTTAGGGATTCAATATTTTTAGGACCCTCCATAGATTTACCAAGTTTGAAGTGTTTGGCTTTATTACTTTTAGAAATAATTGGAATTAAAGATACTATTAGAGGCCAGAAATGCAAACATTTCAGGAATTTTCCAAATAAGTTTCCTCTAGAACCACTGCTCCAATCCGGCTGATATGGGAACCGGAACCACACAGGAGGTCTTCCACAGGGTGGGGACCACCCCCAGGCTGAGGCTCAGGTTGTACATGTTGCTGAGGATCTGACAGAGCTCATCTGCACAGGTCCTCAGCAGCCTGGGGGGGAGGCCGTCTGGTCCTGAGGCCTTCCTCTGTTTCAGCCTCCTCAGCTGCCTTCTCACCTGCATTGGTGTTACTGTGAGTGGGGAGGAAGGCACAACTGGAGGTGTGGATGGGTCAGGGGTTGGTGGGAGTGGCGGCGGTGGGGGGGAAAGGTCTCTGGGGGGCTGGTGGTTGGAGGTGTGTGGAGAGTTGAGGGCAGGGAGGGGACCAGTGTGAGGGGAGTCAAACCAGGGGAAGAAGCTATTTAACTCATCTGCAAACTTGGTGTAGGCACAATGCTCTCCACACAGAAGGTCATGTAGTCAGTGATGCATTCAGGCTGTTGATGTCCTTGTAGTGTATTAATCTGCACCAATGATTAGAATAAAACAGAATTAAATGTTTATAAATGTTTAAAAAATTGTTTTCATAAATACATTTATGGAGGCCAAAGGGAGAAATAGAGAAGCAGTGTGTGTATGATTCTGCACCTGGCCTTTTGAAGTATGGGATCCAGTCAAAAGCAGGTATTGGGTTGAATCCAAGATTGGGAAATGCTGCAGAAATACATGGATGAGCCGTTCTAGTGAAAGAGGCACACTCATTAAAAATGAGTTATTTGTCAAATCAAGGTTGCACAGCTCAGCTAAGCTCAGCTAAACCAATTGTGATGAATTGAGTTGTCATCTTCAAAACACACTGTGCAGTATTGGTCACAGGAAGGGTGATGTTTTACTGGGACATGGAACACCAGGGTTATGCTGACCTGGTTTGAAGTAATATTATGATCTTAGATGACATTGGAAGAAAGGCTTAGTTTTGACATATTATTGATTGAAATTGTCATATGTTTCTGATTTAAGTGCACCAGATGTCATCATGACCTGTAAGACTGTTCTCAAAGAAATGTTATAATCATAAGTTACACTAGATGAAAGCTTTGTTTTGAAAGATTAATAATTAAGAAAATTATGTGTTTTTGATTTAATGCCAATATATGTCATCATGATTTGCAAAGAAATGTCACCATAACCTGTAACAAAAGGGTTTTCCACCGGTAAGATAAAAATAATTGGTTTTACCCAAAGAAAAAGTACCTAGAATAATGAAAAGAGGAGGGGCCTGTGGGAGGAGTCCACAAGCCCCAAGAAGTGTATAAAAGAGGGCCATTTTCATCATTTGTTCAGTTGTTTGCCGGCAGCCAACTCGTGTGTGATTCTTTGTATTTTGCAATAAATCATATTGGACCTGGACTTCAGCTGCTTCTGCCTGATTTTAGGATCATTGTTTGAAGACTTTTCTGCCTTTTAAGAACTTTGAATTTTTACAAAACTTAGCTCCAATTTTAAGTCGTTGAAGGGATTTTTCCACAACATTTTTTGGCGAGCCAGCCAGGGGGAGCAAGCCCCAGGCGTCGGACCAACCTGCAGACACCAGTCGGAGGCGGGGAACCCCAAACGGGTTATAATTTTGTTATAATTTTCTAAATTAGTGGGGAACCAGCCTCCGGCGACTGCTTGTGGGTGTCAGGCGCCATCAGGCTCTCCTAAAAAGAACCTAGTATTCCAAATTTAATAATTATTGTCCAAATTTGATAAGCATTTTTATAAGAATATACAAAAGGCAGACTAAGCTGAGGAAAGGTCCAGGTATGTATAAGTGTTTATGTGTATGAATGGATTAAGTGTTAATTAATGTTTGTATTATTCTGTGTTTGAACTGTTCAGTGTTGGAATTATTTTGTGAATAAGTTAAGCTTAACACGTGATGTTCTGAACGGATGATTGGCAAAGGGACAGATTGGTCAAAGCATTTGACATAGCCTGTGGAAGCCATAAATCCGGAACATAAAAGTATGCGTGTTACGTGAGGGTATTGGTGACTAAGATAGTCAGCGTGCTCCATGAACCAGCTTGTATTGTATTAGGTATTGAAAGGCTAAGCGATAGCCAGAATTTGTGTTGTATTGGGTATTAAGGTATTGAGAGGCTAAGTGATAGCCAGGCTAAGGGATAGCCAGAGTATTACCGATTAAGCGATAATCGGAGAATAAGTACCGCTCTACCGGGAACGTTATCTATTTTCAGTTATCTGAGTAGATCCAGACAGCAGGGAAAATGCGTATGCCACTGTAGGAGACAGTGAGGAAAAGTAGAAGTGCACTGTAAATATATAATCATTTGTCTTGTGTGTCTTTGTCAGTGTGAAGAGTGAAAGAGTCAAGTAACTAAGGGGGAATAAGGGGTGAACTATAATAATAACAAAAGATTAGAATATTGATAAGACTTAAAATATAATAATAAATTAACAGAAATAATTATTAGAAAATATAGTTAAAAGGAATAACCTGAAAATTAATAAGGATTGGTAAACAGAATTGGTAACTGAAAGTTAAGAGAATGAAATAAATTAACAAAGTCCCAAAATAAGATTGAAAAAGTTGTAAGCATTATAAGATAAAATATATTATAAACATATATTATTACAAATTATAGTATACATAAAATAAATTATAAGGTATTAATAATTAGTGAAAGTGCAAAATAACATTATAAATCTGTTCTTTTAGAGATCCTAACTCAAATTGTGGGGATCTAAAAATTAAGAAAACACGATCTGTATTGGAGAGATCAGAACCAGTTAAATAAAAATTAATTAAAGACTATAAAGGTTGGTGAACAAGCGCATACCCTAAAGGTTGAGTGACTGCTGATTGCCATGGGAGCCAATGTGAGCAAACAGACTGAGGGGCTAACGCCTGCTAAACTGGTAATAATGACACACCCATCCAATAAGTGCAAAATTCAAAAATGCATGACAGAATGGCATAAGGTGACATCTGGAAAAAATCGTTGGCCTAAAGAGGGCAGCTTTGATCCTTCATGCTGTGACGAAGTTGAAGAAAGATTGAGAAATAAGAAACGTGACCGAATGCACTTGCATAAAAAACAGAAACATGCTGAACAGAGAGACATCCTGCGATATTTTAAAGTTGAACATCAAAAGAGCCCAACAGCCCCTGACTACACTGATCATAAGCCACCACCCTATCGCCCCAGCGTAGTAGGCCAGTACCCAGTAGTGATAGAGCCAGGTAGCAAGGGAAAGATTACAGGACAACTTAAATTAATATTAGAAGAAGAAGAAGGGGAAGAAACAGAAAAAGAAATGAGTAACACGCAGCAGAAAAAGTGTGACTACTGCAGTGAAGACAGCGGATGGGATAGAACCCCAGAAGTAAGGAGAAAATCTCCCCATAGTCGTTCCCTACCCGCAGTACGTCGCAGGCATTCACCATATCAAAGAGGCCCCACATGCCACTCAGAGCCCAGGACCAAGTTATTCTTGAATGAACCCGAAATACTGACAAAACAAATAGACAAGGAGTTGGCGGAACTGACGGAAACATTTGTACAACTCGTCGACAGGGAGAAAAAGTTGGAAGAAGAAGCACAAATGAGACAACTAAAGAATTTAAAAGAGACAATAAAAAACAAACGGAGGAAAAGAAAAGGCAAGACGAAGAATTAGAAAAACGGAAAAGAATGGAAACGGAGCAGCTTATACTAGAGGCCCAGGATGACTACCCAGACCGGCCAAGTCCACGGACTGAGACCCTGATTGACAAAGCAAGCAAGAAAAAGGGAGAAGAGACGGGGAGTGAGGAGGATAGCGCAATGGAAAGTGATGCAACAGATTGGGAAAACACTGAGGCGCAGGATGAAGGCACAGATAAAATATCGCCAAAACATCCATCCATGTAATGCTGACCAGGTACCAAGCACGACAGCAGAAGACAGAATCAGATCAAGAAGGGGCCTATATAGCTCCCCTGCTGTCTAAAGGACCTCAAGAAGACAGATATGTGCCATGGTCATTTATGGACATGATCACACTTGCTGGAAGGCTGGCCCCGTTGGCAGATGGTGCTGACAGGTGGATAGAAAAGCTGGAAGAAATCACTGGAGGCATCAATCTGGCAGATGGAGACATCAAGGCGCTGCTAATCAAAACAGCAGGACACTCAGCAGCCAGAGAGGTGTTTGACGAAGCCCAGCTTCCAGGGGTCATGATCTCACACCAGTATGACAAGATACCATTCAACAAAGTAAGACCCAAGGTGTGGGCAGCCTTGAGGAACAAATTCCCCACCAGCAGTTATCCAACTAAGCTGAGACAAGAATGCCTAAAGGATGATGAAAGCCCCGCCCAGTTTCTGCACAAGTTCCAACAGAAATGGAAAACAGAGACTGGAAGTGATGGGAGTGAACTGAAAACGTCTCGCCCCCTGTTCAGAACCTACATCAGAGAGGCCATGCCCAAAGAAGTACAAGCCAAACTGGACGGAGTTGTGGGGCTCATGAACATGGATTGGCCTCTGTTCTCTGAGCATGTTATACACTATGTAAACATGCATCGGGCCGGAAAACGGGCCTTTGAGGACCAGAGCAAGATGCTGGCCACCAAGTTAACCCAGCTGCAGATTGGGGAATTGTCCAAGGCAAAGAAAGAAAAAGAAAAGCCCAAACATCAAGCAGCACTGACTGTGGCAGCCACACCCCCAACTGAGGGTGCACCAACAGGGGAGGCAGTTGTACAAGCACCAGTAGTGTCTCCTGTCATTCCTCCGCCCACACAGCAGATGCAATATCCAGCAGCGCCACCTGTGGGAGGAGCCCTGCCACAGCAGACCCAACCCCAACCAGTCCCTCCTATTCATGTGCATCTAAACCAAGGAGGAGGTCCCCAACAAGCAATGTTCGGAAGGGGATGAGGGGGGCCACCCATGAGGGGAAGATGGAGGGGACCACAAGGAGCCCCAAGAAGGCCCCCTCAAGGCCAATACCAGCAGACGCCTCAGGCAGGTCCAGACATGGGACAACAGCGTGGGAGACTGCAATGCTGGGGATATGGACAAGTTGGACACATGCAAAGGGACTGCCCCACTAACCCATGGATGTGACCCCAGCCCCCTACTGCTGGACCAGCCACCTATGGAACGGGACAAGACACATACTGGCTATAGGGGTGCCCAGAGAAACCTGATGGAGAGGCCATTCTACCTGTATTAACCCAACGTCCACAAACAGAACCCACCATTGATGTCAATATATATGACAGCCATCATCGCTTCATGATTGATACAGGAGCGGCCTACTCCTGTATAGGAAAAAGTGGAATTGGCCTGCCTCTCTCAGCATCAAAGATTCGAACAGTAGGTTTCTCTGGGAAGACCCAAATAATACCCATGACTGAGCCAGTTCCCATGATCATAGGTGAAAAGACTGTGTATGCACCACTGCTTTACTCAGAAGATACGCCAATCCATCTACTGGGTAGAGATGTACTGTGCCAGCTCAATGCTAAAATCAAATGTACCCCTAATGGAATTTCTTTTGAAGCAATAGACAACAATGAAGCCTACATGATGCCACTAGGCCTGCAAATGCCCCCCCAGACAACAAGTCACAAGCCAGAAGACCAAGTATTTTGGCTGAAACTCACATCACCAACTTCCTTCCTCCAACTAGAGTGGGAAACATGGAGACCCCTGATAATGAATCACTACGAAAAATCTAGAGAACCTTTTCTTCCTCTCCATTGTAACATGTTTTATGACAAAGGCAAGACACACGAAGACTACGAGAAAAGCTGGGATGAAGAAATTAACAACAAAACAACTGTCATCCAATACGCTGACATAGTGGTTGGACCACAAGGAGCTACAGCTGTTGTCACAATTCCTGATAAAGATGTAGCAGAATGGTTCCAGGTTACCAACTCAGCACCACATGTCACATTACTGATTGCAGTTAAATATGAGTCACATGACCTAGGACCCATGGTTCAAGAAGCCAAGCAAGTCACTGAATGGGATGACACAGCATGGGACTGCATTAGCATGTCAAAAGATGGACTGTTCTTCAAAATCTCATTCTCACAAGCTGATGAAGTAATAGCAGAACACATTAAAGTTCCTGGGAAAAGACAAATGGCAGTGGCTGCAGAACATGAATCCCTATTAGAACAAGTCCCAGAGCAGGTATGGTCTAAAAGTAAAACAGATGTAGGATTAGTGAAATCAGCAGACCCCATCAAATTCACCATCAAACCAAATGCTAAATTGCCCTTCCAAAGACAGTACCCACTTAAAAGAGAAACAGTCAAAGGAATACAGCCCATTATAACAGGATTAGAAGCAGCAGGAGTTTTTAAACCAACAGTAAGTCCCTGTAACACACCAATTTTTCCCATCAGAAAACCCAACAGTAATGACTACAGACTAGTCCATGAACTAAGATTAATTAATGCTATTGTAGCAGAAGTAATACCAGTAGTACCAGACCCACACACACTACTGAGTAATATACCCCCAGGTACCAAATGGTTTACTGTGATAGATCTGTGTTCAGCATTTTTCAGTGTACCGGTCCATCCAAATTCCCAGTATTTGTTTGCATTTACGTACAAAGGCCAACCATATACATATTTGCGATTGCCACAAGGTTTTGTACACTCACCATCAATTTTCAATCGTGTACTGGCAAATGACTTAAATCACCTTGACATACCATCTACAATGTTGATGTATGTTGATGACATTTTGATTTGTTCTGCTTCTAAAGAGCAGTGTGAAAGAGACTCCATTACAGTGTTGACTGCTTTGGCAGAAGGAGGACACAAAGTAAGTAAACAAAAATTGCAATTCTGCCAGCAAACAGTGGAGTATCTTGGCAGGCAACTCAGTGGGGACAAGAGGTGTATTGCACCGTCCCAAAAAGAAGCCATAACTCAATTGCCCAAACCTCGGACTGTTGGTCACATGTTGTCTTTCCTTGGCATGGCAGGTTACAGCAGACCGTGGGTGTGTGATTATGCCATCAAAACGGCTCCGCTGAGAGCACTGATTAAAGCCGCAGGTCAAGGACACCAGTCGGCTCAATTGCAATGGACAGATGAGGCAGAGGGTGCGTTCCAGCTGCTGAAACAAGATCTCCAAACTGCTCCTGCTCTGGCCAATCCAGATTATGGCAAACCATTCCATCTCTATGTGGCTGAGCGACAAGGGTATGCATGTGCAGTATTGATGCAAGACACCCCCACAGGTAAACAGCCAATTTCTTATTACAGCACAAAATTAGATGGTGTCGAAGAAGGTCTGCCTCCCTGCTACCAGGGTTTGGCAGCAGCAGCCTTCGCATATAAAAAGGCCTCAGTTATTACTATGGGCCACCCTGTGATTTTGTACACATTACATCAATTACATGCACTGCTCACCAGTCCACGCTTTGTGATAACCCAAGCTCGTCGAACAGGTTATGAAGTTCTGCTTTCAGGACCTGATTTAACAATACAACGCTGTACCACGATTAACCCAGCCACAAGAATGGTATTGCCCACAGAAGGTGAGCCCCATGATTGTCTCCAGGAGACGGACACCTTCATGAAGGTAAGGGAGGACTTATACAATCATCCAATCCCATCTGATCTGATGCTGTTCGTAGATGGATCATGTGTCAGAGGTGAGACAGGGAATAGAGCTGGATATGGAATAGTCCAACTTAACCCCGATGGGACCTTTACCAAGGTACAATCAATGAGCCTAGATCAACCTTGCTCTGCCCAGTTAGGAGAGATAAAAGCATTAACAGCAGCATGTAAATTGGCTACTGGTAAAAGAGTGACAATCTATACTGACAGTGCATATGGATATGGGGTATGCCATATAAATGCTAGCATCTTGAAACAACGAGGTTTCATTAGAACAGATGGCACCCCAGTGACACATGGGCAAGCTGTAGTAGAATTAATAAAAGCTATGCAACTTCCATCTGCGTTAGCTATTGTAAAATGTGCGGCCCATCAGACAGCAGAAACACCTATTGCCATAGGAAATAACTTAGCAGATGAGAAAGCTAAAGAAGCCACGGGATCAGCAGTGCAGGGACCAATGGTTCATGTAGCTGAGTGTGAACCATTACTAATCTAGCCTCATTAATAGAAGCCCAAAATAACATATCTGAAGCGGAAAAACGCCTGTGGGTACAAAGGGGGGTGGCTCGGTTAACACACCCCCACGCTGGGTTGTGGTGTAGTTCTCGAGGACATTTTGTACTACCGTTGTCCTTATTACCAACGGCGATTAAAATAATGCATGGACCTGATCATTGTTCACGAGCCCAAGTTGTTCAAAAGTTGCAGGCAGTCTGGTGCTTACCTTATATGACACCTATGGTAGACAGAGAACTGGCCTTATGCCCACATTGCCCTAAGTATAATGTGCGTAAGATGTTTACCCAGCCCTTAGCACATATTCCCATGCCAGATGGTCCGTTCGGCCATCTGATTATGGACTACGTTGACATGATAACTCGGGTTCAGGGAAAGAGGTATATGTTGGTGGTTGTTTGTAGATTTAGCAGATGGGTGGAGGCATGCCCCACTGCTAAGAATGACCACAAAGCAGCAGCACGGTTTTTGTGTAAAGAATTGTTTCCCAGATTTGGCATGCCTGATACAATATCATCTGATAACGGACCTCATTTTGTTTCACAGGTGATCCAGCTAATGTTCAACCTGTTGTGCATAAAACAGAAGTTTGGTTGTGTGTATCATCCCCAATCACAGGCATCCGTGGAACGAGCTAACGGAGTGCTGAAATCGAAGATAGCTAAGATAATAGCTGACAGCAACAACCGTTTGACTTGGGTTGACGCCTTGCCTGTTGCATTAATGGCAATGCGTTCTCAAACTAACCGAATAACCCATCTTACCCCTCATGAAATGCTTACAGGTCGACCAATGCCTCTCCCACAGGTTCGCGGACCCCAGCTGCAGGAGGTTTCCTTGGCACAGCTTGAGCGTGAACTGGGGGATTACCTCAGGTCCTTAACCCGCATTCACAGGCTTATATTTCAACAGGTGAAAGCAGCTCACAGCCGAGACGAGACACACATTGCGGTGGACGTCAGGGACATTCAAGTTGGTGACAGTGTGTTCATACGAGTCTTTAGACGTCAGTGGAACGAGCCTCGTAGGGAAGGCCCCTTTAAAGTTGTGCTTACCACTCCCACTGCCCTGAAAGTTGAAGGTAAGCCCTTCTGGTTTCATAAAAACCACTGCACCAGGCATCGGCCTCCAGACCCACCTGGCCTTGATCCAGGACCGACGGGCTCTGCGCATGCTGACAGGGCAGCAACAAGTCTCCCTCCGCAGCACCCCTCCACTAGCTCACAGACTTTAGATGTTGCACCGGTGTCGGGCACTGATGCGTCCCCACTCCCCTCAACGTCAGGCGTACAAAGACGTTTGGCACGCTTGGCAGCCCGCCAATCACCAATGTCAGGGGACTCTGAGGATGACAGTGTT
Source organism: Cyprinodon diabolis (assembly GCA_030533445.1). Lineage (NCBI taxonomy): Eukaryota > Metazoa > Chordata > Actinopteri > Cyprinodontiformes > Cyprinodontidae > Cyprinodon > Cyprinodon diabolis. Next base: position 45,920,509 of record CM060067.1, on the reverse strand, counting down.
CATTCTTATGCTTCCCATCCACCTTCTGATTCTGGTGGCAATGATGATGATCCTTCTGCCGCTGAGACTTCTTCTGGGTCTGACCCAGATCCATCCGTCGTTCAGGCACTGGACGAACTTCTTTCTTCTGACCCACCAGATGCTGGTGGAGTCCTGTCCCCTTCACATCCCTCACCTGCACCTTCCCCTTTCTTCCCCTCCCTTTCCCCTTCCTCCTCCGCGACAAGTGGGCCGTCGATCGACTCGGTCCCGCCCACCCCATCGCCATTTGGGCATCTCCCGTATGCGCCTTCTCCCGACTCTGACTAATCTTCTTGTTGTGTTAACCCTTTGTGGGTTAACAAGGGGGGATCTTATTAAGGTTACTACTAACAATGTACACACACCCTTAATGCGTCACACACGAACACAAACATGTGCACTAGCAATGATAACACTAGCTACTAACCAAGGGGTAATCAGTAATAATGATGGGGAGAATATATCACTAATGCATGTGCAAATCAAAGGATATGATTATGTAATGTCTGAAGAAATTTTAGGGAAGTCAATGGGGAAACATTGGCTTGGAATTCCACGTAGCATGGACTGCCGTGGGGATGGGATGGTGATCATTGAGGTAAGATGCAAAACAAAAATATGCCAAAACACACTAACAGAACAAGTAATGACAGTTAAAAAAGCGTAATAGAGTGGTACAACTAATAAACAGAAGACAGAAAAGAGATCTAGACAAATTAAAGACTGCACACTGGGAGACCAATATGTTCCAACAATGGATTCAGTACTCTGTCCAGGCAATGTTCAAAGCCAAAAAGCGCCCTAAAGATGATTGTATAGCCTGCTATAATGTTAAAAAATTACCAGCCCTTCAGATTATTCCTGGAAGTAAAATAGGTGACTGCCCAGAAGTAACGGAGTGCTTTGCTCACTGTGCCATGCAGATGGTCGGAGGTCTTGCATCATTGTCAGAAGACCACACAATATGCCCCAGAGCGCTGAACTCCTCAATAAATGATGTAATGAGCACGTTCTCCTTTCCACCAGTAGTACGAAAACCAACTGAACTGATTTTTCCATTTTGTATAGCTTGAGGGAAAGAATTAGAAAAGGTGACCAATAGATCCTCTAGACAGATGTGGACAACGGATAGACTGGTGACATGTAGTAATAGAACGTGGTACCCACCAACAAAAAATGGGAACCTCACCTACCACATTAAGTTTTGTAAAACAAGTCCCAATGCTACCATACGCTGTGAACAAGTAGTACCAGATGGGGGACATGTCATCTATGAGTTCCAACCTTCAAGTGTATCTCAATACCGAATACTGAGCCTGGCAAAGGGATCTGTCCCATTAGGTAACATTTTTTGGATGTGTCACAATGAGACACAGATGTTGGCCACATTACCCCCTAAGTGGGAAGGCATCTGTGCACCAGTAATGCTGACAGGACAACTAAAGTTAATAGTAAATAACCCAATAGGCATTAATGTAACATCTAACGAAATAACCAACCGCGCTAAAAGAAGTACTCCCGTTAAACACGAGTGGAAAACATCGGATGAGGTAAATATCACATGGGACCAGATCCCATATGGAGTACCTGAAGAACAGGTTGCCATAGGGAGTGGTTGGATAGAAAGCGGAAGAGGGGCTGGTTCAGTACCAATCTACGGATCAATTGTTAATGCGCAGTATATAGCTCGCAATAGTAGGTGGGTTAATCTCCTATGGTATAATCAACAAAGGTTTATAAATTTTACAATAAAGGGCGTAGATCTGGTAAAGGAACAATTGCATGCTACTTCACTAATGGTTCTGCAAAACAGGTTTGTGCTAGAGTCCCGCATGGCTGGGGACCAAGGAATATGTGACTATATCGGAGAAGATTGTTGTACTTTAATTCCTATGCATACAGATGTTAACGGCAGCCTCACAGGAGTCCTCCAGGAAATGAAACGCATGAGAGATGAACATGTGTTGCGGTCGAACTGGAACACCCAGTTGAAGGGATTCTGGGATTGGTTTAATAAGCTCGGCTGGGGAAAATATCTTAAGGCAGCAGGGATGATTCTAGGAGTAGTAATATTGATCATATTGATAGTTATTTGTTGCGTCATACCCCTTGTTCGGGGACTGGTCTCAAAGCTTGTTGTAAGTGTAACTGGACAGTTCCCAATAGTAGAAATACAATTGGACAAAGTTATATAGAACATAGCTATGATCTCCTCCCACCCCCACCAGGTACGTGCCTTTCTTTAATAATCAAAATGTATACTAAATTGCATAACAATGACTCATATACTTACTCACGTAGATATAGTAATTTGCATGCTGAATTATCTATAGATTTAGGAGATAACATGCCTTATGATGATATCTAAATATGCCACACTATGTCTCCAAATGCAGATTAATTGACAATGGCGGAAAATTATGAGGAAACGCGGGCATTCATGGAAGCTTATTATGGCCCACTTCCCCCAACCAGAGAAGACTATCTGTTTATGAATAGAGACAAATACCTCACACAGGCGTCGGAAGGCACTTAGGCAGAAAAAGCCGCAGGCTCCAATGTTCCTCACAGGCAGCCAGAAGATCCGGCCGGGGGACCAGGCGACATGGAGACACTCCACAGGCAGCCGCATGATCAACCACCACTACCTACAGAGAAGCCAATGTCCAACCCGCAATCGCCTGGGGCCCTACAGATCGTGATCGAGACTGAACCAAGCAACATCCCAACCAACCCGGAGTATGGAGGACAACCCGCTGGACCGCTTCAGGTGCTGCCATCCACATCAGGCGTGCAAGCTAACCACTACGACATGTTGGCTCCTGCTCCATACGTAGGACAAGGCGAGAATTTCGCAGGCCTATGCGTCAGCACACAAGAATACGTGCACCTCAAGGGGTTCTTCGCCCATCCAATGCATACCTATCGCTCCGTCAACGACCTAGTGCCAGAGGTCACCTCCATGACAACAGAGGTGTATTCAAACATGATGAGGGGTCTGGAGTATCCCACAACTAAGCTCCCAATACAGGCTGTCCGTCGTGCCATATACAAATCCAGGGAAAATGGAAGGAATCAGCGTTTGACCCGAGAAAATGAGGAACTGAGACAACAACTTCATGAGGCACGAACCACCATAATCACCCTGCAAGGAAAGTTGCTGCAGCTGACCGAGCGAGTGGCCACATGGAAGCCCTAAATATTACTGATCTCACCCATGACACCACACTGCGTATAAAGGACAATGTTGATTATTAATGATTATCAATACCTATGTTACAAATAACTGACAAGATAGTTGTGTATAATACTTATGACAGTACAAGTACTGTGCAGGAGAGTGCCACAAGGTTACTCCTATGTTGTTTGTAATGACGGTCCATTGACCATTGGATGATGTGTACGCCTGGCATAGTCCAGGCATGATGAGGCTTTTCTTGGTTTATTTATGGGTGTGTAATGACACCCGTGCAGAGGGGGATGCGATGACCTCGTGACACAAGATGCTGCTTGGGCATTGGAATTTTCCTCTGCGGAGAAAACAAAGTTGGAAAATCTTTCTACAAAAAAAGTAAGCAACGAGGAGAAGATCCTCATAAGTGAGCCAAGAGGGGGATCCGTCTTTGTTTCAGATGCCCTTCATTTACTCACGAGATTTTATACCATTCACTACAAGTATATGGTGTGTTTAGTCTCACTTCTAGTTGGTGTGCACAATATATAACCATCTGTTACTTTTGAAACTTCACTATAATGGTATTTTATGTAAGTCATCACCTGCAGAGTAACTTTGTGTTGATCCTTTTCAGGATCAAAGGGGGTTGGTGGGAGTGGCGGCGGTGGGGGGGAAAGGTCTCTGGGGGGCTGGTGGTTGGAGGTGTGTGGAGAGTTGAGGGCAGGGAGGGGACCAGTGTGAGGGGAGTCAAACCGGGTGAAGAAGCTGTTTAACTCATCTGCAAACTTGGTGTAGGCACAATGCTCTCCACACAGAAGGTCATGTAGTCAGTGATGCATTCAGGCTGTTGATGTCCTTGTAGTGTATTAATCTGCACCAATGATTAGAATAAAACAGAATTAAATGTTTATAAATGTTTAAAAAGTTGTTTTCATAAATACATTTATGGAGGCCAAAGGGAGAAATAGAGAAGCAGTGTTTGTATGATTCTGCACCTGGCCTTTTGAAGTTTGGGATCCAGTCAAAAGCAGGTATTGGGTTGAATCCAAGATTGGGAAATGCTGCAGAAATACATGGATGAGCAGTTCTAGTGAAAGAGGCACACTCATTAAAAATGAGTTATTTGTCATATCAAGGTTGCACAGCTCAGCTAAGCTCAGCTAAACCAATTGTGATGAATTGAGTTGTCATCTTCAAAACACACTGTGCAGTATTGGTCACAGAAAGGGTGATGTTTTACTGGGACATGGAACACCAGGGTTATGCTGACCTGGTTTGAAGTAATATTATGATCTTAGATCACATTGGAAGAAAGGCTTAGTTTTGACATATTATTGATTGAAATTGTCATATGTTTCTGATTTAAGTGCACCAGATGTCATCATGACCTGTAAGACTGTTCTCAAAGAAATGTTATAATCATAAGTTACACTAGATGAAAGCTTTGTTTTGAAAGATTAATAATTAAGAAAACGATGTGTTTTTGATTTAATGGCAATAAATGTCATCATGATTTGCAAAGAAATGTCACCATAACCTGTAACAAAGACTGTTGATTAAATATATAAAAAATATGCTTTGAAAAGGGTTTTCCACCGGTAAGATAAAAATAATTGGTTTTACCCGAAGAAAAAGTACCTAGAATAATGAAAAAAAGGAGGGGCCTGTGGGAGGAGTCCACAAGCCCCAAGACGTGTATAAAAGAAGGCCATTTTTCATAATTTGTTCAGTTGTTTGCCGGCAGCCAACTCGTGTGTGATTCTTTGTATTTTGCAATAAATCACATTGGACCTGGACTTCAGCTGCTTCTGCCTGATTTTTGGATCATTGTTTGAAGACTTTTCTGCCTTTTAAGAACTTTGAATTTTTACAAAACTTAGCTCCAATTTTAAGTCGTTGAAGGGATTTTTCCACGACATCCTCACCATGAGAGCTTTGGAACATGCTCCAGTCTGTGGTGCTGAAACAATCCCTCAGCTCCTCAGTGGCGTCATCCGACCAAACTTTCACTGACTGTGCAATTGTCCTTCTCACCAGTGGAATGTAATGGGGGGCAGGTAGACAAGGTTGTGATCTGAACGACCCAGCGGGGGGAGGGGTGCGGAGGTGTATGCATCCTTAACATTTGCATAAAGAAGGTCCAGCCTTTTATTGTTCCTGGTTGCATGTGACGTAGTGTGTGAGCGTGGGGAGAGTGGAGCAGAGTGAAGAAGTCTGTTCTAACAAATCCCTATGAAAAGGGTGGATTAAACTTTATCGATTTCTGTACTCTAAATAATACCTTTAAAATAAATTGGCTGAAACACTTTTTTAAAAACCTTAACTCTACTTGGAACGTCATACCATGTCACTTGCTGTCAAAACTGGGTGGTTTGAGCTTTTTCTTAACCTGTAACTATGATATTGATAAAGTCCAGATAAAAATGTCAGCCTTTCACCGCCAGGCCTTCCTTTCATGGTCCCTTATTTTCAAACACAACTTTTCACCCAACAAATATTTCATCTGGAACAATAAAGACATATTGTTTAAACATCCTCGATCAGTGCTGGATCGAGGATGTAAGAGCCAGGAACCCACTGGCGATCCTCCGGACCATAGCCCTCCCAGTCGACGAGGTACTGCCAGCCGCGACCTCGCCGACGGGAGTCCACGATCCGGCGGACGGTGAATGCAGGATGACCATCGACTTCCAGGGCGGGTGGAGGGGAGTCGGATGGTGGGCACAGAGGACTTGAGACTACTGGTTTCACTTGAGAGACGTGGAATGTGGGAGGAATACGAAGAGACGGGGGAAGTTGAAGCCGTATGGCTGATGGGTTGATGACCTGGGAAATCTTATACGGACCAATGAATTTTGGAGAGAGTTTACGAGACATTCCCTTGAGGGGAATATCTCGAGTGGATAGCCATACCTCTTGGCCCACGGAGTACTCAGGGGCGGGACGTCTTCTGGAGTCGGCGAAACGCTTAGTAGTCTCGGAGGAACGATTGAGGGTAGTGATGGTCTCTCTCCATATGCGTTGGCAGCGTCTGATGTGCTGGTTGACTGACTGGACCGACATCTCTCTCTCGTCTGCGGGAAAAAGTGGAGGTTGGTAACCGAGACTGACCTGAAACGGTGACTGGCCGGTGGAAGCAGATTTAAGAGAATTGTGTGCGTATTCTATCCAAGTTAGGTACTGGCTCCAGTCGGTGGGATTGTTTGAAGTCAGACAACGGAGGGTTGACTCTAGCTGTTGGTTCATCCTCTCAGTTTGGCCGTTGGACTGTGGGTGATAACCGGAAGTTAGAGAGAACTTACAGTCGAGAGCGGAACAGAATGCCTTCCAAACTTGTGAAATGAACTGGGGACCACGGTCTGAGAGGATCTCTTGGGGAATGCCATGTAGAAGGAAGACGTGTTTCACCAGGAGCTGGGCGGTTTGAAAAGCCGTGGGAAGTTTCCTGAGAGGGATGAGATGACAGGATTTCGAGAATCGATCAACGATGGTGAGTATTGTGGACATACCTCGGGAGATGGGAAGACCAGTGACAAAGTCGATAGCTATATGGGACCATGGACGTGAGGGAACTGGAAGAGGTTGTAACAGGCCTGAGGGAGGTTGATGTGAGGCTTTATTTCTTGCACAGGTGGAACAGGCCAACACATACTCCTTGACATCTCTGTGAAGAGTTGGCCACCAGAAACGTCTTGAAATCAAAGCGACGGTTCTGCTCACCCCCGGATGGGCAGAGAACTTAGCAGCATGCATCCACTGTATTAGGCGAGATCTGACAGAAGAAGGTACATAGGTTCGGTTAGCTGGACCATTACCGGGGTCAGGTTCTGAAGCCAGGGCGGAATTAATTAGATCGGTGATCTCCCAGGTAACCACTCCAACAGTGCATGATGCGGGAAGGACAGGTTCAGGCGTCTCGGGTTGATCAACGGAGTATAGACGAGAGAGAGAATCGGGTTTGACATTCTTGGATCCGGGTCTGTAGGAGATAATGAGGTTGAAACGAGAGAAGAATATGGACCACCTTGATTGACGGGGATTGGCTTGTTTAGCTGACTGGATGTAAGCAAGGTTCTTGTGATCCGTCCAAACGAGAACCGGGTGCTCAGCTCCCTCCAGCCAGTGTCTCCATTCCTCCAGTGCCAACCTGATGGCCAGTAGTTCTCGGTCTCCAACATCGTAGTTTTGTTCTGCGGAGGAAAGTCTTCGAGAGAAAAAGGCACAAGGATGAATCTTTTGATCAGTGTCGAGTCTTTGAGATAAGACAGCTCCAACACCAGAGTCGGAAGCGTCTACTTCGAGGATGAATTGTTTGGAAGGATCAGGCTGGATTAACACGGGTGCTCTGGAAAACAAAGATTTCAGTTTCTCAAATGCGGTTTGTGCCTCAGGGGTCCATTGAAAGGTTTGTTTGACTGAGGTTAAGGAGGTTAGAGGAAGAGCTGTCTGACTATAGTTCCTGAAGAATTGGCGATAAAAATTGGCGAAACCCAGGAATCTCTGTAGCTGCTTGCGGTTTTCAGGAACCGGCCACTCCAAAACTGCCTTTATTTTATCCTTAGAAGGCTTAACCTGCCCGCCCTCGAGCACAAACCCCAAAAAGGTGACTGAAGGCTGATGGAATTCACATTTCTCGGCCTTGACAAAAAGTTTGTTCTCCAGTAATCTTTGCAACACAAGGCGGACATGTTTCTTATGCTCTGAGAGGTCTTTAGAGTAAATGAGTATGTCATCTATGTAGACGAACACGAACACATTTAAAAAGTCTCTGAGAACGTCATTCACAAGGGCTTGGAAACAGGCAGGAGCATTTGTTAGACCAAAGGGCATGACCAAATATTCGAACTGGCCCAAGGGGGTTTTAAAGGCTGTTTTCCACTCATCTCCGTCACGGATCCTAAGAAGATGATAAGCGTTCCTCAAATCTAGTTTGGTGAAAACAGTTGCCCCTTGTACAGGTTCAAAAGCTGAGGCGAGTAGTGGAAGAGGGTACTTGTTTTTAATAGTTATTTGGTTCAGGCCTCTGTAATCAATACACGGTCTTAAAGAACCGTCCTTCTTGCCTACGAAAAAGAACCCTGCACCCAACGGAGAAGAAGATGGGCGAATTATCCCAGCAGCTAAAGACTCGTTTATGTATTTTTCCATGGTTTCTCGTTCTGGTTTGGAAATATTGTATAGTCTGCTGCTGGGTAGAGGTGCTCCAGGTAATAGCTCGATCGCACAGTCATATGGTCTGTGTGGTGGAAGGGACGTAGCACTGACCTTACTGAAAACAGGAGCCAAATCATGGTACTCAGAAGGGACAGAAGAAAGGTCAGGAGAGTCCATCTCCCCCCCACCTCTAGGAGACCCCACCACGGGGGCTGCCGAACGGAGGCATGTTTCGTGACATAACGTTGACCATGATTCCACATGACGATCAGTCCAGTTAATATGTGGATTATGTTTCTCCAACCATTCGAATCCAAGCACCAGGGGAGAGCATGCGGAGGGAAAAACAAAAAATGTTATGGTTTCACGATGATTACCTGAGAGTAGTAGCTCGAGAGGTTGAGTTTGATGGGTAACCTGGTGGAGTTTTTTCCCATCAATAGCTGAGACACTAAGAGGCTGGGTCAGGGGAATGGTTTCAACTTGAAGCTGCTGGACAAGGTTTTAATCAATTAAATTTCGTTCAAAGCCTGAATCGATGAAGGCAGAAAAAGAGAGGCTTTGATTCGAGCAAAACAAAGTGGCAGGGAGCATCAGTCGAGGAGATTTTTTAGAGTTATCATGGCCCGCCAGACTCCTCAGAACCTCTGGCGGGCCCAGGCTTTTGATTTAACTGGACATGAAGCGATGAAGTGACCACTCTCACCACAGTAGATGCAAAGTTTGCTCAAAAAACGTCTTTGTCTTTCCTCTGGAGTGAGCCTGGTATGTCCAACCTGCATGGGTTCGGCATCCATCTCTCCGGAATGAGAGGCCAGAACAGGCAAAGGGAGAGACTGGACTTTAGATCTTGGTTTGGACAACTGTTCTGTGGAAGCAGGAAAAACAGTCACATTATTAGAAGCAGGGGCAGAGGAAAAAGAACCCAGATTTCTAGACTTGGAGTTGTTTCTAGCTCGGATTCTGTTGTCCAATTTTATCGTCAGACGGATTAATTCTTCAAGTGTTGCAGGTTCGTCGAGGGTTGCTAGTTCATCCTTGATGCTTTCATTCAAAGCCATAAAATAAGCCCCCTTTAAAGCGCTTTGGTTCCATCCGGAAGCAGCCGCTTTAACCCGGAAGTTAATGGAGAACTCCGCCACAGAGGAATTTCCCTGTTTAATGTTGAAAAGAGCACGAGAGTCAATGGTTTGATCAGTTTCTTGATTGAATACCTGAGAAAATTCTGAAATAAACTCAGAGTATTGACAACTGAGGCTTTCGTCGGAGGCAAACCTTGCCTGAGCCCATTCCAGGGCTCTTCCTGTCAATTGGGAAAGAATGAAAGTTATCTTTTTATAGTCCATGGGAAAACTGCCAGGAGAGTTCTGAAAGATTAAACGGCATTGAAACAAAAATCCCTTGCAATCTTTCATATTACCAGAGAATTTTTCAGGTAGACTTGGGCGGAACTCGGATGACGTCACTGCCGATGACCTCGGAGGTGGAACTGGACCCGGAAATGGTTGTGCTGCCGGCGTGGCACTAGCACTGTTCATGTAGTTAGCATAGCCTTGGAGCACTTGGTTTTGCATCTCAATGTGGGTATTTAACTCACGAAGAGCCAGGGCGTGTCCATGGAGTTGGGCCTCCTGCTCCTCCAATCGACGAGTGAAGTGATCTGCTGGGCCTTGTGTTTGGCCGCAGTGTTCTGTCATGATGGGTTCACTAGTGAGACCCAGTTATGCAGAAGACCACGGAGACGGAAACAGAAGTAAAAGGTTTAACAATGTTTATTGTCACAAGCACAGTTTTAACCACTGGTTCTGATTCAGGCCTGGGGACTGGTTCACTGGAATCTGCGTGGGAGACAGTTCAGTTAGCGTTTGCTCAGAGGAGTTTGATTCAGACAGTTTCAGATTTGTACCTTGAGGGTTCTTGGTTAAAGCCTTGAGAGGGAAACTGTTGGGTCCGGAGATAGTTTGTTCAGCAGAGTCCGTTAACTGCTTCAGCGTCTTACTTCTTGAGAATGAGCTGACCTTGGCTTTGAGTTTCCAGCTCTTGGTCCAGAGCTGCATGGAAAATCCAGAGAGAGACTTCAGGTTTGGCTCAGAGGGCAGGCTCGGCAGGTTAAGCTCTTCCTGAGCTTCACAGGAGAAAAACAGGTTTCCTGGAAGACAGAGACAAAGGTTAGAATCCAGTCTGGATTCAAAGTCAACAAAGGTTCTCAGAGATTCTAGGCTTAGGTGCTAACCAACTGGATAAAACACTGCGGCGTTGAGGCAAGGTCTGAAGACAGCTTAAATACTGTGGATCCTCTGATGATGGGATGAGCTTCAGATGTGCAGGAGGCTCGGCTCAGGAGGATCCATGGCGGACTCTGCTGGAGGAAGGTGGTACTTCTCCAGCTCCCAACAGAACTATTGTGGGATGGGAGTCGGTAATAGTAACAATCACGTGATTGGGACGGTACAGGATTAAACATTAACGGGAGCAGACGGGAGCGGGAGCAAACCAATAATAACAAAAAAAAAAAACTAGGATCGATGCCAAAAAATAAAATAAAATAGAAAGGAAAAAAAATCCAGTACTGGCGCGGCGCCGCCATTTTGTAGTTTTTTTCCTTGAAGCCTACAGTATAATGCGAGTCAAAAAAACTACACGACCCAAAAACCATCAGTGCTTCCGCTCTGAGTTTTCCTCCCAAGCTCAAAAAAAAAAAAAAAAACAAGAATGGGAGTGGGACGGGACAGGATTTAGATTTCTACTCTGGCCCAGAATCGGGACGGTACACAATTTTTTTCTGTGGGAGTGGGACGGGACAGGAGTGAAAATCCACTCCCGTCTCAGACTCTAGTCTGAAACTTGTTTACCATGCTTTGGAAATGCACAGCACGATCATGTGACCAAACTCCCACGGCAGATAATAAAGTCTTAAACTCACTGCGAGTAATTCCACATCTGGGCTGCATATCTGCTGCTTCACGTGAACATGAGCCGAGCCGCACCATCTCTCATTCACAAACACCGCCAGACCATGATGCATATAATATGGAATAGGGATTATAAAATAGAATTATAAAAATATCTAAACACTGTGGCTATAAGGCATGCAATATAATAGACCTATATATACAGTAAGATAAAAATGTGGAATGATAATCCCTATGGTCTAATGTAATAAAAAAGTGATTAAAAAAAATAGAAAAATATTTGAGAATAATAAACTCGGCCGGAGCTGGGATCGAACCCTCAACCTTCAGAACTGCAGACCCCTCACTCTACCCCGTGCTGCCCCTCCCAGTTTGCTAATTGACCTATCTAATCCTGACTCATGGGACGCAGAAATGGACTCAGACTGCCACCTAGTGGCTATAGTAGTCACATGTTTTTCACGCAATTCGTGAAACACGGGGAGCGTGAGTGAAGTGTCCATTTCCAACCAGCGCCCACTGTAACAGTAGTCGAGGAAAATTTTCAGTTTGAAGATGGTCCGCCAGACTCCTCATTTCCTCTGGCGGACCCAGGCTTTTACCTTAGCGGGACAGGTTGACACAAAATGTCCGGGTTCTCCACAGTATAAGCAGAGGTTTTGTTTGAATCTCCTTTGTCTTTCCTCTGATGAGAGTCTGGTGTGCATTGGCTCGGCTTCAGCGTGCACTGTGGAAGAGGAAACTTCATTAGATCTTTCAGGAAGCATTGTGACTGGGAAAATGCGGCTCTTAGATTTAGCAATGGATCTAGCACGCAGCCTGTTATCTAAACGGATAGTCAGTCTTATCAGGTCTTCCAAGGTATTCGCCTCATCTAAAGTTGCCAGCTCGTCTTTAATTGATTCATTTAGAGAGTGGAAATAAGCGCTCTTAAGCTGCGTTTGTCCCCAACCTGAAGCTGCCGCTTTAATCCGGAAATCAATAGAAAATTCAGCCACTGTCCGATTCCTTTGCTTTATTTCTAACAATCCACGGGAGTCTGCTGTCTTATCTGTATCTTGGTTGAACGCTTGCTTAAACTCCTTTATGAAATCATCATAAGTACAACCATATTCAGTTATGGATGAGAATATTCTTCCACCCACTCCAATGCTTTACCAGACAGATGTGATAGGATGAAAGAAATTCTTTTTCCATCCTGAGAGAAGCTCTGAGGAGAATGATTGAATATTATGGAGCATTGAAACAGAAAACCCTTGAACTTACTTGGTTCACCTGAGAATCTCTCTGGGAGGGATGGGCGGTAATCAGAAAAGGAGGGGTGGATAATATTTTCAGACCTGGAAGGAGGATTGGGATCCTGGGCCGGAAGCAGAGCGGCTTCAGCCGCAGGTGCCAAGGCCTGTGAGATGGATCTTTGCAAAAACCCTGAGATCTCTTGCAGGGTGCAGTTAAACTCGGCTTGGCGTTCACTTAGCTCTTGTAGGGCAGCGTCATGGCTTTGAATGAGAACATGCTGCTGCTCCAAGGTCCTTCTGAGTGAATCTGCGGAACTAGGCTGTTGGCCAGAGTGTTATGTCATGTTGGGGTCTAGTCTTCTAACCCACATGCAGAAAACACTCTAGAGACAGGAAAAACAATAAAGAGGTTTATTGACAATATTTTCAGAAAGGTAAATGGTTGTCTTGGTTCGTCAGGTTGATCACGGGAGGGGGGCAACTGCTCGGGGGTATTTTGATCGGAGGGGGGGGGACCTTGAGGGTCCAGAGGCTGGTGGGCAGGTTGAGGGCTGAGGTCAGAGGTGGAGGGCAGACAGGTAAGGCTCCAGGCAGCAAGAGTTTTGTCTTGACGTTGGCTGATCTCCAGATATTTCAGGATCGTTACTGGCAAAACACTCTGGCAGAAAAGTGTCAGCCTCAGGAGGAAGATCTCAGGCTCCCTCTGGTGGAGAAAAGTTGACAAACCTCTGGATCCCAACAAGAACGATTTATCATGAGATCCTGAGGGGTATATTATGAGCAGGGAGAAAAAACAGGACGTCTTTTGGCACATAAACTTAAGTCTAAGTCAGCGGCACAGATTATATCTGAAATTGAAGATGAAACAGGAAGGACCACCACAGACCCCTTAAGAATCAACAGCATTTTTAAAGATTTTTATTCTGATTTGTATAGTTCAGAATCTTTAAAGGACACAACATTGTTCCGTAATTTTTTCTTAAATCTGGAAGTCCCTACATTGTCTCCTAATCAGAGAGAATGTCTGGATGAACCAATTGAATTGAGGGAAGTCAGCTTGGCCATCTCTGTGATGCAAAATGGAAAGTTGGCTTTCCGATCCATTTTTATAAAAGATTATCAAAACAGATTGTGAGAAATAGTGAAAATAATTGCTCGAGAAGGGGAGGTTTTAAAGCCAGCTGAAAACCAGAAGTTTGCACTTGCCAATGGCAAAACCTACAGCGCTTTGGGGAAATCGACAATCATAAACAGTTGGCATGGGATGATTTGGTCTTTAGAGACTTTTGTGGTTGAGGATAATAATCTCACCTTTCCCATCATCCTAAGACTGGACTTTTTGACCAAAACTTCTACCATTATCAACCTAGGTGACCACACATATGGGGTAAAAGGTCCAAAAGGTTATACCTTTTATCCTTTTTCATCATCAGCTCCTCCAGCATCGCCTGTGCATGCTAGTCCTTCTCCACTTTCTTTGATCCTGGCTCTGACAGAATACTGGGAAAAACTTGGGGTCGACTTGATGGGACCCTTTCCACGCAGTAAAAAAGGAAACATCTTCCTTTTTGTGGTGTTCGACTACTTTACAAAGTGGGTGGAAATGTTTCCTTTAAGAGACAGCAAGACACAGAAGCTCATCACTATCCTCCGGGAGGAGATATTTACTCGTTATGGAGTTCCTCAAAGCATTGTGTCAGATCGTGGGCCCCAATTTACCAGTCAAGAGATGACCAATTTTTGCTCTATGTGTGGGGTAAACCATTATTTTACCACCAACTATCACCCCAATCCAACTTAACTGAACGGGCTAACAGAACTATCAAAACATTGATAGCCTCATTTGTTGGACAGCACCACAATCAGTGGGACAAACATATATGGGAGTTCCGTTTTGCCATCAATGGTGCTCAACATGAGACCACAGGGAGAGCCCCTGCAGAACTAATGTTGGGACGTCAACTTCAAGGGCCGTTGGAGAGGATGATAGCCAAACCACCATCACCTCAGCAAACCATATACAAGTTGATGGAGCGACACAGTGAGATGAAGGAAGAAGTCAAACGAAAAGTTGGGATAAGTCAAGTCCGACAAGTCAAATATTAAAATGCCTGGAGGAGAGGTGCACAGTTCCGGCCGGGAGATTTGGTCTGGGTAAGGTCTCATCCTCTTTCCAAAGCAATAGATGGTTTTTCCTCAAAGCTAGCGCCAAAGTGGTCAGGTCCAGCTACAGTGAGGAAACAGTTAGGCCCAGTAAATTATCAGCTCCAGTGGAAGGACCAGCACAAAGGAACAGACATAGTTAATGCGGGTAACTTAAAGCCCTATTTTGGAGTTCAACCTCCTTTGCCTCCGGCTGCAGGGGGTGGGGGGGGGGTATCTTTCACTTTTTGTATAAAGTACATTAAAGTGTACCAATAACAAACTGTCTTGTAGAACAGTAAGTTAATTGGTAATATTATTTCAAATCTCCACTGGTTAGAAAATTGTGATGAGACTATATATGCTGGGTTATTTTGGCGTGGAGAAATTTCTGAATAAAAAGGGGCGTGTGCATCAGCACGCGCGGCTCAACCTGTGAGGAAGACGCGCACTGACAGGTCTGTGCAGTGGGATTTTTTGTCTGGTTGTCCGTTAAAAACAAGTCGAAAAATAAAGGAAGAAAGATTAAACACAGACAGAGTTTGTCCCAGCGCCACAGAATCCCGCAGATCATGTAGAAAGCTGATCGGAGTTTGTACCCAGAGGACGCCGCCCGGGGCAAGGAGACGCCGCCCAGGGGAAAGAAAGACGCTCTGGACCTTATTTTTCTTTTTGGGGATTTTTGGTGGTACCACTCTTTTTTCTAATCTTTTTTTGGGGGGGTTGCCGTTTGGATTTTTCGTTTTGGAAAGGACTTTTGACTTGAACGCTTCCAGGATTTTATTTTGGGTTTGGAGAGTATGGAACTCTTGTTTGGACATTATTATTAGAAATAAAAAGAGACGGACAGTTTTGGACTTTCAGTTATTAGGGATGCTTTTGTTTGTTTTTTGCGGATATAAATTGAGACTTTGAGTTTACTTATAAATTGGTTGTGAAGGTTGTTTGGGTTATTTATCATTTATACTGAAATATTATTGAATTAAACTTTGGATTCTTGGTAATAGTGTGATTTTTTTAATTATTATTATTATTTTTAAAATAAATCTTTGTTTGCTAAAAATTGTAATACTTTGCCTGATTTCCTGTGAAAAACCCCCCTTGAGTATTTGTGAGTTCCGCTTTTAACCTAGCTGAATTTTACAAACTAGCCCTGCTGTTATTAGACATATTTGATGACGCTATGTCAAAGAGTAAATTACCCGATTCTCTTAATGAAGCAACTATAACGCTTTTGTTAAAGCCAGGCAAAGATGCATCTAAGTGTGGATCATACCGACCAATATCCCTTTAAACACAGATCTTAAAATCCTCTCAAAATCACCTGACCAAACAGGTTTTATTAAAAACAGACATTTATTCTCAAACATAAGGCGTCTTTTAAATGTACTATACAGCCCCTCATCAACCAATGTTCCAGAAATGGTGGTGTCTTTGGATGCTTTTAAAGCATTTGACCGAGTAGAAATGGACTTTCTCTTTTATGTTTTGAAGAAATTTGGTTTTGGCACAGCATTCATCAAGTGGATCCAACTTCTTTACTCTTCCCCTCAAAGCCTCAGTTATCACAAATCGTATCCGCTCCCAAAACTTCCCTTTGTCCAGGGGTACCGCACAGGGCTGCCCATAGAGCCCTCATACACAACACCCTCAATAACACCCTCAATAAGAAGATGGGGATTAGAATCAAAGCTGTCATTGTATGCAGATGATTTATTGCTTTATATATCAGATCCATTGAATTCAATTGACACAGTCATTTCAGTTTTGCGCAACTTTGGTCAGATCTCAGGATATAAACTTAAGCTAGCAGAAAACTATGGAAGAAAAACAGTCTCATTGGAATCTGCCTTTTTTTAACCACCGAATTTTAAACTCAGAATTTTTTTTACACCGAATTTTAAACAATTAATTTTTTTAGACATTGAATTCCTTACACTCAATTTTTATCTGGTTTAAAAAATCATCAGAAAAAAATTCATCTGCAAAAATTCAGCTGCAAAAGTGTTGACCTTTTGGTGAACTTAAGCCAAAGCAATCTACACTCTTTAGAGTCGAGCAGCTTCTAGCCAATGAAATTAGCTCATTTGGTCACGTGACACAACGGCTGCGCTCAGCGCTGTTCCTGGCTGAATAAAGCTGAATGAGGAATTTGTTTTTGTTAAACAGAATTACAAAACATCAGTTAGCTACTAACAGAAAGCTATTAGAGTTTTTCCTCTTATCAGACTGGGTGAAACAACTGAGCCGATCACAGCTAGTACGGCACCCCTGTCTGCTAAGGCTCTTGGTTTGATCTGGAAGAAACGGCCAAAAGCAAACCAGCCGCTGGCCGAAATGAAGAAGAAAAAAAATTTGCCGCCGAGGTAACCGGATGTTTTTTTGCTCTCAGGGTTACCAGATGTTCTTGTAGCCATGTAGCCTCATGTAGCCTGATCAGAACATCATGTCAGACCTTCAGATCAGGAACATCTTGCTAATCATTGATCTCTGTCTCCTGTCCTCAGAGTTCAGACATGTCTTCTAGCAGCAACCTGCGGTCTGAGGATCAGTTCCTGTGTTCCATCTGTCAGGATGTCTTCACTAAACCAAACACCATGAGGCACTGGCGTAATTCTGAAGGACTGCTGTGGACATTTCCACACCAACTTTGGGCCTGGAGGGGACATGTCCCCACCAGTAATTTCCGCTGATTTACTTCAGCCAACAGTAACTGTGGTTGGGTGCAGCTGTTGTGTTCAGAACGTTTTCACTCCGTGTTTTTTCCTCGCTCTCCCGCTGCTCTTCAGTCCCACCTCTTGAAATATCATGGGATTCACTGCTTAGAGAGTCGCTACGTGGAGGAGGAGAGACACAGCAGCACTCAGTGAATATTAACCAGCAGCTACTTTGATGTTTCTGTAAAAGTTAGGAGATTGGTTGGTTAAAAAAATCCACCGAAAAATCTGTTTTTTAGCTTTTTCAGCTAAAAGTGGAAACAGATTTAACATTTATATAAGTTAAAAAAGCTGGGATTCTCAGAGGACCATTACTCATAGTTACAGGTTAGAATGAACACAGATCTGTTGTTTTCTGATTGAATAGAGAATCAGACTGCAGAGCTTCTAGAGATCTGGAAAATAACTTTCTCTGCCATCATTATATTGGTAGACTGGTTTATAAATCTATTTTTAAAAAGAGCAGAGACACAATTAAAGACAGCTGCAGATTTAAAGGTGAAACAGATTTACTGGGATGTGCAACATGCAATAAAATATAACCCCAGGTTTACGAGAAAAAATAAGAAATGCTTTAATAAAATTCAACACATCTTTTTGTCTTTTGTAGTTCAGCAGGACTCAGAAATAGCTGTGCTCAGATTCACCTGGAGCCTCATCTGACAGCTCCAGGTTTAATGGAACATCAGCTGATGGAGCCTGTGGAGAACCTGGAGGACAAGATGTGTCTGCAGCACGATAAACCTCTGGAGCTGTTCTGTAGGACCAACCAGACATGTGTCTGTTCGCTCTGTCCTGTTTTGGACCATAAGAACCACGAGTTGGTTCCTCTGAGAGAAGAAACTGAAGGAAAGAAGGCAGAGCTGAGGAAGACAGAGGGTGAAGTTCAGAAGATGATCCAGAACAGACGAGTGAAGATTCAGGAGATCAAAGAGTCGGTGAAGATCAGTAAAGATGCTGCAGACAGAGAGAAAGCAGAAGGTGTTGAGGTCTTCACTGCTCTGAAGGAGTCTGCTGAGAGAGGCCTGAAGGAGCTCATCAAGGAGATCGAAGACAAACAGAAAACTGCAGAGAAACAGGCTGAAGACTTCATCAAAGATCTGGAACAGGAAATCTCTGAGCTGATGAAGAGGAGCTCTGAGGTGAAGCAGCTCTCCCAGTCTGAAGACCACCTCCACCTCCTCCAAAGCTTCTCCTCCCTGAAAGCTGCTCCACCCACCAAGAACTGGACAGAGGTCAGAGTCCGTCCGTTGTGGATTATGAGGAGGGTCTGGTCTCCTTCTATGATGTAGATGCTGCAGCTCTGATCTACTCCTTTACTGGCTGCTGCTTCATTGAGAAACTCTACCCATACATTAGTCCCTGTAAAAATGATGGAGGTAAAAACTCTGCTCCTCTGATCATCTGTCCGGTTAATCCAGCTGATTGATCCTCTGAAAGCTCCTCTGATGAAAAATGAATCTGTTAAAGTCGTGCTGCTCTTTCTTGAGTATAATTTCTGGCTCTCAGTGAACGATCCAGCAGGCTGTGGTTGGACCGGCCAACACGGCCCATCTGGTAGCTTCATGAGGAGATGGAGAACAGCTATGCTGAACCAGGGGCCCGGTTCTCTGAGCTAGAACCCATCCATCCAGAACCACCACAGATAACCTGGACCAACCAAATCCTCAACATGCCTGGACTTGGTTGGTTTCATGAGCGCCAAGTCGGACTGAAAACAAGCAGGTCAATGAGGTCATGTTTAAAGACCGACTCCCCCCAAAATCAACAGTTTATTGCAGATAAACCGAACAAACTGTTTTTATCTCACTGAGCAACATTTTACATTTTTATTTATATTCTGCAGCGTTTGTCTAAAAACCGTCTCAGTGCCTCCCTCTTAGCTTCTTAGATCTTTTAGCCTACTTCATGCTGTCAGACAGGTTCTATTTAAGGGATATCTTGGTTCTACAGGTCCAACTGTGACCAGGTCTGGTTCTGGTCATAGAAACTGAACAGATAATCTGGTTAATCCAGTTAATCCAGGATGCTTTTCTCTCAGTAGTTTAATCTTAATTTCCTTTGGTTCTAAAACATTAAAATATTCAAATCCCAGTTTGAAAAGTTTCAGAGAGAAAGAACAGCAGAAATCCAGGCCCCTGAGGCTGGTTCTGGTTCTTCATCAGTTTAAAACTGATGAAGTTCCACATGTGAGAACATGAGGTCTGATTTCAGGACGCTGATGATGGATCAGGTTCTGAAGAGGTTCCTGATCCTCAGATCATCCTGAACCCACCTCCTATCTCTGAGCTTCATTTCTCTCCTCCCATTGGTCCATGACTCAGTCTGTGGAGCCCTCTAGTGGACGCTGCAGGTTTCTGTACAGAGTTCTGCTGCTTCCTGCCACTGTGGGCCTCTCAGCAGCTCTGAGTGGGACCAGAACCGGTCTGGTAGAACTCCTCCTCCTCTCTGTGGTTTTGATCCTTCAGACTGCTGGAGAACACTCTGAGCCTCGTTGGTTCTGATGAACCCTGAAACAACCTTCATCAGACGAGCTTCTCCCTCTGTGATGAAGAGGAGGGATGAGGAAGGCTCAGATGTTAGCTTTGATCCTGACCAGAAAAAGGTCCTGGGTTCAAATCCCACCAGTGTCTTCTGTGTGGAGATGCCCTGTTCTCCGTGTGGGTGGAGTTTCCACAGACAGACGCATCATGTTGGATCTTTACTCATAAACTGAATCTTCCTCCTTCTAACTGTCATCTGATGGTCTGAGGGCCCGCTGGCCCCGACTGTATGGCTGCTGTCAGCGGGCCCCAGGGCAGCTATGGCTACCATGTAGCTCCCCTGCATCATTAGGTGAAGGAGTGAATGCAGAGTAAAGCTGTAGAGTCTCCTGACTTCAGAAAATGCTGTTCCAGTACAGGACATTTACCTTTGGACCATTTGGAAAGATCCACTGAAGAACAGAACACTGATTCTGATAACCGACCCGGTTTGAGGTTGGTTTGATCCAGAAGCTGGTTTCTCTGTGGGTCCAACAGTTTTCTGCTAACCTCTCCAGAGACGCCCAGTTTTCATTTTCTGGGTCAGAACCAGGATGTTTCCAGGCTGTTCCAGACATGAACCTTCACCCAAACACAGAAACTGAGAATGAATATTTCCACTGATTGAGAGGAAATCCTGCAGCTTTATTCACTTTAACTGGAAATCTGTCTGCATCCAGAAGCACCAGTAAGGTGAGAGGACTGGTGGAGAGGGTTCCTGGCTTTCCTGTAGGAACAGAAACAGTTGGACTAAAGTTAGACGTCAATTATTAATGTTATTAAGTATTAATGTTAAAGAAAGAAAATTTATCTGTGAAGGTCAAAGAAGAGAAAGAATTCAAGAATCCATTCTTAGATTTGGAAACTTTTCAACAGATCCATAAAATAGAACGTTTGACCAAGTTCAAACATTTGGTCAAAGCTTTATTAGAAATTCCTGTAAATAAACATTGTCAGTCTTTTGATTAAAAAGAAAAATAAAGATACAAGCTAAATAGTGCAGAATAATCTAATTAAAAAAGGACTAAAAATTCAGGATCTGAGCAGAGCTTTAAAATTAATAAAGGTTTTAAACTTGAGTGTGCTGACCTCTAGTGGTTAACTGGCATCATGCAGATTATGCAGCCAATTTCATTGTTTTGCTCCCTTTTTTAATTAAAAATAAGCTTTAGATACACAGATTTAAAAAATCTTGTAATTCTTCATAAGTTTTACTTGTCATAAATGTCATGGTTTTAACATACTTAGGAAGTTTGTTGCCAAGATTGTGTCTAAACAAAAAATAAACAAATAACTAAACAAATGATCAATAAGCAAATGTATTCTTCTGTATCTAGTAATAAAGTAAACAGGATTTCTATATATCATTCTTGTGTTCAGCCTGTTGATATCAGGCAGGACATCTCTGACCTCAAAGAAGGAACAACAGCTGCTGTCAGTAGACTCTTTCCGAGTCCAAATCTGTTCCCGGCGTTGAGAGCATTAGCTGTGTCTCACTCATCTGGGAACGTTATGAGGCCTGTGGGAGTCTTATTTTCAGTTTCTGTATCAGAGATGGGGAGTTAGGGACGGGATTCGAGTCACAATTAAGTTCCATATTTAATATGCTGGTGAAGATTCTCAGTCATCCAGGTCATAGTCATTTCATAAAAGGTTAAAAAACAATCCACTAGACTTTGTTTCCAAGGTTTGAAGATGTTTCGCTTTCCCTCCAGGAAGCTTTCTCAATTCAAAATGTCTGGATTCGCAGTGAGGTTGAGGCTTAAACATGCAAACTGAAACTGACGAGCCGGTCATTTGGTCCCATTGTTAGCCTGTAATATCTGAAACCTGTCTATGATTCTGAAGGTCGGTCGTTAAAGGGGGGGATTGTTCAGAAAACAGTATCCGAGCTTGGTTCAGACAGATCAGCTACTTTGTTCCAGAAGAGGAGACGATCTCGGAGGGGGCTTGTGGATTGGAAAGTAGGCTAGAGACCAAACGGTGGAGAGCGGGCAGGCAGACGGAGTAACAGCAGAGCCAACTGAGTCAGACCATCAGGGGTTGAATGGTCGTCCAGCTGCTCCTTATATGTGCTGCACCAGATGAAACACAGGTGTGCCACCTGTCGGGTTGGCAAGCCACCTGTCGGGTTGGCACGCCACCTGTCGGGTTGGCACGCCCTCCAAATTTATTTTGAATTGTGGTTCAATGGAAATATTAATAATAAATAAACAAAACAAGCCAACACCATGGAGTTCATAAACTAAAATTTTGAGCATTACTTTGAGTGAATCACTTCAATCAGGTGTTTTCTTCAATGTTTAGCCAGATTTCTACTCCTGTTGGTGAAATATTCTAGACCAATGTGCTCTAAGGTGTCTGGGAATGTTTGTTAAATCACTGTTTATAAAAACACAATTCAAGAATCACTATTTCAATCCATCAAATTATAATTTTGTATGTTTTTATGTATATTTTTTCTAGTTTCTTATTAGAATTGCTGTTGTGAATTTATCCTTTCTTTATCGGGAGTGTGTAACTTTCAAGCACAACTGTATATATTTGCCTTGTTAAATAGGATCTATTTTAGGATTGCCAGTCCAAAGAGGGAGCGGTGTCTAAGGGGAAGGAGAGGAGCAAGGTGGAAGGTCAGGTAAAGCAAGCTAAGTTTTGGTACAGCCCTTCTTAGAAGACAAAAACCTCAGATATGATGTGTTGGGAAATGATTGAGGCAGTTATTGGCAGAAGGCAAGTTTCACAAATGTAGAAAATGTATGTAAAAAACCGTGAAATGTTCTACTTAAGGTTTTTAATCCTATAAATGCGGTTCAACCAGCTGCCCTTCTCCCTTACCAAGATGGCGGCAGCGCTGACGCATCCGTCCGGAAGTTGTCGCCCTAAGGTCCCCCGGAAGTAGCGCTGAGCAGTTGTTAGCAGCTAGCTTACTTTGTGGACCGTCCGGTCGGATCTCAGGCCAGTTTGGATCAGCAGCTGCAGGAATGGGTTCAGTTCTTCCTCTCAGAGACTTTATCAGGCAGAGACTGGATGCTGCTGCGGAGGAGATCTTCTCCGAGGTGGAGAAAACCATCATCCGCCTGGAGGAGGAGCTGGCCGCCCAGAGCAAGCTGCTAGCTGTGTGCCTGAAGCCGCAGGTCAGGCTGCAGAGGCTCGGTAGGTCTGATGTTCATCTGCATCTCTGGAGGTTCCTCTCACTTAGATCCACATTACTAGATGTTCCCACTGTAGAAACACACCAGACTAACCTCCCAATCAATGAGGGCTCAGATTCATGTGGGTTTAATGACTGTTATTATCAGCAGGGCCGGATGTGGGAGAATATGGGCCCCTGGGCTGCAGATGTGGAGCAGAAGGTTCCTCTGTAGCAAAGGTGTAGGGTGGGGGGGTTCTGAGGGTGGGGGCAGATGGACCTACAGTTACTCCACCCGAATGCTTTCATCAGGTTTTTGTATTTTCTAAAATTGAATTCTTTCCTGTTGTTGAGAACACAAGGAACCACAATACACTGATATTTATGTTTAAAGATGTTAGAGAGATGCTTTTAGTGCATTATGTATGTAATGGGTTTTAGAAGATGTAGATTAAATTCTACTAAAATATGTTTCATAGTTATTTGTGATGAGTGGTGTTTGGCGCCCCCTACTGGTTGGCCTATAAATACTGGGAACGGCTGACAATTCCTCAGAATGTGTTTGGCCCCCAGCTGTGGTGAGTGCTCCGGTCTGGCTATCTTCTTTGTAGAGTTGGGTATCCGAGGGATTGCTGGACTTTTTATTGCATTACAGCTGTTGGTGAACCAGAGGGGAGGCTAACCAGAGGATTTGTTTTTCTCTACCATTCATTACAGTAAATCTTTTTTTTTTAAACCCAACTGTCTGGCATCTGATCTGTGCATGACAGGATGGCTAACAGAGGAGCTGTGACGTATATATACAGCCCAAAAACATTGATGTATAAAAAAATAACCAATAACAGCCGATTCTGATGCCAAAATCGATAAATCCTATGCATCACCAGTAAAACAATTTAAATTCCATCCATCCAGAAAAATATGGATATGCTAGATTTTAATCATAGAATAGCGTATTTTTTTCTTGAACATGGATATATATTTTTTTGCATATCCCAGTAAATCTGTTTCTCCTTTAAATCTGCAGCTCTCCCTGTTTCTCTCTGTTTAAAACGATTTATGAACCTCTTTACTAATATAATGATGCTAGAAACTACATTTCTAGATCTGTAGAAGCTCTGCAGTCTGATTCTCTGTTCAATAAGAAAACATGTTAACCTGGAACTGGGAGTCATGGTCCTCCAGTGTTTCCCACAGGATTTCAGGAGACAGTGGTGGGAGAGTCTCTGACCCTCGGGGGTTTTCATGTGTGCACATTTTTAAGCGTGGTGTATCCCACCTAAAGGGGAACGCCGTTTTTTTACATTGGGCTTTGTGTCATTTGGAGCCGTTCTGAAGATATTCCGTTAGGTTATATCCAGTAACGTCTTCCTCTGGGCAACGACTTGAAGGCACAAACTAAACTGTTCATCATTTATTCTTTATGGTACGCCAGCATTCAGAACATGGAGGCCAATCACTGTCCCCCAGACGTGGTTATATTTTTTATATGTCCTTTGAGAAGGCCAGATTTTTTAACTAGAAAAGAAAATATAATACTAACTTGTATAAACTTATAATCTGTTGCCATTTTTAGCTGAAAAAGCTCCTTATATCTAACAAACAGATTTTTCGGTGGCATCTCTAATTATTTTAACCAACTTGTCTCCTAACTTTTACTTAAACATCAAACTAGCTGCTGGTTAATAATCACTGAGTGCTGCTGTGTCTTTCCTCCACCCATGTAGCTACTCTCTAGGCAGTGAAATGCGACTACAAATCAGATGACTCAAAGTGACAGATCTGATGATGTCACACCGAGAGGCGGGACATGGGAGCAGCAGGAAGAGAGGAAAAAAAACAAGGACACTGATAGCTGCACCCAACGTCTGTTACCTTAGGAAATGAGCGGGAAATTATTGGTGTGGACATGTCCCCACCAACTCTGGCCTAGAGTGGACATGTCCCCGCCAACTCTGGCCTAGTGTGGACATGTCCCCACCAACTCTGGCCTGGTTTGGACATGTCCCCACCAACTCTGGCCTAGAGTGGACATGTCCCCGCCAACTCTCGCCTAGTGTGGACATGTCCCCACCAACTCTGGCCTGGTTTGGACATGTCCCCACCAACTCTGGCCTGGTTTGGACATGTCCCCGCCAACTCTGGCCTAGACATGTCCCCAGCAACTCTGGCCTAGAGTGGACATGTCCCCAGCAACTCTGGCCTGGTGTGGACATGTCCCCACCAACTCTGGCCAAGTGTGGACATGTCCCCACCAACTCTGGCCTGGTGTGGACATGTCCCCACCAACTCTGGCCTAGTGTGGACATGTCCCCACCAACTCTGGCCTGGTGTGGACATGTCCCCACCAACTCTGGCCTGGTGTGGACATGTCCCCACCAACTCTGGCCTATAGTGAACATTTCCCCACCAACTCTGGCCTAGTGTGGACATGTCCCCGCCAACTCTGGCCTAGAGTGGACATGTCCCCGCCAACTCTGGCTTAGTGTGGACCTATCCCCACCGACTCTGGCCTAGTGTGGACCTATCCCCGCCGACTCTGGCCTGGTGTGGACATGTCCCCACCGACTCTGGCCTAGTGTGGACATGTCCCCACCAACTCTGCCCTGGTGTGGACATGTCCCCGCCAACTCTGGCCTAGAGTGGACATGTCCCCACCAACTCTGGCCTGGTGTGGACATGTCCCCGCCAACTCTGGCCTAGAGTGGACATGTCCCCGCCAACTCTGGCCTAGTGTGGACATGTCCCCACCAACTCTGGCCTGGTTTGGACATGTCCCCACCAACTCTGGCCTAGAGTGGACATGTCTCTGCCAACTCTCGCCTAGTGTGGACATGTCCCCACAACTCTGGCCTGGTGTGGACATGTCCCCACCAACTCTGGCCTAGAGTGGACATGTCCCCGCCAACTCTGGCCTAGAGTGGACATGTCCCCGCCAACTCTGGCCTAGAGTGGACATGCCCCCACCAACTCTGGCCTAGAGTGGACATGTCCCCAGCAACTCTGGCCTGGTGTGGACATGTCCCCACCAACTCTGGCCTAGTGTGGACATGTCCCCACCAACTCTGGCCTGGTGTGGACATGTCCCCACCAACTCTGGCCTGGTGTGGACATGTCCCCACCAACTCTGGCCTATAGTGAACATTTCCCCACCAACTCTGGCCTAGTGTGGACATGTCCCCGCCAACTCTGGCCTAGAGTGGACATGTCCCCGCCAACTCTGGCTTAGTGTGGACCTATCCCCGCCGACTCTGACCTAGTGTGGACATGTCCCCGCCAACTCTGGCCTAGAGTGGACATGTCCCCGCCAACTCTGGCTTAGTGTGCACATGTCCCCGCCGACTCTGGCCTGGTGTGGACATGTCCCCACCAACTCTGGGCTAGTGTGGACATGTCCCCACCAACTCTGGCCTAGAGTGGACATGTCCCTGCCAACTCTGGCCTAGTGTGGACATGTCCCCACCGACTCTGGCCTAGTGTGGACATGTCCCCACCGACTCTGGCCTGGTGTGGACATGTCCCCACCAACTCTGGCCTAGAGTGGACATGTCCCCACCAACTCTGGCCTGGTGTGGACATGTCCCCACCAACTCTGGCCTGGTGTGGACATGTCCCCACCAACTCTGGCCTAGAGTGGACATGTCCCCACCAACTCTGGCCTGGTGTGGACATGTCCCCACCAACTCTGGCCTAGAGTGGACATGTCCCCACCAACTCTGGCCTAGAGTGGACATGTCCCCACCAACTCTGGCCTGGTGTGGACATGTCCCCACCAACTCTGGCCTGGTGTGGACATGTCCCCACCAACTCTGGCCTAGAGTGGACATGTCCCCACCAACTCTGGCCTGGTGTGGACATGTCCCCACCAACTCTGGCCTAGAGTGGACATGTCCCCACCAACTCTGGCCTAGAGTGGACATGTCCCCACCAACTCTGGCCTGGTGTGGACATGTCCCCACCAACTCTGGCCTGGTCTGAACTCCTTCACAGTAGCTGAAACAGGAGCTTTACCGATCTCTTCCTGTTTGTACCTCACACTGACCTCGTAGCGTTAGCTTAGCATGTAGCATCTCTCAGGGTTTCGTTTCATCTTGTCCGACTGCTTCATAGAAAAGGCTCCATCGAACAGCTGGCGCTGATGATAGATTCTGATTTCCTAGATCTATTTATTCATGAAGGCCTGATTGAATCTGATTCAGGATTTGATTTGATTGGTTTATGATTTAGTCCAGAATATCAAGCTGTTCCAGTTTTCCTTGGATGTAGAAAATGTAATTTTTAGTTCAGTTTTTTTATTTAAGATGAGAAAACACAGAATTGATACTTTGAATAAAGTCAAACCAGAGAGCATGCTGGGTAAATAAAATGGCTACAAACACCCTGCTCAGTGAAGACATTCACTTTGATTCCTTTGTCTCACAAATGTTAAAATAAAGGATCATTTCAGGGGTTTTATGAATCACTGTCGGGTCAATTAAAGGAAAATCCATTAAAATCAATTTATTTATTCTTTCGTCTTTTTTTTCTGGCTTTACTGGACGTGTGGAGACTACACGATCCAGCATTATTATGGGATGGCTGTGAATGGAAATGGGTCAAATTCTTATAGTTGAATACGTCATTGTTTCCTCTTAAGCCCACGCTGCTCCCCAGGCGCCGCACAGTGGCAGTCTACTGCTCCCCAAGGGGATGGGTTAAGATGCAGAAGTGAATTTCTCCATTGGGAGATTAATAAAGTTCAATTATTATGTTCGAGTCGATCATTCGGACCGTCTCCAGTCCTTTCGTTTCATCCTGTCTTCTCCATTTTCTCCAGCTTAAAATCCTGTTTCCTGTTTCTTCGCTTAATCTTATTTTCCAGCAGCAACAGTTTTATTTTCTGTGTTTAAATGTTTTTGATGATCTCCAGATGTGATTGTTATTATTTTAGGTTTTCCTGGTTAGAAATCAGAATCGGCTTCAATGTAAAGCCTCTTTCCCAATGAAAATATGTTTTTTAAACATGTGTCGACTCGCTAACAATCGGCATCTGGCTCCCTTCCCATTGGCAATAAAAGCTGATCTAACCCCTTGCTGGCAGCTCCGTGGCCTCTGACCCCCTACAGCTGCATGTGTGGTGACACCAACACGTGGGTTAGCATTGATGATGTCACCAGTGTGACGGAAACCAGGAAAGTAAACATTGGAGAGCAACATGGAAGGAAGCCACGGCGTAGTCAGTGTTATTTATTGTTTCGCTCTATTATCTGTCTGAATACTCCTCACCAGAGCTGCTCCATGTTTATTAGGGATGTAACGATATCAAAATCTCACGGTACGATACAATTTCAATATTGACCTCACGGTACGATATTTATTGCGATATTGTGGAAAAGCTCACGGTACTGTTAAATAACTCACCATAGTGTTTGTGACAATAATAGCAAAAAAATACAGACATTTTTTCTGCTTTTGCCAGTCAACAGGCAATTTATTGTTGTATTTATGGATCATGACAACATAAAACGCTGATCACATAGTGCTTTTAAAGTGCAAGTTGTAGTCAGGAACATCAATATTCTGTTCATTCTTTTGTGCAATGTTCAAGTTAAGAAGCAACCAGAACAATTGTAAACAATAGGAATTCCCTTTAGGTGCTTGCATATAGTCCATTGTCTGTCCACCACCTTCTCTGCTTTTGCGTTTTTTGACACGGCGAAAAAAAAAAGTTTCCAGACATCTGACTTAAAAGCTGCAGGGACGGGCACAATCTCAACCTCTGGGTTGTTTTCATCCTTACAAGTATCGCTGTCGGCCATGCTAGCTTGCTGCGAGCTTGTGTGGACAGCGTGCAATCTGTGTGCAATCCTATTGGCTTAAGGTTGGTATGACGACGCAGCGCAAAGGATCATGGTCTATGCAGTTAAAGATTTTTTCCCGCGGGACTGTGTTTATTCCTCTTGCTTTTTGACGGACACCTGCCCTTTTATTATTGTAACCCAACCACGACGATATCGAGACGCGTTTAACACCGCGATAGCAGATAATGTCAATATCGTTACATCCCTAATGTTTATCGGATGGAAACAGAGTGTTTCTGCTTGTTAGATCAGACTGACTGGCCAGTGGGAAAGGGGTATGAGATGGAAGTTTCATCCACATCTTCATTTGTCAGGTTCATCACTGTCTTCCTCAGAGTCCAGCTAGGTGCCTCCCTCCTCATCCTCATTCAGCTCCATGTTTATCAAATGGTAACAGAGTTGTTTCTGCTTGTTAGATAGGAACCAACTGGCGTGGTGTGTTGGCATCTGTAAGTTGCATACAATGGTGTCAAGTAATTAAGCGGGTAACCCTGGCTCTGGTGTTCCCACAGAATTCCGATCAGAGCCGAGACGATTTCAATCCATGTCGCTTGCCGAGTTGTTTGACCCGGATAGACAAGCAACCGTGAGGTGTTCCCACTGCCACTAAATGCCGATTGTTCCCGGTTTTAAACAGGTGTTTTCAGCCAGTGGGAAAGGGGTGTTGGAATCCTTCCCCTCAAAATAAAACACAGATTTTAATTGGGGTCCACAGTAGAAGAAGAAATGCCTTCATCGTCCCGCAGTGGGGAAACTTATTGGACTGAGAAACAAACAAGCAGACAATCGATGATACACTGAAAGACGTAGAAAGAACAAAGCGGTGAAAGAAATTAGGCCTTATTATTGATAACAGAATATTCAGGTTTAAAATGTCCTGACGGCCTTGAAACGAGTCCATGGAGAGTTCCTGAGCTGCTCGCCCTCAGACTTTCAAAACTCTACATCTAGAGTTTTGAATTCTAGAGTTCTGAACTCTACATCTAGAGTTCTGCTCTTCTCTGTATAATGCCACATAAAGGCAATGTTCGAATTCCTGGCCTGCATCCTCCAAGGACGCGGTCTACCTGGACTGGGTCCTTCAAAGTCCGTGAAAAAAAGGAGACCGGAAGAGTTTGGGCTGTGAATCCGAACAGGTCTACCTTTCGGCAGGTTTTACCGCCGTATGCTATGTTTCTTAGCAACCGTGATAGTTGACGCACAAAGCAGGAACAAATAAAATCAAATGTAATGATAAAAACATTAGTCAGTTAAATAATAAATAATATGCTGCTGTCATTTGGCACATCTCTTTTCAAATATCCATTATTGTAAAAATGTCCATAGCTGGATATTGGTTATTTATTCTCCAGTTTTATATTGTTAAAACACTTTACAGGATTTTATTGTTTATATTTTAACTCTTCCCTATTATGTTATTCTTAGACATTTTTCTAAGGTCCACATTTGTGTGACCATTTTCAATAATCTTTCTGCTGCTGTAAATTTGCCCATTGTGGAACAATAAAGGGATTTTCTATTCTATAAAAAGGGATAGAAATATATAAGTAAATCTAAACAATGTATGTATAAATAATATATCTGCAAAATCTCTAATATTCCACAAAAAATGTCTTAGTTAAGCAAATTGTGCAAAACGGCAATAAAAGAAATTAAACTCCTATCAGATTTATAGTCCCCACCCTGCAGATATATTAGAATCTGTCCTTAAATTCCAGCCAAACCCATTTACACAGTAACAGATAAAAACCTTTAGATAAATCAAACATTACCGCCACATATCTGACTCTATAACCATTAAAACAACTATTTTCATTAACCTCAGACGGAACTATTCACTGACTGGATTATATTAAACTGAACTTCCGATATTCACCACTGATCACGGAGCAGCCGGCTTGCTTGGTCTCGCAATGAATCCTGGGATATCCAAGGATAGCGAGGATACATCGGACCCACCCTTCAAATCGGGCAAAAAGAAGGACGCATTTTAAGGTCGCATAATGAGGACTGTTGGAATCCGAACAGACCTCGGCGCGGCGCTATGACGTAATCGTCCTTCGAATCTGGCCTTCGGAGGACGCGTCCTAGGAATTTGAACAGAGCAAAAGTTGGTGCTTTAGGCGGTTCGGGTCTCAGAAACTAGAGGTCCGGTGCCACTCAGCA
Source organism: Cyprinodon diabolis (assembly GCA_030533445.1). Classification (NCBI taxonomy): domain Eukaryota; kingdom Metazoa; phylum Chordata; class Actinopteri; order Cyprinodontiformes; family Cyprinodontidae; genus Cyprinodon; species Cyprinodon diabolis. Next base: position 45,889,492 of record CM060067.1, on the reverse strand, counting down.
AACCCACGTTACTGCCACTCTATGGCGGGAGGTGTTACTGGCAGGTTCTGATACTGTTTTGTTGGTGGAACTGGACTCTGTCTGTTTGGACTGAACTCATCATTGTTCTGTATGAACCCATCAGTCAGAACCAGATTCAGTTATCAGAACACAGACTAATGCTGGTGTTGCATTGTTGGTGGTTCTGAAGTGTAGAACATCTTTTGGATCGCCATGATCATGATGATATTTTCTGTCTCCTCAGGACTTCCTCCCAGACGGGTTTATAAGGAAGAGGTTCTGACCGACTACGGGAGTCTTTGTGTTCAGGACAAGGTGGAACCAGAACCTCCACGCATCAAAGAGGAGGAAGTGGAGCTGTATCCCCCTGAGTTCACACAGAACCTCACAGAACCAGAACCTCCACGCATCAAAGAGGAGGAAGTGGAGCTGTATCCCCCTGACTTCACACAGAACGTCACAGAACCAGAACCTCCACGCATCAAAGAGGAGGAAGTGGAGCTGTACCCCCCTGAGTTCACACAGAACCTCACAGAACCAGAACCTCCACAGACCGAAGAGGCTCAGCAGCAGCCAGAACCTTTGCAGGGAGAAGAAGCTTTGGATGATCCAGAATCTCCTCGGAATGGAGATGAACAGTGTGGACCAGAACCTCTGCAAATGGGCCAGACCCTGGCTGAGCCAGACAGTCCGCAGATCATAGACGACCTGGACGAGTTAGGAACTTTTGACATCGAAGAGGCCCTGTCAGAACCAGGATGTCCACAGATTATAGACGACTTGGGCGAGTTGGAGTACCTGGACACAGAGGAGGACCTGGAGGAACCAGAACCCCTGGAATCAGAAGATGATCAGGAATCAGAAGACCCAGAATCTCCCCAGAATAAATCCAGAAAATTGGAGTTCTGGACCCGACATGACGATGAGAGTCCACTGCTTAGGAAGGAGTTTGATACCCTTGAGCCGCGACATAGAGAGTCCAATAGCGCAGAACCATCGGGGAGTTCTGACGATGACCTGGCAAATGTCCAAATACCAGGTACGAAACACTGCAATGGTCCGAATGACCCAACAGGTCTGGAACAGAGACTAGCCCACTGCCTTAATCTGAACCCATTTAATCTAGATTATTAAGGGCCTCACTGGGTCTGTTAAGTCCATATTTAGGTTCAGCTGTTGGTTCTTTTTTAGTTTGGACCGGGAAAATTATTTTGGGTTCTGAATCTCTAGGGCACAATTGTCAAAATGGTTCCAGAAAGGGCCGTGATGCTGCAAGTTTTCTTTCCAACCAAACAATAGCACACCAGACTCCATTCATATCAAGTCATCATGTTCAGATTGGACCCCCTTGATGATCCGATCTGACAGGAAATCTTATTGGACAAAGTAGTGGCGTTTATCTCTCATTGAGAGTCAGTGGAGATGATCGCACCCGACACGATTCTCTGCAGAGGGCTGCATAGTTCTGACTAAGGTAGACCCCAGGTCTGTTTCAGTCGGACTATGCAGCAATTCACCGGCAATTTCATGGGTCTGACAAGACGAGAGACATAATAAAAGCCCCATTTAAAAGTTACCTTTTACCATTTACACACCACACTAGCATGATTCCTCGCCTCCTAGTGGCAATCTATGGTACTACTTCTCTCTAGAGGTAAAACAAACCATCATGGTGGCGCCTGCAACATTTAGGAAGATTGCGGAGAGTCAGGCGAAGAAGGCAGCCTTTGGTGAATTACTTGACAGTCGTCTTCTAGGAAGTGGATACGACAAACGATAGTCTACTCAGGGCTTACAGACGCAAGAAACAACAACAGACGGTCAAGGTTCATCACACTGCGAACCAGAATCATCACTGGTAATTGTGTGGCACAGTAGGGAAGCTAGGATTTTTAAGAATGTCTGAAGTTTCCTGATTAAGAAGGCTGACTGTAAGGAGATGACGCGATCTGCTCATGCGCTCTTTATCTGTGAACCGAGCCAGAACTGAACCGAGCCGAGCCCTACTGATGAAGTAGTACCATGTTAGTACGGTTCGGTTGTGTCTGCCACGGTCCGGTTCAGTTCTGCGTACCATTTACACTCAACAGTTATCTTGGTTACCGTGCTCGGACCAATCTCAGCACGTTTTTCAAAAGGGTAGAGTAAATGGGGCTAAAATGTGTCAATCTCAGGGAAAACTGTCAGGATTGGAGTCGTACAGCGAATATAAAGCAGCCGGGGCAGACTGGCTCAAAAATCAAAGAAACATTTAAAAAAAGAATACCGTGGTAGGAGTTCAGGGGGACAGAAAACAGAAAAAGTAGTGATCCAGTTTGGACCTCTCAAAAACAAAACATCGAGGGGAAGAAAGAGCAGTTTATCACTCTGTCTGAGAGAAACAAAGGGAAGTAAGTGCAGCTCATCACTCTATCCTCTTTATGAAAAAAGAAAAAAAACTTGAACAAACTTCACAGATCTCTCTCTGAGAATCGCCTCTCTGCCTCATCCAGCATACAAACCGCCCCACAGCCTTTATTGCTGCGTTTTCCTTTTCTTTTTATGTAGTTCCTGTGGTGTATTTAATATAGGCACAGAGTCATGAAGTAGGGGAAGCACCGTTTTGTTTTTTATAATCCTTCCCAGTCAAATGTGGGACAGTTTTCCAGTTCTTTGGGCACAGAGACAAAAAACTCCACATATCTAGATCTGCTCAGCCTGCCTGGTCGAAGCCTCTCTATATACTTTCAGTGTGAATAAATGGGATTGGAGATTAAAAAGTCGTCACAATCGATGTGAGCCGGGCTTTAGCTTGTTGGTCAAACCATCAACTTTTTAGTTTGTTATTCTCACTTTAATTCCTATTCGTCCATAATTATCATGATTGTTTAATAGGAAATGTAATGAATTTAATTGTTAGTTTTTCAACACTATTTTATTCCCACTGAATAACAAACATTTAAACAAACTGTTGATGAGAGCAGAAGTGGGTGTAGTGGAAGGGCGGGGCCTATCGTCAGTGCCAAACACCATACACTACACCAGACATGCTCCATGCTTTCCAGCATCCTTCTTTTTGGTTTTGTATTGAAAGTGTTGTGTGAAAAAAAGTTTTCAACTGTTTAGTCCAGTTAAATAAAGGAGATCGATGGATTTACTCAGTCGGCACTTTATTTACTTTGCAAAGTAAAGGAGAACAATTCATTCACATTCACAGCATGATGGTCTGCCAAGTTCTGACCTTAGACAAAGTTGTTCCCTTACTTTTAAGGCAGAGTCAAAACAATAACAGACACTTTGGTTAAACGGTTACCTAAAAAACTATGTGGTTTTGTTATGGAAAAAAGGTATGTCTTGTCTATAACCATCTTCCACTCAGACATTTTGTGGCCTTGCAAGTGAGACAAACTAGCTAAGAAAAAAACATTTTTAGAGAGTACATAGCATACATCAATATACTGAGAAGGAAAGAACAAAAATAAAATTTTCCGACAACAAAAGGATAATCTGAAGTTTTTGCTTTTTTTTTCTATGTATTCCAATTAATCATAGAATAAGTTTAGGTAAATAGGTGAATATTCTTTAGAGGATTACTGTTTTTAAGCAGTTTCTCAATAAATCATAAAAATTAAAGATAAAATCACTGAACACTAAAATCATTGTTTGCTATAGCCATAATTACAAGCTATATTTTATAATAATAGTGATAATAAATAGATATTTTACAATGGTTCTTGGCAGGTCTAAGTCAGGGGCTGAGGTTTAACTAAGGGAAAGGGAAACAAAATGATCTTACTTTAAACCTCAGCACATATGTTAAAACAAAGCATGTGGTTGTTTTACAATTGAATTGTTCCAAGAACACATGTTTAGAAGAAACATGTGATAGAGGATGTTCAGGCCTCCTTCACAACCCGTCCGTTGCATGACCTGTATCTGGAACGATCTTTAGCAAGAGTTAATAAACGATGAATCACACATTATACATCATAATAGTTCATTAATACACAACCCATGAAACACAAACGGAGTATAAATAAAATATTTCTAACAGTTCTGTTCATATAAACTAATAGCCACTGCACAAAAACGGATGCAGAAATATTGAGAGTGACCAGACCGGAGCTCCTCCTAGTCGACCCGTTAGTGCAGAACCAGCTGAGACTCCGCTGTCAATTTTTTTATGGTTTAGCTCCGTGGACTAACTTGCTTTTTTCTGATTGTTTTTTTTCTTAACAGAACAGAACCGTGTTTATCAGGAAGACGTTCCAACTGAGCCCGAAAGGTTCCTCAGTGTGGATTCAAAGAAACCAGGGTTTCTGCAGATTAAAGAGGAGCAGGAAGAAGTGGGCTCCCAGCAGTCCGGAGACTCGAATGAACCCAAACCCTTTGTTTGTAAGACCTGTGGCAAAAAGTTCTCCAACATGTTGCTGCTGCAAGACCACCGAGACACGCACCAGAACGAGAAGCCTTATTCCTGTGAGTTGTGTACGCGGCGCTTCGCCCGGCAGTACACTGCCTTCCGCCATATGATTACGCACACCGGTGAGAAGCCTTTCTCCTGTAAGATCTGCGGGGAAAAGTTCGGCTTGAACAGTGACCTGCTGCGCCACCTGAGGCGGCACACGGGGGAGAAGCCTTTCTCCTGCCACATCTGCAACAAGACCTTCAGACAGAGCAACAACCTGACCTGTCACCTCAGAACTCACACAGGGGAAAAGCCCTAGCCCTGCAGCGTGTGTGGGAAGGGCTTCGTCAGGAGGAGCTGTATGAACATCCACATGAGGGTTCACACAGGAGAGAAGCCGTTTACCTGCAAAGTGTGTCACAAAACCTTCAGTCGATGGAATGGGCTAAGCTACCACATGAGGACACACACGGGGGAGAAGCCGTATTGCTGCAAACTGTGTGGGAAAACCTTCAGACAATCCAGCCACTTGCAGCGCCACAAGAAGCACTGCCAAAGGGTCTGATCTGCAGAATGAAAACATCTGGTTTTCTGATCCTGTGCTGAATGAGTTAAACTAAACTGGACCTTAAAGCGGCTCTTCTGGGCCCATTGATACCAGGAGAACATCGGACACTTCGTTAACCTACTGCAGGTGGCCCTTCTATCGGTAGCAACAGCGTTAGCATATTTAACGCTTGTCATGTCAAAAAAGAAGCACAGGAGAAAAGAGGAGTGAACTTGTGTTGGGGGTTGGGCCTTCCTATGATTAAAACACCTGCACACCCATGTGTGGCAGTTTTGACAGACAAAGGAAGAGGCTGGCTCCTGGCAAGCATGTTTAAGCTCATGGTTTAATCACCAGATACACAACTGGTAAGAAGAAAATAAAGTTAGCTATTATTATTATATTGTTTATTGAAAAAAAAAAGTTGAGGTTGAGTTAAAAGATATTGCAGTATGGCTCGTGGCCTGGTAATATTCAGTTTGTTTGTGCTTATGGGTGAGCCACAGTGGAAAATCTTTGTTTTGAACTAATTCAGTTTCTGTTGGTCAAATTGTTTGTTTTAAACTAATACTCTTCTGCTTGTCAATTTGTTTGAAAGGTTTTCAACCTAAATCCCAATCCTAGATCCCAAATAAAAAGCAAAAATGGAAAAGGATTTGAGTTGTGCCTAGCGTCCTTCTTGGTGATGACCAGCCGTTTTCAAGTTTGGGGAGGAGCTGAAGCTAGAAACCCCCCATAACTTGACAACACCACCTCATGTATGCTAGCTGATGTTCAGAGGACAGCAACACACAGTGGGACATATGGAAAGTCTGTTTATCGTATAGTGATGTAGGATCTACTTTGTTTTAGCTACTCAGGTGACGTCTACTCGTGATGAACATCCAACAAACTTTAACAATCTGTCTTCCAATAAGAGATGACTTCATGTTCATTCATTTCCTGCTGGGTTTTTTAGGCTCCAAATATCCAGTGCAGGGTCAAATGATTTGAATGCTTGGAGTGGGGTATATGTTTAAGAGAGGCTTTAAGGTACCGTTAGCTGACATAAGCTAGCATTAGCTTTTAGGGGTTACCCTAGCTAGCTACATTATATACGGTCAAAAGTAAGCCAGTATGATCTGATAGTAGTCAGCAGCTGTAACTATTACTGGGAATTTGTAACTATCTAATAACAAATATAATTGCAGGGCTCGATGTTAACCATCGCCCGATCTCACTGGGCAAGTAGTTTTTATTGTCGGGAGAGTACAAATTTCATTGCATTTGCCGGCCGGGCAAGTGCAATGATCGCAAAAAAAGAATTATCACTCAAAATTACTTTAAAATCACAGACATTCGATGAAAACGACCCAGAAGCATTGCCGGCGCCATTTTTGTTGTTTTGTACACATTCTCGCGTGATTTGAAAAAGCCGGGGGATTTTCCGCCAAATGGCGTGATTTTTGTCCACCTAGCAGTAATTTTGATATAGTTACCAAAACGACAAACAAGCTAGAAAGCGCTTTCATACGGCAGTCTTCTGTACAGTGATGCAGGTCATGCATTAAAAAATGTTCATTACATTTTTTCTCTCAGACATTGGAGAGGTTCATTTAAATGTTATAGAGCTAAACATGTTAAATTGGTGACCTGTTATGTTATTATTATTGTCTTATTGCTGCATTTATTTTGTCAGGGAAAACTAATCCTGAGTCAGTTAAAAGTCAGGGAATTCTGAAATGATGTCAGACTGTGGAAACCCTGAATAAAATAACTATGTATAATGATTCTCTAGAAAAGTCACATTATATTAATAGTATTATCTTGAATAAACATACCGTGACTCTAAAATAAAAGTTATTCATTTTTGACAGTGACTTCTGTCTTGTAATTTATTTTAAGTTTTTAACCTGTCAAGTTTTTTTTAGATTTTTAATATTACAATTTATATTTTTCCAAGCACACAACAGTTTAAAGCAAAGTTTAGTTTGAAAAGAATCTGCAGGAAGGATTGAAAAGCATGTTAACACGGTAATGTAGGCTTGAGTTCATTATCTGACGCATGCAGATACACACCAGGAACCTGGAAACTTTAAAAATACTGAATTACAAAAAACATTTAAAAAACAAACATGTTTCATTGATCTATTTACAAAAATGAATATTAGGAACTACACTCACCGGCCACTTTATTAGGTACACCTGTCCAACTGCTCGTTAACACTTAATTTCTAAGCAGCCAATCACATGGCGGCAACTCAGTGCATTTAGGCATGCAGACATGGTCAAGACAACCTCCTGCAGTTCAAACCGAGCATCACTATGGGGAAGAAAGGTGATTTGAGTGACTTTGAACGTGGCATGATTGTTGGTGCCAGAAGGGCTGGTCTGAGTATTTCAGAAACTGCTGAGCTACTGGGATTTTCACGCACAACCATCTCTAGGGTTTACAGAGAATGGTCCGAAAAAGAAAAAACATCCAGTGAGCGGCAGTTCTGTGGGCGGAAATGCCTTGTTGATGCCAGAGGTCAGAGGAGAATGGCCAGACTGGTTGGAGCTGATAGAAGGGCAACAGTGACTCAAATAACCACCCGTTACAACCAAGGTGGGCAGAAGAGCATCTCTGAACGCACACGTCGACGTACGTCGCACTTTGAGGCAGATGGGCTACAGCAGCAGAAGACCACACCGGGTGCCACTCCTTTCAGCTAAGAACAGGAAACTGAGGCTACAATTTGCACAAGCTCATCGAAATTGGACAATGGAAGATTGGAAAAACGTTTCCTGGTCTGAGGAGTCTTGATTTCTGCTGCGACATTCGGATGTAGGGTCAGAATTTGGCGTCTACAACATGAAAGCATGGATCCATCCTGCCTTGTATCAACGGTTCAGGCTGGTGGTGGTGGTGTCATGGTGTGGGGAATATTTTCTTGGCACTCTTTGGGCCCCTTGGTACCAATTGAGCATCGTTGCAACGCCACAGCCTACCTGAGTATTGTTGCTGACCATGTCCATCCCTTTATGACCACAATGTACCCAACTTCTGATGGCTACTTTCAGCAGGATAATGCGCCATGTCATAAAGCTGGAATCATCTCAGACTGGTTTCTTGAACATGACAATGAGTTCACTGTACTCAAATGGCCTCCACAGTCACCAGATCTCAATCCAATAGAGCATCTTTGGGATGTGGTGGAACGGGAGATTCGCATCATGGATGTGCAGCCGACAAATCTGTGGCAACTGTGTGATGCCATCATGTCAATATGGACCAAACTCCCTGAGGAATGCTTCCAGCACCTTGTTGAATCTATGCCACGAAGAATTCAGGCAGTTCTGAAGGCAAAAGGGGGTCCAACCCGTTACTAGCATGGGGTACCTAATAAAGTGGCCGGTGAGTGTATATTTATCAAACATTTTACTGGGCAAATAAAAATTGTTTCTGGGCAAATGAAATGTGAAAGTCAATCCTTAACGTCAACCCCTGAAGTGTAATACGTTACATCATTCTGTTATTTACATCTATTTTTGGTTTATTCCGGTCTGAAACTGGATTGCTAGTTTAAAAGAAGTTTTGTAGCCGTTAGCTAATAAAGTAATGGTACTCAAGGACAATGAAAAATGCATACTCTGTTAAATCAGTCTTTGATTATATCAATCTTTAGCAGTTAATGAGAATCTATCTAAATCTATCCAAACACGTTTAGACAAACACAATTTAGAATCTAAATTGTGAAATCTTTTTTTTTTTTTAAACACAGCCTTACTCATTACATCGACCCCCAGTTTCTGTGCCGCTAGATAATCGTACCTCTGCTATCAAACTAAAAATGTTGTAAATGGAGAGAGTGAAAGGCTCTGTGAGCTGGTCGGGAGTGAAGTGCTTAATTTTTATTTAAGGAGATGCTATCAAAACGAGTCGCTCTCAGGCCCCGTCCACACGAAGTCAAAACGAACATGAAACGCTAATATTTTCCAGAACGTTTGTCGTAAAGACGGAGAAGTAAAATAAATGTGATCGTCCACACGAATGCATGAAAACGCTGCGAAATGTATGCCAGGCCTGTAAGTGGCGCTGTCGTGCCAAAGCAAAAATAGGTGACGAAATGTTGGGCATGCGCACTGATATTTATAAATGGTTGCCCTGCGGGTCCATTTTCGTGGTTCAGTCAAATTCAGGTGCTGAACTATGTCGTCGATATTGCTCTGTTCTTCCTGGAGATATTCCAGAAGAAGAAGATTCTGTTGTAAGCCCGACAGCAGGGTGAGTAGCATGAGCAGCAACCATTCAACACAGTACGGCGCCATTGTTGTTGTGATACTGTGTCGCGCATGCGTGTTTAGAGGCGACGCTATGACGCATGCATGTAAAAAAAAAAATGCGGTTAGAGCTTAAAGATGGAAACCCGAAAACGGCGTTTCAAAATCTTCCCACTCTGAAGGCTGAATAAAAAAAAGATTGTTTACAGACCCCTGAAACGCCGGCTTCGTATGGATGAGAGGCTGGTTTGGTGAAAAATGTGTGCGTTTAGGCCAGGGTTTGGCTTCGTGTGGACGGGGCCTCAGACATCAGTACAGCATTGGAAAAAAGGAGCAACATGAGGAAGGATTCAGATCAAAACATCCAAGACTGGAACAGATTGGTGGAAATGAGAAAAGAAAGATTTAAAGCCTTTAAGTGAAGCAGCATCTAGTTGTTATTATCTGAAGCTCAACCTTCAACACTAGGGCTGGGTATTGTTCAAAAATGTTCGGTTCCGGTACCAATACCGATACCTTCACTTCGATACCGGTTCCTGAACGATACTTTTTTCGATACCAGTTTTATAATATCAGTTCGAAAAAAAAGAAAATTACACAACATAAAAAGTACAAATCTCTGAAGAGATAAAAATTATCTGAAGCTCAACCTTCAACACAAAGAAAAGAAAATCCCAAAACTGATTGGAGATTAAAATGTTAGGATTTAAAAGGAAGCTTCCCCACATGATGACACATTTCCTTTTATCTCAGTGAAGAATGGACTAATTTCAGCAGTAAATGTCGTTTCCATTGATACGCTGCATGGAATCTGTGGGGAAATACGGATCTGATCCATCAGCTGTCTCAGGTCTAGAGTACATCGTAGGAACACTTCAGCTGTGAGGAACAGGATCTAGAGCCCCAGGATGATGCAGCTGATGCTCATCTAGAGTTTCTCCCAGCAGATGTTTTCCTCTCAGCGGGCTGCTGAACTGTCGTCCTGTAGCAGGTCTACTATCTCTGCTTCCTCACAGCTCTTTGGTCTGATGATGATGGACAGGTTGGAGTCTAAGTGGACAGGTGTCCTTTATTCAAGTAACGTGTTTCCAGCAGGTGGAGTTAATGCAGGTGAAGAGTGGAGGACAGGTTAGTGACCCCAAGATAATTTCATTCCATAAAGGAAGAATAAGGAAAGAGCACAGTGGGATTTTTCTGGTTTTAGATTCAGATTCAGTTAAAGTGTTTCTGTGATGAAGTTGAAGACCTTCATTCTCTTTAGAGGTCTGATTATTTCTGCTCCCATAGCTCCCAGTTTATTCTGGATCAGTGGAAAATAAACTATCAGCCATAAAGCTGGTCTGTCTCTGCACCTGATGGGCTACATGGTTTCTTTTGTTATTACCTACAGAGCTCAGTGGAACCAGCTGAAGGTTCAGCAGATGGTCGGTTCCTGCAGATGTGATCTGATGTAGAAATAAACTAGTTCTAACTTGGTCTTTGAGGGAGACGAGTTGAAATGATGACAGATGGAGGCAGAGGTGATGAAGTCTGGGTTTGGACTTTGAATTATATCTTTCAATTATACCAAATTCAAACATTTGGTCAAAGCTTTATTAGAAATTCCTGTAAATAAACATTGTCAGTCTTTTGATTAAAAAGAAAAATAAAGATAGAAGCAAAATAGTGCAGAATAATCTAATTATAATAAAGGACAAAAATTCAGGATCTGAGCAGAGCTTTAAAATTAATAAAGGTTTTAAACTTGAGTGTGCTGACCTCTAGTGGTGAACTGGCATCATGCAGATCATGCAGCCAATTTCATTGTTTTGTTCCCTTTTTTAATTAAAAATAAGCTTTAGATACACAGATTTAAAAAATCTTGTAATTCTTCATAAGTTTTACTTGTCATAAATGTCATGGTTTTAACATACTTAGGAAGTTTGTTGCCAAGATTGTGTCTAAACAAAAACTAAGCAAATAACTAAACAAATGATCAATAAACAAATGTATTCTTCTGTATCTAGTAATAAAGTAAACAGGATTTCTATATATCATTCTTGTGTTCAGCCTGTTGATATCAGACAGGACATCTCTGACCTCAAAGAAGGAACAACAGCTGCTGTCAGTGGACTCTTTCTGAGTCCAAATCTGTTCCCGGCGTTGTGAGCATTAGCTGTGTCTCACTCATCTGGGAACGTTATGAGGCCTGTGGGAGTCTTATTTTCAGTTTCTGTATCAGAGATGGGGAGTTAGGGACGGGATTCGAGTCACAATTAAGTTCCATATTTAATATGCTGGTGAAGATTCTCAGTCATCCAGGTCATAGTCATTTCATAAAAGTTTGAAAAACAATCCACTAGACTTTGTTTCCAAGGTTTGAAGACGTTTTGCTTTCCTCCAGGAAGCTTTCTCAATTCAAAATGTCTGGATTCGCAGTGAGGTTGAGGTTTAAACATGCAAACTGAAACTGACGAGCCGGTCGTTTGGTCCCATTGTTAGCCTGTAATATCTGAAACCTGTCTATGATTCTGAAGGTCGGTCGTTAAAGGGGGGGATTGTTCAGAGAACAGTATCCGAGCTTGGTTCAGACAGATCAGCTACTTTGTTCCAGAAGAGGAGACGATCTCGGAGGGGGCTTGTGGATTGGAAAGTAGGCTAGAGACCAAACGGTGGAGAGCGGGCAGGCAGACGGAGTAACAGCAGAGCCAACTGAGTCAGACCATCAGGGGGTGAATGGTCGTCCAGCTGCTCCTTATATGTGCTGCACCAGATGAAACACAGGTGTGCCACCTGTCGGGTTGGCACGCCACCTGTCGGGTTGGCACGCCCTCCAAATTAATTTTGAATTGTGGTTCAATAGAAATATTAATAATAAACAAACAAAACAAGTAAGCCAACACCATGGAGTTCATAAACTAAAATTTTGAGCATTACTTTGAGTGAATCACTTCAATCAGGTGTTTTCTTCAATGTTTAGCCAGATTTCTACTCCTGTTGGTGAAATATTCTAGACCAATGTGCTCTAAGGTGTCTGGGAATGTTTGTTAAATCACTGTTTATAAAAACACAATTCAAGAATCACTATTTTAATCCATCAAATTATAATTTTGTATGTTTTTATGTATATTTTTTCTAGTTTCTTATTAGAATTGCTGTTGTGAATTTATCCTTTCTTTATCGGGAGTGTGTAACTTTCAAGCACAACTGTATATATTTGCCTTGTTAAATAGGATCTATTTTAGGATTGCCAGTCCAAAGAGGGAGCGGTGTCTAAGGGGAAGGAGAGGAGCAAGGTGGAAGGTCAGGTAAAGCAAGCTAAGTTTTGGTACAGCCCTTCTTAGAAGACAAAAACCTCAGATATGATGTGTTGGTAAATGATTGAGGCAGTTATTGGCAGAAGGCAAGTTTCACAAATGTAGAAAATGTATGTAGAAAACCGTGAAATGTTCTACTTAAGGTTTTTAATCCTATAAATGCGGTTCAACCAGCTGCCCTTCTCCCTTACCAAGATGGCTGCAGCGCTGACGCATCCGTCCGGAAGTTGTCGCCCTAAGGTCCCCCGGAAGTAGCGCTGAGCAGTTGTTAGCAGCTAGCTTGCTTTGTGGACCGTCCGGTCGGATCTCAGGCCAGTTTGGATCAGCAGCTGCAGGAATGGGTTCAGTTCTTCCTCTCAGAGACTTTATCAGGCAGAGACTGGATGCTGCTGCGGAGGAGATCTTCTCCGAGGTGGAGAAAACCATCATCCGCCTGGAGGAGGAGCTGGCCGCCCAGAGCAAGCTGCTAGCTGTGTGCCTGAAGCCGCAGGTCAGGCTGCAGAGGCTCGGTAGGTCTGATGTTCATCTGCATCTCTGGAGGTTCCTCTCACTTAGATCCACATTACTAGATGTTCCCACTGTAGAAACACACCAGACTAACCTCCCAATCAATGAGGGCTCAGATTCATGTGGGTTTAATGACTGTTATTATCAGCAGGGCCGGATGTGGGAGAATATGGGCCCCTGGGCTGCAGATGTGGAGCAGAAGGTTCCTCTGTAGCAAAGGTGTAGGGTGGGGGGGTTCTGAGGGTGGGGGCAGATGGACCTACAGTTACTCCACCCGAATGCTTTCATCAGGTTTTTGTATTTTCTAAAATTGAATTCTTTCCTGTTGTTGAGAACACAAGGAACCACAATACACTGATATTTATGTTTAAAGATGTTAGAGAGATGCTTTTAGTGCATTATGTATGTAATGGGTTTTAGAAGATGTAGATTAAATTCTACTAAAATATGTTTCATAGTTATTTGTGATGAGTGGTGTTTGGCGCCCCCTACTGGTTGGCCTATAAATACTGGGAACGGCTGACAATTCCTCAGAATGTGTTTGGCCCCCAGCTGTGGTGAGTGCTCCGGTCTGGCTATCTTCTTTGTAGAGTTGGGTATCCGAGGGATTGCTGGACTTTTTATTGCATTCCAGCTGTTGGTGAACCAGAGGGGAGGCTAACCAGAGGATTTGTTTTTCTCTACCATTCATTACAGTAAATCTTTTTTTTTAAACCCAACTGTCTGGCATCTGATCTGTGCATGACAGGATGGCTAACAGAGGAGCTGTGACGTATATATACAGCCCAAAAACATTGATGTATAAAAAAATAACCAATAACAGCCGATTCTGATGCCAAAATCGATAAATCCTATGCATCACTAGTAAAACAATTTAAATTCCATCCATCCAGAAAAATCTGGATATGCTAGATTTTAATTATAGAATAGCGTATTTTTTTTCTTGAACATGGATATATATTTTATTGCATGTTGCATATCCCAGTAAATCTGTTTCTCCTTTAAATCTGCAGCTCTCCCTGTTTCTCTCCGTTTAAAAAGATTTATGAACCTCTTTACTAATATAATGATGCTAGAAACTACATTTCTAGATCTGTAGAAGCTCTGCAGTCTGATTCTCTGTTCAATAAGAAAACATGTTAACCTGGAACTGGGAGTCATGGTCCTCCAGTGTTTCCCACAGGATTTCAGGAGACAGTGGTGGGAGAGTCTCTGACCCTCGGGGGTTTTCATGTGTGCACATTTTTAAGCGTGGTGTATCCCACCTAAAGGGGAACGCCGTTTTTTTACATTGGGCTTTGTGTCATTTGGAGCCGTTCTGAAGATATTCCGTTAGGTTATATCCAGTAACGTCTTCCTCTGGGCAACGACTTGAAGGCACAAACTAAACTGTTCATCATTTATTCTTTATGGTACGCCAGCATTCAGAACATGGAGGCCAATCACTGTCCCCCAGACATCCGTGGTTATATTTTTTATATGTCCTTTGAGAAGGCCAGATTTTTTAACTAGAAAAGAAAATATAATACTAACTTGCATAAACTTATAATCTGTTGCCATTTTTAGCTGAAAAAGCTCCTTATATCTAACAAACAGATTTTTCGGTGGCATCTCTAATTATTTTAACCAACTTGTCTCCTAACTTTTACTTAAACATCAAACTAGCTGCTGGTTAATAATCACTGAGTGCTGCTGTGTCTTTCCTCCACCCATGTAGCTACTCTCTAGGCAGTGAAATGCGACTACAAATCAGATGACTCAAAGTGACAGATCTGATGATGTCACACCGAGAGGCGGGACATGGGAGCAGCAGGAAGAGAGGAAAAAGATACTGATAGTTGCACCCAACGTCTGTTACCTTAGGAACTGAGCGGGAAAAGGAAAAAAACTGGAAATTATTGGTGTGGACATGTCCCCACCAACTCTGGCCTAGTGTGGACATGTCCCCACCAACTCTGGCCTAGAGTGGACATGTCCCCACCAACTCTGGCCTGGTGTGGACATGTCCCCACCAACTCTGGCCTGGTGTGGACATGTCCCCACCAACTCTGGCCTGGTGTGGACATGTCCCCACCAACTCTGGCCTAGAGTGGACATGTCCCCACCAACTCTGGCCTGGTGTGGACATGTCCCCACCAACTCTGGCCTAGTGTGGACATGTCCCCACCAACTCTGGCCTGGTGTGGACATGTCCCCACCAACTCTGGCATAGAGTGGACATGTCTCCGACAACTCTGGCCTGGTGTGGACATGTCCCCGCCAACTCTGGCCTAGAGTGGACATGTCTCCGCCAACTCTGGCCTGGTGTGGACATTTCCCCACCAACTCTGGCCTGGTGTGGACATGTCCCCACCAACTCTGGCCTAGAGTGGACATGTCCCCACCAACTCTGGCCTAGAGTGGACATGTCCCCACCAAATCTGGCCTAGAGTGGACATGTCCCCACCAACTCTGGCCTAGAGTGGACATGTCCCCACCAACTCTGGCCTGGTGTGGACATGTCCCCGCCAACTCTGGCCTGGTGTGGACATGTCCCCGCCAACTCTGGCCTGGTGTGGACATTTCCCCGCCAACTCTGGCCTAGAGTGGACATGTCTCTGCCAACTCTGGTCTGGACATGTCTCCGCCAACTCTGGCCTAGAGTGGACATGTCCCCACCAACTCTGGCCTAGAGTGGACATGTCCCCACCAACTCTGGCCTGGTGTGGACATGTCCCCGCCAACTCTGGCCTGGTGTGGATATTTCCCCGCCAACTCTGGCCTAGAGTGGACATGTCTCCGCCAACTCTGGTCTGGACATGTCTCTGCCAACTCTGGCCTAGAGTGGACATGTCCCCACCAACTCTGGCCTGGTGTGGACATGTCCCCGCCAACTCTGGCCTGGTGTGGACATGTCCCCGCCAACTCTGGCCTGGTGTGGACATGTCCCCGCCAACTCTGGCCTGGTGTGGACATGTCCCCGCCAACTCTGGCCTGGTGGGGACATGTCCCCGCCAACTCTGGCCTAGAGTGGACATGTCCCCGCCAACTCTGGCCTAGAGTGGACATGTCCCCACCAACTCTGGCCTGGTGTGGACATGTCACCACCAACTCTGGCCTGGTGTGGACATGTCCCCACCAACTCTGGCCTGGTGTGGACATGTCCCCACCAACTCTGGCCTGGTCTGAACTCCTTCACAGTAGCTGAAACAGGAGCTTTACCGATCTCTTCCTGTTTGTACCTCACACTGACCTCGTAGCGTTAGCTTAGCATGTAGCATCTCTCAGGGTTTCGTTTCATCTTGTCCGACTGCTTCATAGAAAAGGCTCCATCGAACAGCTGGCGCTGAAGATAGATTCTGATTTCCTAGATCTATTTATTCATGAAGGCCTGATTGAATCTGATTCAGGATTTGATTTGATTTGTTTATGATTTAGTCCAGAATATCAAGCTGTTCAAGCAGTTTTCCTTGGATGTAGAAAATGTAATTTTTAGTTAATTTTTTTATTTAAGATGAGAAAACACAGAATTGATACTTTGAATAAAGTCAAACCAGAGAGCATGCTGGGTAAATAAAATGGCTACAAACACCCTGCTCAGTGAAGACATTCACTTTGATTCCTTTGTCTCACAAATGTTAAAATAAAGGATCATTTCAGGGGTTTTATGAATCACTGTCGGGTCAATTAAAGGAAAATCCATTAAAATCAATTTATTTATTCTTTCGTCTTTTTTTTCTGGCTTTACTGGACGTGTGGAGACTACACGATCCAGCATTATTATGGGATGGCTGTGAATGGAAATGGGTCAAATTCTTATAGTTGAATACGTCATTGTTTCCTCTTAAGCCCACGCTGCTCCCCAGGCGCCGCACAGTGGCAGTCTACTGCTCCCCAAGGGGATGTTTTAAGATGCAGAAGTGAATTCCTCCATTGGGAGATTAATAAAGTTCAATTATTATGTTCGAGTCGATCATTCGGACCGTCTCCAGTCCTTTCGTTTCATCCTGTCTTCTCCATTTTCTCCAGCTTAAAATCCTGTTTCCTGTTTCTTCGCTTAATCTTATTTTCCAGCAGCAACAGTTTTATTTTCTGTGTTTAAATGTTTTTGATGATCTCCAGATGTGATTGTTATTATTTTAGGTTTTCCTGGTTAGAAATCAGAATCGGCTTCAATGTAAAGCCTCTTTCCCAATGAAAATATGTTTTTTAAACATGTGTCGACTCGCTAACAATCGGCATCTGGCTCCCTTCCCATTGGCAATAAAAGCTGATCTAACCCCTTGCTGGCAGCTCCGTGGCCTCTGACCCCCTACAGCTGCATGTGTGGTGACACCAACACGTGGGTTAGCATTGATGATGTCACCAGTGTGACGGAAACCAGGAAAGTAAACATTGGAGAGCAACATGGAAGGAAGCCACGGCGTAGTCAGTGTTATTTATTGTTTCGCTCTATTATCTGTCTGAATACTCCTCACCAGAGCTGCTCCATGTTTATTAGGGATGTAACGATATCAAAATCTCACGGTACGATACAATTTCAATATTGACCTCACAGTACGATATTTATTGCGATATTGTGGAAAAGCTCACGGTACTGTTAAATAACTCACCATAGTGTTTGTGACGATAATAGCAAAAAAATACAGACATTTTTTCAGCTTTTTCCAGTCAACAGGCAAATTATTGTTGTATTTATGGATCATGACAACATAAAACGCTGATCACATAGTGCTTTTAAAGTGCAAGTTGTAGTCAGGAACATCAATATTCTGTTCATTCTTTTGTGCAATGTTCAAGTTAAGAAGCAACCAGAACAATTGTAAACAATAGGGAATTCCCTTTAGGTGCTTGCATATAGTCCATTGTCTGTCCACCACCTTCTCTTCTTTTGCGTTTTTTGACACGGCGAAAAAAAAAAAGTTTCCAGACATCTGACTTAAAAGCTGCAGGGGCGGGCACAATCTCAACCTCGGGGTTGTTTTCATCCTTACAAGTATCGCTGTCAGCCATGCTAGCTTGCTGCGAGCTTGTGTGGACAGCGTGCAATCTGCGTGCAATCCTATTGGCTTAAGGTTGGTATGACGACGCAGCGCAAAGGATCATGGTCTATGCAGTTCAAGATTTTTTCCCGCGGGACTGTGTTTATTCCTCTTGCTTTTTGATGGACACCTGCCCTTTTATTATTGTAACCCAACCACAACGATATCGAGACGCGTTTACCACCGCGATAGCAGATAATGTCAATATCGTTACATCCCTAATGTTTATCGGATGGAAACAGAGTGTTTCTGCTTGTTAGATCAGACCGACTGGCCAGTGGGAAAGGGGTATGAGATGGAAGTTTCATCCACATCTTCATTTGTCAGGTTCATCACTGTCTTCCTCAGAGTCCAGCTAGGTGCCTCCCTCCTCATCCTCATTCAGCTCCATGTTTATCAAATGGTAACAGAGTTGTTTCTGCTTGTTAGATAGGAACCAACTGGCGTAGTGTGTTGGCATCTGTACGTTGCATACAATGGTGTCAAGTAATTAAGCGGGTAACCCTGGCTCTGGTGTTCCCACAGAATTCCGATCAGAGCCGAGACGATTTCAATCCATGTCGCTTGCCGAGTTGTTTGACCCGGATAGACAATTAATCGTGAGGTGTTCCCACTGCCACTAAATGCCGATTGTTCCCGGTTTTAAACAGGTGTTTTCAGCCGGTGGGAAAGGGGTATTGGAATCCTTCCCCTCAAAATAAAACACAGATTTTAATTGGGGTCCACAGTAGAAGAAGAAATGCCTTCATCGTCCCGCAGTGGGGAAACTGATTGGACTGAGAAACAAACAAGCAGACAATCGATGATACACTGAAAGACGTAGAAAGAACAAAGCGGTGAAAGAAATTAGGCCTTATTATTGATAACAGAATATTCAGGTTAAAATGTCCTGACGGCCTTGAAACGAGTCCATGGAGAGTTCCTGAGCTGCTCGCCCTCAGACTTTCAAAACTCTACATCTAGAGTTTTGAATTCTAGAGTTCTGAACTCTACATCTAGAGTTCTGCTCTTCTCTGTATAATGCCACATAAAGGCAATGTTCGAATTCCTGGGCTGCATCCTCCAAGGACGCGGTCTACCTGGACTGGGTCCTTCAAAGTCCGTGAAAAAAAGGAGACCGGAAGAGTTTGGGCTGTGAATCCGAACAGGTCTACCTTTCGGCAGGTTTTACCGCCGTATGCTATGTTTCTTAGCAACCGTGATAGTTGACGCACAAAGCAGGAACAAATAAAATCAAATGTAATGATAGAAACCTTAGTCAGTTAAATATAAATAATATGCTGCTGTCATTTGGCACATCTCTTTTCAAATATCCATTATTGTAAAAATGTCCATAGCTGGATATTGGTTATTTATTCTCCAGTTTTATATTGTTAAAACACTTTACAGGATTTTATTGTTTATATTTTAACTCTTCCCTATTATGTTATTCTTAGACATTTTTCTAAGGTCCACATTTGTGTGACCATTTTCAATAATCTTTCTGCTGCTGTAAATTTGCCCATTGTGGGACAATAAAGGGATTTTCTATTCTATAAAAAGGGATAGAAATATATAAGTAAATCTAAACAATGTATGTATAAATAATATATCTGCAAAATCTCTAATATTCCACAAAAAATGTCTTAGTTAAGCAAATTGTGCAAAACGGCAATAAAAGAAATTAAACTCCTATCAGATTTATAGTCCCCACCCTGCAGATATATTAGAAGCTTTAGCCAAACCCATTTACACAGTAACAGATAAAAACCTTTAGATAAATCAAACATTACCGCCACATATCTGACTCTATAACCATTAAAACAACTATTTTCATTAACCTCAGACGGAACTATTCACTGACTGGATTATATTAAACTGAACTTCCGATATTCACCACTGATCACGGAGCAGCCGGCTTTCTTGGTCTCGCAATGAATCCTGGGATATCCAAGGATAGCGAGGATACATCGGACCCACCCTTCAAATCGGGCAAAAAGAAGGACGCATTTTAAGGTCGCATAATGAGGACTGTTGGAATCCGAACAGACCTCGGCGCGGCGCTATGACGTAATCGTCCTTCGAATCTGGCCTTCGGAGGACGCGTCCTAGGAATTTGAACAGAGCAAAAGTTGGTGCTTTAGGCGGTTCGGGTCTCAGAAACTAGAGGTCCGGTGCCACTCAGCAAACCCACGTTACTGCCACTCTATGGCGGGAGGTGTTACTGGCAGGTTCTGATACTGTTTTGTTGGTGGAACTGGACTCTGTCTGTTTGGACTGAACTCATCATTGTTCTGTATGAACCCATCAGTCAGAACCAGATTCAGTTATCAGAACACAGACTAATGCTGGTGTTGCATTGTTGGTGGTTCTGAAGTGTAGAACATCTTTTGGATCGCCATGATCATGATGATATTTTCTGTCTCCTCAGGACTTCCTCCCAGACGGGTTTATAAGGAAGAGGTTCTGACCGACTACGGGAGTCTTTGTGTTCAGGACAAGGTGGAACCAGAACCTCCACGCATCAAAGAGGAGGAAGTGGAGCTGTATCCCCCTGAGTTCACACAGAACCTCACAGAACCAGAACCTCCACGCATCAAAGAGGAGGAAGTGGAGCTGTATCCCCCTGACTTCACACAGAACGTCACAGAACCAGAACCTCCACGCATCAAAGAGGAGGAAGTGGAGCTGTACCCCCCTGAGTTCACACAGAACCTCACAGAACCAGAACCTCCACAGACCGAAGAGGCTCAGCAGCAGCCAGAACCTTTGCAGGGAGAAGAAGCTTTGGATGATCCAGAATCTCCTCGGAATGGAGATGAACAGTGTGGACCAGAACCTCTGCAAATGGGCCAGACCCTGGCTGAGCCAGACAGTCCGCAGATCATAGACGACCTGGACGAGTTAGGAACTTTTGACATCGAAGAGGCCCTGTCAGAACCAGGATGTCCACAGATTATAGACGACTTGGGCGAGTTGGAGTACCTGGACACAGAGGAGGACCTGGAGGAACCAGAACCCCTGGAATCAGAAGATGATCAGGAATCAGAAGACCCAGAATCTCCCCAGAATAAATCCAGAAAATTGGAGTTCTGGACCCGACATGACGATGAGAGTCCACTGCTTAGGAAGGAGTTTGATACCTTTGTGCCGCGACATAGAGAGTCCAATAGCGCAGAACCATCGGGGAGTTCTGACGATGACCTGGCAAATGTCCAAATACCAGGTACGAAACACTGCAATGGTCCGAATGACCCAACAGGTCTGGAACAGAGACTAGCCCACTGCCTTAATCTGAACCCATTTAATCTAGATTATTAAGGGCCTCACTGGGTCTGTTAAGTCCATATTTAGGTTCAGCTGTTGGTTCTTTTTTAGTTTGGACCGGCAAAATTATTTTGGGTTCTGAATCTCTAGGGCACAATTGTCAAACTTGTTCCAGAAAGGGCCGTGATGCTGCAAGTTTTCTTTCCAACCAAACAATAGCACACCAGACTCCATTCATATCAAGTCATCATGTTCAGATTGGACCCCCTTGATGATCCGATCTGACAGGAAATCTTATTGGACAAAGTAGTGGCGTTTATCTCTCATTGAGAGTCAGTGGAGATGATCGCACCCGACACGATTCTCTGCAGAGGGCTGCATAGTTCTGACTAAGGTAGACCCCAGGTCTGTTTCAGTCGGACTATGCAGCAATTCACCGGCAATTTCATGGGTCTGACAAGACGAGAGACATAATAAAAGCCCCATTTAAAAGTTACCTTTTACCATTTACACACCACACTAGCATGATTCCTCGCCTCCTAGTGGCAATCTATGGTACTACTTCTCTCTAGAAGTAAAACAAACCATCATGGTGGCGCCTGCAACATTTAGGAAGATTGCGGAGAGTCAGGCGAAGAAGGCAGCCTTTGGTGAATTACTTGACAGTCGTCTTCTAGGAAGTGGATACGACAAACGATAGTCTACTCAGGGCTTACAGACGCAAGAAACAACAACAGACGGTCAAGGTTCATCACACTGCGAACCAGAATCATCACTGGAAATTGTGTGGCACAGTAGGGAAGCTAGGATTTTTAAGAATGTCTGAAGTTTCCTGATTAAGAAGGCTGACTGTAAGGAGATGACGCGATCTGCTCATGCGCTCTTTATCTGTGAACCGAGCCAGAACTAAACCGCGCCGAGCCCTACTGATGAAGTAGTACCATGTTAGTACGGTTCGGTTGTGTCTGCCACGGTCCGGTTCAGTTCTGCGTACCATTTACACTCAACAGTTATCTTGGTTACCGTGCTCGGACCAATCTCAGCACGGTTTCAAAAGGGTAGAGTAAATGGGGCTAAAATGTGTCAATCTCAGGGAAAACTGTCAGGATTGGAGTCGTACAGCGAATATAAAGCAGGCGGGGCAGACTGGCACAAAAATCAAAGAAACATTTAAAAAAAGAATACCGTGGTAGGAGTTCAGGGGGACAGAAAACAGAAAAAGTAGTGATCCAGTTTGAACCTCTCAAAAACAAAACATCGAGGGGAAGAAAGAGCAGTTTATCACTCTGTCTGAGAAAAAAGAAAAAAACTTGAACAAACTTCACAGATCTCTCTCTGAGAATCGCCTCTCTGCCTCATCCAGCATACAAACCGCCCCACAGCCTTTATTGCTGTGTTTTCCTTTTCTTTTTATGTAGTTCCTGTGGTGTATTTAATATAGGCACAGAGTCATGAAGTAGGGGAAGCACCGTTTTGTTTTTTATAATCCTTCCAAGTCAAATGTGGGACAGTTTTCCAGTTCTTTGGGCACAGAGACCGAAGTAAACAAAAAACTCCACATATCTAGATCTGCTCAGCCTGCCTGGTCGAAGCCTCTCTATATACTTTCAGTGTGAATAAATGGGATTGGAGATTAAAAAGTCGTCACAATCGATGTGAGCCGGGCTTTAGCTTGTTGGTCAAACCATCAACTTTTTAGTTTGTTATTCTCACTTTAATTCCTATTCATCCATAATTATCATGATTGTTTAATAGGAAATGTAATAAATTTAATTGTTAGTTTTTCAACACTATTTTATTCCCACTGAATAACAAACATTTAAACAAACTGTTGATGAGAGCAGAAGTGGGTGTAGTGGAAGGGCGGGGCCTATCGTCAGTGCCAAACACCATACACTACACCAGACATGCTCCATGCTTTCCAGCATCCTTCTTTTTGGTTTTGTATTAAAAGTGTTGTGTGAAAAAAAGTTTTCAACTGTTTAGTCCAGTTAAATAAAGGAGATCGATGGATTTACTCAGTCGGCACTTTATTTACTTTGCAAAGTAAAGGAGAACAATTCATTCACATTCACAGCATGATGGTCTGCCAAGTTCTGACCTTAGACAAAGTTGTTCCCTTACTTTTAAGGCAGAGTCAAAACAATAACAGACAATTTGGTTAAACGGTTACCTAAAAAACTATGTGGTTTTGTTATGGAAAAAAGGTATGTCTTGTCTATAACCATCTTCCACTCAGACATTTTGTGGCCTTGCAAGTGAGACAAACTAGCTAAGAAAAAAACATTTTTAGAGAGTACATAGCATACATCAATATACTGAGAAGGAAAGAACAAAAATAAAATTTTCCGACAACAAAAGGATAATCTGAAGTTTTTGCATTTTTTTTCTATGTATTCCAATTAATCATAGAATAAGTTTAGGTAAATAGGTGAATATTCTTTAGAGGATTACTGTTTTTAAGCAGTTTCTCAATAAATCATAAAAATTAAAGATAAAATCACTGATCACTAAAATCATTGTTTGCTATAGCCATAATTACAAGCTATATTTTATAATAATAGTGATAATAGATATTTTACAATGGTTCTTGGCAGGTCTAAGTCAGGGGCTGAGGTTTAACTAAGGGAAAGGGAAACAAAATGATCTTACTTTAAACCTCAGCACATATGTTAAAACAAAGCATGTGGTTGTTTTACAATTGAATTGTTCCAAGAACACATGTTTAGAAGAAACATGTGATAGAGGATGTTCAGGCCTCCTTCACAACCCGTCCGTTGCATGACCTGTATCTGGAACGATCTTTAGCAAGAGTTAATAAACGATGAATCACACATTATACATCATAATAGTTCATTAATACACAACCCATGAAACACAAATGGAGTATAAATAAAATATTTCTAACAGTTCTGTTCATATAAACTAATAGCCACTGCACAAAAACGGATGCAGAAATATTGAGAGTGACCAGACCGGAGCTCCTCCTAGTCGACCTGTTAGTGCAGAACCAACTGAGACTCCGCTGTCAATTTTTTATGGTTTAGCTCCGTGGACTAACTTACTTTTTTCTGATTTTTTTTTTTTCTTAACAGAACAGAACCGTGTTTATCAGGAAGACGTTCCAACTGAGCCCGAAAGGTTCCTCAGTGTGGATTCAAAGAAACCAGGGTTTCTGCAGATTAAAGAGGAGCTGGAAGAAGTGGGCTCCCAGCAGACCGAAGACTCGAATGAACCCAAACCCTTTGTTTGTAAGACCTGTGGCAAAAAGTTCTCCAACATGTTGCTGCTGCAAGACCACCGAGACACGCACCAGAACGAGAAGCCTTACTCCTGTGAGCTCTGTACGCGGCGCTTCACCCGGCAGTACACTGCCTTCCGCCATATGATTACGCACACCGGTGAGAAGCCTTTCTCCTGTAAGATCTGCGGGGAAAAGTTCGGCTTGAACAGTCACCTGGTGCGCCACCTGAGGCGGCACACCGGTGAGAAGCCTTTCTCCTGCCACATCTGCAACAAGACCTTCAGACAGAGCAACAACCTGACCTGTCACCTCAGAACTCACACAGGGGAAAAGCCCTACCCCTGCAGCGTGTGTGGGAAGGGCTTCGTCACGAGGAGCTGTATGAACATCCACATGAGGATTCACACAGGAGAGAAGCCGTTTACCTGCAAAGTGTGTCACAAAACCTTCAGTCGAGGGGGGGGGCTGAGCTACCACATGAGGACGCACACGGGGGAGAAGCCGTATTGCTGCAAACTGTGTGGGAAAACCTTCAGACAATCCAGCCACTTGCTGTGCCACAAGAAGCGCTGCCAAAGGGTCTGACCTGCAGAATGAAAACATCTGGTTTTCTGATCCTGTGCTGAATGAGTTAAACTAAACTGGACCTTAAAGCGGCTCTTCTGGGCCCATTGATACCAGGAGAACATCGGACACTTCATTAACCTACTGCAGGTGGCCCTTCTATCGGTAGCAACAGCGTTAGCATATTTAACGCTTGTCATGTCAAAAAAGAAGCACAGGAGAAAAGAGGAGTGAACTTGTGTTGGGGGTTGGGCCTTCCTATGATTAAAACACCTGCACACCCATGTGTGGCAGTTTTGACAGACAAAGGAAGAGGCTGGCTCCTGGCAAGCATGTTTAAGCTCATGGTTTAATCACCAGATACACAACTGGTAAGAAGAAAGTAAAGTTAGCTATTATTATTATATTGTTTATTGAAAAAAAAAAAGTTGAGGTTGAGTTAAAAGATATTGCAGTATGGCTCGTGGCCTGGTAATATTCAGTTTGTTTGTGCTTATGGGTGAGCCACAGTGGAAAATTAATGTTTTGAACTAATTCAGTTTCTGTTGGTCAAATTGTTTGTTTTAAACTAATACTCTTCTGCTTGTCAATTTGTTTGAAAGGTTTTCAACCTAAATCCCAATCCTAGATCCCAAATAAAAAGCAAAAATGGAAAAGGATTTGAGTTGTGCCTAGCGTCCTTCTTGGTGATGACCAGCCGTTTTCAAGTTTGGGGAGGAGCTGAAGCTAGAAACCCCCCATAACTTGACAACACCACCTCATGTATGCTAGCTGATGTTCAGAGGACAGCAACACACAGTGGGACATATGGAAAGTCTGTTTATCGTATAGTGATGTAGGATCTACTTTGTTTTAGCTACTCAGGTGACGTCTACTCCTGATGAACATCCAACAAACTTTAACAATCTGTCTTCCAATAAGAGATGACTTCATGTTCATTCATTTCCTGCTGTTTTTTTTAGGCTCCAAATATCCAGTGCAGGGTCAAATGATTTGAATGCTTGGAGTGGGGTATATGTTTAAGAGAGGCTTTAAGGTACCGTTAGCTGACATAAGCTAGCATTAGCTTTTAGGGGTTACCCTAGCTAGCTACATTATATACGGTCAAAAGTAAGCCAGTATGATCTGATAGTAGTCAGCAGCTGTAACTATTACTGAGAATTTGTAACTATCTAATAACATAAATAATCGCAGGGCTCAATGTTAACCATCGCCCGATCTCACTGGGCAAGTAGTTTTTATTGTCGGGAGAGTACAAATTTCATTGCATTTGCCCGCCGGGCAAGTGCAATGATCGCAAAAAAAGAATTATGACTCAAAATTACTTTAAAATCACAGACATTCGATGAAAACGACCCACAAGCGTTGCCGGCGCCATTTTTGTTGTTTTGTACACATTCTCGCGTGATTTGAAAAAGCCGGGGGATTTTCCGCCAAATGGCGGGATTTTTTTCCACCTAGCAGTAATTTTGATATAGTTACCAAAACGACAAACAAGCTAGAAAGCGCTATCATATGGCAGTCTTCTGTACAGTGATGCAGGTCATACATTAAAAAATGTTCATTACATTTTTTCTCTCAGACATTGGAGAGGTTCATTTAAATGTTGTAGAGCTAAACATGTTAGATTGGTGACCTGTTATGTTATTATTATTGTCTTATTGCTGCATTTATTTTGTCAGGGAAAACTAATCCTGAGTCAGTTAAAGTCAGGGAATTCTGAAATGATGTCAGACTGTGGAAACCCTGAATAAAATAACTATGTATAATGATTCTCTAGAAAAGTCACATTATATTAATAGTATTATCTTGAATAAACATACCGTGACTCTAGAATAAAAGTTATTCATTTTTGACATTGACTTCTGTCTTGTGATTTATCTTAAGTTTTTAACCTCTCAAGTTTTTTTTACAATTACAATTTATATTTTTCCAAGCACACAACAGTTTAAAGCAAAGTTTAGTTTGAAAAGAATGTGCAGGAAGGCTTGAAAAGCATGTTAACACGGTAATGTAGGCTTGAGTTCATTATCTGACGCATGCAGATACACACCAGGAACCTGGAAACTTAAAAAATACTGAATTACAAAAAACATTCATTGATATATTTACAAAAATGAATAATAAGAACTATATTTATCAAACATTTTACTGGGCAAGTAAAAATTGTTTCTGGGCAAATGAAATGTGAAAGTCACTTGCCCAAAGGGCAAGTGGTAAAAATCCTTAACGTCAACCCCTGAAGTGTAATACGTTACATCATTCTGTTATTTACATCTATTTTTGGTTTATTCCGGTCTGAAACTGGATTGCTAGTTTAAAAGAAGTTTTGTAGCCGTTAGCTAATAAAGTAATGGTACTCAAGGACAATGAAAAATGCATACTCTGTTAAATCAGTCTTTGATTATATCAATCTTTAGCAGTTAATGAGAATCTATCTAAATCTATCCAAACACGTTTAGACAAACACAATTTAGAATCTAAATTGTGAAATTTTTTTTTTTTTTTAAACACAGCCTTACTCATTACATCGACCCCCAGTTTCTGTGCCGCTAGGTAATCGTACCTCTGCTATCAAACTAAAAGTGTCGTAAATGGAGAGAGTGAAAGGCTCTGTGAGCTGGTCGGGAGTGAAGTGGCTGATTTTCATTTAAGGAGATGCTATCAAAACGAGTCGCTCTCAGACATCAGTGCAGCATTGGATAAAAGGAGCAACATGAGGAAGGATTCAGATCAAAACATCCAAGACTGGAACCGATTGGTGGAAATGAGAAAAGAAAGATTTAAAGCCTTTAAGTGAAGCAGCATCTAGTTGTTATTATCTGAAGCTCAACCTTCAACACAAAGAAAAGAAAATCCCCAAACTGATTGGAGATTAAAATGTTAGGATTTAAAAGGAAGCTTTCCCACATGATGACACATTTCCTTTTATCTCAGTGAAGAATGGACTCATTTCAGCAGTAAATGTCGTTTCCATTGATACGCTGCATGGAATCTGTGGGGAAATACGGATCTGATCCATCAGCTGTCTCAGGTCTAGAGTACATCGTAGGAACACTTCAGCTGTGAGGAACAGGATCTAGAGCCCCAGGATGATGCAGCTGATGCTCATCTAGAGTTTCTCCCAGCAGATGTTTTCCTCTCAGCGGGCTGCTGAACTGTCGTCCTGTAGCAGGTCTACTATCTCTGCTTCCTCACAGCTCTTTGGTCTGATGATGATGGACAGGTTGGAGTCTAAGTGGACAGGTGTCCTTTATTCAAGTAACGTGTTTCCAGCAGGTGGAGTTAATGCAGGTGAAGAGTGGAGGACAGGTTAGTGACCCCAGGATAATTTCATTCCATAAAGGAAGAATAAGGAAAGAGCACAGTGGGATTTTTCTGGTTTTAGATTCAGATTCAGTTAAAGTGTTTCTGTGATGAAGTTGAAGACCTTCATTCTCTTTAGAGGTCTGATTATTTCTGCTCCCATAGCTCCCAGTTTATTCTGGATCAGTGGAAAATAAACTATCAGCCATAAAGCTGGTCTGTCTCTGCACCTGATTGGCTACATGGTTTCTTTTGTTATTACCTACAGAGCTCAGTGGAACCAGCTGAAGGTTCAGCAGATGGTCGGTTCCTGCAGATGTGATCTGATGTAGAAATAAACTAGTTCTAACTTGGTCTTTGAGGGAGAGGAGTTGAAATGATGACAGATGGAGGCAGAGGTGATGAAGTCTGGGTTTGGACTTTGAATTATATCTGGATCCCCTCTGACTGGTTAGGGACTTTAACAGAGGAAACACTTTGTCTGAAGCATTTAGAACCGCTTTAGGATTTTAATTTTAAATCCATCAAGGTTCATGATGGAGTTTCTGATAATGGATGGAGCTGGAGAGGAAACAGATGAACGCTGAGACTTCAACTCAACAGCTGGACAAAAATAAGGTTCTTCAGATGAAGCTAAGAAGCAAATACAAACTTTTCTATTTTTGTTAGAATTTGTATTTCCAAGCCTTTAGGAATAAAACTCCATTAAGGATCCAAGGAGTCATCCCTGTGGGACACCAGAATTGACACCAAGCGGTCAGCAAATCCATCCAGGAGGCTCATCAGCAATTGATCAGTTAGTGAACACAGTTTGATCTTAAATAAAACTCCCCTCAGCAGCAGGAACTTCTCTGTTTTCTTCACCACATTATCGGGATTTTTGATTAAAAACACATTCAAACCTGAGATTTTTGATAAAAACATCCTTTCAGAGGGGATCATGAGAATCTGACATGTTACTCTGAACATTAAGAGGCTGGAAAAGAGTTTTATCTGATTCCCCAAACCTAAAAGGAATCTTAGGAATGTAAAATATGGATACAGGTTTTTGTTCATGAGCAGAGATGTACAAGACCACATGTTTATCTGTATGAAGGTGACTGCAGGGAAATATTTGGTGATTTAATTATTACATTGTATGCTTAATAAATATGTAATGAAACACATTTACTGGATTGGAAACCTTTACAATCCAACCTGCTGAATTTTACTTTCCTAACCACGAATAGCTTGATGGTGGCATGAAAATATCCACTACAGTAACTATTTAGGTTCATAGAAACGTATATTCTGTGACTTGATGCCCATCAACATTCTTCTCTGGCTGTGGAGGACTTGGACCAGTCATCTTCTGCTTATCTGGGACCGGGTCACATGGGGAGTAGTTAAAGCAGAGATTCCCAGTATTCCCTCCCCCTGACACCTCCTCCTGCTCCTCTAAGGAAGTCTGAGGTGTTCCTCCCTATGGAAGCATCGGCCTCCTCAACCAACTCCTAATATGGAGGAGAAGCAGCTTTTCTCTGAGTCTCTCCAGGATGGCAGAGCTGCTCATCTATAAAGGAGGGAGGATGAGGAGCTCAGCCTCTTGAACTCTGTTCTGGATGTTGATTGGTCCACTAGTGCCTTTAGATAACTTCCTTGATCTGATGTATGATTCATTAGTCTGAAGGTGACCAACTGCTTGGTTTAATGCAGAGCTGCGTACTTTGAAGCAAAATGCTAGGAAACTGGAGAGAAAATATCGCTCCACAGGCCTGCGGGAGTCCTTCCTAGTCTGGAAAAATGGTTTACTGCTGTATAAGAGGACCCTTTGTAAAGCAAGAGCAGCATACTTCTCCTCATTAATAGAGGAGAATAAGAATAATCCTAGATTTCTTTTTAATACAGTTGCCAAACTCACCCAGAGCCATAGCTCTGTTGAACCGTCCATTCCACCTGCTCTTAGCAGCAATGATTTTATGGGATTCTTTATAAATAAGATTGATCTTATTAAAAATAAGATCATAAGCACTCCTCTATCCGCGATTGTACCTGAGGTAGTCATGGAATCTGAACCGGGTTTAGACTGCTTTGATCCAGTTGAACTTTCTGAATTAGCAAAATTATTGTCTTCATCTAAGCCTTCAACTTGTATGTTAGATCCAGTTCCAACCAGGTTATTTAAGGAGGTATTCCCTTTGATCTCCTCCTCCATTTTAGATGTGATTAATCTATCTCTGTTACAGGGATATGTACCTAAAGCTTTTAAGGTTGCTGTAATTAAACCTCTGCTTAAGAAACCGTCTCTTGACCCAGATGACTTGGTTAATTATAGACCTATATCCAATCTTCCTTTCTTATCCAAAATTCTTGAGAAAGTAGTTGCCAAACAAGTTTGCGACCACTTACACCATAATGAACTTTTTGAAGAGTTTCAGTCTGGCTTTAGAGCTCATCATAGCACTGAAACAGCTCTGGTGAAAGTCACTAATGATATTCTCATGGCCTCAGATAATGGACTCGTATCTGTGCTCGTCCTGTTGGATCTTAGTGCTGCATTTGATACAGTTGACCATAATATTCTTTTAGAAAGACTTGAATATTTTGTTGGAATTAAAGGAACAGCACTAGACTGGTTTAAATCTTATCTATCTGATCGAATTCAGTTTGTTTATGTTAATGATAGATCTTCAACACGCTCAAAGGTTACCTGTGGAGTACCACAGGGATCAGTGCTAGGACCAATTCTCTTTACTTTATACATGCTCCCAATTGGTAGAGTTATTAGACAGCATGGGATTAATTTCCACTGTTATGCTGATGATACCCAGCTATATCTGTCTATAAATCCAGATGAAGCTAACCCATTACATAGATTACAGGCATGTCTTGAAGACATAAAAACCTGGATGACTCTTAACTTTCTGCTTCTGAATGCAGACAAAACAGAAGTTATAGTCTTTGGACCAGAGTCTCTGAAAAAGAAGCTGATTAGCCAGTCACTTCATTTGGATGGGATTAAACTGATTTCAGATAATAAAGTAAAAAATCTTGGTGTTATTTTTGATCAGGACCTGTCATTTAAATCCCAGATCAAAGAGGTTTCTAGAATTTCCTTCTTTCATCTGAGGAATATTGCAAAAATTAGAAATCTCCTGTCCAGGGGTGATGCTGAGAAACTAGTCCATGCATTTGTTACTTCAAGGCTGGACTATTGTAATTCTTTACTATCAGGAAGTCCACAAACTGTAGTTAAAAGCCTTCAGCTGATGCAAAATGCTGCAGCCAGAGTTCTGATGAAAATGAAAAAGAGAGATCATATCTCTCCTATCCTGGCTTCTCTTCATTGGCTTCCTGTTAAATCAAGAATAGAATTTAAAATCCTCCTTCTCACATATAAAGCCTTAAATGGCCAAGCTCCATCTTATATCATAGATCTGATTGTTCCTTATGTTCCTAACAGAGCACTTCGCTCTCAATCTGCAGGTTTACTAGTGGTTCCTAGAATTTCTAAAAGTAGAATGGGAGGCAGATCTTTTAGTTATCAGGCTCCTCTCCTGTGGAACCAACTACCAGTTTTAGTCCGTGAGGCAGACACCCTGTCTACTTTTAAGGCTAGGCTTAAAACTTTCCTTTTTGATAAAGCTTATAGTTAGGGTGGCTCAGGTTATCCTGAGCTGTCTTTAAAGTTATGCTGCTATAGGCTTAGACTTTTGGAGGATATAGGGACCCCCATTTCATCTTTCTGCTTCATTCTCTCTCTGTTCTCCTATTCTGCAGAATCTGTTAGTTCAATCTCTAACGTTCTGCTCTCTCTGCTTTTCCTCAGAGTAGCTTTGCCTCGTCTGTTCCTGTTTGGCTGTGACGTCATCCAGGAAAGAAACATCAGCTGTGCTGCTTC
The DNA here is from genome assembly GCA_030533445.1 of Cyprinodon diabolis. Lineage (NCBI taxonomy): Eukaryota > Metazoa > Chordata > Actinopteri > Cyprinodontiformes > Cyprinodontidae > Cyprinodon > Cyprinodon diabolis. The sequence continues at coordinate 45,857,252 of CM060067.1, read as the reverse complement.
CATCAACACCCTTGTTTGTAGATGTTGGAGATTGGCCTGTTTTCCAGTGTGGTCCTGTTTCTCTGGCCGTGGCTGGGTGGATGTGCTCTCTTCATCCTCTGGCATGGGAGCTGCCTTGGAGCTCGTCTGCCTGGCTGTGTGTTTCCTGGACGGGGCCGCCTTTTACAGCTGCTTTTTGTATCTCTGCTTCTTGTATCTCTGCTTCTGTCTCCTTGAACCCCAGTCGGCCTCGGCAGATGGCCGCTCACACTGAGCCTGGTTCTGCTGGAGGTTTCTTCCTGTTAAAAGGGAGTTTTTCCTCTCCACTGTCGCTGCAAGCATGCTTAGTGTGAGGGATTGTATTTGAGTCAATGAGTCAATGCAATCAACTGGTTTTCCTTAGATAGAAAACTTTGTATCAGTTTGACTGTATGATCTGGTTGAACTGTAAAGTGCCTTGAGATGACATGTGTTGTGAATTTGGCGCTATATAAATAAACTGAATTGAATTGAAAATTGCTCCACCAGCCAACAGGTCACATCATGACTGCATTGGATGTTACCTTCATAGATGCACTAAGCTGTGGTAGACGGGTTCTTCCGTAGAAGCTCAGCTCTGATGTGAGGAGGGAGGAGCTGCAGGCAGGAGATCAGTGCAGGATCCATGTGTAGTTTAGATAGAAGCTGCTCCTCCACTGAGATCCACTATTTAATCCTTCAAAGTTCTTCAGTGAACCAAGGAGAATTTGTCAATAATAAAAGTTTTCTGCTTAAAATGGATGTTTAACCTCTATTGCTTTGCCTGTAAACGTCTGACATGTTTAGCATCGCTGTGCTTCTAATATGTTCTATTTTATTAATGTGAGCGTCTGTGTTTGATCCAGTCTGGTCATGTTCTGAGGTTTGGTTCTGTTCTGCTCTAGAAATAAAGTTTGGAGAAGAAGTTTGACCCAAAGAGTATTTCTTTCAAACTGATGTTTCATTTGTTTTTGTTCCTCTTATCATCATTGGAACCCATCCAATCATCATCGTCTCTTGCAGTGATGTCATCAGGCCTTCCTATACAAACCGCGTGGGGAAGGGCAGTGAAGCAGCCAGCGGTGAACTCCACGTTTTTAACAGCCGGATTCAGGAGTCCACCCTTATATGTAAGAGACTACAACCCTGGTCAGTAAGCAAGTTACAGTTATAATCAGTGAACTGATAATAAATAACTAGTTTTACTCGTGATTTATATGATCTATTAACTAACTATAACTTCCAGTTCTAGTTATTTAATGTATTCATAATCTTCAGGTAAACTTGCAAAGCATTTATATTGTGAAATGCTGACAGCGAACCCTTGACAGGAAATGACAAGGGGTTGCCAGGGGTAACAGCAGATCCAAAGCAGAGGGTTCTGGGAGGCTGGTGATTCACTAAATATTAAACAATCATTCCAGCCACTAAATAAGGTCAACATGCCCACTGTTATATTCAGGAATGACCTCTGATCATATGCATTAGCGCAGCACTAACATCTGCTGGGATGGTGACATCATCATCCGTAATTAAATATATTTCTTCTTAAAAACTAAATCAGCACAAACAATAGTTTTACCTGCAGAAATAAAGCAGCACTGAACATATTACTCTATATATTAAAGCGGGTTTTTTAATCCTGGTCCTCAATGCACACTGCCCTGCATGTTTTAGATGTTTCCCAGCTTCACACAGCTGTTATCAATTGATAGCAGATTATCAGGCTTTGCTGAACTGCAATTATCTGAATCAGGTTTGCTGAACCTCAGAAACATCCAAAACATGCAGAGCAGGGTGCCTTGAGGACCAGGATTGAAAAACACTGTATTACAGTGTTAGACCATGGGTAGGCAAGCTCAGAGGGGACCGTGCTTTTTCTGTGGCAGCTCCTAAGCTTTGGAACGATCTGCCTCTGAGCAGAAGACAGGCCTCTTCTCTTGCTCTTTTTAAGTCCCTTCTTAAGACTCATCTTTTTTCCTTGGCTTTTGGCACAATTTGAGATATTTCACTTTGTTTTATTCTGTTTGTATACTAATATGTATTTTATACTTGATCTTTCCTATTTTATAATTGCAGTGTATTTTATGATTATGTACAGCACTTTGGTCCTGTCCAATCATAAAGTGCTTCATAAATAAAGTTGGTATGGTATGGTCTGGTAGGAAAACTGTTTTATATCTTCCATGTTTCACAGGCAGGAAATATGAGGGTTTAACAAACACATAAGTGAATGACAAAGAATGATTGTAACAGCATGAAGGAGGAAAAACTGAGAAAAACAGCAGCAGTTAGAGGCGGATCAACAGCATTGCGGTGGCTGGGGGGCTTCCTCAGGGCTGTCTGTCAAGTGATTTGATCTTTGCTGTGCTATTCCCACACTTGAAGGGTTGTATTAAGCTGAACATTAAACTGGGTTCCACTCAATGACCAAACTGTTGTTTCATCTTTTCCTTTTTTATTTTTCGTCTTGTGTTGTTTACAGATAATCATTTAATTAAGCAGGTGAAAAACCTTTGAAAGAAATGAAACCAAACAAAGCATTTACCATATTGCAAATTGTAATAGTTCTGAGAAATGTATCATTAAATATATTTATGAAAATAGACTATGTTTTTAACTTTAAATTAAGACCATTTAGTTTTTAATTATCATAACAAATGCATCAAAAAACGTATTAAAGCATTTTAACGGAAGCGAATTTATGCAGGTTATTTAACCCCATAGCTTACATGAATTCTTAAATAGCAATAATAAATAACCAATCAGGGATTTTTAGTTTGTTTTAAATATGCATAACGTAGACTATGAAATTTCATTTTAACTGTTAGAAGTCTATTTTAATCACACACAGAAGAAAGATGCAAAAATTACCCCGTGCAACAGTTTCACGAACACATTAATTTGGACCGTTTCAAGCGCAACGTTAAATCACTGAAAACAAGTTAGACCAGCATTTCTCCAACCAAATAAAGCAAGCAAGACTTACAAGCCAAAATTTTCATGATGCACCGTGTGAGTATTTATAAGCTTAACACTACAAACAAACATTTCCCGCACGTCTCAACGCCTCATCTGCGTGGCGCATACAGGTAAAAGCCAGTAAATTAGAATATTTTGAAAAACTTGATTTATTTCAGTAATTGCATTCAAAAGGTGTAACATGTACATTATATTTATTCATTGCACACAGACTGATGCATTCAAATGTTTATTTCATTTAATTATGATGATTTGAAGTGGCAACAAATGAAAATCCAAAATTTTGTGTCACAAAATTAGAATATTGTGTAAGGGTTAAATTTTGAAGACACCTGGTGCCACAAACTAATCAGCTGATTAACTTAAAACACCTGCAAAGGGCTTTAAATGGTCTCAGTCCAGTTCTGAAGCCTACACAAACATGGGGAAGACTTCAGATTTGACAGCTGTCCAAAAGGCGACCATCGACACATTGCACAAGGAGGGAAAGACACAAAAGGTTATTGCTGAAGATGCTGGCTGTTCTCAGAGCTCTGTGTCCAAACACATTAATAGAGAGGCAAAGGGAAGGAAAAACTGTGGTCAGAAAAAGTGTACAAGCGATAGGGATCACCGCGCCCTAGTCAAGATTGTTAAAAAAACCCCATTCAAAAATGTGGGGAAGATTCACAAGGAGTGGACAGCTGCTGGAGTCAGTGCTTCAAGATCCACCACCAAGAGACGCTTGAAAGACATGGGTTTCAACTGCCGCATTCCTCGTGTCAAGCCTCTGTTGACCAAGAAACAGCGCGAAAAGTGTCTCACCTGGGCTATGGAAAAAAAGAGCTGGACTGCTGCTGAGTGGTCCAAAGTCATGTTTTCTGATGAAAGCAAATTTTGCATTTCCTTTGGAAATCGAGGTCCCAGAGTCTGGAGGAAGACAGGAGAGGCACAGGATCCACGTTGCCTGAAGTCTAGTGTAAAGTTTCCACCATCAGTGCCATGTCATCTGCTGGTGTCGGCCTGAGATCCAGGGTCAACGCAGCCGTCTACCAGCAAGTTTTAGAGCACTTCATGCTTCCTGCTGCTGACCTGCTCTATGGAGATGGAGATTTCAGGTTCCAACAGGACTTGGCGCCTGCACACAACGCAAAATCTACCCGTGCCTGGTTTACGGACCATGGTATTTCTGTTCAAAATTGGCCAGCCAACTCCCCTGACCTTAGCCCCATAGAAAATCTGTGGGGTATTGTGAAAAGGAAGATGCAGAATGCCAGACCCAAAAACGTAGAGTTGAAGGCTACTATCAGAGCAACCTGGGCTCTCATAACACCTGAGCAGTGCCAGAAACTCATCGACTCCATACCACGCCGCATTAATGCAGTAATTGAGGCAAAAGGAGCTCCAACCAAGTATTGAGTATTGTACATGCTCATATTTTTCATTTTCATACTTTTCAGTTGGCCAACATTTCTAAAAAATCCCTTTTTTGTATTAGCCTTAAGTAATATTCTAATTTTGTGACACACAGAATTTTGGATTTCCATTTGTTGCCACTTCAAATCATCAAAATTAAATGAAATAAACATTTGAAGGCATCAGTCTGTGTGCAATGAAAAAATATAATGTACAAGTTACACCTTTTGATTGCAATTACTGAAATGAATCAAGTTTTTCAAAATATTCTAATTTACTGGCTTTTACCTGTATATTCTATTCACAACAGGGTTAAATGCAAGCTTACCGGATGTCTGTTCAGTCCTTCGCTTCCTCAGTACAAATTTATCACAGCTTCTTCCACTGCCCGAGTAAACTGGGGCTTTTTAGTTTCATGATGCGATCATCTGCTTAATCTAGGAAGTTTGTCTCACCTTTTGATTGACTGATTGATTGCACGCAGGTAAGCTGCGCGCTCACGCTTAAACAGCTGATTTAAACAAAAAGGGGGCCTTCGCCGCAACACCTCCCACTCAAGCTTTCTGTACTTGGACATAAAGGTTGCAGACTATAAAGGCGAACAGCTTAAATGGTAGGGTTACTGCTCTTCTACAGGGAGTAGAACTACAACTCGTCTAACGTCTCTGCACATTATCACACCATTTGGTCTCTCTTTCCGGTCACCAGAAGATGAGGAGTGGGCCGCTGGTTGTGGAGGTCGGTCTGAAACATGGTTGCCTGGGATGACAAGCACTTCAGCATCTCTGACGATGCCCTTTGGGTCAGGAGCTACAGTGACGACTCGGCCAAGTCTAAACTGCCCTCACAAGACATTTTGACCACAGAGCCAAACAATATCCCCGATAGATACATTTCTCTCTGTGGTGTGCCACTTGGACCTAATGAACAGGTTTGGGCCCACAAGCTGGCACCATACCTTCCAGAACTTGTTGACCTGGGTTTGGATCTCTCGGAGCCGCTTGTAGCGGTAGTTCTGGAAGTCAAAGGACTTGACATCACCTCCCTGGGATGCTCGGCCAAGGAGGAGCGAGTTTGGCGTTACGTACTGAACGCAGTGCTCCGACTTTGCACTCTTGCGTCAATGGGCCGCTCATTGGCCAGATTGGCTGCCATCTGGAGGGCTGTGAGGAACTCGCTAAAAGTGAGGTTTGTTGAGTTACTTAACCTTTGAAGAGCTTTCTTGGCGACCTTTACAGCAGCTTCTGCAGCACCGTTCCGAGTACTTTCCAGGTCCAGCCTGTCCCGTTCTTCGCAGCATATTCTTCCAGGCTTGCCGTGTCTTGGCTACTCAGGAAGCTGTAGAGGTCCTCCAACAAAGACTTTGCACCCACAAAGTTTGTTCCTGGGTCTGACCAGACCTTGGTGGGATGACCTCTGGCAGTAAACCTTTGGTAGGCCATAAGGAAGCTCTCTGTGGACATGCTATTGACAAGGTCAATGTGCAGGGCTCGGCTTGCCATGCAGCAGAATACTACCCACCAGACCTTCATGGAGACTCTTCTTTTGACCTCATCTCTTACCAGATATGGTCCAAACAGGTCAACGGACATGAACTGGAATGGTGCAGCAGGTCTTGATCTTTCCATTGGCAGGTCACCCATCACTTGTTGGCAGACTTGGGCCCTTGCCTTTCTGCAGTGGACACACTGGTTGACAACTTGCTGAGCCAGCCGTCTGCCTTGCACGATCCAAGCCTTCTGTCGCATTCTGAGTAAAGTCCCAGCAACCCCTTCATGGCCTTCCTGGTGACTTTGGTGTGCCAGTAGGGTTCTCAGCCAGGTGTTGAAGGGAATCAGTGGAACGGCTCGACCATCTTCCATGAAGTGCTGGATTCTGCCACCACACAGCAACAGCCCACTGGTCTTGTCCCTGTATGCGACAAGCCGATCTGTTGTAGTGCTGGGGAAGATAGCTCCTTCTTGTGCTGCAAGGCAGAGGTCTTGGAAGGCATCCTCTCTCTCAGCCACGGTGACTGTACCAGCCAAAGGGACTGCCTCCCACTTTGGTTTTCTCCGGACTCTGTCATGGAGAAATTTCTTTGCTGCCCTCCAGACCAGTGCAATAGACTTTACCAGTCTGGTTAGGCTGCTGAATCGCTGGAGTTTTACCAGGTTTGTCACTGCAGCTCCGGCAGAAGGCCTGTGCAGATTGACAGAGCATGAGATTGGCTCCAGCTTAGGTTCTTTCTTTGCTCCAGGTCGGGTGAGGGTAAATGCCTTCTTCTGGATGTGCATCAGGTTATCCCTGGCTTCCACAGCAATGTCTTTTGCGGACTTGATTGGCCACTCACTCTCAGGAAGACTTAAAAACTTGGGACCCAGCTGCCATTCTGTGCCTTCATCCAACTCCTTTGGACTTAACCCTCTTGGGATAATATCTGCGACATTGAGAGACCCGGATATACAACACCAGCTATCCGCTCGATCATTTCATGGACTTGCGCTTTGTAGGCAGCCTTCCATCCTGGCTCCTTTGCCAACTGCTTCTGCGTCCTCAGGAATGTTGCTTCAACAGCCCTTCTATTATTTGGCAAGGTTACTGGATCTTCCACCCAGGGGTATCTGGCATGCCAATGTGGTTTCTCACTGTGATCTCCAGTGGTGTATGTCAGCTCACTCTTTATTTGCTCCAGTTCGCGTTCTTCAGAGATTGACATCTCCTTCCCTCCAGGCTGGCAATTTCCGCACCTGCAGCTGCCACACTTAGGCTCGCACGCCTCTATGCTGTCCCACTTCCACTAGTCCATGAAGTCTCGACTGGCAGCAGATGTAGTGGCTTTGGTGAGTTGAGGTGGCTGTGTTGAGACGCAGCTGAGGATTTCTCTGTACTCTACAGCTCCTGCGCACTTGCAGCGAGCAAAGTGGGTTCTGGAGCCAAGGGCCGTGATTTTGACTTCTTCCAGGAAATCTGGGTGAGAGCCACCAACTGTTTTCCCAAGGGAACCATCCCACAGGAGAAGGTCACCAACAGAGCGCACCTTCTGTGGGACGAGTCGGCCTTCTTTGTGGCTGATGAGCAGCTTGATTTTGGTGGGACGGACCAGCTTATTAAGAGGGACGTCGGGGAATATTTTTTGCAGAGTTTTGGGCAACACACGGTGATTGACCTCTGCTATGCTGTCCAGCCCATAACACACGAGCTGGTGGGATTTGACTAGCCTGACGTAGTCCGACTCAATTCTAGTTAGAATATGAGTCTGATACTGCTCCATAGAGCTGTGATTATGGGGCATGTTTTGAACGAACCAGGAAAAAAAATGCCTCTGCACTCAATTGGACAGACCTACAACCAATAAGAGCAACGGAGTGCGTGACGTATGTTAAGCGATGCATAGTTGTTGTCAACAAAAATCAAAGCGTGCCGTTGCACGCCTAGAATAAGAAGATGAGCCTTGATCGCATTTCTCTGTTCCCCTTTTAAAATTAAAATACTGTCGATATCTTCTAGGACAGACCTGATAGCAGAATCTACTCACCTAAACTCTCCAGCGGCAGCCATTGTTGTTGTCACCCATGCACGCTTTGGTCACGTGGTTGATTACGTTACTGTTGATCAACTGTCCATCATTGTATAAAGCCCGCGCTGACAATTTGATTGGATTGCCAGAGAGTGGGCGATCATACTCGCGCTACTATGGAGCAATGCCAGACCGAACTTCTCGACCTCAAACCTTGTGGGTTCGGAATGGCACCCAGGCTAGGATTTGACGGTTCCCTTACGGGTTGCGACCCTGATCTTCAGGAGGTAGCGCTTGGTCTCCACTGTCACTTGCATCCCACCGACTCCATGGACTATAAGCGTTACATGAGTGTTGCAGCTGTTGCAGCTGTCCAGAGGAACTCCATCTGAAGTTAAGTTATTATCTCTGATATCTCTGTATTTAAGTAACTCTAACTGACCACTTTAAAACATAGCACCTTCTGCTGCATTTTCTACTGAGCACTTGTCAGTTTCACACGGTTTTATTTCTGATAGCAAGGAGTAGCTAGCCTAGGCTAGCGCTAGCTTAGCATTGCTATGGCTTCTCTCTCTCCCTCCCTTGACTCTTTTACAACTCTTCCTTCTTCCTCTCCTCTCTACTGCTCTCTGTGTCAGATGTTCAGTTATTCCTCTGCCTCCTTTAGTGATAATGGGATGTGTAATAAGTGTAGTATTTTTGTAGCTTTGGAGGCGAGGGTGTCAGAGTTAGAATCCAGGCTTCAGGCTGTTGAACATCCAGGAATTAAAGTAGGCCCCCCACGTAGCTGTCCTCCAAAAGTGCCTGAGCAGCCAGGCGATTGGGTAACTGTACGCAGAAAGCGTAGTCGTGGATCTTTTTCTACTGGTCACCACCAACCCGTTCACGTTTCTAACCGGTTTTCCCCACTTAGTGACACACCCACTGAGAAGCCCCCTCTGGTGATTGGCAGCTCCATAGTCAGAAACGTGGCATTAGAGACACCAGGGACCATAGTCAAATGTTTGCCGGGGGCCAGATCGGGCGACATCAAATCCTACCTGAAACTACTGGCTAAGGATAAGGTTAAATACAGTAAGATTGTTATTCACGCTGGTGGTAATGACACCTGGTTACGCCGATCGGAGGTCACTAAAATTAGTGTTGCTTCGGTGTGTAAGTTTGCCAAAAAAATGTCGGACTCCGTAATTTTCTCTAGTCCCCTCCCTGATCTGACCAGTGATGACATGTTTAGCCGCATGTCGTCATTCAACCGCTGGTTGTCTAGGTGGTGTCCTGAAAACAACGTGGGCTACATTAATAATTGGCAATCCTTTTGGGGAAAGCCTGGTCTGATTCGGAGAGACGGCATCTATCCCACTTTGGATGGTGCAGCTCTTCTTTCTAGGAATTTGGCCACATTTATTAGTCCTCCAAAACCCTGACCACCCAGGGTGCAGACCAGGAAACAGAGTTGTAGTTTAACACACATCTCTGCAGCTTCTCTACAGTTACCCACTCTTTACTCCATCAAGACAGTGTCTTTCCCACGGCCAAAATCTAATAAATTAGCAAATATTCCCAAAGGAGTAAATCATGATAATGTAATTAAAATCAAAATAACTCCAATTGGGGAAGAAGTTAAAACAATTAAATGTGGTCTGTTTAACATAAGATCTCTTTCCTCTAAAAGTCTGCTAGTTAATGACTTGATTTGTAATAATCACATTGACTTGTGTTGCCTTACAGAAACCTGGCTGCAGCAAGAGGATTATGTGAGCATAAATGACGCAACTCCTTCAAGCTATTTAAATTTTCACATACCCAGAAGTTCTGGGCGAGGAGGAGGAGTAGCAACAATCTTCCAGTCTGACTTACTGATTACTCCCAAAACAGTTAATACCTACAACTCTTTTGAACATTTAACCCTTAATTTCCCTCATCCAAATTTCAAGGCAAGAAAACCTCTTCTTTTTGTAACTTTGTACCATCCACCAGGTCCTTACTCTGAATTTTTAGATGAGGTTTCAGAGTTCATTTCTGATTTGGTATTAAAAACTGACAGGGTCATCATAGTGGGAGATTTTAACATCCATGCTGACATTGAAGGCGATAGCTTAAGAGCAGCCTTTAATGCTATCTTAGACACTATTGGCTTTGTTCAAAATGTGAATAGTCCCACACATTCTCATCTTCATACTTTGGATCTTGTGCTGACATACGGCATAGAATGTGAAGAAATAACAGTATTTCCTCACAACACTGTCCTCTCTGACCACTTTCTAATAACCTTCAGGATTACTTTAACAGAGTTCTCCTCCCCCAAAAGGTTAAATTTTCATAGATCTTTATCAGATAGTACAGTTATACATTTTAAAGAATCTGCTTCGTTTTCTCTCTCCTCTGTGTCACCTAGCAGTGCTGCAGAGAGCATAAGCTTAGTTTATTCCCCTTCACAGGTTGATGATTTTGTTGATGGGGGTTGCTAGTTCTCTGCGTACTGCCTTAGACAACGCAGCTACTTTGAAAATGAAAACCGTTAAAAATAGAAAGCTTGCTCCTTGGTTTAATGCAGAGCTGCGTACTTTGAAGCAAAATGCTAGGAAACTGGAGAGAAAATATCGCTCCAGAGGCCTGCGGGAGTCCTTCCTAGTCTGTGTTAAGTTTTATTATTTATACATCATGTGCATTGTTATTTTGTTAGTCAGATTAGACAGCGCAGAGGGTCTTCCTTCACATTGTGAATGTCACTGTGTGTACGGAGGTCATCTAAACGAGACAGCCTTCGTGTCTTTAAGAATACACAGGATATGGGCACATCTTGGAGCCGGTCTGATAGGAGAGCTACTGTATCTGTAACCCTGAAGCATAGAAGCAAGCTGCATGGAGCTCAAGACATGGATGGCGTGTCAGTTTGTGATACGGACAGCTAAGCATCCACCTGATGCAACACATAGACTCATGAGGTATAAGAAGCAGGAGATGATGTTGTTCGGGGCTTAAACTTTGCCGGACGCTTGCGGACGTGATTTTTGAGACCACAGCTGTGCAAGCTCTAAGCATTTTTCTCTGTCCTGTAACGACCTGATCTGGAATAAACTCTGTTACTTTTTTACTCCTGTTTTATAGTCCTTTTTTATATGGTTTTACCCAGTTTGAGTTAAGAGTAGTAAATAACTTGCTCCCAGGAAAAGAACCGGTGAGAAGGCCCCCGGGGCGCTACAGCCTTCCTTCCAAGGGGACAAATCCTTCTCATTTTAACAAATTGGTGTTTCCGCCCGTGACCTGGCAGCAAAACAACAGAGCCACCAATGGGAAAAACTCCACAGCCTGCGGCTGAAACAACTGAAAAGGTGAGGAGATTCCTTATTACAAAATATCTCCAGTGTTTTTAATGTTAAAACACTTTGGCTGTGTTGTGATTCTCTGAAGTGAGCTGAAGCTTTTTATGCAAAATAGGACAGAGAAATTGCTCAGAGTGATTTAGTTTTTTGTTTTTGCGGTTTTTGGTTTGTTGTTTTGTTGTTTTTTTTTACCTTGCGAACGTGTACACATAAAAAAAAAAGAGAGAGAGGAAGTTGTGCGTTCTGCTGTGGGTAGCGTTTGAAAGTCCGGCTGAAGGCCCCTGCGCAAACACCTTCAAGAATTTTACTGCTCACTAGGAAAAAGTTGGTTGGAGAGCCCAACGGTTTCTGCATGCAGAAAGGGACGGTGATTTAATTCCCGGTCTGCCTGCAGACACGAAAGATGCATTTCTGAAAAACAAACGCACAGACAGATACCAGTCACATTACGGCTAGAGTTTGCCAGTATACCTCCCATAAGGACATTTACGAAAAACCGAGACTGGAGAAATAAAAGCGAGCGGATCGGGTTGAAACGGACCCTTGGGGTGTTTTTCTCTTTCCTTCTCTTCTCTTATAAAAGGAAAGAGAGAGACGATAAAATGATAATCCCCGTAAAACTAGAAGAGACTGATGCCCGGATTAGGTAACTTGTTTGTCTAATCCTAAAGTTGGTGGCGTGAACTAGGCGGTACTGTGTATATATATATATATATATATATATAAATATTATTTTTTTTATTCTCTTTTCTCTTCTTTTTTTTTAATAATCTCTTTTTCTTTTCTCTAAATTTCTCTTCATTTTTCTTTTCTTTTTTCCTTTTCACTGACGGATGCATTTATTTGACCGACAGACTTCCTTGACGGACACATTTTTTGACGGACGCACTTCCTTAGCAGAAAAGCGGCTCACTGTAGCTTATAGGTAAAAAGTTTAAAACACCGAGGAATCTCACGTAAGACTTCGAGGTTTAATTTTATACACTGTGTGAACAAAAGGTGTGAAAGATGGATGCATGTGGACTAGAAAATTGAATCCAGAAATACCTCGTTAGCACCAGAAGGAAGAAACAAAACTTTTGGATCTGATTAGACAAACCAAGTTCAATTTTAGTAACTATTTTTCTGACAAGGATTCTGAACAGGAACAGGTGGAGCAAAACGGGACTCAGGGAGGTGAGCAGGCACTCGACACTTCAGAGGGTAAGAAAAACTTCCCATGAATACATCTAATATTGCAGAAACAGAGCCTATTATGGACCCCAGTCCACACCAAGGTGTCAGAGAAATGTTTCGTAAGGCTGGTGATGCAATGTTTCCATCAAACCCAGGTGTGCAGATGCCTGTTATAGAGTTGCGTGAAGGTCAGATAAATTTTCAAATAAGGCCTACAGAGGAAGAATTGAGACAAGAGGTATGAAAGGAGTTTCAGATGACGCACAGGCAGCAGCGTTTGCTGGGGGACGTGGCAGAAAGAGGGGCAGAGGATACGATCAAAATGACATGTATATCACTTGCTGAACGAATGGGACATAGAGCAAAGTGGTGTCAAAACGGTTATCCTACACACCGTTCACAGTCCCAGAGGAGTGAACTGAGAGAGGGACAGAGATGCCAATACCGCAAGCCGCCCCACCACCAGCAATACTAGGGAGGCCGGGATCCCATTAGTTGTTTAGTTATGGAGGTCGTTTTTGAGAAACTTATAGCAGCAGTGATAGATATTTTGATTGAGGGCAGTAACTGTCCTTTTATGGTTGATACGGGGGCCAGATACAGCACCCTGAATCTTTATGTGCCCACCTCCCAAAAAAAGCTACACGGGTAAGGGGATTTTCAGGAGGAAAAACAAACGTTCCACTTTTTCAGAACCCCTTAGTAGTGCTCTCCTATTTGGAAAATCAAACATGTCATTTTTGGGGGACGCTTAGAATTAAAATTCATTGGGTGTGAAAACTTATTTTGATGTCTAAGGTGCGCAAATAAATCTTGGGTTTCTATAAATGTGCACATATAGTTTAACAAGGATCCTAACATGAGGCTTAAAAGCACTGGTGCAGAGGTCTTAAGTCCGGACTGGTGAAAAGATTATGATTTTTTGTTTAAATTGGGAAAATTCCTCTATGCAGATAAATCAAAATTGATACTGATGGATTAAACAAGTTTATGTGGCCAATGTCTGTCTGTCTGTCCTAAGTGTGGAATGCATGTGAGGTAGAATGTGTGTGGTGAAGTTGGAAATGATTAAGAATATTTTTTGATGTGACATTAACATGATTTGCATTTTTACAGGGTTGAGAAGAAGCACTGGGGGCATAACAGAAGGGTAATTGTATCGAACATGTTGCTCAGAGGCCCCAACTATGAGAGGCTCTGACAAGACCAGAGCAGGTTGCTGTTGTAAGGTGTGAGGTAATTTTTGGGTGTGGAGTGCAGCTGAGATACTGTAGATTAATAGATTAAAAAAATAATTAATTATATAGGTAATTATCAAGAAAGAAGCAGAATGGGTGTTTTTACTTTTTGGGAAACTAAAATCTCAGACGGGGGCATTACATGATTTTAATTTAAAGGTAGTTTCATTTTCAACCATTAGAATTGCATTAGAGATTGATAAGTTTCATTTTTCTCTCATTAAGATTTTATTAGAGATTGATTAGGGACAGGATAAATCACACTTCGAGCTGGAACTGGACACAGCATATGGCCAGGATACCCGCAGGAGCTCAGCAGATTAGCGGGGTCAACTTTTATAAACAAGGCTGGAGACTTAAAAACAATTTCGGTGTGACCTGACCCTGGGTTTTTTCAGCCTTCGGTTTTGATCCATAACTATTTTTATCTGTGTATAATGCCGTTTGGAAACTGCCTAAGCACAAACTGATTAATTTGAATCTCTAATCATTACTAACACTTATCTTTTCACTGTCCATCTGAGCCTTACCTTCTTTGCATGACGTGTTAGATTCTACTAACTTTACAAATTTCTGTGAATTAAGTGGTTAACTATTGACTAATTGATGAACTGTTTGATTGCTTTTCCCGGTAACCAACCAGAGGAGTCATTTACTTTTACCCTGCTTGTAGAGAGTGACAGTAAGGCTGTCAGTGAGAAGGCACGATTATTCAGAGGCCCATTTAAGGAGGATCAGGAGATTGTTTTGCTTAAACATGTTATTTTTTCTTTTTCAGGCTGTGTTTGTGACAATCCTTAAATGTTAACATTTTTCTTCCAGGACAGGCTGACAAAAGTCTCATCCTTCATTGTGTTTTGTTTAAGATGTGCATTAACCATTATTTTCCCAACAGCTGCAGAAGTTCTGGCATGTGAAATGGACAACTTGGCTGAGAGCGACTAGAGCAAGAGAGAGAGGGGGGTTCAGATAGTTGAAAACTTTTTGATAGGAGGATTTGAATAGGTTCGGACTGACTGGACTGACTTGGTTAGTAAGTGGACTGGATCGGAACCATGGATTAGGACATGAGAGAGATGGTGTAAGAACGCACCATGCCAGATACAGGGTGTAGAGATTGTGAGCTGCATGTTTTGTTCCTGGCTGAAGGACATTCTGGTGAGCTCTGAGTTTGTTTTAATTCCTCTCTGGTTCTGATATGACCTATGAGGTACAGATTGATGTGGTGGTTTGAAGGTTGAGAACTTTTGTTGGGGTGGAATTGCACCCCCATTAAGAGCGGTCATGCTGTCAGAGGCATTAAATGAATTACATGAAGGACCAACAACTGTTTGGAGAAGTCGGAGGCACCACTGGGGTTTTTGTTGTCTTACATGTTTGTTGTTGTGTCTGTATGTTTGTTGGATTTTTCTGTTGGTTTACTAACATCTTAGCCTTTATAAAAAAAAAGACGTGGCACGCATGTTAATTTTGTTTGAATAGCTTTGACTAAACTACGGATGGAAATGTTTCAAAATTAACAATGGACTTT
The DNA here is from genome assembly GCA_030533445.1 of Cyprinodon diabolis. NCBI lineage: Eukaryota > Metazoa > Chordata > Actinopteri > Cyprinodontiformes > Cyprinodontidae > Cyprinodon > Cyprinodon diabolis. The sequence continues at coordinate 45,842,111 of CM060067.1, read as the reverse complement.
TTGTTTGGAGAGACATTGGACACTTTCTTTCTTGATTCACAGGATGGATTAACCTACAGGGGGCACAGAGACTAACTTTGCTCCTAAACTTCAGAAGGAGGGATGGTGTGCAACTGCTGAGATGCGAACATTAAGGAAGTTACTGGATGCCCGCTGCTTCAGATGAAAACAGGCCACTGGCAGTGATGGGATGATGGAAGGTCATGGGATCATCCGACAAGACAGATACCATACCATACCAACTTTATTTATGAAGCACTTTTTACACCGGACAGGACCAAAGTCCTGTACACAATCATAAAATACAATAAAATTATAAAATAGAGAAAAAACGAGTGTAAAATACATATTAGTATACAAAAAGAATAAAACAAAGTAAAACCTCTCAAATTGTGCCAAAAGCCAAGGAAAAAAGATGAGTCTTAAGAAGGGACTTAAAAACAGCAAGAAAAGAGGCCTGTCTTCTGCTCAGAGGCAGATCATTCCACAGCTTAGGAGCTGCCACAGAAAAAGCACGGTCTCCTCTGAGCTTGCATTTTGTCTTTTGGACCCTCAGAAGCAACTGATCAGCTGGCCTGAGGGAACGGGAGGGTGTATAAGAATGCAACAGCTCAGACAGATAAGAATGAGCAAGGCCATTAAGAGTTTTAAAAACAAATAAAAGAATTTTAAAATTAATCCTAAAATGTACTGGCAGCCAGTGTAAGGAAGCTAAAACAGGGGAAATGTGGTCGAATTTTCGTGTACCTGTTAAAAGACGTGCAGCAGCATTTTGAACCCTCTGAAGATGAGAAATATACAAGTCACTGACCCCTGTATAAAGTGAGTTACAGTAATCCAGCCGTGTGGTCACAAATGCATGGATCACTGTTTCGAAATGCTGTCTGGAAAGGATGGGTTTTACTTTTGCTAGCTGCCTTAAGTGGAAAAAGCTGGACTTTATATAACGGCTCTAATTTGCGCTTCCACTTTAAGACCAGCATCCATCTTAACCCCTAAAATAGTAATAACTGGCTTAACGTACTGAGCCAAGGAGCCAAGACTGGTCACGGAATCAGCAGAGGATCTGCCAAAGATCATTACCTCTGTCTTGTCCTCATTGAGTTTTAAAAAATTTAGGGCCACCCAAGCCTTCACATCTTCAAGACATAAAAACAGAGACCGAATAGAGGTGGAGTTTACATTCTTTAGCGGTAAGTATATCTGTGTGTCATCTGCATAGCAGTGAAAGGCAATCCCATTTTTTCTTAAAAAATAGAGCCGAGCGGAAGAAGGTAAAGTGAGAAAAGGAGCGGACCTAGAACTGAGCCCTGTGGGACACCACACGACAGTGGAGCAGAGGGGGACCTATGGCCATCAAGACAGACACAAAAAGTATGTTCAGCCAAATATGATCTAAACCAATCTAGAGCTATGTGACCGACGCCCACCCACTGTTCCAGACGGGAAAGTAAAATGACATGATCAACTGTGTCAAAAGCAGATGATAAATCCAACAGCACCAAAACAACAACGTCACCTGAATCAGTTGCTAAAAGTATATCATTAAAAACTTTTAAAAGGGCTGACTCTGTGCTATGAAATGGTTTAAAACCGGACTGAAAAACCTCTAATATATTATGTTCATTAAGATAAGCCATTAGCTGATTACAGACTACCTTCTCAAGAATTTTTCAAAAATTTTATTTATTTTTTTTTTTTTTAAGAAAAATATCAGTAGCGATGGCAACAACATAGAATATAAATTATAGGAGTAACTTTACCGACAGGTTTTAAATGGTCTGCAAAATTTTCTTTATATCATCAGGGGGTGGGGTATTCTTAAATAGAGGAATAAAAAGAGGGTTTAGAGGTGTTTAACTATGTGATAAATTAGACTGGGTTTTTTGATAAATAGTTTGGTTGTTCAGGGCTCAAACTTTGCCGGACGCTTGCGGACGTGATTTTTGAGACCACAGCTGTGCAATCTCTAAGCATTTTTCTCTGTCCTGTAACGACCTGATCTGGAATAAACTCTGTTACTATTTTACTCCTGTTTTATAGTCCTTTTTTATATGGTTTTACCCAGTTTGAGTTAAGAGTAGTAAATAACTTGCTCCCAGGAAAAAGAACCGGTGAGAAGGCCCCCGGGGCGCTACAGCTTTCCTTCCAAGGGGACAAATCCTTCTCATTTTGACATCTGGAAAAATAGTTTACTGCTGTATAAGAGGAACCTTTGTAAAGCAAGAGCAGCATACTTCTCCTCATCAATAGAGGAGAATAAGAATAATCCTAGATTTCTTTTTAATACAGTTGCCAAACTCACCCAGAGCCATAGCTCTGTTGAACAGTCCATCCCACCTGCTTTTAGCAACAATGATTTTATGGGATTCTTTATAAATAAGATTTATCTTATTAAAAATAAGATCATAAGCACTCCTCTATCCGCGATTGTATCTGAGGTAGTCATGGAATCTGAACCGGGTTTAGACTGCCTTGATCCAATTGAACTTTCTGAATTAGCAAAATTATTGTCTTCATCTAAGCCTTCAACTAGTATGTTAGATCCAGTTCCAATCAGGTTATTTATAGAGGTATTCCCTTTGATCTCCTCCTTCATTTTAGATGTGATTAATCTATCTCTGTTACAGGGATATGAACCTAAAGCTTTTAAGGTCTCTGTAATTAAACCTCTGCTTAAGAAACCGTCTCTTGACCCAGATGACTTGGTCAATAATAGACCTATATCCAATCTTCCTTTCTTATCTAAAATTCTTGAGAAAGTAGTTGCCAATAAGTTTGCGATCACTTATACAATAATGAACTTTTTGAAGAGTTTCAGTCTGGCTTTAGAGCTCATCATAGCACTGAAACAGCTCTGGTAAAAGTCACTGATGATATTCTCATGGCCTCAGATAATGGACTTGTATCTGTGCTCGTCCTGTTGGATCTCAGTGCTGCATTTGATACAGTTGACCATAATATTCTTTTAGAAAGACTTGAATATTTTGTTGGAATTAAAAGAACAGCACTAGACTGGTTTAAATCTGATCTATCCGATCGAATTCAGTTTGTTTATGTTAATGATAGATCTTCAACACGCTCAAAGGTTACCTGTGGAGTACCACAGGGATCAGTGCTAGGACCCATTCTCTTTACTTTATACATGCTCCCAATTGGTAGAGTTATTAGACAGCATGGGATTAATTTCCACTGTTATGCTGATGATACCCAGCTATATCTGTCTATAATCCAGATGAAGCTAACCCATTAAATAAGCTACAGGCATGTCTTGAAGACATAAAAACCTTGATGACTCTTAACTTTCTGCTTCTGAATGCAGACAAAACAGAAGTTATAGTCTTTGGACCAGAGTCTCTGAAAAAGAAGCTGATTAGTCAGTCACTTCATTTGGATGGGATTAAACTGATTTCAGATAATAAAGTAAAAAATCTTGGTGTTATTTTCGATCAGGACCTGTCATTTAAATCTCATATCAAAGAGGTTTCTAGAATTTCCTTCTTTCATCTGAGGAATATTGCAAAAATTAGAAATCTCCTGTCCAGGGGTGATGCTGAGAAACTAGTCCATGCATTTGTTACTTCAAGGCTGGACTATTGTAATTCTTTACTATCAGGAAGTCCACAAGCTGTAGTTAAAAGCCTTCAGCTGATCCAAAATGCTGCAGCCAGAGTTCTGATGAAAATGAAAAAGAGAGATCATATCTCTCGTATCCTGGCTTCTCTTCATTGGCTTCCTGTTAAATCCAGAATAGAATTTAAAATCCTCTTTCTCACATATAAAGCCTTAAATGGCCAAGCTCCATCTGATATCAGAGATCTGATTGTTCCTTATGTTCCTAACAGAGCACTTCGCTCTCAATCTGCAGGTTTACTAGTGGTGCCTAGAATTTCTAAAAGTAGAATGGGAGGCAGATCTTTTAGTTATCAGGCTCCTCTCCTGTGGAACCAACTACCAGTTTTAGTCCGTGAGGCAGACACCCTGTCTACTTTCCTTTTTGGTAAAGCTTATAGTTAGGGTGGCTCAGGTTATCCTGAGTTATCTCTATAGTTCTGCTGTTATAGGCTTAGACTGCTGGAGGACATAGGGACCCCCATTGCATCATTCTGCTTCATTCTATCTCTATTCTCCCACTCTGCAGAATCTGTTAGTTCAATCTCTAACCTTCTGCTCTCTCTGCTTTTCCTCAGAGTAGCTTTGCCTCGTCTGTTCCTGTTTGGCTGTGACGTCATCCTGGAAAGAAACATCAGCTGTGCTGCTTCCATCAACACCCTTGTTTATAGATGCTGGAGATCGGCCTGTTTTCCAGTGTAGTCCTGTTTCTCTTACCGTGACTAACTGGATGTGCGCTCTTCGTCCTCTGGCATGGGAGCTGGCTTGGAGCTTGTCTGCCTGGCTGTGTGTTTCCTGGACGGGGCCGCCTCTTACAGCTGCTTTTTGTGTCTCTGCTTCTGTCTCCTTGAACCCCAGTTAGCCTCGGCAGATGGCCGCTCACACTGAGCCTGGTTCTGCTGGAGGTTTCTTCGTGTTAAAAGGGAGTTTTTCCTTTCCACTGTCGCTACAAGCATGCTTAGTGTGAGAGATTGTATTTGAGTCAGTGAGTCAATGCAATCAACTGGTTTTCCTTAGATAGAAAACTTTGTATCAGTTTGACTGTATGATCTGGTTGAACTGTAAAGTGCCTTGAGATGACATGTGTTGTGAATTTGGCGCTATATAAATAAACTGAACTGAATTGAATTTTCACTCCTCAAATTTAGCTCACCGGCAGCCTCATGGGTGATGTAGTTGGTGTCGGACGCCAAATCGACAGTGGGCACTGGTTGGAAATGGACGGTTTCCTGCGTGATTCCTGCGTGAATCACGATGTATTTCCTGAGGCCAGTTTTTTTTATTTCAAAAAGAACTGCAATGTACCCGGACAACCACCAGGTGGCACTTGGGAGCTCTGCTGTGCTAAAGGTGACGTTTGTGGGCCTGTAGTCAACTGAAAAGTTTATTGAGACCATTTCCATAAACAACCAAAATCTTATGATGATATGATGTTTTTGATTAAAATAAAGTTAATGAATTAATTTAACATAGTGACTGCATTATCTTATTTCATACACCTCCGATCTTATCTGAGAACTGTTTATTTCTATTTATCTGCATCTCTATTATTTAATGAAAAATCATTATAATTAATCTTTTTGGCAAAACAAATAACTGAATCAGAAAAAGGTCCATGGATCATCCGTCCATTTGATCGGTCGCATGCTCATGGACGTAAATTGGATCATTTCTAGATTATAAAAATGTCCTAGGCGACTCTGAATGAATCGGTCTCATCAGGCCTCTTTTCTTTCATCGGTGGGTTTTAATTTCGTCACAATCGTTTCAGTCATTAATGCAAAATTGGTCCATGGTGAGGTTTAGAAATGCAGATGAAAAGAAGAAATCCACACCCGTGAGTATCTACTTTTTTTAATGCTGTGATGTTTCGGGCGTTCTTCTTTTAACCTTCAATGAAATTCAGTGTATTAATTAATAGTAGATTATTATAGGCTACTTATAGCTACAGGATATTTGATGCCATGTTATGCAGAAATAATGCTTCTTATATCTTGATCTAAATTCCCCAATCTGTGGTAAACTAAAACGCTCGGATCTTTCTGTCATTTTGTGTGCGTGTGTGGCATCTGCAATCCATTGGGAATCCCAGAGGGAGGGAGGGGGGTTCATGCAACGTCATTCCATGACCGTTTCCAGAAGGGGTTCCCCAAACTCGGTATCCAATCAGTGCCGTCATAGATCCTGCGCTGTAACTTGGATCTTTCTGTCATTTCATTATAACTTTTATAAATAATTCATTATAACTTTTTATAAATAAGATGGACTTTAAACTAGCAGACACGTTTGGATTTTTGCCATTTTAATTTTTTATTTAATTTGAAAAACGAAAGAAATGGAAATGGGATTTTTACAGGTTTGCTTAAAAAAAGATTTATATAGTAGCCCATAATATAATAGTGAAACATAAAGTCAGGAAAATGTTTCATAGAAAATGTTTTTTATTTGCATTTCAACTTCACTTCAACGTTGTCAAACTTTTCACCAGCAGCCTTCCATTCTTCAGCTTGACGTAGACGCAGTTCTTTGTTATTTTCCCGGGTCATTGGAGTAAATCTGGGCTTCCCAAAATTCCAGCCAAGTTCCCTCAGGGCCTTGCTCACTGTACCCTATCGTAACGTTGTGCCTTCTAGGCCATACGCTAGCTTTTCTATCATGTCATCCCGTTCCAGTGTTCTGGGTAATAAAATCTGTTTATATAGTCTGAAAATATATCACACCAGCAAGCTTACATTGAGTTTCCACACACAGAAATCCTGCAGTATTTAAACAATTCGAGGGTGAAGTTAGAACTAATTTTCCTTCTGCCATATGCAAATGATTGGACTGTTAGCGTCCCACATATAGTTCAGTCCGCTAAGCGCATGGCGATTACTACGCCACAACGGTAGTGATGAGGCCGGCATGTAAACAAAGATGGCTGCGCCCGGTAAGCGGCGGTGTGGATCGGATGATAAAGATGAAAATCCTACAACAAAACAAAAAAAATGGATATGGAAATCTTCATTTTATTATTTTTTATTTACTTGTTATTGGAGGAGGAGAGTCAGCTTTGACGGCTTCGGCGGCAGCAAAACCGGCGACGGATTTTTCTCAGGCTGGCAGAGCGCAGTGGAGAGGTAAGATATACCTGCTATTATTCTAACCCACAGGGGCCTGCTAATGATCAGAATATACCAGTTATTAAATAAATGCTTGTCAGCAGATTGATGAATATGTTTAAGTATCAAATTTTATATTTATTTGTAAGTTTGTAATTTATTTGTTTGTAACTTTAGTAATTTGAATTGAATAGTTAAATGTGTACAAACCCTGTAAATAACTGACTTAAATCACTACTTTCACTATCACTAATGTTGTGTTGAGGAGCCAAACTGTTGAGAAATAAATCATTTTTTGTCTAAATTGATATCCCCTTACTGCCTGATTTTATTTGCAATTATATATATAAAAAACATAATACAGGAAAAAACGTTAAATAGTGACCTCCCCCCTCCCCCCTTCCGGTTCCATCCCCCCAAAAATGATTTATGACCTCACCAGTCCCCCTTCTGGTCCCATCCCCCAAAGGATTTATGACCTCACCCCATCCCCATTCCGATCCCATCCCCCATCCTTCTGGATCCCCAAGATTTATGACTCCATCATCAACCCCCCTTCCCTAAGCTAACCAATGAAAATAGGAGGGCGGAATTATGTCCTCTTTAAATATTGCTGGGGAGAAAAGTTTCTGTATTTTCAACAAGATAAAAAAACACTTACATTCCTACCGACAATGTCAAGAATTCCGAGAGCAATTCTTAAAAGCAGAGAAATACGCTCTGCATTGGAAAAAGAATCGGTGTTACCTGAGCAGCTTGAAGTAGGTGTAAAAAATGAGATCCGTTTTTCCGTCTGCAAAGAAATGGAGGACGTGATGGGAGAATTCGGGATCGCACCTTTGGTGAAAGATGCTTCAACTTCAACCCTGGACGCTATGGAAGACTCTGAGACCACGCTTTCAGTGAAAGATACTTCAACTTCGACAACCCTGGACGATATGGAAGACTCTGACACCACGCCTCCTGTGAAAGATGCTTCAACTTCGACGACCCCGGACATTAGACCGGCCGAAGAAATGGAGGACGCGATGGAGGTGAATAAAAGATCTGCGTTGCCGAGCAGAACTTCTTTATTATCCGAGACGCCAATTTCCGTATTCCAAGCTTCGAACCAAGAAGCTCCCAAGAAATCAGCGTTGTATTTATGCCGGGTTCAGCATCCTCCCATAGAACCACTGCATGAAGAATGGTCTTTAGAGGATTCTGGCATGGTTGGTGCATGGGGATACATCTTCAAATACGAATCCGGTGAGCTCTACCTTTACCTACTGGACCGAGAAGAGAAGCTCACACCCTTTTCCAACACATGCAACCTTACCTATAATGACTGGGCAGTGCTGAGGTTGGTGGTCCCCTACAATACAGAAATAAGTGGGGAATTGGCCACACCAGACCAGTCAGAGTTGATCGGTTTTCCATCCGATGTTGAAATCGTCAACGGAGAAATGCTTTTTAGCGCAGCTTGGGAAACAAAATCTACCACAAATGGGTCCTGGTCTCTCCGAGCGAGCATTCGAAGGAGCTATGAGGCTTTTTCCCCCGACCTGTTTGTTTTAGAAGTTTTCAACATAGAAAGTGTGATCTTTAGGACCATGCTGGCGATACCTTTTAGTGTATGGCGCCAAAAAATGATCGAAATTGAGGATCGAATTTCCAACCTGTTCCGGAGTTCGCGCTGCTGGCTTGCTGGGTCGTACTGGGATTTATACTCTCCTGTTTCCCCCACAGCAACTCCATATCTTCCACCTTCACCACCCTACCCTCTATCACCGGTGCTTTTTCCAGACGAAGCTAATCATCCACCATCACCAGCGCCTTTTCCAACCAGGACACATCTCTTCAAGAAGGGACAAACCTAGGATCGAATTTCCAACCTGTTCCAGAGTTCGCGCTGCTGGCTTGACATTCTGACTGTGAAAAAAAAAAAAACCCTCTTTTAGACACGCCCTCCACCCTCCACCCTATATATTTAGCGTGAGGAAGCATACCAGCACACATCTCTTCAAGAAGGGACAAACCTTCAGCTGATAGAATGGGATCGTACTGGGATTTATACTCTCCTGTTTCCCCCACAGCGACTCCATATCTTCCACCTTCAGCACCCTACCCTCCATCACCGGTGCTTTTTCCAGACAAAGCTAATCATCCACCATCACCAGCGCCTTTTCCAAGCGAGACTATTGAAGTAAATATCCTGAAGGAGGAAAAGAAATTGCTTCGCACTCTTTCCGAGTCTGATGAAGACAGGGCGGCGGGAGCCTCACCTGACTCGTCGCAGACCCCGCCGATTATAAACGGGGAGGTGGATGAGGATTGGATTTTTTCCTCACACATTGCTATAGTGGAAACAGCCATGCTTCATTTGCTTAACTACGTCGCTTTGGAATATAACCGAGAGACTTGTTACGGATGTCAAACAGACCACCCGAGACAACTCCAGCATCATTTTCTCGAAGCATTGAAAGAAGAATTCTATCAGACTAACTTTATCACGCTTCAACGTCGACTCAAAACACCGCAACTCATTCCAGCCATTCAACATCTGATGAAAGAACGCGGACAAGAAGCGGAGGATTTCAGGGTGAAGATAATTGTGGAGACTCTTTTGTACGAACTCAGATCTTCCTTCGGACTGTGTGCTGCTGTTGAAGAAGTGTATCGGAACAACAGAGAAATTTACAAAATCAAACAACTCTGTACTATTTCAAACATCTTTGGTCGCACTGCATGAATGATGTGCTATTTAGTTGCTTGTTTATCTTCTGTATCACTTGGAAGTGATTGAAAAAAAGAAAGAAAAAAGATTTAAAAAAATAAACGTTTTTGTTTTTACATTTCAAGTTTTTACATTTTATAGTTTGTAGATATGATTTGAAACGTTTTTACATTTTTGTAGTTTGTAGATGTGATTTGAAAGGTTTTGTTTTTTACATTTCAAGTTTTTACATTTTGTAGTTTGTAGATGTGATTTGAAAAGAGTTACATTATGAAGAATTTTTCAGGGTTTTGTGTTTTTGTGTTTTGTTGTTTTACTCATTTACCCGTTGTAAATAAAGGAGAAAAGAATAAAAAAAAAGTCTCATTATTTTTTGAGTGTTGGTGCAAGGAATAGGATGTCTGATCAAGAAGCTATAAGAAAAGTCTACTATAACCCTTCCAATCCTGGAAGATTTGGGGGAATAGATAGGTTAAGGAGAGCTTTGCAGAATGAAACTGGGAAAAATATTAAGGTAGCTGAGGTTGAAGATTTTTTGTCGGAGAAAGAGGCTTTCACTCTCCACAAACCGGCAAGACTTAATTTTCCAAGGAACAGAGTTTTTGTCTCAGGGCCTTTGAAACAATTTCAGGCAGATCTTTGTGACATGCAATCTTTAGACGACCAAAATGTCGGATACAATTATTTATTGAAGGTAATTGATTTGTTTTCCAAAAAGGCTTTTGTCCGAGCTCTTAAAAAAAAGACTGCCTCAGAAGAAGTAAGGGCGTTTGAATCGGTGTTTAAAGACAGTAAAATTCCTAAGAAGCTTCAAACCGATGCAGGGAAAGAATTCTTTAACAAAGACTTCAAGGCCTTAATGAAAAAATATGGAATTATGCATTTTGCAACAGCCAGCGATCTGAAGGCCTCCGTCATAGAGCGGTTTAATCGTACGCTCAAAACAAGAATGTGGCGATATTTCACCGCTAATAACACACGGAGATATCTGGATGTGCTTCAAGATCTTGTAAAAAGCTATAATCAAAGCTATCATTCCAGTATAAACATGACCCCTATGGAGGTTTCCTTTGAAAATAAAGACCAAGTCCTGAGGAATCTTTACGGTCAGAAGGTGGGGAGAGAAAGAAAGAAGGCGGCAAAGAGGAAATTTAAGAAGGGTGACCCGGTTAAAATTTCAAAGTTAAGAGGGGTGTTTGATAAGAAATATGAACAAAGGTTTACGGATGAAATCTTCACCATATCCGAATGCGTCGATCGTTCTCCTCCTGTGTATAAATTAACGGACTAGCTGCCAAAACCACAGGCCAGGTGGCTTGCTCTTCCTCCAGGCCCCAGACTCCGGACGGCAGCCGGAGAACAGGGGCGTGAGAAGACCCCGATCCTCCCTGCGCCCGCTCGAATGTGGTGTTGTTGCGTGTTGCTCTCAGATGTAATTAAAACTGGGAGTACCAAGAGGGGGTGTCCGGCACAGTCCACCCCCCCTCCAGGAGATAGACGGTGCCAGCACACCCCCCCTTCAACAACCCTGAACCCTCAATGTCTAGATGTGAGAGGGGATGGAGGAGGCCGACCGTGGTGAGGATGGGGAGCAAAGGACTGGGGCGCTTGCTGCACTCCCAGGGAGCCAGCTACCCCGCTGACTCCAATAGGCACCCCCGTTGCCCGAGAGCCCCTCCAGAGAGGGGGGCCCCACCAGTTTCACCACCGTAGCCCGGGGGCACGGGACCGGCAGTAGGACCCACCAGCCAGCAGGGCACGGAGCCGACACCACCACCCTCCCCCCGTCCTGTCCATCCAATAACTAAATAACAAAATAAATAAATAAATAAAAATAAATATATATATAAAAAAATAATATTAATAATAATAATTAAAAGAAAAAAAAAAAAAGAAAAAATAATAATAATAAATAAATAAATAAATAGGGGGGGGGGGGGGGTAGGGGGGGGCAACCCCAGCCGGCCAGCCCACGTGCAACACGCAGAGCCCTCACCCCGGACGAAGGCCAGACAGGACCAAGACAGGGAGCCAGACCCGAAGCCCTTCCAAGATCTTCTTCCCACTATCACCACCCCCCCTCCGGAGATCTAATCCCTCCCCAACAATAACAATCAAGCTACTCACCACACAAGCGACAGAAGACATCCAGGCCGAGATCATTCCTACTCCACCTCCCTCCCCTTCCCCCATTTACAGAGTGCAAACCCGTGAGGGGGTAATGTCCATGCCCCCCCAGCCCAACAGGCCCCGAGGCACCCCGGCACACCAGAGGCCGTGGCAGCAGGGGCAGACAGCCGGGCGTACACCGGCCCAGACCCCAAGCAGCACTCCCCACAGAACCCGAACCCCCGAAACCCCACCAGGGCCCCTGCACAAGGGCAAGGCACCCCCGGGATCCCAGACCCCAGGACCCACCCCAGACCCACCCTGCAGTAGGCCGGGCAATGCCCAAAATCCCCCGGCACCGGCAACAGCACCCCCATCCCGACATCGGCCCCCGAACGACTCCCCCCCCGACACCGGTCCCACAACACCAATCCGAAGAAGAAAGCCACACAACACAGCAAAGCGCAAATCCCAAGCCCCACTCCAAGCTCCGATTTCCCCACCCACACCCCCCTTCCACACATAAAAAAAGCAAAATAAAAAAATAAAAAATAAAAAATTATAATAGTCTCCCCCTCACTGAAGAACAACGGCCAGTGTCCAACACCCACCGCCACACCGCGAGGACCCCTCCATCCAGATGCTCCTCCCCAGAAAAGTCAACATGCCTGCCCTCCCAGGAGACAAGCAAGCCCGCCGAGCAGGAACCCCTCCGGCAGCGCACCGCCGGCATGCGGGGGCCCGAGCGGCCCCAACAGAAACAACACCGGAAGGCCGATATGGACGAACCGACGGCACCAACCAAGCCCCCAGGCGGATTCCCCCACCCAAAAACACAACGAAACCACTCCGCCCCCACCGACCACAGCAAACACAGCTGCAAGGCAAAACAAAGGACAGAGCAGCCCCGCCTGGCGCACGCCAGAGAGCCAGAGCAGCAAGGCCGCCCCAGCCGCCAGAAGCCGGCACAAGCAGCAAAAAGAAAGCAGCAGACGCGACCCCGCTCCGGCCCTGCACCGCCCACGGGTCGCCGAGAGGAGGACGGCCGCGCCGGCCACGGCCCGCCCCACCCCCTGCCAAACATCGAGCAACCCTCCACTCCCAAACAACGCATGAGGCACCGCACCGTGCGCCACCGGCACCCGTCCCAACAGAGCGAAGCCACACCCCCGACAAGGGGGCACTCCAAAGGGACCTCACGACGCCCGCAACTAGCCCACAACAGACACACACGAACCCCGGCCACAGGCGCGACCACCTACGCACCCCCCCGGACGACGCAACCACGGCAAGCGCCACGGCCAACCACCGAAACCCGGCACCGAAAGACGAGGCACGCCCCGACGCCCCGCAGAGCAGAAGCACCCCGGCCAGCACCACAAAAGAACCGATGCCCAGCGCCCAGCCCCACTCAGCAGCAGCAAAGCTACCAGGCCAGTTGCCCACGTCCGCCACCACGGAACCCCAAGAGCACCGCACGCGGCCGCCACAGGACCCCCCCGAGGCGCCCCAGACTCCGCCCCGATGGGGGCAACAGTCCCCCGGGCCAGACCCGCCAGGCATACCCCTCCGAGCACCCCCCCAAGCCCCCAGGACCCAAGGACCCCCGAACTAGCCCCCGCGCCCCATAAGACGCACCCCACAGCCCCCCACTACACTAAGTGATGGAGCCGATCAAGGGAGCCCAGAGAGATCGGTCTGATGGGGATGCAGATGCTGTCTCAAGATTAATATGATCCAACAACAGATCTCTGTACTGATTGATGTTGAGTTTATCCTTACTTTTCCAATTCATGAGGAAAGTTTTCTTTGCGATACATAATGCAGTGAATGCCATGCAAACTGATTTTTTTCCCATAGAGCTTCCCTCAAAGTCACCCAGCAAGCATACTGGAGGGGAAATTGGAATTTTACAACCCAGGCACAGTGATAGATCCTTACATACCTGTACCCAGAATCTCTGAACCGGCGTGCATAACCATAACGCGTGAAAATAATTATCAAGTTGATTGCCTGTGCACTGTGGACAGATGTTAGATTGCGCCAGACTGAAACTCTTCAAAAAGTTCATTATGGTGTAAGTGATCGCAAAGTTATTGGCAACTACTTTCTCAAGAATTTTAGATAAGAAAGGAAGATTGGATATAGGTCTATAATTGACCAAGTCATCTGGGTCAAGAGACGGTTTCTTAAGCAGAGGTTTAATTAAAACAACCTTAAAAGCTTTAGGTACATATCCCTGTAACAGAGATAGATTAATCACATCTAAAATGGAGGAGGAGATCAAAGGGAATACCTCCTTAAATAACCTGGTTTGAACTGGATCTAACATACAAGTTGAAGGCTTAGATGAAGACAATAATTTTGCTAATTCAGAAAGTTCAATTGGATCAAAGCAGTCTAAACCCGGTTCAGATTCCATGACTACCTCAGATACAATCGCGGATAGAGGAGTGCTTATGATCTTATTTTTAATAAGATCAATCTTATTTATAAAGAATCTCATAAAATCATTGCTGCTAAGAGCAGGTGGAATGGACGGTTCAACAGAGCTATGGCTCTGGGTGAGTTTGGCAACTGTATTAAAAAGAAATCTAGGATTATTCTTATTCTCCTCTATTAATGAGGAGAAGTATGCTGCTCTTGCTTTACAAAGGTTCCTCTTATACAGCAGTAAACTATTTTTTCAGATGTCAAAATGAGAAGGATTTGTCCCCTTGGAAGGAAGGCTGTAGTGCCCCGGGGGCCTTCTCACCGGTTCTTTTCCTGGGAGCAAGTTATTTATTACTCTTAACTCAAACTGGGTAAAACCATATAAAAAAGGACTATAAAACAGGAGTAAAAAAGTAACAGAGTTTATTCCAGATCAGGTCGTTACAGGACAGAGAAAAATACTTCGAGCTTGCACAGCTGTGGTCTCAAAAATCACGTCCGCAAGCGTCCGGCAAAGTTTGAGCCCCGAACAACGTCATCTCCTGCTTCTTATACCTTCTGAGTCTGTGTTGCATCATGTGGATGCTGAGCTGTCCGTATCAGAAACTGACACGCCATCCATGTCTTGAACTCCATGCAGCTTGCTTCTATGCTTCAGGGTTACAGATACAGTAGCTCTCCTATCAGACCGGCTCCAAGATGTCTAAGGCAGTACGCAGAGAACTAGCAACCCCATCAACAAAATCATCAACCTGTGAAGGGGAATAAACTAAGCTTTTGCACTCTGCAGCACTGCTCAGCGACACAGAGGAGAGAGAAAATGAAGCAGATTCTTTAAAATGTATAACTGTACTATCTGATAAAGATCTATGAAAATTTAACCTTCTTTTGGGGGAGGAGAACTCTGTTAAAGTAATCCTGAAGGTTATTAGAAAGTGGTCAGAGAGGACAGGGTTTTGAGGAAATACTGTTATTTCTTCACATTCTATGCCGTACGTCAGCACAAGATCCAAAGTATGAAGATGAGAATGTGTGGGACTATTCACATTTAGAACAAAGCCAATAGTGCCTAAGATAGCATTAAAGGCTGCTCTTAAGCTATTGCCTTCAATGTCAGCATGGATGTTAAAATCTCCCACTAGGATGACCCTGTCAGTTTTTAATACCAAATCAGAAATGAACTCTGAAAACTCATCTAAAAATTCAGAGTAAGGACCTGGTGGATGGTACAAAGTTACAAAAAGAAGAGGTTTTCTTGCCTTGAAAATTGGATGAGGGAAATGAAGGGTTAAATGTTCAAAAGAGTTGTAGGTATTAACTGTTTTGAGAGTAATCAGTAAGTCAGACTGGAAGATTGTTGCTACTCCTCCTCCTCGCCCAGAACTTCTGGGTATGTGAAAATTTAAATAGCTTGAAGGAGTTGCCTCATTTATGCTCACATAATCCTCTTGCTGCAGCCAGGTTTCTGTAAGGCAACACAAGTCAATGTGATTATCACAAATCAAGTCATTAACTAGCAGACTTTTAGAGGAAAGAGATCTTATGTTAAACAGACCACATTTAATTGTTTTAACTTTTTCCCCAATTGGAGTTATTTTGATTTTAATTACATTATCATGATTTACTCCTTTGGGAATATTTGCTAATTTATTAGATTTTGGTCGTGGGCAAGACACTGTCTGGATGGAGTAAAGAGTGGGTAACAGTAGAGAAGCTGCAGAGATGTGTGTTAAACTACAACTCTGTTTCCTGGTCTGCACCCTGGGTGGTCAGGGTTTTGGAGGACTAATAAATGTGGCCAGATTCCTAGAAAGAAGAGCTGCACCATCCAAAGTGGGATGGATGCCGTCTCTCAGAATCAGACCAGGCTTTCCCCAAAAGGATTGCCAATTATTAATGTAGCCCACGTTGTTTTCAGGACACCACCTAGACAACCAGCGGTTGAATGACGACATGCGGCTAAACATGTCATCACTGGTCAGATCAGGGAGGGGACTAGAGAAAATTACGGAGTCCGACATTTTTTTGGCAAACTTACACACCGAAGCAACAATAATTTTAGTGACCTCCGATCGGCGTAACCGGGTGTCATTACCACCAGCGTGAACAACAATCTTACTGTATTTAACCTTATCCTTAGCCAGTAGTTTCAGGTAGGATTTGATGTTGCCCGTTCTGGCCCCCGGCAAACATTTGACTATGGTCCCTGGTGTCTCTAATGCTACGTTTCTGACTATGGAGCTGCCAATCACCAGAGTGGGCTTCTCAGTGGGTGTGTCACTGAGTGTGGAAAACCGGTTAGAAACGTGAACGGGTTGGTGGTGACCAGTAGAAAAAGATCCACGACTACGTTTTCTGCGTACAGTTACCCAATTGCCTGGCTGCTCAGGCACTTTTGGAGGACAGCTACGTGGGGGGCCTACTTTAATTCCTGGATGTTCAACAGCCTGAAGCAGGGATTCTAACTCTGACACCCTCGCCTCCAAAGCTACAAAAATACTACACTTATTACACATCCCATTATCACTAAAGGAGGCAGAGGAATAACTGAACATCTGACACAGAGAGCAGGAGAGAGGAGAGGAAGAAGGAAGAGTTGTAAAAGAGTCAAGGGAGGGAGAGAGAGAAGCCATAGCAATGCTAAGCTAGCGCTAGCCTAGGCTAGCTACTCCTTGCTATCAGAAATAAAACCGTGTGAAACTGACAAGTGCTCAGTAGAAAATGCAGCAGAAGGTGCTATGTTTTAAAGTAGTTGTGGTCAGTTAGAGTTACTTAAATACAGAGATATCAGAGATAATAACTTAACTTCAGATGGAGTTCCTCTGGACAGCTGCAACAGCTGCAACACTCATGTAACGCTTATAGTCCATGGAGTCGGTGGGATCCAAGTGACAGTGGAGACCAAGCGCTACCTCCTGAAGATCAGGGTCGCAACCCCATTGGGAACCGCCAAATCCTAGCCTGGGTGCCATTCCGAACTTAGTCCCGCTCACAAGGTTTGAGGTCAGGAAGTTCGGTCTGGCATTGCTCCATAGTAGCGCGAGTATGATCGCCCACTCTGTGGCGATCCAATCAAATTGTCAGCGCGGGCTTTATACAATGATGGACAGTTGATCAACAGTAACGTTATCAACCACGTGACCAAAGCGCGCATGGGTGACAACAACAATGGCTGCCGCTGGAGAGTTTAGGTGAGTAGATTCTGCTATTAGGTCTGTCCTAGAAGATATCGACAGCAAATTAATTTTAAAAGGGGAACAGAGAAATGCCATCAAGGCTCATCTTCTTATTCTAGGCGTGCAACGGCGCGCTTTGATTTTTGTTGACAACAACTATGCATCGCTTAACATACGTCACGCACTCCGTTGCTCTTATTGGTTGTAGGTCTATCCAATTGAGTGCAGAGGCATTTTTTTTCCTGGTTCATTCAAAACATGCCCCATAATCACAGCTCTATGGAGCAGTATCAGACTCATATTCTAACTAGAATTGAGTCGGACTACGTCAGGCTAGTCAAATCCCACCAGCTCGTGTGTTATGGGCTGGACAGCATAGCAGAGGTCAATCACCGTGTGTTGCCCAAAACTCTGCAAAAAATATTCCCCGACATCCCTCTTAATAAGCTGGTCCGTACCACCAAAATCAAGCTGCTCATCAGCCACAAAGAAGACCGACTCGTCCCACAGAAGGTGCACTCTGTTGGTGACCTTCTCCTGTGGGATGGTCCCCTTGGGAAAACAGTTGGTGGCTCTCACCCAGATTTCCTGGAAGAAGTCAAAATCACGGCCCTTGGCTCCAGAACCCACTTTGCTCGCTCCAGCTGTATAGTACAGAGAAATCATCAGCTGCGTCTCAACACAGCCACCTCAACTCACCAAAGCCACTACATCTGCTGCCAGTCGAGACTTCATGGACTAGTGGAAGTGGGACAGCATAGGGGCCGCGTGCGAGCCTAAGTGCGGCAGCTGCAGGTGCTGAAATTGCCAGCCTGAAGGGAAGTAGATGTCAATCTCTGAAGAACGCGAACTGGAGCAAATAAAGAGTGGGCTGACATACACCACGTGAGATCACCACAGTGAGAAACCACATTGGCATGCCAGATACCCCTGGGTTTAAGATTCAGTAACCTTGCCAAATAATAGAAGGGCTGTTGAAGCAACATTCCTGAGGACGGAGTAGCAGTTGGCAAAGGAGCCAGGATGGAAGGCTGCCTACAAAGCGCAAGTCCATGAGATGATCGAGCGGATAGCTGCCGTCAAACTCTTAAAAGAAGACTTGGCAGGCTGGATTGGACCTGTGTGGTACATTACCCACTTAATCGCTCCAAATCCTCATTCTGTTACAACTCCAGTCCGTCTTGTCTGGAACAGTAGCCAGAAATTCAAGGGCCAGAGCCTGAATGACCTCCTCTTCAAAGGTCCAGATGTCCTCAATGACATTTGTGCTGTTCTCATCCGATTCTGGCAAGGTGTCTTCGCTGCACTTGGGACCAGGAAGTACACCTCCATCACTTTCTTTGGAGAGACTCTGAGGAAGGGGACATCCAGGAATATGCCATCACCAGGGTTAACATTGGCGATAAGCCAGCTGGCTGCATCGCACAAGTCGCCATGAGGGAGACAGCCTGTCTGCCTATGTTCCACCATCTTACAGGAGAGCATCGAGGGCTGGAGCAGGATGCATATGTTGACGACATCTTGACCTCACATAATGATCTGCACCAGCTCAAGCAAATAACAACTAATATTGAGCATATCCTGGAAGCTGGTGGATTCTACCTTAAGCATTGGGTCTATTCAGGCCAAATTGGGAGGTTGGAATCTGGTGACCCCCAGGATAAAGAACCCTCAGTGATGATCCTCCCAAACCAACTCTCAAAGGAGAACAACAAAGCACTGGGTCTTGGTTATGATCTAGAAAGCGACAAGCTTCACATGATGGTGGCTGTGAATTTCCCCAAAAAGAAGAAAAAAAAGAGGCTTGGGGTAAACCTGTCAAAAGAGGAAGTCAGGGGCCAGGCACCAAATCCACTCACCCGGCGAGAGCTCCTCATTCAAGTCTCTGGACTGTATAATCCCCTCGGCCTTGCAACACCAGTCAAGCAAAAGGGAGCCATCCTGGTGAGAAGAGCATTCCAGGAAGCAAAGGTCAAATACAGTCCATCAGAGGATACATGGGATGCACCTTTGTCCGAGGGCCTCCGGGATGATGCTATTCGCCTCTTTGAAGACGATGCTGAGCTCAGCCAGTTGAAATTCGCTCGAGCCTTGATGCCACCTGACCCTTATGCCAAGCCCTGTGGTATCATCTTCTCTGATGGTAGCGAGCGCTCTTACGGTGCTGTACTTTACCTACGGTGGGAAATACCACACAATGTGACCGTACCACTGGTTGAAGCCAAAGCCAGGTTGACACCATTAGACCACAAGGGTGACGCTATCAAGACTGAGGTCTGTGGTGCTGTCTATGCCACCCGTCTGAAGAAGCACTTTCAGAAGCACTGCAACATCTGCGTGGAAAAGTGGTACCACCTGGTTGACAGCCAGACAGTCCTGGGTGCAATCCAGCATAAGAGCTATGGCTACCAAACTTTTTTTGCCAATAGAATTGGAGAAATCCAAAGCAGTTCAAACATCCAAGACTGGTGGTGGATATCCGGGTCTCTCAATGTCGCAGATATTATCTCAAGAGGGGCAAGTCCAAAGGAGATGGATGAAGGCACAGAATGGCAGCTGGGTCCCAAGTTTTTAAGTCTTCCTGAGAATGAGTGGCCAATCAAGTCCGCAAAAGACGTTGCTGTGGAAGCCAGGGAGAACCTGATGCACATCCAGAAGAAGGCATTTATCGCTGCCCTCACCCGAGCTGGAGCAAAGAAAGAACCTAACCTGGAGCCAGTCTCATGCTCTGTCAATCTGCACAGGCCTTCTGCCGGAGCTGCAGTGACAAACCTGGTAAAAGTCCAGCGATTCAGCAGCCTAACCAGACTGGTAAAGTCTATTGCACTGGTCTGGAGGGCAGCAAAGACATTTCTCCATGACAGAGTCCGGAGAAAACCAAAGTGGGAGGCAGTCCCTTTGGCTGGTACAGTCACCGTGGCCGAGAGAGAGGATGCCTTCCGAGACCTCTGCCTTGCGGCACAAGAAGGAGCTATCTTCCCCAGCAGTACAACAGATCGGCTTGTCGCATACAGGGACAAGACCAGTGGGCTTTTGCTGTGTGGTGGCAGGATCCAGCACTTGTAGGAAGATGGTCGAGCCGTTCCACTGATTCCCTTCAACACCTGGCTGGGAACCCTACTGGCACACCAAAGTCACCAGGAAGGCCATGAAGGAGTTGCTGGGACTTTACTCAGAATGCGACAGAAGGCTTGGATCGTGCAAGGCAGAAGGCTGGCTCAGCAAGTTGTCAACCAGTGTGTCCACTGCAGAAAGGCGAGGGCCCAAGTCTGCCAACAAGTGATGGGTGACCTGCCAATGGAAAGATCAAGACCTGCTGCACCGTTCCAGTTCATGTTTGTTGACCTGTTTGGACCATATCTGGTAAGAGGTCAAAAGAAGAGTCTCAATGAAGGTCTGGGGGGTAGTCTTCTGCTGCATGGCAAGCCGAGCCCTGCACATTGACCTTGTCAATAGCATGTGTCCACAGAGAGCTTCCTTATGGCCTACCAAAGGTTTACTGCCATCAGAGGTCATCCCACCAAGGTCTGGTCAGACCCAGGAACAAACTTTGTGGGTGCAAAGTCTTTGTTGGAGGACCTCTACAGCTTCCTGAGTAGCCAAGACACGGCAAGCCTGGAAGAATATGCTGCGAAGAACGGGACAGGCTGGACCTGGAAAGTACTCGGAACGGTGCTGCAGAAGCTGCTGTAAAGGTCGCCAAGAAAGCTCTTCAAAGTTTAAGTAACTCAACAAACCTCACTTTTAGCGAGTTCCTCACAGCCCTCCAGATGGCAGCCAATCTGGCCCATTGACGCAAGGGTGCAAAGTCGGGAGGACTGCATTCAGGACGTAACGCCCAACTCGCTCCTCCTTGGCCGAGCATCCCAGGGAGGTGATGTCAAGTCCTTTGACTTCCAGAACTACCGCTACAAGCGGGTCCGAGAGATCCAAACCCAGGTCAACAAGTTCTGGAAGGTATGGTGCCAGCTTGTGGGCCCAAACCTGTTCATTAGGTCCAAGTGGCACACCACAGAGAGAAATGTATCTATCGGTGATATTGTTTGGCTCTGTGGTCAAAATGCCTTGCAAGGGCAGTTTAGACTTGGCCGAGTTGTCACTGTAGCTCCTGACCCAAAGGGCATCGTCAGAGATGCTGAAGTGCTTGTCACCCCAGGCAACCATGTTTCAGACCGACCTCCACAACCACCGGCCCACTCCTCATCTTCTGGTGACCGGAAAGAGAGACCAAATGGTGTGATACTGCGCAGAGACGTTAGACGAATTGTAGTTCTACTCCCTGTAGAAGAGCAGTAATCCTACCATTTAAGCTGTTCGCCTTTATAGTCTGCAACCTTTCTGTCCAAGTACAGAAAGCTTGAGAGGGAGGTGTTGCGGCGAAGGCCCCCTTTTTGTTTACATCAGCTGTTTAAGCGTGAGCGCGCAGCTTACCTGCGTGCAATCAATCAGTCAATCAAAAGGTGAGACAAACTTCCTAGTTTAAGCAGAGGATCGCATCATGAAACTAAAAAGCCCCCGTTTACTCTGGCAGTGGAAGAAGCTGTGCAAAATTTGTATTGAGAAAAGGGGAGGACTGAACATGCATTTAATCCTGTTGTGAATAGAATATACAGGTAAAAGCCAGTAAATTAGAATATTTTGAAAAACTTGATTTATTTCAGTAATTGCATTCAAAAGGTGTAACTTGTACATTATATTTATTCATTGCACACAGACTGATGCCTTCAAATGTTTATTTCATTTAAATTTGATGATTTGAAGTGGCAACAAATGGAAATCCAAAATTCTGTGTGTCACAAAATTAGAATATTACTTAAGGCTAATACAAAAAAGGGATTTTTTAGAAATGTTGGCCAACTGAAAAGTATGAAAATGAAAAATATGAGCATGTACAATACTCAATACTTGGTTGGAGCTCCTTTTGCCTCAATTACTGCATTAATGCGGCGTGGTATGGAGTCGATGAGTTTCTGGCACTGCTCAGGTGTTATGAGAGCCCAGGTTGCTCTGATAGTAGCCTTCAACTCTTCTGCGTTTTTGGGTCTGGCATTCTGCATCTTCCTTTTCACAATACCCCACAGATTTTCTATGGGGCTAAGGTCAGGGAAGTTGGCTGGCCAATTTAGAACAGAAATACCATGGTCCGTAAACCAGGCACGGGTAGATTTTGCGCTGTCTGCAGGCGCCAAGTCCTGTTGGAACCTGAAATCTCCATCTCCATAGAGCAGGTCAGCAGCAGGAAGCATGAAGTGCTCTAAAACTTGCTGGTAGACGGCTGCGTTGACCCTGGATCTCAGGAAACAGAGTGGACCGACACCAGCAGATGACATGGCACCCCAAACCATCACTGATGGTGGAAACTTTACACTAGACTTCAGGCAACGTGGATCCTGTGCCTCTCCTGTCTTCCTCCAGACTCTGGGACCTGGATTTCCAAAGGAAATGCAAAATTTGCCTTCATCAGAAAACATGACTTTGGACCACTCAGCAGCAGTCCAGCTCTTTTTTTCCTAAGCCCAGGTGAGACGCTTTTCGCGCTGTTTCTTGGTCAACAGTGGCTTGAAACAAGGTATGCGACAGTTGAAACCCATGTCTTTCAAGCGTCTCTTGGTGGATGTTAGGTTTAAACACCAAACACCTTATTCAACCTGCACAAAAGAAAGACACAGAGAATTGAGTATAATTCACTTGCAAGGAGAGGGGATCAGAAACTGCATTCAGTTACAATCTCCAACCCACTCTGAAGCAGTCTCTGCCCTCCAAGCTTTTTATTAAGGAACGCCCTGATTACAATTTGGTTCCGACTGCTAAAAGGGAGGGGGGGAAAAACCAGTCGGTACCAGAATTTCTGTATAACATCATACAACATCATAAGATAAGGAGAGCTTCCACTCCTTATCTGGTGCTAGTGTGTACAGCTCTCCGTGTTCCCAGCCTTGACTCTGCAATGACCTTCAGCATTCTCCTGGACAAACTAATAGCAAGCATTAGTACACAGCAAGCAAGTGAAATATTTCAACACTCTGTGTAAGATAAGTAAGATAGGGATTAACAAAATGTGTAAGTATAATATGATTAAAGTAATATGATTAAAGTAGAATAACTTGTACAATTAACAATTAATCCAACATTTCCCTCCTGTTTATTCACTTTAAGCTATTTATTTTATCATTCAGTAGTTACTTCTTTTCAGATTTTCAACTATGAAATCATTTTTAGCTATAAAGGGTACACTCAGAGGTACTTTAAACTGATGGGTTATTGTTGTTATCATTGGGATTAGGATAAAAGTCAGGAAAGTGTAAAGAGATTTCATCCTCTTCGCTGTCTTCATCATCCGATGGGTGTTTTTCAGTGGGCATGAGGGTATACATTTCTGCTTTCATGGGTTGTATTGCTGTGGTAATTAGTCTATTTAGCAGCGCTCTAATACATGGAATACAACAACATCCACATAAGGTCAAGATGGCAGCAAATACAGCTACAGACATTAAAATAGAAAGCACCAATTGTTTGTATTTACCAAAAATGTCTCCAAATCCATCCCACATTTTTGTGTCAACTCCAGAATGGTCTTTCATTTTGCTGTTAAGAGAGCGAAGGCCTTCAAGGGCCTTTGTGAGGCTGCCATCACTAGCGGTGTTGTTGGGAATAAAGGTGCAAGACTGATCTCCAAAAATAGAGCACACACCACCTTTTTCGGCTAACAACATGTCAACAGCAATACGGTTCTGGAAAGTCATCAGAGAGGTAGCTGACAATTGCTCATGGACGGCGGAGAAGCCTTGTTCTGTTCTATTTCCCAGCCTCTGGACGTTATAATGGATGTAGTTGATCCTGTCTAAATTTTTGTTTATAGTACACCACCAGCATAAGAAAGATTCAAATCCTGCAGAAACTTGATTCGCTAGCTTATACTCATCTGGAACACCTCTGGGTACCCCAATGCTGTCAATATAAGTAGGGTCATCTCCACTCCATGCATTTTCAGATGCCCTCTTCCTTCTAGTATGCCATGTGTGTGGTAAAATGCTGTTTGCAGTCATTAACAATTCATCCGTTGTGAGTGATGTAACAGAAACAGGTAAAATCAAGGTGACCGCAGGACATAATCCAGTGGTGTTGCATGGAAGTCTGTCAAACAATTTGTCATCTCCACACCACCACCAGATGTCACTGCGGGATTGAGGTTAAAATAAAAATGGATACCAGTAAAATGTTTGCACATTGTGTTTCATTTAGTGTGCCCAGCTTTGGGCCCACTCCGGTCCTATTTACACAGGTGAAATTTGCCATAGCTACTTTTTTCAAAAATATTGTTTTTTTCTTCTCATCTGTGGTCAGGGGATAGATCTTATCCCAATAGGTGCAATTATCAGTTGGGACTGTATAATTCATTATATTTAGAAGACATTGGGGAGTTATGGTGGCAGGAACCACGCGTAACAGCGGTCTGGCTCCCATACACACAAGACAATCATTGGACACTGTTTTAGCTGCTTGTTCTGCCATAAAAAGCCAGTTTTTTGTTTGTCCAGAGATTCCAGTGGTGACTTGAAACAATTCATCTGTTTTAAGTGTACCATTAATATTTTGAATTTTTATCTGTTCACCTTGGGCAGAAGTAAGAATCCCTTGTATCTCATTTTCTTCTTGTGTAACAAATACAATGTCCAACATGGATCGGTTCCACTAGACCGTGCACATATAAATGAGGAGGAACAGCCTTCCTTCTCAAGGGGTTCTGCTGTGGAGTTTATTGTCATAGTGAAAACTTTGGAAGCATGGTTAACAGTGAACCCTGATATTCTACTCATCCATTTCTTAGCTAAAGGTGTCCATCCATACGATCCCTTTTTCCACTGTCCAGTGGTTCTAAACACGTCTCCCCAACCATTATGAGTTCTCTGAACTACGCGAGGAAATAGGTAGAAATCCTAACCTCGCCAATTTCCTGGGTCATGTTTAAAACTTTGCGAGAATGTTTGAAAAGGAATAGTCACCAAACTGATTACTCTAGTAGAGTTATAGCAGAGATAGACGTCCCTTTTACAAATAGCTGGATCATGGGGGCAACAAGAATCCTTGCCCTGAGTGAGAGCTAAAGACAAAACTAATATGAATAATCGCAACATTATCTAGGTTCAAACTTCAAAAAGTTTTTTATGGGTAATCTTTTACACAATGGTCGACTTCCTATGACCTCTCGGCAGAGTTGTTGAACCTTCACCAGTTTGAGACGGTTGTATACTAAAAATACAACCCCCTTTGTACGATGGACTTCCTCTGAAGGTCGGTGAAGGAGACCAAATGTGTATTCTATAACAGGTACCACAGTAGAATTACTAGAGTGCTAAGCAGTACGGTAAGGTTCCAGAGAATAATTAAGAAAGTGATTTTACTCATTACTCATCTGATCTAACTATCACTTTCTTGCAGTGCAATAAGTGGATCCATGTGCTTCTTTCAGCTATTTTTAATGCAGTTGGAGTGGTCAACAAAACCTGATAGGGTCCTTCCCACTTAGGAGAATACCAATGTTTCTTCTTTATGCTCTTTATGAGGACCCAATCACCTGGTTCAACTAATTGGTTTTCCTGTGGAGACACAGAGGGTGGGACACTGTCAGTTTGGTTCAGTTGTTGCTTTTGTTGCTCCAGCATCTTTCTCATGTAGTCTGCTAGAGTACTTTCATCATCTGTTTCCATTTCTATTATTAAAATAGGGAAGTCTATATGGTCTGCCAAATATTGTTTCATAAGGGGTCAACCCGGTCGTACTGGTAATATTTATGTGTAGTTTAACTAAGTCCAAACATTGAGTCCATGATCTTCCTGTTTCTTCCATACATTTCCTAAGTCGATTTTTAACGAATCCGTTCGTTCTTTCCACCAGGCCTGCGCTTTGTGGATGGTAAGCACAGTGGTTTTTTTAAATCTATGTGAAAGGCTTGTCCTATTTTGGTTATTATCTGATTTACAAAATGTGTGCCATTATCACTATAAATTTTCTCTGGAATCCCATAACGAGGGATTATGTCTTTACATAATGCTTTTGCTACTGTTAGTGCATCTGGATGTTTTGTAGGAAACAGTTCTACCCATTTAGAAAATGAGTCTACTATTACTAAACAGAACTTTTTACCTTCACTAGGGCCTAGTTCTATAAAATCCATATGTATATGTTGAAAGGGGTAGTTTGGTTTTGGGAATTGTCCTCTTTTAGGCCTCAGGTTCCCCTGAGCATTGTGCTTTGCACATATAAGCATGCTCTACAAATATTTTTTGAATAAGCATTAAAACCATAAGTTGTATATGATTGGTTTACCAATCCTACCATCCCTCCGGTTGACACATGGTTTTTACCATGGGACAATATAGCTGCCCATTTGTATAAGTTTTTTGGAAGGATTGGTTTATTTTCTGGTCAGATGTAAATCCCTTCTTTTAATTGTGCTCCTTTTCTTTTCCATTGTTCTTGTTCTTGTTTAGGAGCTTGCTGCTGCATGTCTTGTAATATGTCGTCTTTTAGTGAATTATCTGTTAGTGTCAATACTGTTATTTCTTTTAAAGCAGCTTCTTTTGCTTTTTTATCTGCAAAGGAATTTCCTTTTGAAACAGCATCTGTTCCCGATGTGTGGGCCGCACATTTGCATATTGCCAGCTGCTTTGGCAGCTGTACTGCTTGTAAAAGTTCTTTAAGCAAATTGGCATGAGTCACTGGTTTCCCGGTTGATGTTATCATGCCTCTGTTTTTCCAGTGTTGTGCAAACGTATGTGTTGTAGCATAAGCATATTGACTATCTGTCCAGATAGTTACCTTTTTGTCTTTCATAAGTTTGCATTCTTCAGTGAGAGCAATCAGTTCTGCTGCTTGTGCTGAGTAATGCTGTGGTAAAGCCTCCGCCTTTAGCACAGTGGTATGTGTCACTACAGCATAACCAGTTCTTGTTTTCCCTTTTTCATCTTTTTTAGAGGATCCATCAACAAATAATGTTTCTCCTTCTGACAAAGGAGTGTCTTTTAGATCTGGCCTGCTTTTAGCAGTTTGTACAGCCAGAGCCTCACAATCATGAAATTCCCCATCATCTGGTGTGGGGATAAGTGTTGCTGGGTTCAGCACCGTGCAGCCTTCTATTTTTAGATGCGGCTGTGACAGGAGTATAGACATGCATGAGAGATGTCTGGCTGGGGATAGAAAAGTCATTTTTGTTTGTAAAAGTAGAGCAGACACCGAGTGGGGAACCTTTAATGTCAGTGGATGGAATACTACTATGTCAGCACTGGATGTTACTGCTAATGAAGCAGCTATCACTGCTCGCACACAGTGTGGAAGTGCACATGCTACAGCATCTAATTTAGTAGAATAGTATGCTACTGGTCTTAATTTGTTCCCATGCATTTGAGTTAAGACCGAGGTCATAAAATGACCTTTGCAGTCCACCATTTGTACAAATTCTTTGTCATAGTCTGGGAGGGCTAACATGCAACTGCTCACCATAGCCTGCTTAATGTTGCAGAAGGTGGCTTCTGCTTCAGGTGTCCAATTTAGGTTGTCTGACATTTTCAGTTCTTCCTTATACATAAGGAAGTTTAACGGTGCAGGTATTTCTGCATAATTTGGTACCCAGCTTCTGCAATAATTAGTTAGTCCTAAGAAGGACATCATTTGTTTCTTTGTAAGTGGCTTAGGCGCCTGCAGTATTGCTACTTTTCTTTCTTCCATAATGGTTCTGCCCCCAGCACTTAATTGATGTCCTAAGTATTTTACACGTTCTTGGCAAAATTGCAGCTTGTTTTTGCTAACTTTGTGGCCTTCTTCTGCCAAATGTTTAAGTAATGTGATCGTATCAATTTCACAATCCTCTTTAGTCTCAGATGGTATCAAAATGTCATCAACATATGTTAATAGTTGGCTTTGTCTAGGTGGTTCAAAGGAGGACAAGCTGGAAGAGATCACTTGGAAATATATTGTGGGACTTTCACAATACCCCTGTGGCAAACGCGTATATGTATATTGTTTCCCTTTAAAGGTGAAAGCAAACCAGTACTGATTGTCTTTATGTACTGGAACAGAGAAAAAAGCATTGCTAATGTCCACTACTGTGAAGTATTTAGCTTGAGGATTTAGGGAATTCAATAATGTGTGAGGATCTGCCACACATGGTGATCTCTGTATTACTGCATTATTTACTGCTTGTAAGTCCTGAACCATTCTCCATCCTGTTGATGGGGGTGCCTTTTTAACAGGAAATATTGGTGTGTTACAGGGAGAATCTGCACATTCCACCAACACTCCTGCTTTCTTTAAATCTTCAATGACTGGCTCTATGCCAGCTACAGCATCTGGTTTTAATGGATACTGTCTTACTCTAGGACGGTGTTATGTTTTAGGTCTTATTTTCACTGGTATTGTTTTTTTAACTAAGCCTACATCTGTAGGTCCTAGAGACCACAATTTAGCTGGAACCTGCTTCAGCAGTGTTTCCTCTGCTTCTGTGAAATATATCTGTCACTGTTGTTCTTCATCTAAGTGGACTCCCGCCTGGACGGTTACTGTCCAGAACAAAGCTTTCTTTGTTAGTTCTGTCGATGCACTGTACCAGGTATTTACTGAAGTTGCTACCCAGTCACGTGCTCTTTCTCCCCTTTCTACTAATCTCCCCAGATCCTGCCATTTTTCTGCCTTACTTTTGCATAAGGAGATGTGAGGCTCCCAGTGCTGGTGGAACAGAGGAAGCAAGGATTCTGGGAGAATGTCAGCTGCTGCTGAGCTGGATTCCACGTCTGAATACACATAAGATACTGTTATTTTCGCAGGAGTCACTTTATCCAATTGTTGTTTAAATGTAGTATCAGAGTGATTGGCGTACCACATGGTGACATGCAGGTCATCGGGTGGCATTTGATCTTGCACATTTCTTACTGCCTGTTTTCCTTCATCCACAAGGTAAGCTCTTGTGGAGGTCGGAGGTTTATTTGGAATGTCCAGTGTGTAATAATATTTTGGGTTTCCTGTTCCTTGGAGGACAAATACCTCTTCCGGTTTTTGTCTTATTATTTTCAATCCATTTGGAGTTGGCATTATTGCCAGGGAAAGTGCTACTAAACCATCCCTTCCCAGTAAATTCACCGGACATTCAGGCAACAACAGAAGTGGCAGTTGGTAAGATTTTCCTTCAGGATCTCTAAGCCATAAGGGTGCGGTTTCTGGTACTCTTTTTGTGACTCCTTGGGCTGCGCGCACTATTGCATATTTTGAACTTAGATGTGAGTGGGGTATGGGTTCTTTCATTGTAGTTCTGCAGGCTCCTGTATCACACAAAAATTTAACAGGAGTGCCCTCGACCATTAGGACTATTTCAGGTCTATATTTTTCTTCAAAAAACAAATCTTCTAGGTTTAAGACATCCATATTTTCATCCTCCATTTCTTTAATAGAGAATGGCTGCTTATCTAGTCATTCTGAGCTTCCTGCATTTTGTTTGTTGCTTCGACAGTCTCTAGCCATGTGGCCTTCTTTTTCACATGACCAACACGCTCTGGAATTATCAGTTGAGCGTGATCCAAAACCTCTTCCCCTTCCACGGCCTCGACCTCTGCCTCGGCCTCTACCTCTGGACTGCTGATAAAACACAGTGTCCTCTTCTTCCTGATAAAACACAGTGGATTCTTTATTTTTATTCTTTTGTTTTTATTTTTTGTGGTAATTCTTTTATGTTTGTGGTGCTCAATTTACCATTAAAACCGTAGTTTTTTATCCAGTAACACAACGGCTCTACCGCCGCTGGGTCATCATTTTTCAACTGCTTTCCAATATTTACAATGGAGTTCCCCTAATAACTTCTGTTTTTTTTACTTTGCCCTTTTCCCATTTTGAACTAAATTTGGGCCCAGTGGGTTTTCAACACCTGTCGTGTTCTAAACACTGGGGCTTCAGACAAGATGGTGATCAACTACCTTTGTGGTAAAACTCACTTCAACCCTTGCAGGTGGAGTTTTCTTGTCTACAAACATCCACAAAAGCTCACCATTTAACCCTTGTCTTTTTGGTATGAAATACAGATATCTAGTGATATCTATATTTCCTTTCACACACACACACACACACACACACTGCGCAGTTAACTTTTACTTTATTTCCGTTTACTTTATTTTAAACACAGAGGACGCCACCGTCCTACGCAGAATTTAACTAGTTTAAAACTAGGGGAGTCTGTCCTCCCGCGGACTTTAACTGTTTTAAAATTTCTGTTTTACCTGATAGAGTCTAGAATTGTCAGGGTTTTAGTACAACAGGGGGACCTCATTACCCCACGCGGAGAGGACTTCGCCATCCTTCACTTCACTTTCTTTTTTTTTTTTTTTTTTATATATATATATATATTTTTTTATATTAATTATTTATTTTTTTATAATTCACTCACTCCTTATTAAAAGAAAAACTACTCACAATTCTCTGCGTCCTTGAAATGCTTCAACCGTCGGACCCCAGCTTGTAAGGGAGAGACCAGTCCCGTAAAGGGTCTGTTTGCTGCGGCCGCAGGCTTATGTGGATCTCACTCACCTGCTGGGGGTCGTCGGGTATCTTGCAATCCAGCTCGAAGGACCAATTAATGTTAGGTTTAAACACCAAACACCTTATTCAACCTGCACAAAAGAAAGACACAGAGAATTGAGTATAATTCACTTGCAAGGAGAGGGGATCAGAAACTGCATTCAGTTACAATCTCCAACCCACTCTGAAGCAGTCTCTGCTCTCCAAGCTTTTTATTAAGGAACGCCCTGATTACAATGTGGTTCCGACTGCTAAAAGGGAGGGGGGGGAAAAACCAGTCGGTACCAGAATTTCTGTATAACATCATACAACATCATAAGATAAGGAGAGCTTCCACTCCTTATCTGGTGCTAGTGTGTACAGCTCTCCGTGTTCCCAGCCTTGACTCTGCAATGACCTTCAGCATTCTCCTGGACAGACTAATAGCAAGCATTAGTACACAGCAAGCAAGTGAAATATTTCAACACTCCGTGTAAGATAAGTAAGATAAGGATTAACAAAATGTGTAAGTATAATATGATTAAAGTAATATGATTAAAGTAGAATACAGTGGGGCAAAAAAGTATTTAGTCAGCCACCAATAGAGCAAGTTCTCCCAATTAAAAAGATGAGAGAGGCCGGTAATTTTCATCATAGATATACCTCAACTATGAGAGACAAAATGAGAAAAAAAAATCCAGAAAATCAAATTGTCTGATTTTTAAAGAATTTATTTGCAAAATATGGTGGAAAATAAGTATTTGGTCAATAAAAAAAGTTCATCTCAATACTTTGTTATATACCCTTTGTTGGCAATGACAGAGATCAAACGTTTTCTGCAAGTCTTCACAAGGTTTTCACACACTGTTGCTGGTATTTTGGCCCATTCCTCCATGCAGATCTCCTCTAGAGCAGTGATGTTCTGGGGCTGTCGAGGGGCAACACGGACTTTCAACTCCCTCCAAAGATTTTCTATGGGGTTGAGATCTGGAGACTGGCTAGGCCACTCCAGGACCTTGAAATGCTTCTTACGAAGCCACTCCTTCGTTACCCGGGCGGTGTGTTTGGGATCATTGTCATGCTGAAAGACCCAGCCACGTTTCATCTTCAATGCCCTTGCTGGTGGAAGGAGGCTTTCACTCAAAATATGACGATTCATGGCCCCATTCATTCTTTCCTTCACACGGATCAGTCGTCCTGGTCCCTTAGCAGAAAAACAGCCCCAAAGCATGATGTTTCTACCCCCATGCTTCACTGTAGGTATGGTGTTCTTTGGATGCAACTCAGCATTCTCTCTCCTCCAAACACGACGAGTAGAGTTTTTACCAAAAAGTTCTATTTTGGTTTCATCTGACCATATGATATTCTCCCAGTCATCGTCTGGATCATCCAAATGCTCTCTAGCAAACTTGAGACGGGCCTTGACATGTACTGGCTTAAGCAGGGGGACACGTCTGGCACTGCAGGATTTGAGTCCCTGGCGGCGTAGTGCGTTACTGATGGTAGCCTTTGTTACTTTGGTCCCAGCTCTCTGCAGGTCATTCACTAGGTCCCCCCGTGTGGTTCTGGGATTTTTACTCACCGTTCTTGTGATCATTTTGACCCCACGGGGTGAGATCTTGCATGGAGCCCCAGATCGAGGAAGATTATCAGTGGTCTTGTATGTTTTCCATTTTCTAATAATTGATCCCAAAGTTGATTTCTTCACACCAAGCTGTTTACCTATTGCAGATTCAGACTTCCCAGCCTGGTGCAGGTCTATAATTTTGTTTCGGGTGTCCTTTGACAGCTCTCTAGTTTTGGCCATGGTGGAGTTTAGAGTGTGACTGTTTGAGGTTGTGGACAGGTGTCTTTTATACTGATAACGGGTTCAAACAGGTGCCATTAATGAAGGTAACGAGTGGAGGACAGAGGAGCCTCTTACAGAAGAAGTTGAGCAGTGCTGCAGAGTGCAAAAGCATAGCTTATTCCCCTTCACAGGTTGATGATTTTGTTGATGGGGTTGCTAGTTCTCTGCGTACTGCCTTAGACAACGCAGCTCCCTTGAAAATGAAAACCGTTGAAAATAGAAAGCTTGCTCCTTGGTTTAATGCAGAGCTGCGTACTTTGAAGCAAAATGCTAGGAAACTGGAGAGAAAATATCGCTCCACAGGCCTGCGGGAGTCCTTCCTAGTCTGGAAAAATGGTTTACTGCTGTATAAGAGGACCCTTTGTAAAGCAAGAGCAGCATACTTCTCCTCATTAATAGAGGAGAATAAGAATAATCCTAGATTTCTTTTTAATACAGTTGCCAAACTCACCCAGAGCCATAGCTCTGTTGAACCGTCCATTCCACCTGCTCTTAGCAGCAATGATTTTATGGGATTCTTTATAAATAAGATTGATCTTATTAAAAATAAGATCATAAGCACTCCTCTATCCGCGATTGTACCTGAGGTAGTCATGGAATCTGAACCGGGTTTAGACTGCTTTGATCCAGTTGAACTTTCTGAATTAGCAAAATTATTGTCTTCATCTAAGCCTTCAACTTGTATGTTAGATCCAGTTCCAACCAGGTTATTTAAGGAGGTATTCCCTTTGATCTCCTCCTCCATTTTAGATGTGATTAATCTATCTCTGTTACAGGGATATGTACCTAAAGCTTTTAAGGTTGCTGTAATTAAACCTCTGCTTAAGAAACCGTCTCTTGACCCAGATGACTTGGTTAATTATAGACCTATATCCAATCTTCCTTTCTTATCCAAAATTCTTGAGAAAGTAGTTGCCAAACAAGTTTGCGACCACTTACACCATAATGAACTTTTTGAAGAGTTTCAGTCTGGCTTTAGAGCTCATCATAGCACTGAAACAGCTCTGGTGAAAGTCACTAATGATATTCTCATGGCCTCAGATAATGGACTCGTATCTGTGCTCGTCCTGTTGGATCTTAGTGCTGCATTTGATACAGTTGACCATAATATTCTTTTAGAAAGACTTGAATATTTTGTTGGAATTAAAGGAACAGCACTAGACTGGTTTAAATCTTATCTATCTGATCGAATTCAGTTTGTGTATGTTAATGATAGATCTTCAACACGCTTAAAGGTTACCTGTGGAGTACCACAGGGATCAGTGCTAGGACCAATTCTCTTTACTTTATACATGCTCCCAATTGGTAGAGTTATTAGACAGCATGGGATTAATTTCCACTGTTATGCTGATGATACCCAGCTATATCTGTCTATAAATCCAGATGAAGCTAACCCATTACATAGATTACAGGCATGTCTTGAAGACATAAAAACCTGGATGACTCTTAACTTTCTGCTTCTGAATGCAGACAAAACAGAAGTTATAGTCTTTGGACCAGAGTCTCTGAAAAAGAAGCTGATTAGCCAGTCACTTCATTTGGATGGGATTAAACTGATTTCAGATAATAAAGTAAAAAATCTTGGTGTTATTTTTGATCAGGACCTGTCATTTAAATCCCAGATCAAAGAGGTTTCTAGAATTTCCTTCTTTCATCTGAGGAATATTGCAAAAATTTGAAATCTCCTGTCCAGGGGTGATGCTGAGAAACTAGTCCATGCATTTGTTACTTCAAGGCTGGACTATTGTAATTCTTTACTATCAGGAAGTCCACAAACTGTAGTTAAAAGCCTTCAGCTGATCCAAAATGCTGCAGCCAGAGTTCTGATGAAAATTAAAAAGAGAGATCATATCTCTCCTATCCTGGCTTCTCTTCATTGGCTTCCTGTTAAATCAAGAATTGAATTTAAAATCCTCCTTCTCACATATAAAGCCTTAAATGGCCAAGCTCCATCTTATATCAGAGATCTGATTGTTCCTTATGTTCCTAACAGAGCACTTCGCTCTCAATCTGCAGGTTTACTAGTGGTTCCTAGAATTTCTAAAAGTAGAATGGGAGGCAGATCTTTTAGTTATCAGGCTCCTCTCCTGTGGAACCAACTACCAGTTTTAGTCCGTGAGGCAGACACTCTGTCTACTTTTAAGACTAGGCTTAAAACTTTCCTTTTTGATAAAGCTTATAGTTAGGGTGGCTCAGGTTATCCTGAGCTGTCTTTAAAGTTATGCTGCTATAGGCTTAGACTTTTGGAGGACATAGGGACCCCCATTTCATCTTTCTGCTTCATTCTCTCTCTGTTCTCCTATTCTGCAGAATCTGTTAGTTCAATCTCTAACGTTCTGCTCTCTCTGCTTTTCCTCAGAGTAGCTTTGCCTCGTCTGTTCCTGTTTGGCTGTGACGTCATCCAGGAAAGAAACATCAGCTGTGCTGCTTCCATCAACACCCTTGTTTGTAGATGTTGGAGATTGGCCTGTTTTCCAGTGTGGTCCTGTTTCTCTGGCCGTGGCTGGGTGGATGTGCTCTCTTCATCCTCTGGCATGGGAGCTGCCTTGGAGCTCGTCTGCCTGGCTGTGTGTTTCCTGGACGGAGCCGCCTTTTACAGCTGCTTTTTGTATCTCTGCTTCTGTCTCCTTGAACCCCAGTCGGCCTCGGCAGATGGCCGCTCACACTGAGCCTGGTTCTGCTGGAGGTTTCTTCCTGTTAAAAGGGAGTTTTTCCTCTCCACTGTCGCTGCAAGCATGCTTAGTGTGAGGGATTGTATTTGAGTCAATGAGTCAATGCAATCAACTGGTTTTCCTTAGATAGAAAACTTTGTATCAATTTGACTGTATGATCTGGTTGAACTGTAAAGTGCCTTGAGATGACATGTGTTGTGAATTTGGCGCTATATAAATAAACTGAATTGAAATTGAATTGAATTGAATTGAAAGTTACAGGTCTGTGAGAGCCAGAAATCTTGCTTGTTTGTAACTGACCAAATACTTATTTTCCACCATATTTTGCAAATAAATTCTTTAAAAATCAGACAATGTGATTTTCTGGATTTTTTTTTTCTCATTTTGTCTCTCATAGTTGAGGTATATCTATGATGAAAATTACCGGCCTCTCTCATCTTTTTAATTGGGAGAACTTGCACTATTGGTGGCTGACTAAATACTTTTTTGCCCAACTGTAACTTGTACAATTAACAATTAATATCCCTATCGCTTGTACACTTTTTCTGACCACAGTTTTTCCTTCCCTTTGCCTCTCTATTAATGTGTTTGGACACAAAGCGCTGAGAACAGCCAGCATCTTCAGCAATAACCTTTTGTGTCTTTCCCTCCTTGTGCAATGTGTCGATGGTCGTCTTTTGGACAGCTGTCAAATCTGAAGTCTTCCCCATGTTTGTGTAGGCTTCAGAACTGGACTGAGGGACCATTTAAAGCCCTTTGCAGGTGTTTTGAGTTAATCAGCTGATTAGTTTGTGGCACCAGGTGTCTTCAAAATTTAACCCTTACACAATATTCTAATTTTGTGACACAAGGAATTTTGGATTTTCATTTGTTGCCACTTCAAATCATCAAAATTAAATGAAATAAACATTTGAATGCATCAGTCTGTGTGCAATGAATAAATATAATGTACATGTTACACCTTTTGAATGCAATTACTGAAATAAATCAAGTTTTTTTTAAATATTCTAATTTACTGGCTTTTACCTGTATGCGCCACGCTGATGAGGCGTTGAGACGTGCGGGAAATGTTTGTTTGTAGTGTTAAGCTTATAAATACTCACACGGTGCATCATGAAAATTTTGGCTTGTAAGTCTTGCTTGCTTTATTTGGTTGGAGAAATGCTGGTCTAACTTGTTTTCAGTGATTTAACGTTGCGGTTGAAACGGTCCAAATTAATGTGTTCGTGAAACTGTTGCACGGGGTAATTTTTGCATCTTTCTTCTGTGTGTTATTAAAATAGACTTCTAACAGTTAAAATGAAATTTCATAGTCTACGTTATGCATATTTAAAACAAACTAAAAATCACTCACTGGTTATTTATTATTGCTATTTAAGAATTCATGTAAGCTATGGGGTTAAATAACCTGCATAAATTTGCTTCCTTTAAAATGCTTTAAAGCTACAGTGTGTAATAATTACAGGGATATACAGTCAGAAATGTAATATATTATACATAACTATGTTATTTATCATCATCTACGAGCTCAGCCTCTTAACCTTAATATTTGCGTTGCTTAAAATTCGTTATTTATAATTACATAGGAGCGGGTCTTGCAGCCATGGAGGAAGACATCTTTACGCTATGGCAGCGCAGAGCCAACAAACTAGCGATTGCGAGATCGCCCATTACGCTCGAAAGTAGCTTTAATACGTTTTTTGATGCATTTTTTATGATAATTAAAAACTAAATGGTCTTAATTTAAAGTTAAAAACATAGTCTATTTTCATAAATATATTTAATGATACATTTCTCAGAACTATTACAATTTGCAATATGGTAAATGCTTTGTTTGGTTTCATTTCTTTCAAAGGTTTTTCACCTGCTTAATTAAATGATTATCTGTAAACAACACAAGACGAAAAATAAAAAAGGAAAAGATGAAACAACAGTTTGGTCATTGAGTGGAATCCAGTTTAATGTTCAGCTTAATACAACCCTTCAAGTGTGGGAATAGCACAGCAAAGATCAAATCACTTGACAGACAGCCCTGAGGAAGCCCCCCAGCCACCGCAATGCTGTTGATCCGCCTCTAACTGCTGCTGTTTTTCTCAGTTTTTCCTCCTTCATGCTGTTACAATCATTCTTTGTCATTCACTTATGTGTTTGTTAAACCCTCATATTTCCTGCCTGTGAAACATGGAAGATATAAAACAGTTTTCCTACCAGACCATACCATACCAACTTTATTTATGAAGCACTTTATGATTGGACAGGACCAAAGTGCTGTACACAATCATAAAATACACTGCAATTATAAAATAGGAAAGATCAAGTATAAAATACATATTAGTATACAAACAGAATAAAACAAAGTGAAATATCTCAAATTGTGCCAAAAGCCAAGGAAAAAAGATGAGTCTTAAGAAGGGACTTAAAAAGAGCAAGAGAAGAGGCCTGTCTTCTGCTCAGAGGCAGATCGTTCCAAAGCTTAGGAGCTGCCACAGAAAAAGCACGGTCCCCTCTGAGCTTGCCTACCCATGGTCTAACACTGTAATACAGTGTTTTTCAATCCTGGTCCTCAAGGCACCCTGCTCTGCATGTTTTGGATGTTTCTGAGGTTCAGCAAACCTGATTCAGATAATTGCAGTTCAGCAAAGCCTGATAATCTGCTATCAATTGATAACAGCTGTGTGAAGCTGGGAAACATCTAAAACATGCAGGGCAGTGTGCATTGAGGACCAGGATTAAAAAACCCGCTTTAATATATAGAGTAATATGTTCAGTGCTGCTTTATTTCTGCAGGTAAAACTATTGTTTGTGCTGATTTAGTTTTTAAGAAGAAATATATTTAATTACGGATGATGATGTCACCATCCCAGCAGATGTTAGTGCTGCGCTAATGCATATGATCAGAGGTCATTCCTGAATATAACAGTGGGCATGTTGACCTTATTTAGTGGCTGGAATGATTGTTTAATATTTAGTGAATCACCAGCCTCCCAGAACCCTCTGCTTTGGATCTGCTGTTACCCCTGGCAACCCCTTGTCATTTCCTGTCAAGGGTTCGCTGTCAGCATTTCACAATATAAATGCTTTGCAAGTTTACCAGAAGATTATGAATACATTAAATAACTAGAACTGGAAGTTATAGTTAGTTAATAGATCATATAAATCACGAGTAAAACTAGTTATTTATTATCAGTTCACTGATTATAACTGTAACTTGCTTACTGACCAGGGTTGTAGTCTCTTACATATAAGGGTGGACTCCTGAATCCGGCTGTTAAAAACGTGGAGTTCACCGCTGGCTGCTTCACTGCCCTTCCCCACGCGGTTTGTATAGGAAGGCCTGATGACATCACTGCAAGAGACGATGATGATTGGATGGGTTCCAATGATGATAAGAGGAACAAAAACAAATGAAACATCAGTTTGAAAGAAATACTCTTTGGGTCAAACTTCTTCTCCAAACTTTATTTCTAGAGCAGAACAGAACCAAACCTCAGAACATGACCAGACTGGATCAAACACAGACGCTCACATTAATAAAATAGAACATATTAGAAGCACAGCGATGCTAAACATGTCAGACGTTTACAGGCACAGCAATAGAGGTTAAACATCCATTTTAAGCAGAAAACTTTTATTATTGACAAATTCTCCTTGGTTCACTGAAGAACTTTGAAGGATTAAATAGTGGATCTCAGTGGAGGAGCAGCTTCTATCTAAACTACACATGGATCCTGCACTGATCTCCTGCCTGCAGCTCCTCCCTCCTCACATCAGAGCTGAGCTTCTACGGAAGAACCCGTCTACCACAGCTTAGTGCATCTATGAAGGTAACATCCAATGCAGTCATGATGTGACCTGTTGGCTGGTGGAGCAGTTGGTCACCTTCAGACTAATGAATCATACATCAGATCAAGGAAGTTATCTAAAGGCACTAGTGGACCAATCAACATCCAGAACAGAGTTCAAGAGGCTGAGCTCCTCATCCTCCCTCCTTTATAGATGAGCAGCTCTGCCATCCTGGAGAGACTCAGAGAAAAGCTGCTTCTCCTCCATATTAGGAGTTGGTTGAGGAGGCCGATGCTCCCATAGGGAGGAACGCCTCAGACTTCCTTAGAGGAGCAGGAGGAGGTGTCAGGGGGAGGGAATACTGGGAATCTCTGCTTTAACCGCTCCCCATGTGACCTGGGCCCGGTTAAGCAGCGTTCATCTGTTTCCTCTCCAGCTCCATCCATTATCAGAAACTCCATCATGAACCGTGATGGATTTAAAATTAAAATCCTAAAGCGGTTCTAAATGCTTCAGACAAAGTGTTTCCTCTGTTAAAGTCCCTAACCAGTCAGAGGGGATCCAGATATAATTCAAAGTCCAAACCCAGACTTCATCACCTCTGCCTCCATCTGTCATCATTTCAACTCCTCTCCCTCAAAGACCAAGTTAGAACTAGTTTATTTCTACATCAGATCACATCTGCAGGAACCGACCATCTCCTGAACCTTCAGCTGGTTCCACTGAGCTCTGTAGGTAATAAGAAAAGAAACCATGTAGCCAATCAGGTGCAGAGACAGACCAGCTTTATGGCTGATAGTTTATTTTCCACTGATCCAGAATAAACTGGGAGCTATGGGAGCAGAAATAATCAGACCTCTAATGAGAATGAAGGTCTTCAACTTCATCACAGAAACACTTTAACTGAATCTGAATCTAAAACCAGAAAAATCCCACTGTGCTCTTTCATTATTCTTTCTTAATGGAATGAAATTATCTTGGGGTCACTAACCTGTCCTCCACTCTTCACCTGCATTAACTCCACCTGCTGGAAACACATTACTTGAATAAAGGACACCTGTCCACTTAGACTCCAACCTGTCCATCATCATCAGACCAAAGAGCTGTGAGGAAGCAGAGATAGTAGACCTGCTACAGGACGACAGTTCAGCAGCCCGCTGAGAGGAAAACATCTGCTGGGAGAAACTCTAGATGAGCATCAGCTGCATCATCCTGGGGCTCTAGATCCTGTTCCTCACAGCTGAAGTGTTCCTACGATGTACTCTAGACCTGAGACAGCTGATGGATCAGATCCGTATTTCCCCACAGATTCCATGCAGCGTATCAATGGAAACGACATTTACTGCTGAAATGAGTCCATTCTTCACTGAGATAAAAGGAAATGTGTCATCATGTGGGAAAGCTTCCTTTTAAATCCTAACATTTTAATCTCCAATCAGTTTTGGGATTTTCTTTTCTTTGTGTTGAAGGTTGAGCTTCAGATAATAACAACTAGATGCTGCTTCACTTAAAGGCTTTAAATCTTTCTTTTCTCATTTCCACCAATCAGTTCCAGTCTTGGATGTTTTGATCTGAATCCTTCCTCATGTTGCTCCTTTTTTCCAATGCTGTACTGATGTCTGAGGCCCCGTCCACACGAAGCCAAACCCTGGCCTAAACGCACACATTTTTCACCAAACCAGCCTCTCATCCATACGAAGCCGGCGTTTCGGGGTCTGTAAACAATCTTTTTTTTATTCAGCCTTCAGAGTGGGAAGATTTTGAAACGCCATTTTCGGGTTTCCATCTTTAAGCTCTAACCGCATTTTTTTTTTACACGCATGCGTCATAGCGTCGCCTCTAAACACGCATGCGCGACACAGTATCACAACAACAATGGCGGCGTACTGTGTTGAATGGTTGCTGCTCATGCTACTCACCCTGCTGTCGGGCTTACAACAGAATCTTCTTCTTCTGGAATATCTCCAGGAAGAACAGAGCAATATCGACGACATAGTTCAGCACCTGAATTTGACTGAACCACGAAAATGGACCCGCAGGGCAACCATTTATAAATATCAGTGCGCATGCCCAACATTTCGTCACCTATTTTTGCTTTGGCACGACAGCGCCACTTACAGGCCTGGCATACATTTCGCAGCGTTTTCATGCATTCGTGTGGACGATCACATTTATTTTACTTCTCCGTCTTTACGACAAACGTTCTGGAAAATATTAGCGTTTCATGTTCGTTTTGACTTCGTGTGGACGGGGCCTGAGAGCGACTCGTTTTGATAGCATCTCCTTAAATAAAAATTAAGCACTTCACTCCCGACCAGCTCTCAGAGCCTTTCACTCTCTCCATTTACAACATTTTTAGTTTGATAGCAGAGGTACGATTATCTAGCGGCACAGAAACTGGGGGTCGATGTAATGAGTAAGGCTGCGTTTAAAAAAAAAAAAAAGATTTCACAATTTAGATTCTAAATTGTGTTTGTCTAAACGTGTTTGGATAGATTTAGATAGATTCTCATTAACTGCTAAAGATTGATATAATCAAAGACTGATTTAACAGAGTATGCATTTTTCATTGTCCTTGAGTACCATTACTTTATTAGCTAACGGCTACAAAACTTCTTTTAAACTAGCAATCCAGTTTCAGACCGGAATAAACCAAAAATAGATGTAAATAACAGAATGATGTAACGTATTACACTTCAGGGGTTGACGTTAAGGATTGACTTTCACATTTCATTTGCCCAGAAACAATTTTTACTTGCCCAGTAAAATGTTTGATAAATATACACTCACCGGCCACTTTATTAGGTACCCCATGCTAGTAACGGGTTGGACCCCCTTTTGCCTTCAGAACTGCCTGAATTCTTCATGGCATAGATTCAATAAGGTGCTGGAAGCATTCCTCAGGGAGTTTGGTCCATATTGACATGATGGCATCACACAGTTGCCACAGATTTGTCGGCTGCACATCCATGATGCGAATCTCCCGTTCCGCCACATCCCAAAGATGCTCTATTGGATTGAGATCTGGTGACTGTGGAGGCCATTTGAGTACAGTGAACTCATTGTCATGTTCAAGAAACCAGTCTGAGATGATTCCAGCTTTATGACATGGCGCATTATCCTGCTGAAAGTAGCCATCAGAAGTTGGGTACATTGTGGTCATAAAGGGATGGACATGGTCAGCAACAATACTCAGGTAGGCTGTGGCGTTGCAACAATGCTCAATTGGCAGAAAGGGGCCCAAAGAGTGCCAAGAAAATATTCCCCACACCATGACACCACCACCACCAGCCTGAACCGTTGATACAAGGCAGGATGGATCCATGCTTTCATGTTGTAGACGCCAAATTCTGACCCTACATCCGAATGTCGCAGCAGAAATCAAGACTCCTCAGACCAGGAAACGTTTTTCCAATCTTCCATTGTCCAATTTCGATGAGCTTGTGCAAATTGTAGCCTCAGTTTCCTGTTCTTAGCTGAAAGGAGTGGCACCCGGTGTGGTCTTCTGCTGCTGTAGCCCATCTGCCTCAAAGTTCGACGTACGTCGACGTGTGCGTTCAGAGATGCTCTTCTGCCCACCTTGGTTGTAACGGGTGGTTATTTGAGTCACTGTTGCCCTTCTATCAGCTTGAACCAGTCTGGCCATTCTCCTCTGACCTCTGGCATCAACAAGGCATTTCCGCCCACAGAACTGCCGCTCACTGGATGTTTTTTCTTTTTCGGACCATTCTCTGTAAACCCTAGAGATGGTTGTGCGTGAAAATCCCAGTAGATCAGCAGTTTCTGAAATACTCAGACCAGCCCTTCTGGCACCAACAATCATGCCACGTTCAAAGTCACTCAAATCACCTTTCTTCCCCATACTGATGCTCGGTTTGAACTGCAGGAGGTTGTCTTGACCATGTCTGCATGCCTAAATGCACTGAGTTGCCGCCATGTGATTGGCTGCTTAGAAATTAAGTGTTAACGAGCAGTTGGACAGGTGTACCTAATAAAGTGGCCGGTGAGTGTAGTTCCTAATATTCATTTTTGTAAATAGATCAATGAAACATGTTTGTTTTTTAAATGTTTTTTGTAATTCAGTATTTTTTAAGTTTCCAGGTTCCTGGTGTGTATCTGCATGCGTCAGATAATGAACTCAAGCCTACATTACCGTGTTAACATGCTTTTCAATCCTTCCTGCACATTCTTTTCAAACTAAACTTTGCTTTAAACTGTTGTGTGCTTGGAAAAATATAAATTGTAATATTAAAAATCTAAAAAAAACTTGACAGGTTAAAAACTTAAAATAAATTACAAGACAGAAGTCACTGTCAAAAATGAATAACTTATTTTAGAGTCACGGTATGTTTATTCAAGATAATACTATTAATATAATGTGACTTTTCTAGAGAATCATTATACATAGTTATTTTATTCAGGGTTTCCACAGTCTGACATCATTTCAGAATTCCCTGACTTTTAACTGACTCAGGATTAGTTTTCCTTGACAAAATAAATGCAGCAACAAGACAATAATAAGAACATAACAGGTCACCAATCTAACATGTTTAGCTCTATAACATTTAAATCCACCTCTCCAATGTCTAAGAGAAAATAATTAATGAACATTTTTTAATGTATGACCTGCATCACTGTACAGAAGACTGCCGTATGAAAGCGCTTTCTAGCTTGTTTGTCGTTTTGGTAACTATATCAAAATTACTGCTAGGTGGAAAAAAATCCCGCCATTTGGCGGAAAATCCCCCGGCTTTTTCAAATCACGCGAGAATGTGTACAAAACAACAAAAATGGTGCCGGCAATGCTTCTGGGTCGTTTTCATCGAATGTCTGTGATTTTAAAGTAATTTTGAGTCATAATTCTTTTTTTGCGATCATTGCACTTGCCCGGCGGGCAAATGCAATGAAATTTGTACTCTCCCGACAATAAAAACCATTTGC
The DNA here is from genome assembly GCA_030533445.1 of Cyprinodon diabolis. Classification (NCBI taxonomy): domain Eukaryota; kingdom Metazoa; phylum Chordata; class Actinopteri; order Cyprinodontiformes; family Cyprinodontidae; genus Cyprinodon; species Cyprinodon diabolis. Next base: position 45,798,183 of record CM060067.1, on the reverse strand, counting down.
CCAGTGAGATCGGGCGATGGTTAACATCGAGCCCTGCAATTATATTTGTTATTAGATAGTTACAAATTCTCAGTAATAGTTACAGCTGCTGACTACTATCAGATCATACTGGCTTACTTTTGACCGTATATAATGTAGCTAGCTAGGGTAACCCCTAAAAGCTAATGCTAGCTTATGTCAGCTAACGGTACCTTAAAGCCTCTCTTAAACATATACCCCACTCCAAGCATTCAAATCATTTGACCCTGCACTGGATATTTGGAGCCTAAAAAAAACAGCAGGAAATGAATGAACATGAAGTCATCTCTTTTTGGAAGACCGATTGTTAAAGTTTGTTGGATGTTCATCACGAGTAGACGTCACCTGAGTAGCTAAAACAAAGTAGATCCTACATCACTATACGATAAACAGACTTTCCATATGTCCCACTGTGTGTTGCTGTCCTCTGAACATCAGCTAGCATACATGAGGTGGTGTTGTCAAGTTATGGGGGGTTTCTAGCTTCAGCTCCTCCCCAAACTTGAAAACGGCTGGTCATCACCAAGAAGGACGCTAGGCACAACTCAAATCCTTTTCCATTTTTGCTTTTTATTTGGGATCTAGGATTGGGATTTAGGTTGAAAACCTTTCAAACAAATTGACAAGCAGAAGAGTATTAGTTTAAAACAAACAATTTGACCAACAGAAACTGAATTAGTTCAAAACAAAGATTTTCCACTGTGGCTCACCCATAAGCACAAACAAACTGAATATTACCAGGCCACGAGCCATACTGCAATATCTTTTAACTCAACCTCAACTTTTTTTTTTTTCAATAAACAATATAATAATAATAGCTAACTTTACTTTCTTCTTACCAGTTGTGTATCTGGTGATTAAACCATGAGCTTAAACATGCTTGCCAGGAGCCAGTCTCTTCCTTTGTCTGTCAAAACTGCCACACATGGGTGTGCAGGTGTTTTAATCATAGGAAGGCCCAACCCCCAACACAAGTTCACTCCTCTTTTCACCTGTGCTTCTTTTTTGACATGACAAGCGTTAAATATGCTAACGCTGTTGCTACCGATAGAAGGGCCACCTGCAGTAGGTTAACAAAGTGTCCGATGTTCTCCTGGTATCAATGGGCCCAGAAGAGCCGCTTTAAGGTCCAGTTTAGTTTAACTCATTCAGCACAGGATCAGAAAACCAGATGTTTTCATTCTGCAGGTCAGACCCTTTGGCAGCGCTTCTTGTGGCAACGCAGGTGGCTGGATTGTCGGAAGGTTTTCCCACACAGTTTGCAGGAATACGGCTTCTCCCCCGTGTGCGTCCTCATGTGGTAGATCAGCCCCCCCCCTCGACTGAAGGTTTTGTGGCACACTTTGCAGGTAAACGGCTTCTCTCCTGTGTGAACCCTCATGTGGATGTTCATAGCGCCCCTCCTGACGAAGCCCTTCCCACACACGCTGCAGGGGTAGGGCTTTTCCCCTGTGTGAGTTCTGACGTGACAGGTCAGGGTGTTGCTCTGTCTGAAGCGCTTGTGGCAGATGTGGCAGGAGAAGGGCTTCTCCCCCGTGTGCCGCCTCAGGTGGCGCAGCAGGTCACTGTTCAAGCCGAACTTTTCCCTGCAGATCTTGCAGGTGAAAGGCTTCTCACCGGTGTGTGTAATCATATGGCGGAAGGCACTGCGCTGATGGGTGAAGCGCCGCGTACACAGCTCACAGGAATAAGGCTTCTCGTTCTGGTGCGTGTCTCGGTGGTCTTGCAGCAGCAACATGTTGGAGAACTTTTTGCCACAGGTCTTACAAACAAAGGGTTTGGGTTCATTCGAGTCTTCGGACTGCTGGGAGCCCACTTCTTCCTGCTCCTCTTTAATCTGCAGAAACCCTGGTTTCTTTGAATCCACACTGAGGAACCTTTCGGGCTCAGTTGGAACGTCTTCCTGATAAACACGGTTCTGTTCTGTTAAGAAAAAAAACAATCAGAAAAAAGTAAGTTAGTCCACGGAGCTAAACCATAAAAAATTGACAGTGGAGTCTCAGTTGGTTCTGCACTAACAGGTCGACTAGGAGGAGCTCCGGTCTGGTCACTCTCAATATTTCTGCATCGTTGTTTTTGCAGTGGCTATTAATTTATATGAACAGAACTGTTAGAAATATTTTATTTATACTCCGTTTGTGTTTCATGGGTTGTGTATTAATGAACTATTATGATGTATAATGTGTGATTCATCGTAGAGCTGGGCCTTAATTCAATAACGATATATATCGATCGATAGACGTGCAGCGCAATAGAAAAAAAGAGGGTAGATAAAAGTTTGATAAAGAAGCGCAGTTTTCCTTCCTTCTCATTGTAGCCTAGCATGTAGGTTTATGCTAGTCACTGCTTCCTCCCAACCAATCACAATCGCGGACCCAGGCACGCCGTCACCAAGCGCCGCCCTCTCAAACCACAACACAGAGCACATGCAGATGTCACAGCAAGGAGAGGCGGAGGAAATTGTTCCAAAGAAGGGTTTTTGTAGTTCGCCAGTCTGGCAGTATTTCGGTCATGGCAAGTCGGACAAAAAACAAACCACAGTCATCTGTAAAATGTGTAGGGAACCAGTGAAAACAAAGTCTGATAACACAACCAACTTTTATTTTTTTTATCATCTCAGCCGCTCACACCCGCAGGAGTACGAGCTGTGTAGGCGGTTCTCCTCCGAGGAATCTTTGGAAATTTCGGGAAAATATATATATATATTCAGTTTTGGGAAGTTTCCCGCGTAGTTCTAACAATTGAGAGAAAAATGCTGAGGGGCCAGAAACTTCAAAGTAATAACTCAGGTTAAAGCAGGAAACGGGGGCGGTGGGGGGGCATTTATTTATTTGTTATATTTATTTTGGTCACTTTTCTGGTCACTTTAGTTTATTCTTTGTCAGTATTTAATAACATAACTCAGGTCTCTCAAGTTATTTTTCTTTAAAACAATTCTGTTATGGTTAAAAAAGTTGGTTAAATAAAGATTTAATTCGAAGTCTGTGTTTGTGTTTTTTATTAAAATTAAATCGTTTAGCAATATTATAAAAAGTCCAGGCAGAGCTGCACATAAAATATGGTTTCAAATATTTTCAACAATTATCGATATCGATCAATATGCATTTTTTTTATCGATAAGCTTTTTTTCTATATCGCCCAGCCCTAATTCATCGTTTATTAACTCTTGCTAAAGATCGTTCCAGATACAGGTCATGCAACGGACGGGTTGTGAAGGAGGCCTGAACATCCTCTATCACATGTTTCTTCTAAACATGTGTTCTTGGAACAATTCAATTGTAAAACAACCACATGCTTTGTTTTAACATATGTGCTGAGGTTTAAAGTAAGATCATTTTGTTTCCCTTTCCCTTAGTTAAACCTCAGCCCCTGACTTAGACCTGCCAAGAACCATTGTAAAATATCTATTTATTATCACTATTATTATAAAATATAGCTTGTAATTATGGCTATAGCAAACAAAGATTTTAGTGATCAGTGATTTTATCTTTAATTTTTATGATTTATTGAGAAACTGCTTAAAAACAGTAATCCTCTAAAGAATATTCACCTATTTACCTAAACTTATTCTATGATTAATTGGAATGCATAGAAAAAAAATGCAAAAACTTCAGATTATCCTTTTGTTGTCGGAAAATTTTATTTTTGTTCTTTCCTTCTCAGTATATTGATGTATGCTATGTACTCTCTAAAAATGTTTTTTTCTTAGCTAGTTTGTCTCACTTGCAAGGCCACAAAATGTCTGAGTGGAAGATGGTTATAGACAAGACATACCTTTTTTCCATAACAAAACCACATAGTTTTTTAGGTAACCGTTTAACCAAAGTGTCTGTTATTGTTTTGACTCTGCCTTAAAAGTAAGGGAACAACTTTGTCTAAGGTCAGAACTTGGCAGACCATCATGCTGTGAATGTGAATGAATTGTTCTCCTTTACTTTGCAAAGTAAATAAAGTGCCGACTGAGTAAATCCATCGATCTCCTTTATTTAACTGGACTAAACAGTTGAAAACTTTTTTTCACACAACACTTTTAATACAAAACCAAAAAGAAGGATGCTGGAAAGCATGGAGCATGTCTGGTGTAGTGTATGGTGTTTGGCACTGACGATAGGCCCCGCCCTTCCACTACACCCACTTCTGCTCTCATCAACAGTTTGTTTAAATGTTTGTTATTCAGTGGGAATAAGATAGTGTTGAAAAACTAACAATTAAATTCATTAAATTTCCTATTAAACAATCATGATAATTATGGATGAATAGGAATTAAAGTGAGAATAACAAACTAAAAAATTGATGGTTTGACCAACAAGCTAAAGCCCGGCTCACATCGATTGTGACGACTTTTTAATCTCCAATCCCATTTATTCACACTGAAAGTATATAGAGAGGCTTCGACCAGGCAGGCTGAGCAGATCTAGATATGTGGAGTTTTTTGTTTACTTCGGTCTCTGTGCCCAAAGAACTGAAAAACTGTCCCACATTTGACTGGGAAGGATTATAAAAAACAAAACGGTGCTTCCCCTACTTCATGACTCTGTGCCTATATTAAATACACCACAGGAACTACATAAAAAGAAAAGGAAAACGCAGCAATAAAGGCTGTGGGGCGGTTTGTATGCTGGATGAGGCAGAGAGGCGATTCTCAGAGAGAGATCTGTGAAGTTTGTTCAAGTTTTTATTTCTTTTTCTTCATAAAGAGGATAGAGTGATGAGCTGCACTTACTTCCCTTTGTTTCTCTCAGACAGAGTGATAAACTGCTCTTTCTTCCCCTCGATGTTTTGTTTTTGAGAGGTCCAAACTGGATCACTACTTTTTCTGTTTTCTGTCCCCCTGAACTCCTACCACGGTATTCTCTTTTTAAATGTTTCTTTGATTTTTGAGCCAGTCTGCCCCGCCTGCTTTATATTCGCTGTACGACTCCAATCCTGACAGTTTTCCCTGAGATTGACACATTTTAGCCCCATTTACTCTACCCTTTTGAAACCGTGCTGAGATTGGTCCGAGCACGGTAACCAAGATAACTGTTGAGTGTAAATGGTAAGCAGAACTGAACCGGACCGTGGCACACACAACCGAACCGTACTAACATGGTACTACTTCATCAGTAGGGCTCGGCTCGGTTCAGTTCTGGCTCGGTTCACAGATAAAGAGCGCATGAGCAGATCGCGTCATCTCCTTACAGTCAGCCTTCTTAATCAGGAAACTTCAGACATTCTTAAAAATCCTAGCTTCCCTACTGTGCCACACAATTACCAGTGATGATTCTGGTTCGCAGTGTGATGAACCTTGACCGTCTGTTGTTGTTTCTTGCGTCTGTAAGCCCTGAGTAGACTATCGTTTGTCGTATCCACTTCCTAGAAGACGACTGTCAAGTAATTCACCAAAGGCTGCCTTCTTCGCCTGACTCTCCGCAATCTTCCTAAATGTTGCAGGCGCCACCATGTTGGTTTGTTTTACCTCTAGAGAGAAGTAGTACCATAGATTTCCACTAGGAGGCGAGGAATCATGCTAGTGTGGTGTGTAAATGGTCAAAGGTAACTTTTAAATGGGGCTTTTATTTTGTCTCTCGTCTTGTCAGACCCATGAAATTGCCGGTGAATTGCTGCATAGTCCGACTGAAACAGACCTGGGGTCTACCTTAGTCAGAACTATGCAGCCCTCTGCAGAGAATCGTGTCGGGTGCGATCATCTCCACTGACTCTCAATGAGAGATAAACGCCACTACTTTGTCCAATAAGATTTCCTGTCAGATCGGATCATCAAGGGGGTCCAATCTGAACATGATGACTTGATATGAATGGAGTCTGGTGTGCTATTGTTTGGTTGTAAAGAAAACTTGCAGCATCACGGCCCTTTCTGGAACAAGTTTGACAATTGTGCTCTAGAGATTCAGAACCCAAAATAATTTTGCCGGTCCAAACTAAAAAAGAACCAACAGCTGAACCTAAATATGGCCTTAACAGACCAGTGAGGCCCTTAATAATCTAGATTAAATGGGTTCAGATTAAGGCAGTGGGCTAGTCTCTGTTCCAGACTTGTTGGGTCATTCGGACAAAGTACAGTGTTTCGTACCTGGTATTTGGACTGTTGCCGGGTCGTCTTCAGAACTCCCCGATAGTTCTGCGCTATTGGACTCTCTATGTCGCGGCACAAAGGTATCAAACTCCTTCCTAAGCAGTGGACTCTCATCGTCATGTCGGGTCCAGAACTCCAATTTTCTGGATTTATTCTGGGGAGATTCTGGGTCTTCTGATTCCTGATCATCTTCTGATTCCAGGAGTTCTGGTTCCTCCATGTCCTCCTCGGTGTCCAGGTACTCCAACTCGCCCAAGTCGTCCATAATCTGTGGAGATCCTGGTTCTGACAGGGCCTCTTTGATGTCAAAAGTTCCTAACTCGTCCAGGTCGTCTATGATCTGCGGACTGTCTGGCTCAGCCAGGGTCTGGCCCATTTGCAGAGGTTCTGGTCCACACTGTTCATCTCCATTCCGAGGAGATTCTGGATCATTCAAAGCTTCTTCTCCCTGCAAAGGTTCTGGCTGCTGCTGAGCCTCTTCGGTCTGTGGAGGTTCTGGTTCTGTGAGGTTCTGTGTGAAGTCAGGGGGATACAGCTCCACTTCCTCCTCTTTGATGCGTGGAGGTTCTAGTTCTGTGAGGTTCTGTGTGAACTCAGGGGGATACAGCTCCACTTCCTCCTCTTTAATGCATGGAGGTTCTGGTTCCACCTTGTCCTGAACACAGAGACTCCCGTAGTCGGTCAGAACCTCTTCCTTATAAACCCGTCTGGGAGGAAGTCCTGAGGAGACAGAAAATATCATCATGATCATGGCGATCCAAAAGATGTTCTAAACTTCCGAACCACCAACAATGCAACACCAGCATTAGTCTGTATTCTGATAACTGAATCTGGTTCTGACTGATGGGTTCATACAGAACAATGATGAGTTCAGTCCAAACAGACTGAGTCCAGTTCCACCAACAAAACAGTATCAGAACCTGCCAGTAACACCTCCCGCCATAGAGTGGCAGTAACGGGGGTTTGCTGAGTGGCACCGGACCTCTAGTTTCTGCGACCCGAACCGCCTAAAGCACCAACTTTTGCTCTGTTCAAATTCCTAGGACGCGTCCTCAGAAGGCCAGATTCGAAGGACGATTACGTCATAGCGTGGCGCCGAGGTCTGGTCGGATTCCAAGAGTCCTCGTTATGCAACCTTAAAATGCGTCCTTCTTTTTGACCGATTTGAAGGACGGGTCCGATGTATCCTCACTTTCCTTGGATATCCCAGGATTCATTGCGAGACCAAGCAAGTCGGCTGCTCCGTGATCAGTGGTGAATATCGGAAGTTCAGTTTAATATAATCCAGTCAGTGAATAGTTCCGTCTGAGATACCCCTTTTCCATCTCATACCCCTTTCCCACTGGCCAGGTGGTCTGATCTAACAAGCAGAAACACTCTGTTTCCATTCGATAAACATTAGGGATGTAACGATATTGACATTATCTGCTATCGCGGTGGTAAACGTGTCTCCATATCGTCGTGGTTGGGTTGCAATAATAAAAGGGCAGGTGTCCGTCAAAAAGCAAGAGAAATAAACACAGTCCCACGGAAAAAAATCCTTAACTGCATAGACCATGATCCTTTGCGCTGCGTTGTCATACCTACCTTAAGCCAATAGGATTGCACGCAGATTGCACGCTGTCCACACAAGCTCGCAGCAAGCTAGCATGGCTGACAGCGATACTTGTAAGGATGAAAACAACACCGAAGTTGAGATTGTGCCCGCCCCTCCAGCTTTTAAGTAAGATGTCTGGAAACTTTTTTTTTCTCCGTGTCAAAAAACGCAAAAGAAGAGAAGGTGGTGGACAGACAATGGACTATATGCAAGCACCTAAAGGGAATTCCCTATTGTTTACAATTGTTCTGGTTGCTTCTTAACTTGAACATTGCACAAAAGAATGAACAGAATATTGATGTTCCTGACTACAACTTGCACTTTAAAAGCACTATGTGATCAGCGTTTTATGTTGTCATGATCCATAAATACAACAATAAATTGCCTGTTGACTGGCAAAAGCAGAAAAAATGTCTGTATTTTTTTGCTATTATCGTCACAAACACTATGGTGAGTTATTTAACAGTACCGTGAGCTTTTCCACAATATCGCAATAAATATCGTACCGTGAGGTCAATATTGAAATTGTATCGTACCGTGAGATTTTGATATCGTTACATCCCTAATAAACATGGAGCAGCTCTGGTGAGGAACAGGAAACAGGATTTTAAGCTGGAGAAAATGGAGAAGACAGGATGAAACGAAAGGACTGGAGACGGTCCGAATGATCGACTCGAACATAATAATTGAACTTTATTAATCTCCCAATGGAGGAATTCACTTCTGCATCTTAAAACATCCCCTTGGGGAGCAGTAGACTGCCACTGTGCGGCGCTTGGGGAGCAGCGTGGGCTTAAGAGGAAACAATGACGTATTCAACTATAAGAATTTGACCCATTTCCATTCACAGCCATCCCATAATAATGCTGGATCGTGTTGTCTCCACACGTCCAGTAAAGCCAGAAAAAAAAAGACGAAAGAATAAATAAATTGATTTTAATGGATTTTCCTTTAATTGACCCGACAGTGATTCATAAAACCCCTGAAATGATCCTTTATTTTAACATTTGTGAGACAAAGGAATCAAAGTGAATGTCTTCACTGAGCAGGGTGTTTGTAGCCATTTTATTTACCCAGCATGCTCTCTGGTTTGACTTTATTCAAAGTATCAATTCTGTGTTTTCTCATCTTAAATAAAAACATTAACTAAAAATTGCATTTTCTACATCCAAGGAAAACTGCTTGAACAGCTTGATATTCTGGACTAAATCATAAACCAATCAAATCAAATCCTGAATCAGATTCAATCAGGCCTTCATGAATAAATAGATCTAGGAAATCAGAATCTATCTTCAGCGCCAGCTGTTCGATGGAGCCTTTTCTATGAAGCAGTCGGACAAGATGAAACGAAACCCTGAGAGATGCTACATGCTAAGCTAACGCTACGAGGTCAGTGTGAGGTACAAACAGGAAGAGATCGGTAAAGCTCCTGTTTCAGCTACTGTGAAGGAGTTCACACCAGGCCAGAGTTGGTGGGGACGTGTCCACACCAGGCCAGAGTTGGTGGGGACGTGTCCACACCAGGCCAGAGTTGGTGGGGACGTGTCCACACCAGGCCAGAGTTGGTGGGGACGTGTCCACACCAGGCCAGAGTTGGTGGGGACGTGTCCACACCAGGCCAGAGTTGGTGGGGACATGTCCACACCTCGCCAGAGTTGGTGGGGACATGTCCACACCTGGCCAGAGTTGGTGGGGACATGTCCACACCTCGCCAGAGTTGGTGGGGACATGTCCACACCTGGCCAGAGTTGGTGGGGACATGTCCACACTAGGCCAGAGTTGATGGGGACATGTCCACACTAGGCCAGAGTTGGTGGGGACATGTCCACTCTAGGCCAGAGTTGGTGGGGACATGTCCACTCTAGGCCAGAGTTTGTGGGGACATGTCCACTCTAGGCCAGAGTTTGTGGGGACATGTCCACACTAGGCCAGAGTTGGTGGAGACATGTCCACTCTAGGCCAGAGTTGGTGGGGACATGTCCACACTAGGCCAGAGTTGGTGGGGACATGTCCACACTAGGCCAGAGTTGGTGGAGACATGTCCACTCTAGGCCAGAGTTTGTGGGGACATGTCCACAGCAGGCCAGAGTTGGTGGGGACATGTCCACACCAGGCCAGAGTTGGTGGGCACATGTCCACACCAGGCCAGAGTTGGTGGGCACATGTCCACACCAGGCCAGAGTTGGCGGGACATGTCCACAATAGGCCAGAGTTGATGGGGACATGTCCACACCAGGCCAGAGTTGGCGGGACATGTCCACACTAGGCCAGAGATGGTGGGGACATGTCCACACCAGGCCAGAGTTGGTGGGGACATGTCCACACCAGGCCAGAGTTGGTGGGGACATGTCCACACTAGGCCAGAGTTGGTGGGGACATGTCCACACCAGGCCAGAGTTGGCGGGACATGTCCACACTAGGCCAGAGTTGATGGGGACATGTCCACACCAGGCCAGAGTTGGCGGGACATGTCCACACTAGGCCAGAGTTGGTGGGGACATGTCCACTCTAGGCCAGAGTTGGTGGGGACATGTCCACTGTAGGCCAGAGTTGGTGGGGACATGTCCACACCAGACCAGAGTTGGTGGGGACATGTCCACTCTAGGCCAGAGTTGGTGGGGACATGTCCACACCAGGCCAGAGTTTGTGGGGACATGTCCACTCTAGGCCAGAGTTGGTGGGGACATTTCCACTCTAGGCCAGAGTTGGTGGGGACATGTCCACACCAGGCCAGAGTTGGTGGGGACATGTCCACTCTAGGCCAGAGTTGGTGGGGACATGTCCACACCAGGCCAGAGTTTGTGGGGACATGTCCACTCTAGGCCAGAGTTGGTGGGGACATGTCCACTCTAGGCCAGAGTTGGTGGGGACATGTCCACACCAGGCCAGAGTTGGTGGGGATATGTCCACTCTAGGCCAGAGTTGGTGGGGACATGTCCACACCAATAATTTCCAGTTTTTTTCCTTTTCCCGCTCAGTTCCTAAGGTAACAGACGTTGGGTGCAGCTATCAGTGTCCTTGTTTTTTTTCCTCTCTTCCTGCTGCTCCCATGTCCCGCCTCTCGGTGTGACATCATCAGATCTGTCACTTTGAGTCATCTGATTTGTGGTCGCATTTCACTGCCTAGAGAGTAGCTACATGGGTGGAGGAAAGACACAGCAGCACTCAGTGATTATTAACCAGCAGCTAGTTTGACGTTTAAGTAAAAGTTAGGAGACAAGTTGGTTAAAATAATTAGAGATGCCACCGAAAAATCTGTTTGTTAGATATAAGGAGCTTTTTCAGCTAAAAATGGCAACAGATTATAATTTTTTACAAGTTAGTATTATATTTTCTTTTCTAGTTAAAAAATCTGGCCTTCTCAAAGGACATATAAAAAATATAACCACGGATGTCTGGGGGACAGTGATTGGCCTCCATGTTCTGAATGCTGGCGTACCATAAAGAATAAATGATGAACAGTTTAGTTTGTGCCTTCAAGTCGTTGCCCAGAGGAAGACGTTACTGGATATAACCTAACGGAATATCTTCAGAACGGCTCCAAATGACACAAAGCCCAATGTAAAAAAACGGCGTTCCCCTTTAGGTGGGATACACCACGCTTAAAAATGTGCACACATGAAAACCCCCGAGGGTCAGAGACTCTCCCACCACTGTCTCCTGAAATCCTGTGGGAAACACTGGAGGACCATGACTCCCAGTTCCAGGTTAACATGTTTTCTTATTGAACAGAGAATCAGACTGCAGAGCTTCTACAGATCTAGAAATGTAGTTTCTAGCATCATTATATTAGTAAAGAGGTTCATAAATCTTTTTAAACAGAGAGAAACAGGGAGAGCTGCAGATTTAAAGGAGAAACAGATTTACTGGAATTTTAGAAAATACAAAAACCTGATGAAAGCATTCGGGTGGAGTAACTGTAGGTCCATCTGCCCCCACCCTCAGAACCCCCCCACCCTACACCTTTGCTACAGAGGAACCTTCTGCTCCACATCTGCAGCCCAGGGGCCCATATTCTCCCACATCCGGCCCTGCTGATAATAACAGTCATTAAACCCACATGAATCTGAGCCCTCATTGATTGGGAGGTTAGTCTGGTGTGTTTCTACAGTGGGAACATCTAGTAATGTGGATCTAAGTGAGAGGAACCTCCAGAGATGCAGATGAACATCAGACCTACCGAGCCTCTGCAGCCTGACCTGCGGCTTCAGGCACACAGCTAGCAGCTTGCTCTGGGCGGCCAGCTCCTCCTCCAGGCGGATGATGGTTTTCTCCACCTCGGAGAAGATCTCCTCCGCAGCAGCATCCAGTCTCTGCCTGATAAAGTCTCTGAGAGGAAGAACTGAACCCATTCCTGCAGCTGCTGATCCAAACTGGCCTGAGATCCGACCGGACGGTCCACAAAGCAAGCTAGCTGCTAACAACTGCTCAGCGCTACTTCCGGGGGACCTTAGGGCGACAACTTCCGGACGGATGCGTCAGCGCTGCCGCCATCTTGGTAAGGGAGAAGGGCAGCTGGTTGAACCGCATTTATAGGATTAAAAAACCTTAAGTAGAACATTTCACGGTTTTTTACATACATTTTCTACATTTGTGAAACTTGCCTTCTGCCAATAACTGCCTCAATCATTTCCCAACACATCATATCTGAGGTTTTTGTCTTCTAAGAAGGGCTGTACCAAAACTTAGCTTGCTTTACCTGACCTTCCACCTTGCTCCTCTCCTTCCCCTTAGACACCGCTCCCTCTTTGGACTGGCAATCCTAAAATAGATTCTATTTAACAAGGCAAATATATACAGTTGTGCTTGAAAGTTACACACTCCCGATAAAGAAAGGATAAATTCACAACAGCAATTCTAATAAGAAACTAGAAAAAATATACATAAAAACATACAAAATTATAATTTGATGGATTGAAATAGTGATTCTTGAATTGTGTTTTTATAAACAGTGATTTAACAAACATTCCCAGACACCTTAGAGCACATTGGTCTAGAATATTTCACCAACAGGAGTAGAAATCTGGCTAAACATTGAAGAAAACACCTGATTGAAGTGATTCACTCAAAGTAATGCTCAAAATTTTAGTTTATGAACTCCATGGTGTTGGCTTACTTGTTTTGTTTGTTTATTATTAATATTTCTATTGAACCACAATTCAAAATTAATTTGGAGGGCGTGCCAACCCGACAGGTGGCGTGCTAACCCGACAGGTGGCGTGCCAACCCGACAGGTGGCACACCTGTGTTTCATCTGGTGCAGCACATATAAGGAGCAGCTGGACGACCATTCACCCCCTGATGGTCTGACTCAGTTGGCTCTGCTGTTACTCCGTCTGCCTGCCCGCTCTCCACCGTTTGGTCTCTAGCCTACTTTCCAAACCACAAGCCCCCTCCAAGATCGGCTCCTCTTTTGGAACAAAGTAGCTGAGCAAACCTACACAACACGAGGAGATGTTCCGCTCGTTGTTGGAGCAACAAGGGTTTGCCTCCATTACCCCCCCCCCCCTCCTGCTGGCGCGGCAGCCGCATGGCTCCCGTTGCCGCCCCAGGTGGTACAGCCAGGTGAACAATCCCCCCCTTTAACGACGACCTTCAGAATCAAAGACAGGTTTCAGATATTACAGGCTAACAATGGGACCAAACGACCGGCTCGTCAGTTTCAGTTTGCATGTTTAAGCCTTGTCGTGGGAAAGAAGTATTCAACTATTCATCCTAGTTAAATAAACGGAGATCGATGGATTTCACTCAGTCGGCACATTTATTAATAATCTTTGCTAAGAGAGAACAGTCATCATGGCACAGCATTCTGCTCTGCTCTGATCTGGGCAGGGTTCGCCCCCCCCTAGTTACAACAATGGAAAGCAGTCAGAGTCATAACAAATTACACACACTTTGGTTAACAGTAACATGTTATGAATAAACCTTGAGAAAGAATCTGGATTGTTATGGGAAGAAGCTATTTCTGGTCTACCAACAACATTCTGCAGGGAATGGTGTGGCCTTGAGAGAGAAACAGACTGAGTGAAAACTTTTATAGTGAGTAAATATGAATATTAATATATAATTAGAGAAAGATATAAATTTTCCCACAACAGTCCACCCTTTCGATTATAAAAGGATATTATCCTTGTGTAATCGATATCATAAAAAAAAGGAAAATTTATGAATATAAAAAACTAAGAAACTAAAATTGTGAGTATATGTAAAGAAAGCTAAAAATCTAAGACCCTAAAAATATAAAAAAAAATAATAAGAAGAAGAAAAATAATGATAATTAAAAAATAATGAATCAAAAATCCACAACTGCATTAAGTCGGTGGACAATGTTAAATGATTATAATAGATGGAAAATTATGGAAGAGATTATGATAGCTAAAATATGTTGCCAATAAATAGAGCCCTGGAATCACATCTTAGTTGGCAAAAATATTTACTGTTTTCCCCATGATGATACTTTTATGGTAAAATATCTATTTGCTGAAAATGTAAAATGTAGTTCTTATAATTATCAGTTACCCTTTTTATTTCCCTGGAAAGAGAAAAGTTCAAATCAGTCAAAACAATAGACTCCTTCATCTCTACAAAGTATAAGTCAAATTATTAATCTGAGCTTCATTAAAAGTAAAAGAAAATCAATCTCAATGCAAAATGTTAAAATCAGAACACAAAGATGTTTCACACAGATTAAGTTCAGCTCTTCAGAATCAGGGTCAGTCAAAGCTCACATAGAAAAGTTGGAGGATTTAATCTCAGCGCTCCTCTTTCCCAATGGTAGCTGAGACCCGATCATCAGAGTTCATTCTCTAATCCAGAAATCTCTGCCAAAACTGACCATCAGCCATCAGGTGCTCATCTAACCTTGGACTTTATTTTTTTTTTTAAGAAAAGTAATATCAAACACTTAGATACTAAAAATTTTCATCTTTGATTAAAATACAACACATTACAGCACATTTCCCTTCTCATTCATGTTGTATGATTAAAAAATCAAAAAGCCAAAGCTGATGTCAGACATCTTCAGGTGGGCGTCTTCATCTTTCTGTTGATGTTGGTCCCTTATACAGGCGACATTTTGAACGCGGTTCAATGGGTGGTCTGCAGAGCAGCTGGTCCTCAACACATCAGGTGGACTACTGATGTGTTAATTAACCAATCAGAGGGGATTATTCTGCCCCTTTATTCTGATTTCTTTTGTTGAAGCTTTTCCTGGTTCCTTCCTGATGAGCTCAGATGAGCTCTGATCACTTTCTTTGATAACTTTGAGCCACACCTCCTCCTGCTGAAGGATGGAAGGATGGCTGAGAAGGTCCTCCATCAGGGTCTCCAGGCACCTTGGTCCCTCTGTAAAGCAGTCTCTGACTAAGGGGAAGAAAGGTCTTGTAGGTCATTTTAATGTGTCACCTGTCAGTCCCAGTCTGGCCAGAGGTCAGAGGTCAGGTCCGTTCTGTGGTCCAGGAACGGGTCGACCCGTCATGAGCTCATGGGGAGGAAAACTGGGAGTCAAAGTTACCAACATGCTGAATTAAAGGAGCTGAGGGAAGAACAGATCAGATGTTATCTTACCCTTTCACAAACAATAGTAAATCAAAATAAATTCATGTAGCTTAAAGAACTTTAGATTAAAATTTGAACTTTAAACTTTGTCACAAATCATTGAATTGTTCCATAATTTCAAACTTACCAAGTAAATGTACTTCCTTAGTATTCGTACCACTTATCACTTCTGCACCTGCAGAAATCCAAACAAGCTTCTCCTCAGCAGAGGAGGGAGGGGGACTGTGTGTGTCAGTGGGCTGCAGCGCTGTAAACAAGGGGAGACGCTGCAGCACAGCCTTCTGTTGCTTCCACCAGACATGATGTGTGGAAGAAGAAAAATGGGCTTTCCATCTGATATCAAGAACGATGTTTCCAAGGCGAAGCAAAATCAAAGAACCAGAAACAAGAGTTTCATGAGGTGAAGAAACACCGAACCAGGGGTGCAAGAAGCTGAACCATCAACAAACATCAACAAAGCTGGTTTTCCCCAAACACACATCAGACAGTCAGGCTGAGGTGTTCAAACTTCATCCAGCAGTCTAGCAGTCGTTTCTGTCCTCTGCTGCTAAGAATTACCTTAATAGATCATTTTCCTTTATAAGGCCATTTTATTCCCATATTTATTTACTTTACTGGTTTAGTCATAATTTAGTATTTTATTTAGGTTGTTTATTTATTCTGCTCTAAATTACCAACCCAGATTCCACATGGACTGTTCCAGATGGAAAAATAAACAGCATCTATATGGATCCTTATTAGTTTAGCTTTGCTTTTTTTCTCTTGTTTTATCTTCTTTCCACCCTTTTCTTCTTCAGAACAAATAACATATGTTCTGTTGAAGAAAAACCATAAAGTTTCAGTCAATTTAACCTCCAGATATATCTGAGCTATGGACTCATTGAGAATAGGTCATTTTAAGGTCTCCACCATTCATCTTAATGTAGGAATTAAATCCTGTTATTTATATCCTCTGTCATTGTAATCATTATTATCAATGTTATCGTTATTATTATTATTAAATAATGTTATAATCGTCATTATTTCCAATTGAGTCATTTGAACACCGTATAATTATTAACCAATAATTATGTTACATAAATTTGCATATTTATTCCAGATCAGCTTAAGATAGATTTACTTCTTAAAGAATTGTAAATAATGTAAAAGCAAATTCAATCAGCCTAATTTATTTTTATACAAGTTATTTGCGCTACACACATATAGATTTATTTACCCTTAAAGTTTAATCTAAATCCTAAAGAATTAAGGTTAACAAATTAAACTTTAGCATCTAGCTTTTAAATAATGACACAGGTCCTTGATTATTTGAAGAAATGCCCAATTATTGTTAAACAAGCATAATCTGTTCATTTGATTTAATTTTTAAAATCTGTCTCATTAAACTTTATTTGTTGTGATATTTGAACCTTTTATCAATCCCCTTTATTACCAATTTAAACAGCTGTGCATTATCTTTAACACATTTAACTCCTGATTTGTTTTGAAAACAGGTTAGGAAAACGAATGAGCCACGGAAACTAGAAACTGTCCTTATTTTACAGTTTAACCTTAATTATTCCCTCATTTCTATTTTACCAAGACAAAAATAACTAAATTATCATTTCACAAATGGACAACATACAATAGGTAGAGTGGATCCACAGACACTACAGACAACATATAAGACAAACAGATAAGACAAACAAAACACCAACAAATGGCCATAACATAAATGATAAAACGTAATTGTTGCATGCAAACCTTCATGTGTGTCAGGCCCTTTTCTCTCATTGGGGGGGACTCTTAGCCCGCCCATCTTTACCGAACCTCCTGTAACTGGGTCAACGGTAAAATGGACGCTTTTCTGTCTATTTATACGCAGGTACTTTAACTCTAAACAGCGAATCAGTTACTATTCTGCTGTAAGCCAACCATTTATAACTTTATGTCAGGTGCTATTTCAGTCCTAATTCTGAAAGTTAGGATGTTTTCTTTGTTTTTATCATACTTGATTTAAATCCATTAAGCAGGTTTTAGGTTTAATTTATTTTTAAACATACTTGTTTTAAATGTGCAAAAAAATTATTATTAATATTTCACTCTCTCAGGAAAATATGCCACTTTGATTCAAATCTTTCAGGAATTAATTATTTATTTTTGCAAATCTATAATTTCAGTTAATAAACTCATAGCTTTTATATATTTTAGTTGCATTTTCCCAAAGTACATCCCATATATTTGGTAAAACTGTAAGGTTTATTTATTTTAAACACTTAAGGGATGAAAATTGCTGATTTCATTGTTTATATGTTTTAAATGATATACATGTGTATTAATATTTTTGGAGGAAAGGAAAATCAATTTCTCTTAGTTTTTCATTTAGTGAAATCTAATTCAGATTAAACTCACACATAACTTTAGATTTTATCCTATTGGATTATATTATTCATTCTTTTTCCTCTATAAGTTGCTATTTTGTTTACATTTTCATAAGTCAGAGCAACCATCACCTTTTCTCTGTCTTAGCCAGAACCTCAGACATTCATGGCACAGGGACAAAGCAACATCCCACCAAATCCTGCAGAGATGAAGCTAATCTCTCCGAGTGGCTGCTGTGGAAATAGAGAATTTGGTTTGTGACTAAAACCTGTGCGCATTTTACTACTACTGTGTCAGACCATGTTTGGACCCTTTTCTCTCTCTGGATTTGCCTCAGTTTTCATCTCCAGGTCCGTCCATAACATTATGGAACATGGTGACAGCAGGAAATGAACAAAACGAGACCCGTCCTGTTTTTAAACAACCACAGGCCTGATAAAAAACGGTTTGTTTTCCAGTCCTGAAGCCGACATAGGAAAAGACAGTTGCTGCTGAGTTTTTCTCTTTTAAAAAGATAATTTTTGGTTTAGATATTTAAGGTTGGTTCTAATTTGATCAGAAATTACACTAAAAGAATCATGGTTTAGTAAAAGCCAACCAGGCCGTACATTATCACCCTCATTAGACATTTTCCCATAGATAAAGTCATGTCAGTCAGCAGCATTTTCTTCATTTCAAGATGCAGAAAGGAATCTAATAAGAGAAAGTTATCAAACTTTTCTTGAATGGTTGGAAGTGTATGGAAATGGAAAATGAAATAAAATAAAAGGAAAGAAAAGAAAATATATAATCGATCACTTCACCCTTTACTGATTGCTGCCTCCAGGCGGTTTCAGTCCTGGAGCTCCACCACCTCAGTCAAAAAGGTCAGCCACTTCTCAAACCAAAAAAAATTATTCACTAATTAAAAAAAAATAATTTAGCACCGGAGAGAAGGAAAGCCTCATGTTGCTGCACCTCCTCCTTGTTTCCCCACAAAAAAAAATCCCCAGTGTCTCTGTCCTAATGGTTTTTGCACACACACACATTGTGGAGCAGGTTGCAGCTCAGGTGAGCTATTAGGGTCAGGGGTTCAGAGCAGATGAAAATCCTTTTGTGTTGCTTTCCCCAGATTTTAACCCATCATTTCCATCCGGTTGCTGTGTCGGTGTGTGTGGGTTGGGGGGTGGGGGGAGATTGATGCTTGAAGCAGGCTGTCTTTCTCCGGCGGGCTGATAGGAGGGGGGGTACTCCTCCAGGTCTGAATTCCACAAGGAGCGGCTCCGATCAGGGAGTCCATGTTTGAAGGGCAGGGAGTAAAAAAAACAATGATTAGTTTAAGGAGTTTCAATGTTTCAAATGAATAATAATAATAAAATAAAAAAATAAAATAAAGTTGTTCATCTTTACCATAAAAAAGAAGAAGCCTTTTCAGGAAAGGAATGTTGTCTCGTCAGTCGCCCCACTTCATCCTTCAGTCACTTTAAGTCACGTTTCCCTCTCGTCACAAACTTTTCTCATCTAATTTTCTTAAATTTGCTTTTATCATCAACCTTACTTTTCTCTATTTAATTTTGTATGTTTTTTTAATTTAATTTTAGGTTAATTCCTCCATTTTATTCTATTTTAAGATTTTTCAGTTTTTAAACTTTTAATTTGACCTTATTTTATGCCCTGCTTACTTTTTTTCCTGTAATAATTTAATAGTTTTTCATTTTTAGCTATGAGTTATTAACTTCCTGTAAACATTGAGAAAGATTTGTCTCTTTAAAAGCACCATTGAAATTAAAATTCATTTTTATAACTTAGCATAGTGTAAGTTTAATATGTAATGCAGTGTAAATATGTTTAGTATCAGGTTTAAACACTGCCTTTTTTGACTTCTTATTTTAACCCATTTCTTTTTGAAGCTGAGAGTTTCTTTGAACTCTCCTTTTAACCATCCATCATTTTAAAGTGTTTTTTTTCTTTTTCCCTTTTTTTTTCAAAATCTGTAAATTTCTTACCTTACCTTCTTTTAGCCTCTAACTTCTCATGATATTTGTTTATCTTATCTTCAAAAGAACCCTATTTTCTTTGCAATTGATCAAACATTTCTCCTTGGGCAGTTGACAATTCCCTGGAACCTTGCCCTTTTGTTCTACTACCATACTGTAGAACTGCAAAACCTTTCCCATTATCTACAGGTAATTTAACTCTGCCCGATACACACCAATCCTCTGGTGCCAACCTGGATAACTGGGGGGGATCCCACTCTAGATTACTGACGTCTCAGTAAAATTAAATGCCTCCTGGTGGCACCTACAACCTTCCTCTCACCCTTAGAAAGAGCCTCACGTTCCTATGCGAGGTCTTTTGGTTCACAGGTGGAACAAAACCTGAACTGCCTTTCTGCTCCCCAAAAAGAAAAGTTATCTTTTATTTTGTATGTATATTCTTTAGTATTATACTAATTTTAGTGCATTAAAATGATTAACCTATTAATCTTTAATTTAGTTAGTTTTTTGCTAGATTATAATTTTGATGGAGAAGAAGAGGACTTTGTTTGAACAAATTTTCCAGTATTTGATTTCTAATTATCTTTAAATCTGTAAACAACCTGTTGTTTTGTGATTTAGTTTTTGAAATTTAATTTAAACTGTGCCGACAAAAGATTAATCTCACCGTCTCAAAAAAAAAAAGGTTCGTTTTGATCCTCCTGCTGACCTCCAGGGACCTCGATGCCAGAAGTCCTCACTCCCTTAACCTTCTAACCGGGGTATTGAGGCTGGAAGACTGCTTCCTCCAGGTTGTACCTGACACTTCTGACAATCGCTGTCCTCAGAAAAAATCTGTCAAAGAGAATCCTGCATTGACAACGCCAAATTGTCGAGGGAAAGAAGTATTCAACTATTCATCCTAGTTAAATAAACGGAGATAGATGGATTTCACTCAGTCGGCACATTTATTAATAATCTTTGCAAAGAGAGAACAGTCATCATGGCACAGCATTCTGCTCTGCTCTGATCTGGGCAGGGTTCGCCCCCCCCCCCCTAGTTACAACAATGGAAAGCAGTCAGAGTCATAACAAATTACACACACTTTGCTTAACAGTAACATGTTATGAATAAACCTTGAGAAAGAATCTGGATTGTTATGGGAAGAAGCTATTTCTGGTCTACAAACAACATTCTGCAGGGAATGGTGTGGCCTTGAGAGAGAAACAGACTGAGTGAAAACTTTTATAGTGAGTAAATATGAATATTAATATATAATTAGAGAAAGATATAAATTTTCCCACAGCAGCCTCAACCTCACTACGAATCCAGACATTTTGAATTGAGAAAGCTTCCTGGAGGGAAAGCAAAACATCTTCAAACCTTGGAAACAAAGTCTAGTGGATTGTTTTTTAAACTTTTATGAAATGACTATGACCTGGATGACTGAGAATCTTCACCAGCATATTAAATATGGAACTTAATTGTGACTCGAATCCCGTCCCTAACTCCCCATCTCTGATACAGAAACTGAAAATAAGACTCCCACAGGCCTCATAACGTTCCCAGATGAGTGAGACACAGCTAATGCTCACAACGCCGGGAACAGATTTGGACTCGGAAAGAGTCCACTGACAGCAGCTGTTGTTCCTTCTTTGAGGTCAGAGATGTCCTGCCTGATATCAACAGGCTGAACACAAGAATGATATATAGAAATCCTGTTTACTTTATTACTAGATACAGAAGAATACATTTGTTTATTGATCATTTGTTTAGTTATTTGCTTAGTTTTTGTTTAGACACAATCTTGGCAACAAACTTCCTAAGTATGTTAAAACCATGACATTTATGACAAGTAAAACTTATGAAGAATTACAAGATTTTTTAAATATGTGTATCTAAAGCTTATTTTTAATTTAAAAAAACAATGCATCTGCATGATGCCAGTTCACCACTAGAGGTCAGCACACTCAAGTTTAAAACCTTTATTAATTTTAAAGCTCTGCTCAGATCCTGAATTTTTAGTCCTTTTTTAATTAGATTATTCTCTACTATTTTGCTTCTATCTTTATTTTTCTTTTTAATCAAAAGACTGACAATGTTTATTTACAGGAATTTCTAATAAAGCTTTGACCAAATGTTTGAATTTGGTATAATTGAAAGATATAATTCAAAGTCCAAACCCAGACTTCATCACCTCTGCCTCCATCTGTCATCATTTCAACTCCCCTCCCTCAAAGACCAAGTTAGAACTAGTTTATTTCTACATCAGATCACATCTGCAGGAACCGACCATCTGCTGAACCTTCAGCTGGTTCCACTGAGCTCTGTAGGTAATAAGAAAAGAAACCATGTAGCCAATCAGGTGCAGAGACAGACCAGCTTTATGGCTGATAGTCTATTTTCCACTGATCCAGAATAAACTGGGAGCTATGGGAGCAGAGATAATCAGACCTCTAATGAGAATGAAGGTCTTCAACTTAATCACAGAAACACTTTAACTGAATCTGAATCTAAAACCAGAAAAATCCCACTGTGCTCTTTCATTATTCTTCCTTTATGGAATGAAATTATCCTAGGGTCACTAACCTGTCCTCCACTCTTCACCTGCATTAACTCCACCTGCTGGAAACACGTTACTTGAATAAAGGACACTGTTAGAGTGATAATTATAAAATTATTGTGTGGACATATGAAACATTGAAATAAAGAAGATCCTACATTTCTATCCTGTGTTTCAACCAGAAGGGTCATAAACTTTTATGACCTCCAGTAGGTCATGAGGCAGAATCACACAGTTGTGTGACTTCCATCCAGCCAGTTGGTCAATTCACACTATCTCATTACCTGCATCCTCCCAGATAATCATTACTGGGTCTTCTGTTTAAGGCCCGCCCTATGATGTTGTAAACTGTTAATAAAAGGCTTTGCTATGAAGGGATCTGGGTGAGAAGGTGCTGGTTTCTGAGCTATCACCTTTTCTCCGCTTCTGCAGAGGCTGACGTCAAAAACCCTGGCTCTGTGTTGATTATTTCCTTTTAATCTTTTAAACTCACATTTCTCTGGATTAAAACCCAACATTTTTGGTGCTGAAACTCCGGGAGTCAAGATTCAATTGTCCAGGACCGTGCGGGACCAAGGCCAAGAAACTGTCGACAGCCGTCCACCCTTTGCCGGACGGAGCCAATAGGTTGGTCCAGCCCTGCCCTGGACATCCTGGTGACGACTCAAGCTGCGGACTGATCTGCACAGAAAGGGTAGACCTAAAGCTTTTGATCAAAAGTTGGTCTGGGACCATGTGAAAGCTGTAACTGGTTGTAGTCGCTAGAATATTTGACAAACAGGGTTTGTTGTGAGAGATCTGGGATCGGTATTCTGTGCGTTTGGGACCCGCTGTGTTCTTTTAAGATAAGAACACAGCTAAGTAAGGTTTGCAGCTGCAGCAGGGATATTTGACGAAACCAAGATTTGTTGACAGATCTGGGATCTGAGTATTCTGTGCGTTTGAGTCTGGGACTCTGTGTTGTTCTCGAGATAGTAAGGTTTGCAGCTGCAGCAGGGATATTTGACGAAACCAAGTTTTGTTGACAGATCTGGGATCTGGATATCCGGTGCATGCGAGGCCCTGGACCTGGAGACTCCAAAGTGTACACGATAAATGTTTTTTGTCTATGTTGGTTAAAATAAAAATATATATACACTATATTGCCAAAAGTATTTGCTCACCTGCCTTGACTCACATATGAGCTTAAGTGACATCCCGTTCCTAATCCATAGGGTTCAATATGACGTCGGTCCACCCTTTGCAGCTAGAACAGCTTCAACTCTTCTGGGAAGGCTGTCCACAAGGTTTAGGAGTGTGTTTATGGGAATTTTTGACCATTCTTCCAGAAGCGCATTTGTGAGGTCGCACACTGATGTTGGACGAGAAGGCCTGGCTCTCAGTCTCCGCTCTAATTCATCCCAAAGGTGTTCTATCGGGTTGAGGTCAGGACTCTGTGCAGGCCAGTCAAGTTCATCCACACCAGACTCTGTCATCCATGTCTTTATGGACCTTGCTTTGTGCACTGGTGCACAGTCATGTTGGAAGAGGAAGGGGCCAGCTCCAAACTGTTCCCACAAAGTTGGGAGCATGGAATTGTCCAAAATGTCTTGGTATGCTGAAGCATTCAGAGTTCCTTTCACTGGAACTAAGGGGCCAAGCCCAGCTCCTGAAAAACAACCCCACACCATAATCCCCCCTCCACCAAACTTTACACTTGGCACAATGCAGTCAGACAAGTACCGTTCTCCTGGCAACCGCCAAACCCAGACCCGTCCATCAGATTGCCAGATGGAGAAGCGCGATTCGTCACTCCAGAGAACGCGTCTCCACTGCTCTAGAGTCCAGTGGCGGCGTGCTTTACACCACCGCATCCGACGCTTTGCATTGCACTTGGTTATGTATGGCTTGGATGCAGCTGCTCGACCATGGAAACCCATTCCATGAAGCTCTCTGCGCACTGTTCTTGAGCTAATCTGAAGGCCACATGAAGTTTGGAGGTCTGTAGTGATTGACTCTGCAGAAAGTTGGCGACCTCTTCGCACTATGCGCTTCAGCATCCGCTGACCCCGCTCCGTCAGTTTACGTGGCCTACCACTTCGTGGCTGAGTTGCTGTCGTTCCCAAACACTTCCATTTTCTTATAATACAGCTGACAGTTGACTGTGGAATATTTAGGAGCGAGGAAATTTCACGACTGGATTTGTTGCACAGGTGGCATCCTATCACAGTTCCACGCTGGAATTCACTGAGCTCCTGAGAGCGACCCATTCTTTCACAAATGTTTGTAAAAACAGTCTGCATGCCTAGGTGCTTGAATTTATACACCTGTGGCCATGGAAGTGATTGGAACACCTGATTCCAATAATTTGGATGGGTGAGCAAATACTTTTGGCAATATAGTGTATATTAGGCCTTAGAATAGGTGTGTGTGACTGTGTGGGAGTGTGTCAGGAAACAATCGAACCTTTCAGGTTCTGTTGTTTCATATTAAAACAGCAGGGGTTAATACAGTACAACTCTTGTGGATGCAGAGGCAAGAATTTCTCACCTGAAAAGGTAGAAGCAGAAATTACCACAACAGTGTTTGGGTGCTGTCCTGCTGAATAAACATCCAGTGCGTAGAATACCCTAGGTGTTTGTACTGGACTAAATTCTTTAAAATGGGAAAAGGTCAAAATAAATTAGAGATAATTTAGAATCTACGATTAGAAGTTGTAGAAGTGCAGGATCCAACAAAAAATAAATAATAATAATCACTTAAATATATAGTTTGGAAAAAATATGGGTTTGAGGGACGCCTCTATTCCAAGATAAAATAATAAGAACTAAATGATAAAATAATAGAACTAAAGTGAGTCAGGGGAGTAAAATAATTAAAAAGGATGGGTTCAGGGAAGAGTATAGAGAAGATCATAAGGGGTATGGATAGTTTGTGTCAGATTGATCCAAATAATTTAAAATACTTGTAGGAGTGGAAGTTAGAGTATGATACATGCACAAAGCAGATACGATGAAAACCTAAATAAATCGATCTAATGTTGTGTTTGTCCGGTTTTAATATTATGTATTTCTGTCTTTAAAGTTATGTTTGTGGGTCTTTTAAGTTGTGTGTCCAAAAAATAATGAAACACAGTTTAGAGGGAGACAGCTTAAATCTGCATAAGCGCGCAGGGGGGATGTCATTGGAGCGATGACTGCAGCATTGTTCTAATTGACAGCCTTCCTAATGCGTCTGCAGGGTCTCCAAAACTATAATTTCGGAACCAAAATTTAAAATTAATAAACCCAAAAGAAAATTATTTTAGTCATGCAAGCTACATACAGGGAATAAAAAAAATAGAGGGATTAAATAGGTGGATTGTGCAAGCTAAAACATAGAAACAGCTATGAAGCAAAGTTTGGACCATAATTGGGCTCAAGGGAAGGGCCGGTGGTGACAGGGGAAAAACAAGGGGTCACATAGAAAGCACAATAGGTGTTTGAGCAAATGGGGGAGCCATTAAAATAGTAGATGTGTATGAAGCATGGGGAATATTAAATGCATTAAAGGCAAAAACATGAATAGTTTTAACAATTATTAGACAAGCAGTTAGACTTATATGGGATTCAGGAGCCTGTAAAATTTGCATTCAAGATAATGTAGTACTAAAACCATCTAAAATGCTAGTTTTTGTACAATCAGCAAATGGTCAAATGGAATACCTTTAAAAATAGAAAACCTTCAAACAGGAAAAAGATTGCAAGGTTTTATGTTTTTGTAGTAATATCACCAACTTACCACATTCATTTGTTAGGATGGGAATTGATGGGAAAATTAAGCAATTTTTCCCAAACAGGGGGGCATGAAGGCCAAATGTGTGGAACATATAAATAGCGTTTCAACAAAATCTACTTGTGTCTATATACACTATGTTTCTAGCATAGTGTATATAGAGGTATAGTTGAGGTCTAAGTGGACACCTGTCCACTTAGACCTCAACCTGTCCATCATCATCAGACCAAAGAGCTGTGAGGAAGCAGAGATAGTAGACCTGCTACAGGACGACAGTTCAGCAGCCCGCTGAGAGGAAAACATCTGCTGGGAGAAACTCTAGATGAGCATCAGCTGCATCATCCTGGGGCTCTAGATCCTGTTCCTCACAGCTGAAGTGTTCCTACGATGTACTCTAGACCTGAGACAGCTGATGGATCAGATCCGTATTTCCCCAGATTCCATGCAGCGTATCAATGGAAACGACATTTACTGCTGAAATGAGTCCATTCTTCACTGAGATAAAAAGAAATGTGTCATCATGTGGGGAAGCTTCCTTTTAAATCCTAACATTTTAATCTCCAATCAGTTTTGGGATTTTCTTTTCTTTGTGTTGAAGGTTGAGCTTCAGATAATAACAACTAGATGCTGCTTCACTTAAAGGCTTTAAATCTTTCTTTTCTCATTTCCACCAATCGGTTCCAGTCTTGGATGTTTTGACCTGAATCCTTCCTCATGTTGCTCCTTTTTTCCAATGCTGCACTGATGTCTGAGAGTGACTCGTTTTGATAGCATCTCCTTAAATGAAAATCAGCCACTTCACTCCCGACCAGCTCACAGAGCCTTTCACTCTCTCCATTTACGACATTTTTAGTTTGATAGCAGAGGTACGATTACCTAGCGGCACAGAAACTGGGGGTCGACGTAATGAGTAAGGCTGTGTTTAAAAAAAAAAGGTTTCACAATTTAGATTCTAAATTGTGTTTGTCTAAACGTGTTTGGATAGATTTAGATAGATTCTCATTAACTGCTAAAGATTGATATAATCAAAGACTGATTTAACAGAGTATGCATTTTTCATTGTCCTTGAGTACCATTACTTTATTAGCTAACGGCTACAAAACTTCTTTTAAACTAGCAATCCAGTTTCAGACCGGAATAAACCAAAAATAGATGTAAATAACAGAATGATGTAACGTATTACACTTCAGGGGTTGACATTGATTTTTACCACTTGCCCTTCGGGCAAGTGACTTTCACATTTAATTTGCCTAGAAACAATTTTTACTTGCCCAGTAAAATGTTTGATAAATATAGTTCCTAATATTCTTTTTTGTAAATATATCAATGAATGTTTTTTGTAATTCAGTATTTTTTAAGTTTCCAGGTTCCTGGTGTGTATCTGCATGCGTCAGATAATGAACTCAAGCCTACATTACCGTGTTAACATGCTTTTCAATCCTTCCTGCACATTCTTTTCAAACTAAACTTTGCTTTAAACTGTTGTGTGCTTGGAAAAATATAAATTGTAATGTTAAAAATCTAAAAAAAACTTGACAGGTTAAAAACTTAAGATAAATCACAAGACAGAAGTCAATGTCAAAAATGAATAACTTTTATTTTAGAGTCACGGTATGTTTATTCAAGATAATACTATTAATATAATGTGACTTTTCTAGAGAATCATTATACATAGTTATTTTATTCAGGGTTTCCACAGTCTGACATCATTTCAGAATTCCCTGACTTTTAACTGACTCAGGATTAGTTTTCCCTGACAAAATAAATGCAGCAACAAGACAATAATAAGAACATAAAAGGTCACCAATTTAACATGTTTAGCTCTATAACATTTAAATGCACCTCTCCAATGTCTAAGAGAAAAACATTTAATGAACATTTTTTAATGTATGACCTGCATCACTGTACAGAAGACTGCCATATGATAGCGCTTTCTAGCTTGTTTGTCGTTTTGGTAACTATATCAAAATTACTGCTAGGTGGACAAAAATCCCGCCATTTGGCGGAAAATCCCCCGGCGCTTCAAATCACGCGAGAATGTGTACAAAACAACAAAAATGGCGCCGGCAACGCATCTGGGTTGTTTTCATAGAATGTCGGTGATTTTAAAGTAATTTTGAGTGATAATTCTTTTTTTGCGATCATTGCACTTGCCCGGCAGGCAAATGCAATGAAATTTGTACTCTCCCGACAATAAAAACTACTTGCCCAGGGAGATCGGGCGATGGTTAACATCGAGCCCTGCGATTATTTATGTTATTAGATAGTTACAAATTCTCAGTAATAGTTACAGCTGCTGACTACTATCAGATCATACTGGCTTACTTTTGACCGTATATAATGTAGCTAGCTAGGGTAACCCCTAAAAGCTAATGCTAGCTTATGTCAGCTAACGGTACCTTAAAGCCTCTCTTAAACATATACCCCACTCCAAGCATTCAAATCATTTGACCCTGCACTGGATATTTGGAGCCTAAAAAACCCAGCAGGAAATGAATGAACATGAAGTCATCTCTTTTTGGAAGACCGATTGTTAAAGTTTGTTGGATGTTCATCACGAGTAGACGTCACCTGAGTAGCTAAAACAAAGTAGATCCTACATCACTATACGATAAACAGACTTTCCATATGTCCCACTGTGTGTTGCTGTCCTCTGAACATCAGCTAGCATACATGAGGTGGTGTTGTCAAGTTATGGGGGGTTTCTAGCTTCAGCTCCTCCCCAAACTTGAAAACGGCTGGTCATCACCAAGAAGGACGCTAGGCACAACTCAAATCCTTTTCCATTTTTGCTTTTTATTTGGGATCTAGGATTGGGATTTAGGTTGAAAACCTTTCAAACAATTTGACAAACAGAAGAGTATTAGTTTAAAACAACAATTTGACCAACAGAAACTGAATTAGTTCAAAACAAAGATTTTCCACTGTGGCTCACCTATAAGCACAAACAAACTGAATATTACCAGGCCACGAGCCATACTGCAATATCTTTTAACTCAACCTCAACTTTTTTTTTTTTCAATAAACAATATAATAATAATACCTAACTTTACTTTCTTCTTACCAGTTGTGTATCTGGTGATTAAACCATGAGCTTAAACATGCTTGCCAGGAGCCAGTCTCTTCCTTTGTCTGTCAAAACTGCCACACATGGGTGTGCAGGTGTTTTAATCATAGGAAGGCCCAACCCCCAACACAAGTTCACTCCTCTTTTCACCTGTGCTTCTTTTTTGACATGACAAGCGTTAAATATGCTAACGCTGTTGCTACCGATAGAAGGGCCACCTGCAGTAGTTTAACGAAGTGTCCGATGTTTTCCTGGTATGAATGGGCCCAGAAGAGCCGCTTTAAGGTCCAGTTTAGTTTAACTCATTCAGCACAGGATCAGAAAACCAGATGTTTTCATTCTGCAGGTCAGACCCTTTGGCAGTGCTTCTTGTGGCACTGCAAGTCGCTGGATTGTCTGAAGGTTTTCCCACACAGTTTGCAGGAATACGGCTTTTCCCCCGTGTGCATCCTCATGTGGTAGATCAGCCCCCCCTCTTGAGTGAAGGTTTTGTGACACACTTTGCAGGTAAACGGCTTCTCTCCTGTGTGAACCCTCATGTGGATGTTCATAGCGGCCCTCCTGACGAAGCCCTTCCCACACACGCTGCAGGGGTAGGGCTTTTCCCCTGTGTGAGTTCTGACGTGACAGGTCAGGGTGTCGCTATGTCTGAAGGTCTTGTTGCAGATGTGGCAGGAGAAGGGCTTCTCACCGGTGTGCCGCCTCAGGTGGCGCACCAGGTTACTGTTCAAGCCGAACTTTTCCCCGCAGATCTTACAGGTAAACGGCTTCTCTCCTGTGTGAACCCTCATGTGGATGTTCATAGCGCCCCTCCTGATGAAGCCCTTCCCGCACACGCTGCAGGGGTAGGGCTTTTCCCCTGTGTGAGTTCTGACGTGACAGGTGAGGGTGTTGCTCCGGCTGAAGCGCTTGTGGCAGATGTGGCAGGAGAAGGGCTTCTCCCCCGTGTGC
This sequence comes from Cyprinodon diabolis, assembly GCA_030533445.1. NCBI lineage: Eukaryota > Metazoa > Chordata > Actinopteri > Cyprinodontiformes > Cyprinodontidae > Cyprinodon > Cyprinodon diabolis. The sequence goes on along the minus strand of CM060067.1, from coordinate 45,768,285 downwards.
CGCCTCAGGTGGCGCACCAGGTTACTGTTCAAGCCGAACTTTTCCCCGCAGATCTTACAGGAGAAGGTCTTTTCACCGGTGTGAGTAATCATATGGCGGAAGGCATTGTACTGCGAAGTGAAGCGCCGCGTACACAGCTCACAGGAGTAAGGCTTCTCGTTCTGGTGCGTGACTCGGTGGTCTTGCAGCAGCAATATTTTGGAGAACTTTTTGCCACAAGTCTTACAAACAAAGGGGTTGGGTTCATTCGAGTCTTCGGACTGCTGGGAGCCCACTTCTTCCAGCTGCTCTTTAATCTGCAGAAACCCTGGTTTCTTTGAATCCACACTGAGGAACCTTTCGGGCTCAGTTGGAAAGTCTTCCTGATAAACACGGTTCTGTTCTGTTAAGATAAAAAAGAATCAGAAAAAAGCAAGTTAGTCCCAGGAGCTAAACCATAAAAAATTGACAGCGGAGTCTCAGCTGGTTCTGCACTAACAGGTCGACTAGGAGGAGCTCCGGTCTGGTCACTCTCAATATTTCTGCATCCGTTTTTGTGCAGTGGCTATTAGTTTATATGAACAGAACTGTTAGAAATATTTTATTTATACTCCGTTTGTGTTTCATGGGTTGTGTATTAATGAACTATTATGATGTATAATGTGTGATTCATCGTTTATTAACTCTTGCTAAAGATCGTTCCAGATACAGGTCATGCAACGGACGGGTTGTGAAGGAGGCCTGAACATCCTCTATCACATGTTTCTTCTAAACATGTGTTCTTGGAACAATTCAATTGTAAAACAACCACATGCTTTGTTTTAACATATGTGCTGAGGTTTAAAGTAAGATCATTTTGTTTCCCTTTCCCTTAGTTAAACCTCAGCCCCTGACTTAGACCTGCCAAGAACCATTGTAAAATATCTATTTATTATCACTATTATTATAAAATATAGCTTGTAATTATGGCTATAGCAAACAATGATTTTAGTGATCAGTGATTTTATCTTTAATTTTTATGATTTATTGAGAAACTGCTTAAAAACAGTAATCCTCTAAAGAATATTCACCTATTTACCTAAACTTATTCTATGATTAATTGGAATACATAGAAAAAAAATGCAAAAACTTCAGATTATCCTTTTGTTGTCGGAAAATTTTATTTTTGTTCTTTCCTTCTCAGTATATTGATGTATGCTATGTACTCTCTAAAAATGTTTTTTTCTTAGCTAGTTTGTCTTGCAAGGCCACAAAATGTCTGAGTGGAAGATGGTTATAGACAAGACATACCTTTTTTCCATAACAAAACCACATAGTTTTTTAGGTAACCGTTTAACCAAAGTGTCTGTTATTGTTTTGACTCTGCCTTAAAAGTAAGGGAACAACTTTGTCTAAGGTCAGAACTTGGCAGACCATCATGCTGTGAATGTGAATGAATTGTTCTCCTTTACTTTGCAAAGTAAATAAAGTGCCGACTGAGTAAATCCATCGATCTCCTTTATTTAACTGGACTAAACAGTTGAAAACTTTTTTTCACACAACACTTTTAATACAAAACCAAAAAGAAGGATGCTGGAAAGCATGGAGCATGTCTGGTGTAGTGTATGGTGTTTGGCACTGACGATAGGCCCCGCCCTTCCACTACACCCACTTCTGCTCTCATCAACAGTTTGTTTAAATGTTTGTTATTCAGTGGGAATAAAATAGTGTTGAAAAACTAACAATTAAATTCATTACATTTCCTATTAAACAATCATGATAATTATGGATGAATAGGAATTAAAGTGAGAATAACAAACTAAAAAATTGATGGTTTGACCAACAAGCTAAAGCCCGGCTCACATCGATTGTGACGACTTTTTAATCTCCAATCCCATTTATTCACACTGAAAGTATATAGAGAGGCTTCGACCAGGCAGGCTGAGCAGATCTAGATATGTGGAGTTTTTTGTTTACTTCGGTCTCTGTGCCCAAAGAACTGAAAAACTGTCCCACATTTGACTGGGAAGGATTATAAAAAACAAAACGGCGCTTCCCCTACTTCATGACTCTGTGCCTATATTAAATACACCACAGGAACTACATAAAAAGAAAAGGAAAACGCAGCAATAAAGGCTGTGGGGCGGTTTGTATGCTGGATGAGGCAGAGAGGCGATTCTCAGAGAGAGATCTGTGAAGTTTGTTCAAGTTTTTTTTCTTTTTTCATAAAGAGGATAGAGTGATGAGCTGCACTTACTTCCCTTTGTTTCTCTCAGACAGAGTGATAAACTGCTCTTTCTTCCCCTCGATGTTTTGTTTTTGAGAGGTCCAAACTGGATCACTACTTTTTCTGTTTTCTGTCCCCCTGAACTCCTACCACGGTATTCTTTTTTTAAATGTTTCTTTGATTTTTGTGCCAGTCTGCCCCGCCTGCTTTATATTCGCTGTACGACTCCAATCCTGACAGTTTTCCCTGAGATTGACACATTTTAGCCCCATTTACTCTACCCTTTTGAAACCGTGCTGAGATTGGTCCGAGCACGGTAACCAAAATAACCGTTGAGTGTAAATGGTACGCAGAACTGAACCGGACCGTGGCAGACACAACCGAACCGTACTAACATGGTACTACTTCATCAGTAGGGCTCGGCTCGGTTCAGTTCTGGCTCGGTTCACAGATAAAGAGCGCATGAGCAGATCGCGTCATCTCCTTACAGTCAGCCTTCTTAATCAGGAAACTTCAGACATTCTTAAAAATCCTAGCTTCCCTACTGTGCCACACAATTACCAGTGATGATTCTGGTTCGCAGTGTGATGAACCTTGACCGTCTGTTGTTGTTTCTTGCGTCTGTAAGCCCTGAGTAGACTATCGTTTGTCGTATCCACTTCCTAGAAGACGACTGTCAAGTAATTCACCAAAGGCTGCCTTCTTCGCCTGACTCTCCGCAATCTTCCTAAATGTTGCAGGCGCCACCATGTTGGTTTGTTTTACCTCTAGAGAGAAGTAGTGCCATAGATTGCCACTAGGAGGCGAGGAATCATGCTAGTGTGGTGTGTGAATGGTCAAAGGTAACTTTTAAATGGGGCTTTTATTTTGTCTCTCGTCTTGTCAGACCCATGAAATTGCCGGTGAATTGCTGCATAGTCCGACTGAAACAGACCTGGGGTCTACCTTAGTCAGAACTATGCAGCCCTCTGCAGAGAATCGTGTCGGGTGCGATCATCTCCACTGACTCTCAATGAGAGATAAACGCCACTACTTTGTCCAATAAGATTTCCTGTCAGATCGGATCATCAAGGGGGTCCAATCTGAACATGATGACTTGATATGAATGGAGTCTGGTGTGCTATTGTTTGGTTGGAAAGAAAACTTGCAGCCACACGGCCCTTTCTGGAACCATTTTGACAATTGTGCTCTAGAGATTCAGAACCCAAAATAATTTTCCCGGTCCAAACTAAAAAAGAACCAACAGCTGAACCTAAATATGGACTTAACAGACCCAGTGAGCCCCTTAATAATCTAGATTAAATGGGTTCAGATTAAGGCAGTGGGCTAGTCTCTGTTCCAGACCTGTTGGGTCATTCGGACCATTGCAGTGTTTCGTACCTGGTATTTGGACGTTTGCCGGGTCGTCTTCAGAACTCCCCGATAGTTCTGCGCTATTGGACTCTCTATGTCGCGGCACAAAGGTATCAAACTCCTTCCTAAGCAGTGGACTCTCATCGTCATGTCGGGTCCAGAACTCCAATTTTCTGGATTTATTCTGGGGAGATTCTGGGTCTTCTGATTCCTGATCATCTTCTGATTCCAGGAGTTCTGGTTCCTCCAGGTCCTCCTCTGTGTCCAGGTACTCCAACTCGCCCAAGTCGTCTGACAGGGCCTCTTCGATGTCAAAAGTTCCTAACTCGTCCAGGTCGTCTATGATCTGCGGACTGTCTGGCTCAGCCAGGGTCTGGTCTATTTGCAGAGGTTCTGGTCCACACTGTTCATCTCCATTTGGAGGAGATTCTGGATCATTCAAAGCTTCTTCTCCCTGCAAAGGTTCTGGCTGCTCCTGAGCCTCTTCGGTCTGTGGAGGTTCTGGTTCTGTGAGGTTCTGTGTGAAGTCAGGGGGATACAGCTCCACTTCCTCCTCTTTGATGCGTGGAGGTTCTGGTTCTGTGGGGTTCTGTATGAAGTCAGGGGGATACAGCTCCACTTCCTCCTCTTTGATGCGTGGAGGTTCTGGTTCTGTGAGGTTCTGTGTGAACTCAGGGGGATACAGCTCCACTTCCTCCTCTTTAATGCGTGGAGGTTCTGGTTCCACCTTGTCCTGAACACAAAGACTCCCGTAGTCGGTCAGAACCTCTTCCTTATAAACCCGTCTGGGAGGAAGTCCTGAGGAGACAGAAAATATCATCATGATCATGGCGATCCAAAAGATGTTCTAAACTTCCGAACCACCAACAATGCAACACCAGGATCATGTCTGTGCTCTGATAACTGAATCTGGTTCTGACTGATGGGTTCATACAGAACAATGATGAGTTCAGTCCAAACAGACTGAGTCCTGTTCCACCAACAAAACAGTATCAGAACCTGCCAGTAACACCTCCCGCTATAGAGTGGCAGTAACGTGGGTTTGCTGAGTGGCACCGGACCTCTAGTTTCTGCGACCCGAACCGCCTAAAGCACCAACTTTTGCTCTGTTCAAATTCCTAGAACGCGTCCTCCGAAGGCCAGATTCGAAGGACGATTACGTCATAGCGCCCCGCGCGGAGGTCTGTTCGGATTCCAAGAGTCCTCGTTATGCGACCTTAAAATGCTTCCTTCTTTTTGCCCGATTTGAAGGACGGGTCCGATGTATCCTCGCTATCCTTGGATATCCCAGGATTCATTGCGAGACCAAGAAAGCCGGCTGCTCCGTGATCAGTGGTGAATATCGGAAGTTCAGTTTAATATAATCCAGTCAGTGAATAGTTCCGTCTGAGGTTAATGAAAATAGTTGTTTTAATGGTTATAGAGTCAGATATGTGGCGGTAATGTTTGATTTATCTAAAGGTTTTTATCTGTTACTGTGTAAATGGGTTTGGCTGGAATTTAAGGACAGATTCTAATATATCTGCAGGGTGGGGACTATAAATCTGATAGTTTAATTTCTTTTATTGCCGTTTTGCACAATTTGCTTAACTAAGACTTTTTTTGTGGAATATTAGAAATTTTGCAGATATATTCTTTATACATACATTGTTTAGATTTACTTATATATTTCTACCCCTTTTTATAGAATAGAAAATCCCTTTATTGGGCAAATTTACAGCAGCAGAAAGATTATTGAAAATGGTCACACAAATGTTGACCTTAGAAAAATGTCTAAGAATAACATAATAGGGAAGAGTTAAAATATAAACAATAAAATCCTGTAAAGTGTTTTAACAATATAAAACTGGAGAATAAATAACCAATATCCAGCTATGGACATTTTTACAATAATGGATATTTGAAAAGAGATGTGCCAAATGACAGCAGCATATTATTTATTATTTAACTGACTAATGTTTTTATAATTACATTTGATTTTATTTGTTCCTGCTCCCGGTGGTTGGAACCTTTATTCCACTCAATAAAAACAGTTTTTGAAACTTCGGTTTTCATTCTTTTCCTGCTTTGTGCGTCAGCTTTCACGGTTGCTAAGAAACATAGCATACGGCGGTAAAACCTGCCGAAGGGTAGACCTGTTCGGATTCACAGCCCAAACTCTTCCGGTCTCCTTTTTTTCACGGACTTTGAAGGATCCAGTCCAGGTAGACCGCGTCCTTGGAAGATGCAGCCCAGGAATTCGAACATTGCCTTTATGTGGCATTATACAGAGAAGAGCAGAACTCTAGATGTAGAGTTCAGAACTCTAGAATTCAAAACTCTAGATGTAGAGTTTTGAAAGTCTGAGGGCGAGCAGCTCAGAAACTCTCCATGGACTCGTTTCAAGGCCGTCAGGACATTTTAACCTGAATATTCTGTTATCAATAATAAGGCCTAATTTCTTTCACCGCTTTGTTCTTTCTACGTCTTTCAGTGTATCATCGATTGTCTGCTTGTTTGTTTCTCAGTCCAATAAGTTTCCCCACTGCGGGACGATGAAGGCATTTCTTCTTCTACTGTGGACCCCAATTAAAATCTGTGTTTTATTTTTAAGGGGAAGGATTCCAATACCCCTTTCCCACCAGCTGAAAACACCCGTTTAAAACCGGGAACAATCGGCATTTAGTGGCAGTGGGAACACCTCACGATTAATTGTCTATCCGGGTCAAACGACTCGGCAAGCGACATGGATTGAAATCGTCTCGGCTCTGATCGGAATTCTGTGGGAACACCAGAGCCAGGGTTACCCGCTTAATTACTTGACACCATTGTATGCAACTTAACAGATGCCAACACACCACGCCAGTTGGTTCCTATCTAACAAGCAGAAACAACTCAGTTACCATTTGATAAACATGGAGCTGAATGAGGATGAGGAGGGAGGCACCTAGCTGGACTCTGAGGAAGACAGTGATGAACCTGAAAAATGAAGATGTGGATGAAACTTCCATCTCATACCCCTTTCCCACTGGCCAGTCGGTCTGATCTAACAAGCAGAAACAACTCAGTTTCCATCCGATAAACATTAGGGATGTAACGATATTGACATTATCTGCTATCGCGGTGGTAAACGTGTCTCGATATCGTCGTGGTTGGGTTACAATAATAAAAGGGCAGGTGTCCGTCAAAAAGCAAGAGGAATAAACACAGTCCCGCGGGAAAAAATCTTTAACTGCATAGACCATGATCCTTTGCGCTGCGTCGTCATACCAACCTTAAGCCAATAGGATTGCACGCAGATTGCACGCTGTCCACACAAGCTCGCAGCAAGCTAGCATGGCCGACAGCGATACTTGTAAGGATGAAAACAACCCCGAGGTTGAGATTGTGCCCGTCCCTGCAGCTTTTAAGTCAGATGTCTGGAAACTTTTTTTTTTCGCCGTGTCAAAAAACGCAAAAGGAGAGAAGGTGGTGGACAGACAATGGACTATATGCAAGCACCTAAAGGGAATTCCCTATTGTTTACAATTGTTCTGGTTGCTTCTCAACTTGAACATTGCACAAAAGAATGAACAGAATATTGATGTTCCTGACTACAACTTGCACTTTAAAAACACTATGTGATCAGCGTTTTATGTTGTCATGATCCATAAATACAACAATAAATTGCCTGTTGACTGGAAAAAGCTGAAAAAATGTCTGTATATTTTTGCTATTATCGTCACGAACACTATGGTGAGTTATTTAACAGTACCGTGAGCTTTTCCACAATATCGCAATAAATATCGTACCGTGAGGTCAATATTGAAATTGTATCGTACCGTGAGATTTTGATATCGTTACATCCCTAATAAACATGGAGCAGCTCTGGTGAGGAACAGGAAACAGGATTTTAAGCTGGAGAAAATGGAGAAGACAGGATGAAACGAAAGGACTGGAGACGGTCCGAATGATCGACTCGAACATAATAATTGAACTTTATTAATCTCCCAATGGAGGAATTCACTTCTGCATCTTAAAACATCCCCTTGGGGAGCAGTAGACTGCCACTGTGCGGCGCTTGGGGAGCAGCGTGGGCTTAAGAGGAAACAATGACGTATTCAACTATAAGAATTTGACCCATTTCCATTCACAGCCATCCCATAATAATGCTGGATCGTGTAGTCTCCACACGTCCAGTAAAGCCAGAAAAAAAAAGAGGAAAGAATAAATAAATTGATTTTAATGGATTTTCCTTTAATTGACCCGACAGTGATTCATAAAACCCCTGAAATGATCCTTTATTTTAACATTTGTGAGACAAAGGAATCAAAGTGAATGTCTTCACTGAGCAGGGTGTTTGTAGCCATTTTATTTACCCAGCATGCTCTCTGGTTTGACTTTATTCAAAGTATCAATTCTGTGTTTTCTCATCTTAAATAAAAACATTAACTAAAAATTGCATTTTCTACATCCAGGGAAAACTGCTTGAACAGCTTGATATTCTGGACTAAATCATAAACCAATCAAATCAAATCCTGAATCAGATTCAATCAGGCCTTCATGAATAAATAGATCTAGGAAATCAGAATCTATCTTCAGCGCCAGCTGTTCGATGGAGCCTTTTCTATGAAGCAATCGGACAAGATGAAACGAAACCCTGAGAGATGCTACATGCTAAGCTAACGCTACGAGGTCAGTGTGAGGTACAAACAGGAAGAGATCGGTAAAGCTCCTGTTTCAGCTACTGTGAAGGAGTTCACACCAGGCCAGAGTTGGTGGGGACGTGTCCACACCAGGCCAGAGTTGGTGGGGACATGTCCACACCAGGCCAGAGTTGGTGGGGACATGTCCACACCAGGCCAGAGTTGGTGGGGACGTGTCCACACCAGGCCAGAGTTGGTGGGGACGTGTCCACACCAGGCCAGAGTTGGTGGGGACATGTCCACACCTCGCCAGAGTTGGTGGGGACATGTCCACACCAGGCCAGAGTTGGCGGGGACGTGTCCACACCAGGCCAGAGTTGGTGGGGACGTGTCCACACCAGGCCAGAGTCGGTGGGGACATGTCCACACCAGGCCAGAGTTGGTGGGGACATGTCCACACCTGGCCAGAGTTGGTGGGGACATGTCCACACCTCGCCAGAGTTGGTGGGGACATGTCCACACCTGGCCAGAGTTCGTGGGGACATGTCCACACTAGGCCAGAGTTGGTGGGGACATGTCCACACTAGGCCAGAGTTGGTGGGGACATGTCCACTATAGGCCAGAGTTGGTGGGGACATGTCCACTCTAGGCCAGAGTTGGTGGGGACATGTCCACTCTAGGCCAGAGTTTGTGGGGACATGTCCACACCAGGCCAGAGTTTGCGGGGACATGTCCACACCAGGCCAGAGTTTGCGGGGACATGTCCACACCAGGCCAGAGTTGGTGGGGACGTGTCCACACCAGGCCAGAGTTGGTGGGGACATGTCCACACCAGGCCAGAGTTGGTGGGGACATGTCCACACCAGGCCAGAGTTGGTGGGGACGTGTCCACACCAGGCCAGAGTTGGTGGGGACGTGTCCACACCAGGCCAGAGTTGGTGGGGACGTGTCCACACCAGGCCAGAGTTGGTGGGGACGTGTCCACACCAGGCCAGAGTTGGTGGGGACGTGTCCACACCAGGCCAGAGTTGGTGGGGACATGTCCACACCAGGCCAGAGTTGGCGGGGACGTGTCCACACCAGGCCAGAGTTGGTGGGGACGTGTCCACACCAGGCCAGAGTCGGTGGGGACATGTCCACACCAGGCCAGAGTTGGTGGGGACATGTCCACACCTGGCCAGAGTTGGTGGGGACATGTCCACACCTCGCCAGAGTTGGTGGGGACATGTCCACACCTGGCCAGAGTTCGTGGGGACATGTCCACACTAGGCCAGAGTTGATGGGGACATGTCCACACTAGGCCAGAGTTGGTGGGGACATGTCCACTATAGGCCAGAGTTGGTGGGGACATGTCCACTCTAGGCCAGAGTTGGTGGGGACATGTCCACTCTAGGCCAGAGTTTGTGGGGACATGTCCACTCTAGGCCAGAGTTTGTGGGGACATGTCCACACCAGGCCAGAGTTTGCGGGGACATGTCCACACCAGGCCAGAGTTGGTGGGGACGTGTCCACACCAGGCCAGAGTTGGTGGGGACATGTCCACACCAGGCCAGAGTTGGTGGGGACATGTCCACACCAGGCCAGAGTTGGCGGAGACATGTCCACACCAGGCCAGAGTTGGCGGGGACATGTCCACTCTAGGCCAGAGTTGGCGGGGACATGTCCACTCTAGGCCAGAGTTGGTGGGGACATGTCCACACTAGGCCAGAGTTGGCGGGGACATGACATGTCCACTCTAGGCCAGAGTTGGCGGGGACATGTCCACTCTAGGCCAGAGTTGGCGGGGACATGTCCACTCTAGGCCAGAGTTGGTGGGGACATGTCCACACCAATAATTTCCAGTTTTTTTCCTTTTCCCGCTCATTTCCTAAGGTAACAGACGTTGGGTGCAGCTATCAGTGTCCTTGTTTTTTTTCCTCTCTTCCTGCTGTTCCCATGTCCCGCCTCTCGGTGTGACATCATCAGATCTGTCACTTTGAGTCATCTGATTTGTGGTCGCATTTCACTGCCTAGAGAGTAGCTACATGGGTGGAGGAAAGACACAGCAGCACTCAGTGATTATTAACCAGCAGCTAGTTTGACGTTTAAGTAAAAGTTAGGAGACAAGTTGGTTAAAATAATTAGAGATGCCACCGAAAAATCTGTTGGTTAGATATAAGGAGCTTTTTCAGCTAAAAATGGCAACAAATTATAAGTTTATACAAGTTAGTATTATATTTTCTTTTCTAGTTAAAAAATCTGGCCTTCTCAAAGGACATATAAAAAATATAACCACGTCTGGGGGACAGTGATTGGCCTCCATGTTCTGAATGCTGGCGTACCATAAAGAATAAATGATGAACAGTTTAGTTTGTGCCTTCAAGTCGTTGCCCAGAGGAAGACGTTACTGGATATAACCTACGGAATATCTTCAGAACGGCTCCAAATGACACAAAGCCCAATGTAAAAAAACGGCGTTCCCCTTTAGGTGGGATACACCACGCTTAAAAATGTGCACACATGAAAACCCCCGAGGGTCAGAGACTCTCCCACCACTGTCTCCTGAAATCCTGTGGGAAACACTGGAGGACCATGACTCCCAGTTCCAGGTTAACATGTTTTCTTATTGAACAGAGAATCAGACTGCAGAGCTTCTACAGATCTAGAAATGTAGTTTCTAGCATCATTATATTAGTAAAGAGGTTCATAAATCTTTTTAAACAGAGAGAAACAGGGAGAGCTGCAGATTTAAAGGAGAAACAGATTTACTGGAATTTTAGAAAATACAAAAACCTGATGAAAGCATTCGGGTGGAGTAACTGTAGGTCCATCTGCCCCCACCCTCAGAACCCCCCCACCCTACACCTTTGCTACAGAGGAACCTTCTGCTCCACATCTGCAGCCCAGGGGCCCATATTCTCCCACATCCGGCCCTGCTGATAATAACAGTCATTAAACCCACATGAATCTGAGCCCTCATTGATTGGGAGGTTAGTCTGGTGTGTTTCTACAGTGGGAACATCTAGTAATGTGGATCTAAGTGAGAGGAACCTCCAGAGATGCAGATGAACATCAGACCTACCGAGCCTCTGCAGCCTGACCTGCGGCTTCAGGCACACAGCTAGCAGCTTGCTCTGGGCGGCCAGCTCCTCCTCCAGGCGGATGATGGTTTTCTCCACCTCGGAGAAGATCTCCTCCGCAGCAGCATCCAGTCTCTGCCTGATAAAGTCTCTGAGAGGAAGAACTGAACCCATTCCTGCAGCTGCTGATCCAAACTGGCCTGAGATCCGACCGGACGGTCCACAAAGCAAGCTAGCTGCTAACAACTGCTCAGCGCTACTTCCGGGGGACCTTAGGGCGACAACTTCCGGACGGATGCGTCAGCGCTGCCGCCATCTTGGTAAGGGAGAAGGGCAGCTGGTTGAACCGCATTTATAGGATTAAAAACCTTAAGTAGAACATTTCACTGTTTTCTACATACATTTTCTACATTTTTGAAACTTGCCTTTTGCCAATAACTGCCTCAATCATTTCCCAACACATCATATCTGAGGTTTTTGTCTTCTAAGAAGGGCTGTACCAAAACTTAGCTTGCTTTACCTGACCTTCCACCTTGCTCCTCTCCTTCCCCTTAGACACCGCTCCCTCTTTGGACTGGCAATCCTAAAATAGATTCTATTTAACAAGGCAAATATATACAGTTGTGCTTGAAAGTTACACACTCCCGATAAAGAAAGGATAAATTCACAACAGCAATTCTAATAAGAAACTAGAAAAAATATACATAAAAACATACAAAATTATAATTTGATGGATTGAAATAGTGATTCTTGAATTGTGTTTTTATAAACAGTGATTTAACAAACATTCCCAGACACCTTAGAGCACATTGGTCTAGAATATTTCACCAACAGGAGTAGAAATCTGGCTAAACATTGAAGAAAACACCTGATTGAAGTGATTCACTCAAAGTAATGCTCAAAATTTTAGTTTATGAACTCCATGGTGTTGGCTTGTTTTGTTTGTTTATTATTAATATTTCTATTGAACCACAATTCAAAATTAATTTGGAGGGCGTGCCAACCCGACAGGTGGCGTGCCAACCCGACAGGTGGCGTGCCAACCCGACAGGTGGCGTGCCAACCCGACAGGTGGCACACCTGTGTTTCATCTGGTGCAGCACATATAAGGAGCAGCTGGACGACCATTCACCCCCTGATGGTCTGACTCAGTTGGCTCTGCTGTTACTCCGTCTGCCTGCCCGCTCTCCACCGTTTGGTCTCTAGCCTACTTTCCAATCCACAAGCCCCCTCCGAGATCGTCTCCTCTTCTGGAACAAAGTAGCTGATCTGTCTGAACCAAGCTAGGATACTGTTTTCTGTTAAATAAATAAGATAAATCGATCAGTTTTGTTCTGCTGGTGGTTTTCTGCATGTCGGTCAGAAGAATCCCCTCGATCATGACAGAACCATCAGGCCAGTTTGACCCAGCAGAACCACGAGCGGGCTCCCCCTCCGAGCAAACCTACACAACACGAGGAGATGTTCCGCTCGTCGTTTGAACAAGGGTTTGCCTCCATTACCAAACCCCCCACCCCCCCCCCCCCCCCGCTGGCGCGGCAGCCGCATGGCTCCCGTTGCCGCCCCCAAGTGGTACAGCCAGGTGAACAATCCCCCCCTTTAACGACCGACCTTCAGAATCATAGACAGGTTTCAGATATTACAGGCTAACAATGGGACCGAACGACCGGCTCGTCAGTTTCAGTTTGCATGTTTAAGCCTCAACCTCACTGCGAATCCAGACATTTTGAATTGAGAAAGCTTCCTGGAGGGAAAGCGAAACATCTTCAAACCTCGGAAACAAAGTCTAGTGGATTGTTTTTCAAACTTTTATGAAATGACTATGACCTGGATGACTGAGAATCTTCACCAGCATATTAAATATGGAACTTAATTGTGACTCGAATCCCGTACCTAACTCCCCATCTCTGATACAGAAACTGAAAATAAGACTCCCACAGGCCTCATAACGTTCCCAGATGAGTGAGACACAGCTAATGCTCTCAACGCCGGGAACAGATTTGGACTCGGAAAGAGTCTACTGACAGCAGCTGTTGTTCCTTCTTTGAGGTCAGAGATGTCCTGCCTGATATCAACAGGCTGAACACAAGAATGATATATAGAAATCCTGTTTACTTTATTACTAGATACAGAAGAATACATTTGTTTATTGATCATTTGTTTAGTTATTTGCTTAGTTTTTGTTTAGACACAATCTTGGCAACAAACTTCCTAAGTATGTTAAAACCATGACATTTATGACAAGTAAAACTTATGAAGAATTACAAGATTTTTTAAATCTGTGTATCTAAAGCTTATTTTTAATTAAAAAGGGAACAAAACAATGAAATTGGCTGCATAATCTGCATGATGCCAGTTCACCACTAGAGGTCAGCACACTCAAGTTTAAAACCTTTATTAATTTTAAAGCTCTGCTCAGATCCTGAATTTTTAGTCCTTTTTTAATTAGATTATTCTGCACTATTTAGCTTGTATCTTTATTTTTCTTTTTAATCAAAAGACTGACAATGTTTATTTACAGGAATTTCTAATAAAGCTTTGACCAAATGTTTGAATTTGGTCAAACTTTCTATTTTATGGATCTGTTGAAAAGTTTCCAAATCTAAGAATGGATTCTTGAATTCTTCCTCTTCTTTGACCTTCACAGATAAATTTTCTTTCTTTAACATTAATACTTAATAACATTAATAATTGACGTCTAACTTTAGTCCAACTGTTTCTGTTGCAACAGGAAAGCCAGGAACCCTCTCCACCAGTCCTCTCACCTTACTGGTGCTTCTGGATGCAGACAGATTTCCAGTTAAAGTGAATAAAGCTGCAGGATTTCCTCTCAATCAGTGGAAATATTCATTCTCAGTTTCTGTGTTTGGGTGAAGGTTCATGTCTGGAACAGCCTGGAAACATCCCGGTTCTGACCCAGAAAATGAAAACTGGGCGTCTCTGGACAGGTTAGCAGAAAACTGTTGGACCCACAGAGAAACCAGCTTCTGGATCAAACCATCTTCAAACCGGGTCGGTTATCAGAATCAGTGTTCTGTTCTTCAGTGGATCTTTCCAAATGGTCCAAAGGTAAATGTCCTGTACTGGAACAGCATTTTCTGAAGTCAGGAGACTCTACAGCTTTGCTCTACATTCACTCCTTCACCTAATGATGCAGGGGAGCTACATGGTAGCCATAGCTGCCCTGGGGCCCGCTGACAGCAGCCATACAGTCGGGGCCAGCGGGCCCTCAGACCATCAGATGACAGTTAGAAGGAGGAAGATTCAGTTTATGAGTAAAGATCCAACATGATGCGTCTGTCTGTGGAAACTCCACCCACACGGAGAACAGGGCATCTCCACACAGAAGACACTGGTGGGATTTGAACCCAGGACCTTTTTCTGGTCAGGATCAAAGCTAACATCTGAGCCTTCCTCATCCCTCCTCTTCATCACAGAGGGAGAAGCTCGTCTGATGAAGGTTGTTTCAGGGTTCATCAGAACCAACGAGGCTCAGAGTGTTCTCCAGCAGTCTGAAGGATCAACACCACAGAGAGGAGGAGGAGTTCTACCAGACCGGTTCTGGTCCCACTCAGAGCTGCTGAGAGGCCCACAGTGGCAGGAAGCAGCAGAACTCTGTACAGAAACCTGCAGCGTCCACTAGAGGGCTCCACAGACTGAGTCATGGACCAATGAGAGGAGAGAAATGAAGCTCAGAGATAGGAGGTGGGTTCAGGATGATCTGAGGATCAGGAACCTCTTCAGAACCTGATCCATCATCAGCGTCCTGAAATCAGACCTCATGTTCTCACATGTGGAACTCTGAAACTATTCAAACTGGGATTTGAACATTTTAATGTTTTAGAACCAAAGGAAATTAAGATTAAACTACTGAGAGAAAAGCATCCTGGATTAACTGGATTAACCAGATTATCTGTTCAGTTTCTATGACCAGAACCAGACCTGGTCACAGTTGGACCTGTAGAACCAAGATATCCCTTAAATAGAACCTGTCTGACAGCATGATGTAGGCTAAAAGAAATACTCTTTGGGTCAAACTTCTTCTCTAAACTTTATTTCTAGAGCAGAACAGAACCAAACCTCAGAACATGACCAGACTGGATCAAACACAGACGCTCACATTAATAAAATAGAACATATTAGAAGCACAGCGATGCTAAACATGTCAGACGTTTACAGGCAAAGCAATAGAGGTTAAACATCCATTTTAAGCAGAAAACTTCTATTATTGACAAATTCTCCTTGTTTCACTGAAGAACTTTGAAGGATTAAATAGTATTTGATCTCAGGACCCGTCTACCACAGCTTAGTGCATCTATGAAGGTAACATCCAATGCAGTCATGATGTGACCTGTTGGCTGGTGGAGCAGTTGGTCACCTTCAGACTAATGAATCATACATAAGATCAAGGAAGTTATCTAAAGGCACTAGTGGACCAATCAACATCCAGAACAGAGTTCAAGAGGCTGAGCTCCTCATCCTCCCTCCTTTATAGATGAGCAGCTCTGCCATCCTGGAGAGACTCAGAGAAAAGCTGCTTCTCCTCCATATTAGGGGTTGGTTGAGGAGGCCGATGCTTCCATAGGGAGGAACACCTCAGACTTCCTTAGAGGAGCAGGAGGAGGTGTCAGGGGGAGGGAATACTGGGAATCTCTGCTTTAACTACTCCCCATGTGACCCGGTCCCAGATAAGCAGAAGATGACTGGTCCAAGTCCTCCACAGCCAGAGAAGAATGTTGACGGGCATCAAGTCACAGAATATACGTTTCTATGAACCTAAATAGTTACTGTAGTGGATATTTTCATGCCACCATCAAGCTATTCGTGGTTAGGAAAGTAAAATTCAGCAGGTTGGATTGTAAAGGTTTCCAATCCAGTAAATGTGTTTCATTACATATTTATTAAGCATACAAAGTAATAATTAAATCACCAAATATTTCCCTGCAGTCACCTTCATACAGATAAACATGTGGTCTTGTACATCTCTGCTCATGAACAAAAACCTGTATCCATATTTTACGTTCCTATGATTCCTTTTAGGTTTGGGGAATCAGATAAAACTCTTTTCCAGCCTCTTAATGTTCAGAGTAACATGTCAGATTCTCATGATCCCCTCTGAAAGGATGTTTTTATCAAAAATCTCAGGTTTGAATGTGTTTTTAATCAAAAATCCCGATAATGTGGTGAAGAAAACAGAGAAGTTCCTGCTGCTGAGGGGAGTTTTATTTAAGATCAAACTGTGTTCACTAACTGATCAATTGCTGATGAGCCTCCTGGATGGATTTGCTGACCGCTTGGTGTCAATTCTGGTGTCCCACAGGGATGACTCCTTGGATCCTTAATGGAGTTTTATTCCTAAAGGCTTGGAAATACAAATTCTAACAAAAATAGAAAAGTTTGTATTTGCTTCTTAGCTTCATCTGAAGAACCTTATTTTTGTCCAGCTGTTGAGTTGAAGTCTCAGCGTTCATCTGTTTCCTCTCCAGCTCCATCCATTATCAGAAACTCCATCATGAACCGTGATGGATTTAAAATTAAAATCCTAAAGCGGTTCTAAATGCTTCAGACAAAGTGTTTCCTCTGTTAAAGTCCCTAACCAGTCAGAGGGGATCCAGATATAATTCAAAGTCCAAACCCAGACTTCATCACCTCTGCCTCCATCTGTCATCATTTCAACTCCTCTCCCTCAAAGACCAAGTTAGAACTAGTTTATTTCTACATCAGATCACATCTGCAGGAACCGACCATCTGCTGAACCTTCAGCTGGTTCCACTGAGCTCTGTAGGTAATAAGAAAAGAAACCATGTAGCCAATCAGGTGCAGAGACAGACCAGCTTTATGGCTGATAGTTTATTTTCCACTGATCCAGAATAAACTGGGAGCTATGGGAGCAGAAATAATCAGACCTCTAATGAGAATGAAGGTCTTCAACTTCATCACAGAAACACTTTAACTGAATCTGAATCTAAAACCAGAAAAATCCCACTGTGCTCTTTCATTATTCTTCCTTTATGGAATGAAATTATCTTGGGGTCACTAACCTGTCCTCCACTCTTCACCTGCATTAACTCCACCTGCTGGAAACACGTTACTTGAATAAAGGACACCTGTCCACTTAGACTCCAACCTGTCCATCATCATCAGACCAAAGAGCTGTGAGGAAGCAGAGATAGTAGACCTGCTACAGGACGACAGTTCAGCAGCCCGCTGAGAGGAAAACATCTGCTGGGAGAAACTCTAGATGAGCATCAGCTGCATCATCCTGGGGCTCTACAGGCATGGCCTAAAGTTTTCATGCTTATATAAATGACGGACTCTCAAAGTTCATGTTGTTGTTTAACAGCTCCATAAAATGATATCGTTAAAAGATAAAGAGAAAATCAAGAAGAACAAAATAAATGTATCCACACACCTGCTATAGGCTTAAGCTGCTGGAGGACCACTCTTCATCAATCTGCTTCATTCTTTCTCTATTCTCTAATTCTGGTCTGTTGCCTTTTGGCTGTGAAATAATCCTGGAAAGACATATCAGCTGAGCTGCTGCTCTCAACACCCCTTTTGTTAGTATTTATTCCTGTTTCTCTCCTAAATATAGCAATGGGCTCAGATTTTATTGAGACTAATATTCACGTGCTCTTTCACCCCTAACAAAAATATGTCTGAGCTCATCTGATTAACAATTTCTTTCCCAGACAGAACCAGCTATGAAACTAGCTTACATTACCTTTTCTAACATATAAAGTATTATTAGATCAATGCTTCATGTTCCTTTTCTATGTCCACTTCTATCTTCTTTAACCCCAGTCAGTCCCATCCGATGGCTGCTCACAATGAGCCTGGTTCTGCTGGAGGTTTGTTCCCGTTAAAAGGGATTTTTTGCTCTCCACTGTCCCTGCATGCATCGTCTGTGTAAAGGATTGCTTTACAGTAAACGGTACAATGCAAGTAACGTCCCAAATCATCATCCAGGAGGAGGGAATCCTGAAAAGCCAATGATCTAACTGTTTTTCTTCAGATAGAGACCTTTTTAATCAATTTGACTGGTTCTGGTTGAATTTTCCCTGTAAGGTGCTGTAATATGACGTCTTTTGAAGTGGCTCTGTGTGACTGGCGACCTTTTCAGGGTGTACCCCGCCTCTCACCCATTAAAAGCTGGAGACAGGCATCAGCACCCCTCATGACCCCAGCAGGTATAAACGTGATGGAAAATGGATGGAGGGAATCTAAATTAAATTCCACTCTGCGCTTAGGAAATCCACCAATTCTTCTAATAAATAACATTCCTTCATACTTTAAATACAGAGATTTAGTGGATATTTGGAGCCTAAAAAAACAACAGCGGGAAATGAATGAACATGAAGTCATCTCTTATTGAAAGACTGATTGTTAAAGTTTGTTAGATGTTCATCACAAGTAGGGGTGTGGGAAATAATCATTTTGGCGATATATCGTGATATTCGGCTGCCCAATATAATATCGATCTTTCACTTCTTAGTATCGATTTTCAAAACAAAAATGGTTACATAAAACATTGATGGGAAAATGGGCTACCTCTGCACCACCACTCTGGCAGAAAGCGCTGTGGAGCCCTTTAACTGTGTGTGCAGCACCAAATCTGTATTTGAGGCAGTCACAGTGGAAGAAAACCTCAAACAACATGGATAGTAATACCTAATCAATATTTTCTGATGAAAATATACAGCACTTGCCGTTTTATCTCATCATTTGATTTTGATAGCTGGGGAAAATATGAAAATATATACTGATACTGCAATATCGTGATAATATCGTATCGTGACCCAAGTATTGCGACATGTATCGAATCGCAACACACCTGCCAATACTCACCTCTAATCACAAGTAGACTTCATCTGAGTAGCTAAAACAAAGTAGATCCTACATCACTATATGATAAACAGACTTTCCATATGTCCCACTGTGTATTGCTGTCCTATGAACATCAGCAGGCATACATGAGGTGGCGTTAAATATGCTAACGCTGTTGCTACTGATAGAAGGGCCACCTGCAGTAGGTTAACGAAGTGTCCGATGTTCTCCTGGTATCAATGGCCCAAAAGAACCGCCTGAAGGTCCAGTTTAGTTTAACTCATTCAGCACAGGATCAGAAAACCAGATGTTTTCATTCTGCAGGTCAGACCATTTTGCAGTGCTTCTTGTGGCACAGCAAGTGGCTGGATTGTCTGAAGGTTTTCCCACACAGTTTGCAGGAATATGGCTTCTCCCCCGTGTGCGTCCTCATGTGGAAGCTCAGCCCCGTCCCTCCAGTGAAGGTTTTGTGACACACTTTGCAGGTATACGGTTTCTCTCCCGTGTGACTCCTCATGTGGATGTCCAAAGCGCTGCTCCTGACGAAGCCCTTCCCACACACGCTGCAGGGGTAGGGCTTCTCCCCTGTATGAGTTCTGACGTGACAGGTCAGGGTGTTGCTCTGTCTGAAGGTCTTGTTGCAGATGTGGCAGGAGAAGGGCTTCTCCCCCGTGTGCCGCCTCAGGTGGCGCACCAGGTGACTGTTCAAGCCGAACTTTTCCCCGCAGATCTTACAGGAGAAGGGCTTCTCACCGGTGTGCGTAATCATGTGGCGGAAGGCACTGTCCCGCCGGGCGAAGCGCCGCGTACACAGCTCACAGGAGTAAGGCTTCTCGTTCTGGTGCGTGTCTCGGTGGTCTTGCAGCAGCAACATGTTAGAGAACTTTTTGCCACAGGTCTTACAAACAAAGGGTTTGGGTTCATTTGAGTCTTCGGACTGCTGGGAACTGCTTGGTTCTGTTTCACTCTGCTCCCCTTCATCATAGTTAACGGTCACCATGAAGAAGTCTGTCTCTGGTCTATGTCCAGCGAGACTCGGGCCCACTTCTTCCTGCTCTTCTTTAATCTGCAGCGACCCTGGTTTCTTTGAATCCACATTGAGGAACTTTTCGGGCTCAGTTGGAACGTCTTCCTGATAAACATGGTTCTGTTCTGTTTCACGGGGGAAAAAAAGAATCAGAAAAAAGTAAGTTAGTCCACAGAGCTAAACCATAATAAAATAGACAGTGGAGACTCAGCTGGTTCTGCACTAACGGGTCGACTAGGAGGAGCTCAGGTCTGGTCACTCTCCACCAATCAGAACACTGAAAAACTGGATCTGCTCCTCCTCAGCTTTGGTCATCTGAGTGTCTGCTGAGTTTGGAAAAGAGGTCCAGATATATTCCTAGTATAAACTAAAGGAACCACAACCACTGCAAAGGTCTGTTCCTTCACAGAACCACAAACAACTATCGACTCCTGCAGGTTACCCACCTGGTATCTGGTTGCTCAGGTGCCAGGTCTGAGACTTCCAAACAGTTGGAGGATTTCCCAACATGAACGGCCTGACTGATGTCAGTGAGAACCATCATCTGAACCAGCTTTAAATCTAGACTTTGCTTAGACCATAGACCGAAGGTTACATATGTAACCACGGTTCTATGAATCCTGGATGACTGCGACAGGCGGTGCTTAAAGCACTGAATGATCACTCTTGCGCTTGCGCAGGTCGAGAATTAGTATCAACAAAGTCACCTGTGACCTACCGGTGATCAGCAGAAGCCTATATAGGCAAGTGACACCGATAATTCAGTCCCTCATCTTCTTGTGAGCCAGCGAAACCGAGGGACCAAACGCACTGGCTTAAAGCACTGAATGACGTACTAGGTCCCGAGGGATGCAGAAGTAAGGAACAACCCATTGGAACCCGGCAGCAGCCCCTACCTTAGTGGGATGCAGCCGGTGGTTACTGCAGGATGCCCTGAAGAGGATGAGGCGTAGCCATGTTCACTCTATAAAACTTCATGAAAGTGGTCGGCACAGACCATGAGGCCGCCTCGCATATGGACTCCAGCAGCACCCCCATCACTGCGGCCCATGAGGTTGACAGGCTCCTTGTAGAATGGCATCGCACCCCCTGAGGCAGGGGCTGACCCTGCAGAGAGTATGCCACAGATATCGCCCCCACGATCCAACATGCCAACCTTTGTTTGGAAAGGGCACGACCTCGCCGAGGGCCACAATGGCATACAAAGAAGCTATCAGTCAGCCAAATGGTCGCTGTGGTGCGAACATAGGCCTCCAGCGCTCTGACTGGACACAGAGCTTCAGAAGGGGTCCCGGGCTCGAAGCGGGACAGCTGAAGCGGCAAGACTTTGCCTGCCACCGCGGGGGCCTTCAGAACAAAGGAAGGGTAACTCCTGGGCCATCTGGGTTCCACCGACAACAAGGCTCGGATACAGACAGAGCATGCAGCTCCCCCACTCGTCTACCAGAAGCCATGGCGAGCAGGAAGGCAGTCTTCATGGAAAGCCGTTCTAGGTCCACTGTCACAATCGGCTCAAAGGGTGGGGAATACAGAGCTTGAAGCACCAAGCCAAGATCCCAGGTAGGAGCCATCCGATGCCTCGGAGGAAGCAAACGTCTGGCACCACTCAGGAACAGCGCTATGTCCCTTCACCTTCCTACAGAGCAGCCACTGAACCCAGTGTGCCAATGGGAAATCGCAGCCACGTAGACCTTCAAGTTCGAAGGGGACTGCCCCCGGTTAAGTAACCCTTGAAGGAAAGCCAGTAATGGTTGAATGGGACAACGTATGGGGTCCAGCCCTCTATCGTCAAACCAGGTAGAAAAAGCCGCCCATCTGGCAGTGTAAGCAGCCCGGGTGGATGGTGCCCATGCCCAAGTCACTGTGTGGCCCACGTCACCCCCAAATCGGGAGAAGGCTGGGTTGGACCCTGCAGAGGCCAAAGCCAGAGCTGCAGGCAGTCTGAGTCGGGGTGGAGAACCCGACCCCTCAGTTGGGACAGGAGGTCCCTCCTGGATGGGAGGCGCATCAGCGAGCTGTAACAAAGCCTGAGCAGCAGAGGAAACCAAGTCCTCGGCGGCCAGAACGAGGCTACCAGCAGGAGCCTGTGCCCTTCCTGGAGAACTCGCAGGATGGTCTGGGGAATCAGGCCCAACAGGGGAAAGGCATACAGGAGAGTTCTGGGCCAGTCGTGGGCCAGCGCATCGCACCCCAGGGGACAGGAACTGTCTGACAGGGAGAACCAGAGGGGACAGTGGGCCGGGTCTCTGGAGGCGAAGAGATCCACGCCCGCTCTGCCAAATGTCCCCCAGATGTGATCTATCACCTCGGGGTAGAGCCGCCACTACCCCGGAAGAGGCGACGTGCGGGAAAGAAATTCCACGGGTCCGTTGCGCCATCCCCGGATATAGGCCGCCCTGAGACTGGTGAGGCGAGATGAGGCCCAGACCAGGAGCCGGCGTGTTAGGGACAGCGGTCTTGGGGACGTGGACCCACCTTGGTGGTTGATATGGTAGACCACTGTGGTGTTGTCTGACCAAACCAACATGCGATTCCCCTGTAATCCTGGAAGAAAGGTTCAAGCTAGTAGATCCAGGGCATTGATGTGTTCCCTCTGCTCCTATGTGGACCACACCCCCTACGTGGTGCGGGCCCGCCAGGTTGCACCCCAACCCAGGGTGTAAGCGTCCGTATAAATGGCCTCCCTCCGGCATGGGAGGGGGCTAAGCGGAACTCCTCCCACAATGTAGGATTCGTTTCTCCACGGGGACAGAGACCTAAGGCAGTGTGACGCAACGCAAATTCGTCTGTGCCTGTGCGCTCGGGGTCCAGAGCCAAGCCGTTCAGCCACATCTGCAGAGGGCGCAGGGAAAGACGCGGTCAGCGTGTCCAGAAGGCGCAGATATTCTAGGAACCGTGGCTCTGCGCCACGCTGGAAGGCGGGCAACATGTTCAGAATACCGGTCTCCCGCTGGGGAGAAGGGCGGGCAGTCATGATGGCAGAGTTCAGTAGGACACCCAGGAACACTGTCACCCAGAAGGGGGTGAGGCTGCTCTTCTCCAAGTTCACACTCAAACCCAGCCGGTGCACATGGGAGAGCACCAACTGAGTGTCCCGGATCGCCTGACTGCGGGTTGCAGCACAAATGAGCTAATCGTCCAGATAAGGCAGGATCCGAATCCCCCGTGCCTGCAAGGGGGATAGAGCTGCTGCCACAACCCTGGTGAACACCCAGGGTGACAGGGAGAGCCCAAAGGGGAGTACCCTGAATTGATAGTGGTGCCCCTGGAACGGAAAACGGAGAAACCATCAGTTAACCTGTTCCAAGGGGAAATGGAAATATGCATCCCTCAGGTCAATTGATGTAAACCAATCGCCTGGGGAGATCGCCTGTAGAACCCCTTTGGTGGAAGGCATTTCCTTCAGGTAGGTGTTGAGCCCCCTGAGGTCCAGAACTGGACGGAGATCCCTAGTCTTTTTCAGGACCAGAAAATACACAGAGTAAAAGCCCCCTGGATCCAGCATGGGGTCCATAGGTACTATCGCACCCTTGCCAAGCAGGGCACGTAGCTCGTTGGACAGTGCCTGTGCCATCAGAGGGTTGTGGATGGTGGTCATCCGAACCCCTCCATAAGATGGGGGCCGGCGGCGGAACTAGAGACGGTATCCCCTGGTCAGAGTGGAGAGCACCCAAAGATCTGGGGTGCATTTGCCTCGTACGAAAGCTGACCTGGGGGTAAAATATCCAGCCACCGGCCCCAATCACCTAGGGGCCCGTCTGAGGCCTAGGGGCGAGCCGAACTGGTTCCGCAGCCCGAAAGGGGTGCGAAGCCCGAGCCTTCATCTGGGCTAGCTCTGAGGACAGCTGATCCACCCTTGAAGACAGCCCACCATTCCGAATGGCGGGACCTCTTTGCCGCCGTAAACGGAACATCTGTTGCGGAACGTTTGGGGTGTACCCCCTGGTCAGGGGGCAACTGTTCCTCATGATGAGAACCCATCCAGGGGATGGTCTGTTCAATTGAGGATGGGGGAGAATGCTGCAATTGGAGCAGGCGGCATCGGTAAGCGCCTCCTTTAGTTGGTCAACACCCAGATAAGGGGGGCACAGGTAATGACCATCCTCAGGTTGCAGAGGAGCCAAGCAGGTGGAACAGGAGAGATGTTCCATATCCCGGTGCTAGCTCGACAGCACAGAAATTGCCCCTAGTGAGGTAAATGCAAACAGAAACTAGCTGTTTCAATTATGCCCAACCAAGGAACTCAGCACGGGCAGAGAACGCCAGTGGCGAGGTAAATATAAACAAAAACCATATGTTGTAGTCAAGTCAAACCAAAGAACTCAGCACTGGCAGAAAACGTCACTGGTGAGGTATGTTTAAGTAAGCCAAAGCAGGTAACCCAGCACGGCAGAAAACGCCACTGGTGAGGTAAATAAAATGAGCAGTATCAGCTGTGAAAACCACCAGCTGCTAAATTAAACACAGCGGGGCGAGAAGCTACCCGCGGGGTTCGGAAAAATGAAAGAAAAACAGACTCACCTGAAACCAGATGAGATCCGTAGGCACAACAATCATCACTTGCACAGCCCCTGGAGGGCGAGCATGCCCGCAGCTCCGATCACAAACGATCACAGGCCTACTAGCAGCAAGCTGACGGAGGAAGCGGTTATACAGAGAAACTCAAGCGTCTCTAGAAAGAAATAGCTCACAAAAAACCTGCATGCAAGAAGATGAGAAGGGACTGAACTACCGGTGTCACGTGCCTATATAGGCTTCTGCTGATCACCGGTAGGTCACAGGTGACTTTGTTGATACTAATTCTCGACCTACGCAAGCATGATCATTCAGTGCTTTAAGCGCGGCCTCTGGCAGTCAGTAGGGATGAAATATAACTTTTTTTTCTTCAGCAGAACTTCAGTGAGCTTCAGCTTAGGGTCATAATCTACCAGGCAGAGATTCTGGAGTTAGCATCCTGGTCATTAAGGGCTTACACCCCCTACTAAATACTATTTCCCAACCCTAAAAGACCTGTTTCTCCACTAGACATTCAGAGCCCAAAATAATTTTTCTGGTCCAAATTAAACCACAACCAACAGCTGAACCTAAATATGGACTTAACAGACCCGAACGGCTCTATTTAGGCCCTTAATAATCTGCATTAAATGGGTTCAGATTAAGGCAGTGGGCTAGTCTCTGTTCCAGACCTGTTGGGTCATTCGGACAAGTACAGTGTTTCGTACCTGGTATTTGGACGGTTGCCAGGTAGTCTTCAGAACTCCCTGATGGTTCAGCGCTATTGGACTCTCTATTTCGCGGCACAAAGGTATCAAACTCCTTCCTAAGCAGCAGACCCTCGTCGTCATGTCGGGTCCAGAACTCCAATTTTCTGGATTTATTCTGGGGAGATTCTGGGTCTTCTGATTCCTGATCATCTTCTGGTTCCAGGAGTTCTGGTTCCTCCAGGTCCTCCTCGGTGTCCAGGTACTCCAACTCGCCCAAGTCGTCTATAATCTGTGGACATCCTGGTTCTGACAGGGCCTCTTCGATGTCAAAAGGTCCTAACTCGTCCAGGTCGTCTATGATCTGCGGACTGTCTGGCTCAGCCAGGGTCTGGTCCATTTGCAGAGGTTCTGGTCGACACCGTTCATCTCCATTCTGAGGAGATTCTGGATCATCCAAAGCTTCTTCTCCCTGCAAAGGTTCTGGCTGCTGCTGAGCCTCTTCGGTCTGTGGCGGTTCTGGTTCTGTGAGGTTCTGTGTGAACTCAGGGGGATATAGCTCCACTTCCTCCTCTTTAATGCGTGGAGGTTCTGGTTCCACCTTGTCCTGAACACAGAGACTCCTGTAGTCGGTCAAAACCTCTTCCTTATAAACTCGTCTGGGAGGAAGTCCTGAGGAGACAGAGAATATCATCATGATCATGGCGATCCAAAAGATGTTCTAAACTTCAGAACCACCAACAATGCAACACCAGGATCATGTCTGTGTTCTGATAACTGAATCTGGTTCTGACTGATGGGTTCATACAGAACAATGATGAGTTCAGTCCAAACAGACTGAGTCCTGTTCCACCAACAAAACGGTATCAGAACCTGCCAGTAACACCTACCTCCATAGGGTGGCAGTAAAGGGGGTTTGCTGTGTGGCACCAGACCTCAGTTTCTGCGACCCGACCCGCCTTAAGCACCAACTTTTTGTGGCGTTATAAAGAGAAGAGCAAAACTCTACATGTAGAGTTCAGAACTCTAGAATTCAGAACTCTAGATGTAGAGTTTTGAATGCCTGAGGGCGAGAAGCTCAGGAACCCTCCATGGACTCGGTTCAAAGTAGTCAGGACATTTTAAACCTGAATATTCTGTTATCAATAATAAGGTCTAATTACTATCACCGCTTTGTTCTTTCTACGTCCTTCAGTGTTTCATCGATTGTCTGCTTGTTTGTTTCTCAAACAAGACAGTGATGAACCTGACAAATGAAGATGTGGATGAAACTTCTATCTCATACCCCTTTCCCACTGGCCAGTTGGTCTGATCTAACACGTAGAAACACTCTGTTTCCATTCGATAAACATGGAGCAGCTCTGGTGAGACAGAATCAGACAGATAATAGAGAGAAACAATAAATAACACTGACTACGCCGTGGCTTCCTTCCATGTTGCTCTCCATTGTTTACTTTCCTGGTTTCTGTCGCACTAGTGACATCATCAATGCTAACCCACGTGTCACCACGCATGCAGCTGTAAGAGGTCAGAGGCCACGGAGCTGCCAGCAAGGGGTTAGACCAGCTTTTATTGCCAATGGGAAGGGAGCCAGATGCCGATTGTTAGCGAGTCGACACATGTTTAAAAAACATGCTTTAATGCGAATTTTTCATTGGTAAAGACGCTTTACATTGAAGCTGATTCTGATTTCTCACCAGGAACCTAAAACAACAACAATCACATCTGGAGATCATCAAAAACATTTAAAAACAGAAAATAAAACTGTTGCTGCTGGAAAATGAGATTAAGCAAAAAAAAGGAAACAGGATTTTAAGCTGGAGAAAACGGAGAAGACAGGATGAAACGAAAGGACTGGAGACGGTCCGAATGATCGACTCGAAAATAGGGCTGGGCGATAATTCAATAACGATATATATCGATCGATAGACGTGTGGCGGAATAGAAAAAAATAGGCTCGATAAAAGTTCGATAAAAAAGAAACGCAGTTTTCCTTCCTTCTCATTGTAGCCTAGCATGTAGGTTTATGCTAGTCACTACTTCCTCCCAACCAATCACAATCACGGACGCAGGCATGCCGTCACCAAGCGCCGCCCTCTCAAACCACAACACAGTGCACATGAAGATGTCGCAGGAGGAGAGGCAGAGGAAATTGTTCCAAAGAAGGGTTTTTGTAGTTCGGCAGTCTGGCAGTATTTCGGTCATGGCAAGTCGGACAAAAAACAAACCACAGCCATCTGTAAAATGTGTAGGGAACCAGTGAAAACCAAGTCTGATAACACAACCAACTTCTTTTTTTTTTTTATCATCTCAGCCGCTCACACCCGCAGGAGTACGAGCTGTGTAGGCCCCGGCGCGGCTCTCCTCTGAGGAATCTTCGGGAATTTCAGGAAAATATATATATATATATTCAGTTCTGGGCAGTTTCCCACGTAGTTCTGACGATTGAGAGAAAAATGCTGAGGGGCCAGAAACTTCAAAGTAACTCAGGTTAAAGCAGGAAACGGGGGCGGAGGCGGTGGGGGGGCATTTATTTATTTGTTATATTTATTTTGGTCACTTTTCTGGTCACTTTAGTTTATTCTTAGTCAGTATTTAATAACATAACCCAGGTCTCTTAAGTTATTTTTCTTTAAAACAATTCTGTTATGGTTAAAAAAGTTGGTTAAATAAAGATTTAATTCGAAGTCTGTGTTTTTTATTAAAATTAAATCATTTAGCAATATTATTAAAAAGTCCAGGCAGAGCTGCACATAAAATATGGGTTCAAATCTTTTCAATAATTATCGATATCGATCAATATGCATTTTTTTTTATCGATAAGCTTTTTTTCTATATCGCCCAGCCCTACTCGAAAATAATAATTGAACTTTATTCATCTCACAATGGAGAAATTCACTTCTTGATATTCTGGACTAAATCATAAACCAATCAAATCAAATCCTGAATCAGATTCAATCAGGCCTTCATGAATAAATAGATCTAGGGAATCAGAATCTATCTTCAGCGCCAGCTGTTCGATGGAGCCTTTTCTATGAAGCAGTCGGACAAGATGAAACGAAACCCTGAGAGATGCTACATGCTAAGCTAACGCTACGAGGTCAGTGTGAGGTACAAACAGGAAGAGATCGGTAAAGCTCCTGTTTCAGCTACAGGCATGGCCAAAAGTTTTGAGAATGATTCATGTGTTAATATTTACAAAGTCTACGGCTTCAGTTTTTATAACGGCAATTTGCATATACACCAGGATGTTCTAAAGAGTGATCAGCGTAAGCCAATATTTGCCTAGAAAATGAACTTTATCCCCCAAAACACATTTCAACATCATTGCAGCCCTGCCTTAAAAGGAGCAGCTAACATGGTTTCAGTGATTGCTCCATTAACACAGGTGTGGGTGGTGATGAGGACAGGGCTGGAGATCAATCTGTCAGGATTCAGTCAGAATGACACCATTGGACACTTTAATAAGAGGCTGGTGCTTAGCATCACTGTTTCTCTGCTGTGAACCATGGTTATCTCTAAAGAAACACGTGCAGTCATCATTGCACTGCACAAAAATGGCCGAACAGGAAAGAGAATGGCAGCTAGAAAGATTGCACCTCAGTCAACAATCTATGGCATCATCAAGAACTTCAAGGAGAGAGGTTCCATAGTTGCCATAAAGGCTCCAGGGCGCCCAAGAAAGACCAGCAAGCGCCAGGACCGTCTCTGAAAAGTGTTTCAGCTGTGGGATCGGGCTACCAGCGGTGCAGAGCTTGCTCAGGAATGGCAGCAGGCAGGTGTGAGTGCATCTGCACGCACTGTGAGGCGGAGACTCTTGGAGCAAGGCCTGGTCTCAAGGAGGGCAGCAAAGAAGCCACTTCTCTCCAGGAAAAACATCAGGGACAGACTGATATTCTGCTAAAGGTACAGGGAGTGGACTGCTGAGGACTGGGGGAAAGTCATTTACTCTGATCAATCCCCTTTCCCATTGTTTGGGACATCTGGAAAACAGCTTGTTGGGAGAAGACAAGGTGAGCGCTACCACCAGTCTGGTCTCATGCCAACTGTAAAGCATCCTGAAACCATTCATGTGTGGGGTTGCTTCTCAGCCAAGGGAGTCGGCTCTCTCACAGTCTGACCTAAAAACACAGCGTTGAATAAAGAATGGTACCAGAATGTCCTCCGAGAGCAACTTCTCCCAACCGTCCAAGAGCAGTTTGGTGATGAACAATGCCTTTTCCAGCATGATGGAGCACCTTGCCATAAGGCAAAGGTGATATCTAACTGGCTCAGGGAACAAAACAGAGAGATTTAGGGTCCTTGGCCTGGAAACAAGCATTGATTGTGCAAGAATGGACTGCTGTCAGTCAGGATTTGGTCCACAAGTTAATTGAGAGCAGCCAGGGAGACTAGCAGAGGTCCTGAAGAAGAGGGGTCAACACTGCAAATATTGACTTGCTGCATTAACTCATTCTCTCATTAAAAGCTTTTGTTACTCAGAATATGACTGTAATTGTATTATTGTATGTGATGACAACATCTGACATAGACACACGAAAACCAGAGGGCAGCAGATCATCTGAAAATATATTTGTGTCATTCTCAATCCTTTTGGCCATGACTGTAGATCCTGTTCCTCACAGCTGAAGTGTTCCTACGATGTAATCTAGACCTGAGACAGCTGATGGATCAGATCCGTATTTCCCCACAGATTCCATGCAGCGTATCAATGGAAACGACATTTACTGCTGAAATGAGTCCATTCTTCACTGAGATAAAAGGAAATGTGTCATCATGTGGGAAAGCTTCCTTTTAAATCCTAACATTTTGTTCTCCAGTTTTTGGATTTTCTTTTCTTTGTGTTGAATAGGGCTGGGTACCGAACATGGGTTCTTTTAGGGTACCGACCGAAATGCTTCGGTTCTTCAGAGTATCGAAACATGCCTCGTCTTTCGGTACCAAGTTTCGGTGATTGGCTGTAACACTTAACGTGATTGCGTCATCCAGGAAAAATACACAGGTGGTCCCGCCTACAGCCAGGGTTCATGTGTATCTGTTGTGAACTGGTTGCAGCGTTGTGGAACCCCTTTAAAATGCCCCCCAGGTCAAAAGTGCAGCTTCACTTTATTAAGACTGATGCCAATAGTGAGCAATGCAATACATCGTGCACGGAAACAATTTAAGAGCAGAAAGCTGCTCGGTGTTTGACTGCATGAAGAGCGGACCGCAGCCGGCGCGACCATCCTCCTCTCGGCAGCCCGTGGGCAGAGCAAAGCCAGAGCGGAGTCAATCATGCTGCTTTCACACCGGATGCTGCAAGAGCAGCAAACTCGCGTCTGCTTCTTCCTTTTTGCTGCTTGTACCAGCTTCTGATGCGCGTTGGGCTGAGCTACTCTATCCTTTCTTTGCCTTGCAGCTATATTTGCTGTGATCAGTGGGAATAAAGTGGTTTTATAGTGGGAAAATCCACCTGAAAACTTAAGTCAGTTCATCCATATCAGCCTTCCAATATTATTTCTGTGGGAGCCGCTCAGACCCCCACATACCAGCGGGTCGCTGTCAGTAGGATCCCATTCAACAGGCTTGTTTGTCTCCTGAGAAAGCAGACATGTTCATTTTTCTAAAGGAAAACTGCTAAGTAAAAAGGTCCTCACAATGTAACAGTGAATATTAGAAACTGAATTTTGTTTTTTAATGTAAGAGGAAAAATGTAAATGGAAAAATCAGAGCTTAAAATAAAACTCAAGATTTGTACTTTTTATGTTGTGTAATTTTCTTTTTTTTCGAACTGATATTATAAAACTGGTATCGAAAAAAGTATCGTTCAGGAACCGGTAACGAAGTGAAGGTATCGGTATTGGTACCGGAACCGAACATTTTTGAACAATACCCAGCCCTAGTGTTGAAGGTTGAGCTTCAGATAATAACAACTAGATGCTGCTTCACTTAAAGGCTTTAAATCTTTCTTTTCTCATTTCCACCAATCAGTTCCAGTCTTGGATGTTTTGACCTGAATCCTTCCTCATGTTGCTCCTTTTTTCCAATGCTGCACTGATGTCTGAGAGTGACTCGTTTTGATAGCATCTCCTTAAATGAAAATCAGCCACTTCACTCCCGACCAGCTCACAGAGCCTTTCACTCTCTCCATTTACAACATTTTTAGTTTGATAGCAGAGGTACGATTACCTAGCGGCACAGAAACTGGGGGTCGATGTAATGAGTAAGGCTGTGTTTAAAAAAAAAGATTTCTCAATTTAGATTCTAAATTGTGTTTGTCTAAACATGTTTGGATAGATTTAGATCCTGCCTAAATTTAATAATACACTGAGCCGCTTCCTACTAGGGTTGTCAAAAGTATCGATACTAAAACGTTGTATCCGGATACGATACTCAATTTTAGAAGTTTCGATACTACCACCGCCGCCGCGCGCGCTTACCGGCCTTCTCTCTCTGCCTTCACATACACACGGCAGCATGTCGCCTCTCGCCTCAGTCTGCAGGACGCATCGGTTGGATATCCAACTCCTCCCACATGCCGTCGGTCAG
The DNA here is from genome assembly GCA_030533445.1 of Cyprinodon diabolis. NCBI lineage: Eukaryota > Metazoa > Chordata > Actinopteri > Cyprinodontiformes > Cyprinodontidae > Cyprinodon > Cyprinodon diabolis. Next base: position 45,736,501 of record CM060067.1, on the reverse strand, counting down.
CAGATATGGGATCTTCCTATTGGTGACCTAATCAAAATGGCCGACTTTGATGTGGGCGGAGTTACAGACTGAAGCGAGAAGCGACATGCTGCCGTGTGTATGTGAGGGCAGAGAGACAGCACAATAACAGAAGAGAGCATGGCCAGTGCTGCTGCAGGAGGGCCAAAACAACCAGTTTTGGTTGACAATGATAAAGGCAAGAGTCTGTTTGGAGGTGTTTTGCCTTCGAGTCTGACGTGGGAGCCGGACGTGTATTTGTCCTCCTTTACCCCCAGATTCCACATACTCCGCCAGCGCTCCGCTCACGTACGGAGTACTTGTCTTTCATGTAAATCAATGAGCGCTGTTCCACCATCCTCCACTTGTCACCGCCCACGTACGTCTTCTCCGTCCCTCACCGTCAAAATACGGAGCTGAGCTCTTTTTGGCTCCGCCCACAAATGCAATCGCACCAAACAGGAAAAAGAATGTAGAGAAGACCCGGTTTGTCAAATTAAATTATAGTAAAAACAGATCGTTCACAGGGTTTATACAGGAATGAGGAACTCTAATTTAATGCTATTAGAAATAATTTTAATGCCATCAACATGTATCATGTACACAAGTTATTAGTTTACATGAAATAAGGAGCTGTAAGCACAGTTCCATGAGATAGATAGATAGATAGATAGATAGATAGATAGATAGATAGATAGATAGATAGATAGATAGATAGATAGATAGATAGATAGATAGATAGATAGATAGATAGATAGATAGATAGATAGATAGATAGATAGATAGATAGAAAACTTAAGTTCATTTGGTTATTTTTTTTTTATCAAGCTTGCTTAATATTGTGCACAGAAGAATACCTCAAAATATTGTTCTTATTGTTTATTGTATTTATTTTTTGTATTTTATTTATTAATAAAAATATTTCTGTTGAATTTTGAGGTCTTTGTTTTTTACCTTGTGGTATCGAAAATGGTATCGAATATTTTCCTGAGTAGCGGTATCGAGTTGAAAATTTTAGTATCGTGACCACCCTACTTCCTACCGACCAGTCCTCATCACCGGTCTCTCCCTCTCCACCCGATGCACTATCATTGATATTCTGCAGCGTTTCTAAAGCCTGTTTTGCGGTGAGGTTTCTTCTGAAAGCCATTTTTTCGTGGTAGCCAAAGATTCCACAATTATCAGCCCTTTAGCGTTAGCACATAGAGGCACCTCAGCCGATATAATCAGATAAAACATCAGTTTGAGCCGTGAGAAGAGGTCAGTTATAAGACATAACTGAACAAACCTGCAGCTGACTGCAGCAGACTCCCAGTTCCAGGTTAACATGTTTTCTTATTGAACAGAGAATCAGACTGCAGAGCTTCTACAGATCTAGAAATGTAGTTTCTAGCATCATTATATTAGTAAAGAGGTTCATAAATCTTTTTAAACAGAGAGAAACAGGGAGAGCTGCAGATTTAAAGGAGAAACAGATTTACTGGGATATGCAACATGCAATAAAATATATATCCATGTTCAAGAAAACAATATGCTATGAATAAAATGCAGCATATCCAGATTTTTCTGCATGGAATTAAAACGATGCATTCTAGGGATGCATGATTAATTGATCTTGGCATCAGAATCAGCTGTTATTCATTATTATTAATGTTTTTGGTTCTTATATATGTACACACTAAAAGGCCTCTCGCTAACATCAATAAACATAAATATCAGTGTATTCTGGATCGCTTGTTCTCAACAACAGGAAAGAATTCAATCAATAGATGTTTGAGCTCATGGTTGGAAAATACAAAAACCTGGTGAAAGCATTCGGGTGGAGTAACTGTAGGTCCATCTGCCCCCACCCTCAGAACCCCCCCACCCTACACCTTTGCTACAGAGGAACCTTCTGCTCCACATCTGCAGCCCAGGGGCCCATATTCTCCCACATCCGGCCCTGCTGATAATAACAGTCATTAAACCCACATGAATCTGAGCCCTCATTGATTGGGAGGTTAGTCTGGTGTGTTTCTACAGTGGGAACATCTAGTAATGTGGATCTAAGTGAGAGGAACCTCCAGAGATGCAGATGAACATCAGACCTACCGAGCCTCTGCAGCCTGACCTGCGGCTTCAGGCACACAGCTAGCAGCTTGCTCTGGGCGGCCAGCTCCTCCTCCAGGCGGATGATGGTTTTCTCCACCTCGGAGAAGATCTCCTCCGCAGCAGCATCCAGTCTCTGCCTGATAAAGTCTCTGAGAGGAAGAACTGAACCCATTCCTGCAGCTGCTGATCCAAACTGGCCTGAGATCCGACCGGACGGTCCACAAAGCAAGCTAGCTGCTAACAACTGCTCAGCGCTACTTCCGGGGGACCTTAGGGCGACAACTTCCGGACGGATGCGTCAGCGCTGCCGCCATCTTGGTAAGGGAGAAGGGCAGCTGGTTGAACCGCATTTATAGGATTAAAAAACCTTAAGTAGAACATTTCACGGTTTTCTACATACATTTTCTACATTTGTGAAACTTGCCTTCTGCCAATAACTGCCTCAATCATTTACCAACACATCACATCTGAGGTTTTTGTCTTCTAAGAAGGGCTGTACCAAAACTTAGCTTGCTTTACCTGACCTTCCACCTTGCTCCTCTCCTTCCCCTTAGACACCGCTCCCTCTTTGGACTGGCAATCCTAAAATAGATTCTATTTCTCATCGTCTTCTCCTTCTTTCCCATCGCCCGGCTTGCCACAGGTTTGCCTGCTGTGTCTAAAAGTAGCAGCAGCAGCAACCCAGACTGACAGCTCATTGGCTCATTTGGATCACGTGCAGCCTGGAGCCGGACGCTCCCCAGGGCTTTACCGTATTAACTGGAGAAGAGAAGCAAGTGAAGTTAGACACTGTTGTACGAACAACATGCGATAATTAATAAATGTTTTAAATCCGTTTGGATCCACATTAGCCAGCAGGTGGGTCCGGATCCGGACTAATCCGTGACCTCTGCATTAGGACCTCCATGATGCTGGTTTACCTGTTTTTTTTGCTTGTTTGTTTATTATTCATATTTCTATTGAACCACACTTGAAAATTAATGGCACAATTTTTATCTGATTTTATATTTCACAGGGAGACGTCCCTGTCACTGCCCCGCCACCAGGAGACGTTCCAGGATTAAAGGGGCGAATCGTTGGTGAATGGAGGTTCCTGGCTGACGACCCTGCAGCTGACCCATGGGCACTGGAGGAGGTGCGACAGGCAGCATTGCCTAGCTGGATTTAACAGCCTCCTGTATTATCCTTAGAGTGTGATATAAAGCGCTTGGTAACTCTGTGGCTAAGTGTGCTCAGTAGCTAACAGGTTAGCCTCTTTTAGCTCGCTCAGTTAGCCACATTAAGCTACACTACTTTAAACTAGTGTTAACAAGAACCGTTAGTTTCTACAAATAGAATAACTGTTTTATTTGTCTAAAATTTCAACAAAAGTACATTTTGAGATGTTCCATTTGTCCTCCTCTGCCCTCAGATCTTCATAGAAAAGAATAAAAAAAGCTGAGACTTGTTCTGTCTCCTATAGCAGAGCTCAGTCTGTCTTAGAAGGCAGGACTTTCCTTCAACACTGACAATGATTCTTTTCTACGTTCGGCTACTTAGGGTTTGGATTTGAAATAGTTTGGACAGGTAACCCTTGTCAGGGTTAGACTGAAAGGCTCTAGGTTGGAGGTTTTCAGAGGGTTTAACTGAAACTAAGTGGCAAAATGTGGAATTTCTTATTGCACAGTAAATTACTGAGCTACTGAGTCAATTATAGTAAATTGTATTATAATTTATAGTTACTAAGTAACAATAATTAATCTGTAGGTATGTGGAAAATCTTCACACTATGTCCATTATTTTCTACATTCTGGTGATTTTCAGAGAGCTGAAGTAAAGAAGAATGGGCCCTACTGAAATGCTTGCATCTTAAATATGCTGTAAACTCAAAATTTTACAATGTTGTTTAGTAATTATTCTATACAGTTCATGTAAAATAAAAAACAGGGAACTAATAAGTAATTACTGTTTGCCAGTGCAATCGTATCCTGTGTAAATTACGCTGCGTATGAGTATTTGGTAAAAGGCTAAGGATTAAAAAGTTTAACTCATTATCTTATTAGTTTTTTTTTGTTTTTTTTTTTTTTTACAATTGACAAAACAGCTAAACAATCCAGACCTTCTAGGAAGCTGTAGAGTCTATAAAAACTCTCCAGTGGATGTTTCATTATGGAAAATGTGATGAAAGTTAAGTTTTTAAACATATTTAATGGACCAAAATAAGGATAAATGATTGAAAATAAGTAAAAAACTAAAATGAGAACATCCCTTAGTTCCTCCTCTATCAATATGGGATAACTGAGTTGTTCTGCACATCCTCTCTGTCTGTGAGGGCGCCATCATCCAGTAGGCGGAGCTCTCCTTGTGCTCTGTGTTCCAGCATTGTGTCAATAATAAGTGTTGCTGTGAAGAGAACAATAGTCAGACTGAATGTTGAACATCAGCTAGTTTCTCCTGCTGATTTAAACCTCGTTGGACAGATGGAACATTGGCTGTGGATTATTCTAGCTGCTCTTTTCTTTGGTAAGATAGAAAGCTCAACATGTTTCCTCTTCAAACACTTGAACACATTACTGAGCTCTACATGAAGAGCTTTAATGTTCATTCTACAGAAAATCAGAGCAGATCATTTCTGCTGCCATTTGTTACCTTGTAGAAACACCTGATATGGTTCAAAGTGACAATGATCAGAGAAAATGACATCTATTCTACATGGAATAGAAGTCTTTAAAGCTGCTGATTGTTCTCCTTTAATCAATCATCTTTATTGATTCATCTCTTCCTCTGCATGTTCTGTTCTTCCTCAGAGTGTAAAGGAGACTCAGTGACGCAGACAGAAGGACATGTTGCTGCAGCTAAAGGAGAATCTGTGACTCTGGGATGTACTTTTGACAGCAGCGTAACTCCAACATTGTTCTGGTATCAACAAGAAGAAACTGGTTCTCCAAAGTACATGCTGCAACAACTTTCATCAAGAAACATCAAAGCTCCAGACTTTAACGATGACAGATTTGACACTGACCTCGACAGCAGCAAGAAATCCTTTAATCTGACGATCCAGGATCTCCGTCTGTCAGACGCTGCTGTGTACTACTGTGCTCTGAGGCCCACAGTGACAGGAAACACCAGAACTCTGTACAAGAACCTGCAATACTTCACTACATCCACTAGAGGGCCTCACACACTGGATGTTTGGAATTTTTTTTTTGCCCAAATCAACTCAGGTTCAACAGATTCATCGTGTTTAAATGAAATAAACAAAATATAAATCAGAAAAAAGGTAAAGACTCTTTATTGACCAGCCTTGTGGTTCATGATGCTTCCTCAGGTATTGCTGTTTGGGGTTTCCCACAGACCTGAGCAGTAATGATCAGCAACAGCAGAACCTTTCAGTTTCCACTTTGAGGAACTAAAAGGACAATAAAGCTGAGAAAAATGATTTTAGTTTTGACCAATTAGTAAAGAAACAGAGTGTGGAGAAAACAAACTTTAACTAAATGCTACAGAATTCTGATTTAAAGGAAAGCCCGCTCATATTCAAAATTCAAACTTCTCAAAGTACTTTAAAAAGGAAATTATTGAATCAATTTGACTGTATGATCTGATTGAACTGTGTTATGTTTGGGCAAAAATGGCCGCTCCCAGACTCAGTGATCACAGCAAAAATTATTGTTTTTTTTTTTTACTGATTAACACTAAATTCATGAAATCCCTGCAAACCTGTTAGCTTTAGGCTTAAATAATGATCCATTGATTATTCCTCGCTGACCAAACTTTTCCTACTGATGAATTCATCAGAATCATATGAATATTAAAATCCTTCTCTAGTGTGATTTATTTAACCCTTTTTAATCAGTAAAATCCCATCAAGATAATTTTTCTATATGAACATGCAGATAAATAGTTAAAATCAGAGGAGAAACCAAAGCTTAGTCCGTCTCCATCCTTCCATGCTGAGGTTGAATCATCCGCCTGTAGAGACGGAGGAGATGGAGGCAGCTGGACAGCTGCCAATGAAATGTAACGTTTGTGTGCGTGGCCTTTAGTAGGAACTATTTCACAGAACTTTCCAAAGATTTCCCAAACCTAGAGCTAAAGCTACGCTGCATCAGTTCCATTTGGTCGGGTTTGGACCTTCTGCCTGAGCATGAAGTGGTTCCGATTCTCAGCTTCATCCGCCTTCAGAACAGGAAGATAGTAATAAAGACCAACTTCCAACTATTGATTGAAAGCCAAATAAGAACCAAGATATTTTATTCAAAACTGGACAAACACAGATTGTGATTAAGTTCTCATAGATGTCACCTCCGGTACCGTTCACTAAAATAACCACCTGAGCACCCAGGTCATCTCATTGAGCCCTTCTCTGGACCAGAACCGTCTTCTCTGCAGTAGAACTCCTCAAGGTTTTGCAGCAAATGTTTCTCAGGTCCAGAGGCGGTGCGGTTCTGTCCTCTGAAGTCACCTGTTCAACCAGAACAGGGCTGCTTCGCGGCATGCTGGGACCGGATGTGACCCAGCAGACCCGATTTCTGGGTGAAACTCTTCCCGCAGGTTCTGCATAGAAACGGTTTCTCTCCTGAATGCGTCCTCACATGCCGCCACAGACTTCCTCCCTGAGTGAACCGTTTCCCGCACTCCCCGCAGGAGAAGGGTTTCTCTCCTGTATGGGTCCTCAGGTGGGACAAATACCGGCAGTGGAAGCGGAACCGTTTCCCACAGGAGCCGCAGGAATACAGACTCTCTGCAGTCCGAGTCCTTCTTTTAGAGTTTGCTGCCAACAGCTGTGAAGACGGCGTCCCAGCGTGTCCAACCAGGAAGGGATGGTGAGGTTGTGATGAGGAAGAAGGTTCTACTGCCAGAAGACCCGCAGAGAAAGCTTCCTCAGGGCTGGAAGTTCTGATGTGGCTCATTAGTGAGGATGTTCTACTGAAGCCTGGCCCAAACCCGCCCAGACTTTCTGACCCAGAGGAACTTTCTTCGTATTGTTGTTTCTTCGTCTGAGAAACATTCAAGGACCTTTCAGATGGTTCCGATTCTACATGGCCACCATCAGAGGTGTCAGAGTGGACCTGCTCAGGGACTGGTTCTGGTTCCCTCTGGTCACTCTCTTCATCAGAGGGAACCGGGTTAAAGTTCTGATGGATCAGCAGCCGCTCCTCCTCCGAATAGACGGAGTCTTCCTCCTGGTTCTGTTTGATCCACAGAGGTTCTGGTTCCTCCTCGTCCTGTTTGATATGTAGAGACCCAGTCTCCTCCTGGTTCTGTTTGATCCACAGAGGTTCTGGATCCTCCTCGTCCTGTTTGATATGTAGAGACCCAGTCTCCTCCTGGTTCTGATTGATCCAAAGAGGCTGAGGTTCTTCCTGGTTCTGTTTGATCCATGGAGGTTCCGTTTCCTCCTGGTCTGCGTTCCGGGTCCGCCCATGGGTCCAGATCTCTCGATCAGCCAGAACCTCCTTAGGACCATGTGGGGATTCTGTAGGAACCAGAGAAAACATGACAGAGGTTAGAAGCACCAGGTCCAGGTTCTGAAGTTCTAACCGGGATGAAGCGGGTCTCTGTAAACCCGTCACCACAGCAGAACTAGCCGAGTGGTTTTTGTTCCCAGAACCCAATGAGTTCTTCCTATGTTGGTTCTGAGGTCCGGATCCGTTTTGTTCTGATCATCTGATTAGCAGCTATGATGTCAGCTTCGCCTCAGAACCACAAAAACCAGAACCTGGTGGGTTGAATCAGAATGTTCAGCTGGTTCTCACCTGATCTGTGTGACTCTATCTCTAGTTTACAGCTGGTGTCCAGCAGTTGCTGCTTAAGGTCCAGTTCTTCCATCTGGACCGGTCCTCTGTCAGAACCTCCAGGTCTTCCTTCCATCTTTAAATTTCCTGGCAGCCGGACCTCTTCCTGACTTGGTGGAGGTTCTGTTTCCTCCTGGTCCAAACTGTGGCTCCTCCCACCGGTCCAGAGCTGCGGGTCGTCCAGAACATCTTCCTCAGAGACCTTCTGCTGATGGAGTTCTGGAAGGAAGACAGAACAAAGGTCAGCACTGAGACATCGGAACCTGAACCCGATTATGGATCCGGTTTGTGTACTGGTTCAGATTAGGTGGTGGAAACCGGGACCTGTTGGGTTAGAGTACCAGACCCAGAGACGAAGCAGAACCTCTTTCCTGGCTCCAAAGCGTGCTAGCTACGGTTAGCTTTATTAGCCAGCCATACACTGTGCCATATTTCAATCGTACTCAGCTAAACTCAAACTGTACAAGGAAACCGCAGGGTTTAAAAGTGTAAAAACCACAGTGGACTCAGCACTGAGACATGGCGCTGGTCGGACTCTTCAATATGGAAAAAGAAAAGGAAGAAAAACTTGTTTTCTCAGCGCTCAAGGTTCTGGTAAACCGGCCCGTAGCTCTGCTTCAACAGGATGATTTCCCCTCCAGCACCTCAGGAGGACTCACTGAATTTCAAACATGTTTGAGTTTCTCTCGACCTTACGGTTCCTGATCAGAAGGCGGTCGTGAGCGGCTATTCGCCCCTCGTATCTCCCTGTATACTACACTACGCAGGACGCACCACGAGGCTGAAACTTGTCCCGATCCAAAATATTTGCACTTGACTGAAGAATCATCCTGAAAAGTGGAAACATTCGTACAGCGTATGGCCGGCTTAACAGGAAAAACACCTCAGGTCAGATTTATTCAGTCCAAGTCAAACCTGATTACCGATTCCAGAACCTCTAAGCTGGTCTTTCCACCCCACAAACCCCAGAACCGGGCCTGCCTAAGGTCCGCATTAGTTTTTAATATGTGAATCTGCAGCCGGGTCACCTGAGGCCAACAGCCTACAGGACATTCACATGGCGGGCCAACGAGCACACTTCCTGTTTCCTCTCTAAACATTAGAGTCTTAGATTAAACAGAAACATTTACAAAATAAAGATTTTATGTTTAAATCCTGAGAGAAGAAGCAACAAATAAACAAACCTTCATATTTGGGGCAAAACTAGATGCAATTAAAGCAGGATAAACATTAATATTTCAGATTTATTAAGCAGTAAAGAGCAACAATTAGAGAATCCTAAAGAGATGATGTAAAATAGCTTTTTCCATAAACTTTTCAGAAATTAATTGTTTCATGTATTAAAGTCTGACAGAAAGCAGGTTCTAAGACTGGTTTGGTATGAGGCAGGCCTGGGAAAAAAAACAGATAAATTGATCTATTAAATATTTTTTATTTTTTGTTGCAGGTGATTTAGAAAAAAAAACAAAAAACGATTTTTTGTGTAATGCCGCAGTTTTGGCTCCCTAGAGCTTCCGTAGCTGTAGTGTTACTCCCACAATGCAGTTCGGCAAGTGACATCATGACAACTGGTGAGAATGGGAAGTTAGTCCTGGAAAAAGGAATAAAATAAACCGTAGTTTGGAACTGGTTTGGGTTTACTGCGAACAACGAACCTCACGCTGCAACAGTTGCCTAAAGGCAGTCGCAGTTAAAGGCAGCAAATATTTTTCACTATCTTAAACTGAGGCATGAAAAATGAAAAATACCAGAAAAACCCGAACAAAGCAACAAACCTCAGCTAGAAACCTGGGCTGGAAGGTGATGAAAACAAACGTACCAAACATCAACCAGAAATGTTTGTGGAAGCTAGGGTAATTAGCAACACGGTTAGCGTTAGCTATAAGGATGGGACTTTTCCATTTAAAGCTACAGTGTGTAATAATTACAGGGATATACAGTCAGAAATGTAATATATTATACATAACTATGTTATTCATCATCATCTACGAGCTCAGCCTCTTAACCTTAATATTTTTGCGTTGCCTTAGAATTCGTTATTTATAATTACATAGGAGCGGGTCTCGCAGCCATGGAGGCAGACATCTTTGCGCAGAGCCAACAAACTAGCGATTGCGAGATCGCCCATTACGCTCGAAAGTAACTACGGCAAGTTGAGAGAGATGAACTGAGACGGTACTGAACAATAGATGGCAGTATTAAAATTATCTATGTAAACAAACCTCATCACTTGGGAAGGTAGGTGATGCGGACGTCGTGGAAGACATTTTGTCCCGTAACGCTCGCCGTACTGTTGGGGGGGAGATGTTCATGTTGCTGCAGTCTGACCGCTAGATGTCGCTGAAAATTACACACTGTAGCTTTAATTCAGTTTATCTATATATATAGCACCAATTCACAACACATGTGTTCTTAAGGCACTTTACAGATACGTACTCTTCTGATGGTGCTGTTTTTATTACGAATTTACTGAATTGCTTTTTATCAGCAGACCTTTTCAGACAAACTGATTATGAAAAATCTAAGATTGGATTTATAATACGGCCTCAGGATCGCTTCAAAGGAAGGAAGTCAAAGCTTTATTCTATAAATTCTGATTTAATACGCTGCTATATTGTATATTTTTTTCACGATTTCCATTAAATGAACTTGGCGGTTGAATTGAGGAGAATCAAAGCTTTCTAAGGATGTATATCATGTCTATATTGGAACCAGTTTAACTGGTGTTATGGTGTATGAACAGTGGAGCACCGGGAATTGCAGTTTTAATAAGTAGGTGAGAAAATCGAAAAGAAAAAAAAATCGTAATACGAATTAATCTGCGATTTTATTTTTCGGCCGTATTTCCCAGCCCTAGAAACCACATGAGGGAGTTTCAGCTCAGCGTAGATGGAAGCAAAGTGAACCCCAGTGGGCCTCAGCAGATGGCCGCTCACACTGAGCCTGGTTCTGCTGGAGGTTTCCTCCTGTTCAAAGGGAGTTTTTCCTCTCCACTGTCACTACAAGCATGCTTAGTGTGAGGGATTGCTGAAGAGTCAATGAGTTGATTAAATCAACCAATCTGACTGTATGATCTGGTTGAACTATCTCTATAAAGTGCCTGTAGATGAGGTGTGTTGTGATTGGCTCCATATTAATAAAATGAATTGAATGGATGTGATAATCAGAACAGAATCTCAATCCCAATATTAGTTAACAAGAAATCACCATTTAGGTTTTTGGTTAAACTATTCAGTTATAATCAGTCAGTTTGGAGCAGCTTTAAGAAGAACAATTCAAACATGATCTTTTTCATCTTGCAGCAGGAATGTTGGTTTTAGGATCATCCAGATCATGGATGCCCTCAAAGGGCTCTTTGTTCCCTAATATGTGGATAAAAACTCAATCAAATTAAATAACATCAAACAACTTTTCACATAGACCTTCAGAGTCATATGATTCCCTAAATAATCCCGGGCTCTGATTGGCTGGAGAGGAGCTGACCGTCTGCAGGCTGATCTAAGCTTCCTCTGGTCTGTTTGCTCCACCTGATCCAGACCTCCACCCATCACACCCAGCTCAGCACCTCCACACAGAGCCAGCCGGACCTGCAGCTGTTCCCTACCTGTTAGCTGCTGGATTAGCTGCTCTCTGAGGCTGATCTCCAGCAGCCGGATGGTTTTCTGCACCTCAGAGAAGATTTCCTCCGCAGCAGCATCTAGTTTCTGTCTGATGAAGCCTCTGAGGGGAACAACTGAATCCATTGCTGCGGAAAACACGCACGTTTCCCGCCAGAACAACAAGTAAACAGATGCTAACAGCTACTAGCTGCTACATGCTAACCACAAGCAGCCATGACAGGAAGTCACGTGATCCACCTTCAAAAATTTCTAACTTTATTGCTTCACATCCAGAGGACAATAAAAAAAAACTATTACATTTAAGTAAATCTGAAGTAAAAATGTTAATTAAACAGAGAATTGAGGATAAATGGCGAAAGAAATGAGAGAAAGGAAAGAAAAGTTGGTTTTATAAAATAAAAAAATTTAAAAAACTGGAGAAATGAGAAGAACAGGAAGAGAAGTTGGTTCAAACAGAACTGTGTTTATCTGGGGAAACATGAGAATTTTAAATGAATACTGAGGGGTAGATGAAACCATTGAACTGTAATAAATATGAGAGACAGCAATTAATTCAAAATTTCAATAAAGTAAGTTAAATTAGATTTATTTGAATTATTTAGAAGTTTTTCAGAGAGAAACATTTACTAGATAATATTTCAATATCTAAAAATAACACCTTTTTATAATAGAATTTAATTCCTGAGTCTGCTCCACTCTCCGTACCAGTAGATGGCAGAAATGTGTCAATTTGTTGTTTTCCAACCACGCAAAAATTTTAAAGAAGAAGAAGAAGAAGACAATTTTAAAAACTGATGGATTAGAGATGTTATTTCAGATTTTATTCCCAGCAGCTGTTTCTGAAACCTTCCTGTTTCTGGTTAATTTAATAACCAACCAGCTTGTTAGCGTGTATTAGTATCTATTTAAGGCTAAATTTGTTTATTTTTTTTATCCTTATGGAACAATTTCAAAACTACAAAACAGGCATAGGTAAACACTAAGTTTTATCCAAAGAAATGAAATGAAATGAGAAAGAAAACAAACAACACAGCATGAAAAACACAAAACATCAATGAACAACAGTAGGAATGGTGCTGATGTTAAACAAACAATAATAAAACAATGAATACAAATTAATAAACACGCAGGGCTCAGGTCTGGTGCTAATTTCTCTAATCCTTAAGGCATTACTTTGTTCCAGAATCCTAATCGAAGCAAAAAAGATGTTTTAAATCATTCTGAAATGCCTGGAAGTTTGGAGAAACCTGAAATAAAATCTAAACTTGTGTGTATTAGATTTCCCAATAATAAACATGTTACCACACAAGAGTTCCACGTCTTAATACCATATTTAACTTCGTTATATGCAAAATTAGGAACCACATTTTATGTTGAGACCATTTATAGATTTTCTTCCCATAGGGGTTTGATCAGGATCAATCTGCAGCTGTAGGAAAACATTTTTAACATCTTTTTCACAAAAGTTGCCTTCTTCAAACTTTAATCTCCACCTTAAAAACTGTGTATGGATAAATGACATTTATTGTTTTAAAGTGAATCTCTTTCATCTTTGGAAACAAAGGAAATGAGAAAAAATTGGTTTAAATTCTAACGACTTTTGATTTCTTAAAAATAAATAAATCTAGAATGACACATTTCTGAGGAAAAAATATTTTTCATCTGTTCTCTTAACATTTAATAATTGCCTTTGGAATCTATAAAGTTAAATTTATCAATAAAGAGAGTTGGAAACACAGGGGTTAGATCAGAATGCGGAAGCATTGCTTTGACCAGATTTAACATAACCGTAGAAATCGCCTTAACGACAGTCAGAGGCTGTTTCTGTGGATAATCCAAACTAAATTTGCTTTTAAAATTTCTTCCTTTGTATCCATTAGCTGCACAATCACCCAAACTCCCTTTTCCTCCTTATAAGGATTTGAGAATGTTGTTCCAAATATTCACATTATATGGAGTAAAATTGTGTTTGTACAGCGTTTCCAATAAACTAACACATGTTTGTGGTAATCTGATGATTTAATCGGCCACTTTGGGGAATTAAGGTCACATCTCAACAGAAATGTAATTTTTCCAACTCTTTGAAAAAAGCTGTTAAGGGAAATTAAACCATAAACTATTTTCTTTACTTTGAAAGATCTGCAGCTATTTTAATGTTATTACAGCAATCATCACCTCCAAATCAATACTAAACATCCCTTCCTCTGTTACTGGTTTTACAAAATCACCGTTTCTGATCAAATGTTGCTTCTTATTGGAGATGAAATAATAGTTAATTAGGTTGATTTTCCTTATTTTACTGTTTGATATAAATAAAGTTTATGCCGGGTAAAATAGTCTTGATCTTTGGTTGAACATTAGTTTTCTCCGTGTCAATATGATCCTGGTTTATCGATACACCCAAATATTTCACCACAGTTTTCACTGTGATATAATGAACTAAAGTAGACTGCTTATCACTGATCACTAAAACTTCATTTTTCTCATTTTCTGATTTAATCCTGGAGGATTTGAGAAAAAAGAAACTGCTTTTAAAGCTTCAGGGATTTGATCAGAACAATGCTGTATGGTCTGCTATCCGTTTAATGACTCGGTTTGTACCAAGAAATTTAAAATTAAGACAATTAAGTGGACTTATCTTATTTTTATTCTTCATATATGTTAATAATTCTGCAGAACTTTTGCAAACTGAAGTAGTATTTATTGTCTTTATTCATCAAATGTAAGAAGCTAAAGCTTCATTTATGCAGAAATTATATTTTTTCTCTAGGAAATTGGCAGCAAAGGAGAAGCTGATGAAAGCTTCCAGCATGAGACATCAATTAAACCCCAGAAGAAGACAGCAGGCTCAGACCTGAGCAGGAGAATAAAACCTAAGATGATTGTGAACGTCTGTGTTTTCATCACACCGGAGGCTCAGCTGTCAGGCAGCAGTGGTGATGACATCATCAGTGTAACACTGCTGGAGCCGATAAAACGGATAAAAAAAATGAAAGATCTTCTTTATTTAGTGGAGGAGCAGTGAATGCGATCCATCTATGCTTCCAGTTGTGGCTGAAGTACAAAAAAATGATGATTAAGGTCAGAATGTACTTTCCTTTGGTAGGAAAAAATACAAAATGATGATTTTTATTTTATTTTACATGAATCAGGAATATGTCAGAAATATTGCTTAAACTGGAAAAGAAAACGTTGATTTTTACAGGTAGAAAATATTGATATGAGATGACTGAGGAGTTTCTCTGGATTTATTGATCAAATTTTACTCAACAGTTTATTTCATCCAGTTAATCAATAAATTATTAATTTCCTGAAGAAAATTATTTCTTATCAGTAATGTCTGGGCCACCAGAACCATTCTGACAAACATGTGACCAAAATGTTCTGGATCAACAGCAAGTTCTTCCATCAGAAGCAGAGAAGCTGTGAGTCTGTTAATCAGGAGGAAGAGGAGCTGAGAGCTTCAGGGAGGAGCTGAGCTGTTACTGAACTATAGAAGAGACACAAACTTCCACATTCAACACAGTTCAAACATTAACTCTGATCATCATGGACTATTATGGACTTTCTCTGCTGGTCGCCTCACTGCTAACAGGTCAGATTCTAGATGTTTCAAATGTTTTTGTTCTGAAATATCAGAAATGTTTCTGAATCAAAAACTAAAACACCTTTTTCTTCAGGAATCCGCTGTGAAGGACTGACTGCGGTTAAAACAGAGATCTCCAGCTTAGAGGGCAGCTCTGTCACTCTGTCCTATAATTATCCCAACCTGAAAACAATGGATTATTTCTTCTGGTACCGTCAGTATCCAGGAGAACCTCCAGAGCTCCTTATCTCTCACTCTGCTTCAGGGGGTGAAATAATTAAAAATGTTCCTGAACTCAAGATTGAAGTGAACAAAACCCAGATGGACCTGCTGATCTCCTCTGCTGCAGTGACAGACTCTGCTGTGTACTACTGTGCTGTGAGGCCCACAGTGACAGGAAACACCAGAACTCTGTACAAGAACCTGCAATACTCCACAACATCCACTAGAGGGCCTCACACACTGTTAAACCAGAGAGGCAGAGGAGCTCCATCAAAGGATCCTCCATCTCTGACCTGCAGAATGAAACAGATTCTTCTTCTTCTCTTGTTTTTGTTCCATGTGCACGTTTGGTTACTCTGAATGTTTTTACAGCTGTGTGTTTTCTCACCTTCAGAACCAGACCAGAACCTGGCCCACATAAACAACAGGAACACAGCTCCTCAGGAAGACGGCGTCCCGCCTTTGTGACATCTCATGGCGTTAACGCTGCGTCAAAGTTACTGGGATCATGAAAAGAAAGGAAGAGAGTGGCTGTGTCCGAACATCTGACTTAATGGCTTTATAGTGGTTACGCAGTGTTAAATGAGTGCCTGAATGACTAGTAGATGAAAAAGCAGTGGACTCAAAATTGACCATAATGCACCTGAAAGCTAGCGATCATCCATGGTCACTAGACCACAGACATATGTTTAGCTCGAATTCAGCGGCTGCGTCCTCCAAAGGATGAGGTCTGTTTGGATTCCAACACGCCTGGTTATTCGGCCGACTAATGCGTCCTTCTTTTTGCCCGTTTTGAATGACGGGTCCACTGTATCCTCCGTAGCCTCGGGTATCCCATGATTCATTGCAAGTCCAAGCAAGCTGACTGCTCCATGCTCAGAGGAAAAAGGGAAATGGCGCTGAACAGTGGTGAATATTCGAAGTTCAGTTTAATATAATCCAGTCAGTGAATAGTTCCGTCTGAGATGAATGAAAATAGTTGTTTTAATGGTTATAGAGTCAGATATGTGGCGGTAATGTTTGATTTATCTAAAGGTTTTATCTGTTACTGTGTAAATGGGTTTGGCTGGAATTTAAGGACAGATTCTAATAGATCTGCAGGGTGGGGACATTAAATCTGATATCTGAAATGAAGCTACTGCTGCTGCTCAGAAATGTTATTAGCACCCAGAACAGCAGTGAGAAGTGATGGACAGTTATTGTCACTGGATTTTTTCAATAATAAATATAATTCTTAATTCTCAACCCATGAATATGGACAAATTATAAACTGTCCAAAGCAGACCCAGTAGGTTCTGCAACAGCTTCTTCCCCAAAGGCATCAGACTGCTGAACTGCTGAGAAAACTCTAAATCATGTCACAGACTCTGCATCACCAAACCAAAACACGGCATATTTGCACCATATATATCTAATGCTCTGAACTTCCAGATCAACGAGGCTTTCGCAACATGTTTTTCCTCCCACAATCTTTACATTTGATCACTGCTGCACTTTATGGAATGGAAATGTTCTGAAAGCTGTACAAAATCTTGGTTTGTATACAGTCTGTGTTGTCTAGGTCTAAGACTAACTGGGAAAATAAGTGATAAACAGTTTGTTGTCTTTGGTGAAATAGAAAATATGGAACAGATATTGATGAAATGGGTTGTATATTCATCTGAATGACAGGAAAGGGTCCAAAGGGCAGGATGGGGATGGATTTTACTGTAAATATCTGCAGTAAGGGGACACTGCAGAATTATAATGTCAAAAAAGAACTCCTCACATTTTTACACAATAGAAAACTAGAAAACTGAGTTTAGTCTGGGAGGCTGTGAAGTTACAAACTCTTGTATAGTAGGGGGCGGTGTGCAACTTCAAGGAACTGATGCATTTTATTGGGTAATAAACAAAGCGATCGATTGGTGTAGGCTTGGTAGGCGGGCCGTTTGGGAATTCTTCAGATCCTGATCACCTCACCCCTGCTTTCCAATCTGTCTCTCTCTGCTGGAGCCAGATATAAATGCAGCGGCTCATAGGTTCACCTGCTGGAAAGAGCTCAGGTTTGGTCGATGACAGACTTTCAGGGGTTCATGTTTTCACACAGTTTTCTTTATGAATAAATGTGCAACTAAAGAGCTGAATGTGTTTAAAATCACAGTTAACATCACTCTTAAACCGGGCATATGCTGTGCTATATTTTCAATCATTAAAAACTCTAGGATGAAACTGCAGGGTTTAAAAGTTCACAGCTCCCGATGTTTGTTCTCAAACTGCGACGCTCTGATGCGATCTACCTGCTCACACTGTACGCCTAAAAACCAGGTGGGACTCAGCTCCGCAGTGAGATGGAGCTACTCAGACTCATCTTTAAGGAATCCAAATGAGTGGCAGAGGAATATAAAGCTCAGTACAGTGAAACACGCTGCCTTGGCAGTTTGTGCAATTTTTTGCTGAAAGCCCTAAAAAGAAAAGGAGACGACACATTTGGACAAAGACATGGCTGAGCTAACATGACTACTACGGTCTGTCAGTTTGACAGAAAGAACTCCATTTCACTTATTGCAACCCCGCCATGCTTCTTCCTCTGAGAGGAAGAAGAAGAATCCTTGTTTTCCCGCTGAGCATTTTGTCCACGACCACCTTACGACGGCCGACTGAATTCCAAACATGTTTATTTTCTCCTGACCTTACGATTCCTGATGGGGAGGTGGTCGTTAGAGGCTGATCGCCCCTCGTTATTCCCTGTACACTACACCACACACCAGCAGGCTAAAGGTCAGCCCAGTCGAAAAATTCTTGCACGACTGGAAAATTGGCCTGGAAAGGGCAAAAAGTGGTACAGTCCCTGTTGGTACCGCCTGTCCCCATCTAAAGCCGTCTCTGATTTGACCGTTTTATGAATGAGGGGGAAATGTGCATAGGCTGTTATTACAGAGAGAGCGCCTGTTAACATAAAGATGAGGAAGAGAGCGGTGCTCTTTGCCTTACAGTGGTTCTCCAGGGTTCCTCTAAAGATGGTTCAGAAACGATTGCTGACCTTTATGTTATATTGTCAGATAGTTATAAGTTGTTCTGCTGATTTATGGTTGTGATTCATGAGCACAGACTTCCAGCCTTAGGTATGCTCAGTTCGGATATATGGAAGTTCGTCATGAACAAACAGGAGTCAGCGAGGAAAAGTGAATGATGGGGTAAGAGATAACCTATTAAATGTTAGTTTATTACGTTATTTTTGCTTGTAGATACAAATATTGCGATCATTAGGATTCTTGGGATTTTATCAGGTGAGATGATGATAAAATGCATGATGATATTATTCCAAAAATAATTTCAGTATCTCATGTAAAAAAACAACTTCCAACAGGAGTGTAAAACAAAAATCTTAAATATTAAATTTTAGGTTTTTAATTATATTATGTCTCTGTTTTAGAACAGTTTAACATTGATAGAAGAGGAAGAAGATAGAAAAAACTGATGGAAAGAACGGTTGAAGAGAAGTCTCCTTAGAAGCGTTAAACAGAGCAGGCAGAAGTTAGAAAGGAGCTAGAGAGAAAACCTCAGTAACCAAGCAAACACACCTGGATTAATTAGCTTTTCCGGTAAAAGACAGGAAACAAGCAGCTGCAGAAGTTCAGGAAGTAGCTGAGCATTAAGCCCATTAGTGGGAGAAATGAACCTGTTTCTTTGAGATGCAACGGTCTCTGATCCGGTCAGCTGACACTAAGAAATAGAGATGTTATGAAATGAGCTGAGGCTTTAAGGTCGAATAATGGAGGGGGCGGTCCCCCGAAGTGCATGTTGAGGCGTGATTCGTTTAGGGGAGGAGCCAAAGTAGATGACGTCTGAGGTCTCGCTACCTTGAAACCACGTGAGGGAAGTGGGTCAGCTCTACCAGAACTTTGACAGGCACCAAAACAGCCTCACTATACAGTCTAGATGTGGGAGTTTGTAGCAGAGTTGCAGTCAGATGGATAGAGTTTGGATGGATTCTAAGAATAGATCTAGTTGGTTAAACCTACTACCTAAACCTAGAGTTGTGACATTAGTGTTGAGTAGAATTGCTTTCTGATGAGCAATTACCTTTGCTAGTGGCGTTATGAGTAAGAAATTGACTTCCACTCCTGAGGTTGTTGTTTCAAGACCCACCTTAGACTTTTGAAAGTTGCCATAATACTGAAAAAGCATTTCGGCTAATGTGACTAATTTGTATTGGTTTGCCGTATAACAAATAGGTTGAACACATAACTTCCAACCAGATTAAAACCAAAAACTATTATGTTTGAATAAAAATGACTAACACCTTTCATTCTGCTCATCATTGTCCAATTTGCAAAACATTTAATTTTGTTTATTTCTTCAGCTCCAATTCACAACACACGTCATCTCAAGGCAGTTTACAGTTCACCCAGGGGCGGTTCTAGGAAAAAATGTCCAAGGGTGCCAAGGAAGGGCCACTGTTTTTTTCACAGAAAGAAGAATGAAAAAAAATTAAATACATTTTTAAACAACATTTTTGTTTATTGCAACAATGAAACAAAAACTTCTATTCGAAATATTTCACATACGGCACATAAGAACAACAAACCTTCACAAACCTTTTCATTTCAAACATTTTCATTTCAGTAATCTCTCACGCTCTTTCACTGGAAATACCAAACACTACAATCATAATATTCTGTGTTTGTGGTTTAGTTCAAAATAGTCCACAAATGAATCGAGGTCTGAAGCCTTTGCCCTTCTGGATTATATTTTTATAATGGTGGAGGGAAATATCCTTAATTTAGGCTACACTGGTGGATCATCCCTGCACTTACTGATATCTGAAAAGAAATGAATAAAAAGATGAGGGTGTAACTGAGATCATTAGTGGATTCATTAGCTTGTAATTATTGTACATATTTATTTATTATAATCCATTATGATCATGCTGGAAAAAAACATAACTAAAAGTACTTATTTGTTTTTAATTATTGTACTTGAGCTTGATTCACAACAGGTAAATATTATCTGCCAATGGGAAAACGTTTTGCTCTTAGAATAGCGAAAAATAATCTCCATCATCTTATTTCTAATGGAGTATATCTTATTCCATTGGCAGACAAGATTATTTACCAGGTCAAATCAAGGACAAATACATTCCTTTCAAGAAAATTGTGCTTTTCTTTTCCTTTTTACAGTCCAATAGTCAGTCAGCGTGTTTCAGGTGAACTTGATCCACACTCACAAACCTGATGGCTGTGAGCTGGATAGATGTGATGGAGGATCCACTGGTTGTCCTTTCTGCTCCTCACAGCCTCCATCTTCCTCCTCACTCTCAGGATTGAATGTTTCTGATGTGTCAGCTTCCTCACTAACCATCTCCTCCTTCTCTCTTTCATCCTGCTCCTCGGCCCTGTCACCTTCATCCTCCCTCTCTCCTAGTATTTCTCTATCTATTTCTGTGCTAACAGCAGTGAAAAATGACGTAATGTCTCTTTTTCTTGTCATGATCACTTTCCTGAGCTGCAAGAACGTAATGGATAATATCTAATTGGCATAACTGTGAGAAAATCTTAAATATCCTTAAGTTTGAAAGTAGCAACTTTATATTTAATTCACTGATAAAGCAATGCCATGGAGGAAAATATTAAATCAGTTCCTGATCTAGTGTGGACTGCATTAAGCAAAAGTTAAAACAATGATGCCAGGTTTCATTGCAGTAAAAACGACAGTAGAACTCGAAGATGAGCCAAACAGCGCATCAAGAAACAATTTCCTGCTTTCCTCCGTCTCTTTACTCGTTTTTCCATTAGTCGTCCCACTCGTCTGTAAGTTCTATCCTTTTTTCTTGTTCTCGTTGAGAGAATCCTAAGTGAGCGCACACCGCTCTAAAGACTCCCCATGAAGCGTGGCGGCTTATTAGTTCCAGATTCCGTGATAGCGCATTCAGTTCAACAAAGGGGCCATAACGGGGCCAGGGCCGGTTCTACAGGGGAACCGGCCCCTGTCTATGAGCCAGATTGATTCAAACTTTTCTATCTAAAGAAAACCAGCTGATTGCATTTACTCATTGACTCAAATGTCACTGTGGGATTGAGTTTATGTGACTAAAATGGTAGAAAAAAACAGTGTACTATAAATGGTTCTCTTCTAAGACATTTTACGCTCAAGAAAGAAAGACTTAGAAGATATTTAGCTATTTCAAAGGAACTTAACCTCCTAACATCCACCTCATTGTGGGTAATCCTCGCCTATTTTGTATACCCAAATGGAAAAGCAGTTAGCTTAGGAACTGTTAGCCCACATTACATGTGCAATACATTATTTGAAAGCTAACACCCTCTGGTTTCTGAATATATACATTAACCTTGAGTGAGTAGAACACAGACCAACCTGCATCAGTTCAAACATGACTCAAAGTTTTTTTTTTTTATTCTCTGAAATGATAAGTCTTTTATGAATGGCAGTAATAAAGACATTGTTGAGAAGAAGCAGGTTTTATTGTATTATACTGTATGTGTTCTACACCACGTCAACCACAACTGCAGAAATTTCAGACCTCTAGCTGTAACTGTTCCAGAGCTGTGGGATTGGATGTGTTGGTGTCAGCTTGGAGCTGTGAGCAATGGCTCCACCTGCTGGTAATAATTTTACCGGTGGAATTTTATGTATTCTGAATTATTACCCCCACTTAAGGTCCACCGGCGACCCGGTGGGTTTTAAGAGGTTAATGGGGGAAAAAAATACAGTTACTTTCAATGCCGTTACTCCCATCATTGGTTGGCTAAAGGAAATCATCAGAAGCAAGCAGGTGTTCTTCAAACTGCTAACGTGAATTGTCTATGCCATGCTGCAATGTGGGATTCAGAAAAAGATGTTGAAATGTCTGAAAGGTCGGACACAGGCGAGAGCGTATCGGGAGACGGAGACCAACAAGACCCTCATCCTTGGCCCTATCTCAGACAATTTATAGAAATAATCAAAAAATTGAGCTTTCAGTTCATATAGTGGCATCTGGCTGTTTTTTTTAAAGGATACTTTATACTTTAAGTAGTATTTGGAGCACATACTTTTTCACTTTTACTTGAGTACAGAGGTCAAGTTGATACTTCAACTTTTAACAGTGTTTTTAAACTGCAGTACCTATACTTCTACTGAAGTAACAAATGTGTGAACTTTTGAAACCACTGATCCTGAGCTATCTCTATAGTTCTGCTGCTATAGGCTTAGACTGCTGGAGGACATAGGGACCCCCTTTTCATCATTCTGCTTCATTCTATCTCTATTCTCCCACTCTGCAGAATCTATTAGTTCAATCTCTAACGTTCTGCTCTCTCTGCTTTTCTCATCATTGTAGCTTTGCCTCGTCTGTTCCTGTTTGGCTGTGACTCCATCCTGGAGAGAAATATCAGCTGTGCTGCTGCCATCAACACCTTTGTTTATAGATGTTGGTTATCGGCCTGTTTTCCAGTGTAGTCCTGTTTCTCTGACTGTGACTAACTGGATGTGCTCTCTTCATCCTCTGACATGGGAGCTGGCTCGGAGCTCGTCTGCCTGGCTGTGTGTTTCCTGGACGGGGCCGCCTGTGGAGCTGGTTGACAGTTGCCTTTTGTATCTATGCTTCTTTTTCTATGTCTGCTTCTGTCTCCTTGAACCCCAGTCGGCCTCAGCAGATGGCCGCTCACACTGAGCCTGGTTCTGCTGGAGGTTTCTTCCTGTTCAAAGGGAGTTTTTCCTCTCCACTCCAACTCCAGCAAGTTGACTTGAATCAACAAGTTGATGCAATCAGCTGGTTTTCCTTAGGTAGACTTTTAATCAATCTGACTGGATGATCTGGTGAACTGTAAAGTGCCTGAGATAACATGATATGAATTTCGCTATAGAAATAAACTGAATTGAACTGAAGCTTCATGAACTGTGGGGATCGTAGAGCTGTCAGTCTGGCAAGGAATTAAAAGGTTACCTTTTTTTGTTGCAGCTTAAAACTAGACCAAAAACAACTAAATCTTCAGCGACAGTATCAAGGTGCTACTTTATTGTATCTCTTATATCTGTTGGTTGTTCTGTTCTTTTTCCATCTCTTTGCAGGTGATGAAGCTGACTGAAGATGTTTTATCATCATCTCCTTTCTAGCTCCTCTTTCTTTCATCTTTTCTCCTTTTTTCTGTTTTTCCTCCCCTGCTCTACTTCCATTGCAGTGTCCATATAATCTGTAAAACTCCCTGCATAATTATAATAAAGCTATTTTTATGCATAAATCAAGAGGAACACTATGGCGATAGCAGTTCTGCTCCACTTGTAAAAGTAAAATCTGTTGGGCTCTTTTTGGCATCAAGACAATTATTCTTATTGCCACATTGCCAGACAGGACACTGTAAAAGAAAAAAAGATAAATATATAGTAATGACTAAACTGTGACTAAAACTAATAATAGTTTCTACTGAAGATCTAAGATGGCTGTGAATAACAACACGGCTCTGACCAGAGCTCCTTCTTTCCCATGTTTGCTGCGTCTCTCAGGTTTCTGCGGCAAACTTCAAACAAGACTTTTTATGGACCGCTTTGATAAAAGGCTTTCTTTCATAAACGAAAATAAAAATATATAAAGGTATGTATAGCGCTCAAACTTTGGAGCCCAATGTAATTTTAATGATGAAATAGTTTAGCTTACAAAATTGGATTCCACAATAACAGCCTGCTCGGATAAAAACTAAACAAAAAACAATTCTTCACTCACACACAAAGAGCACTCCAGACAATTTTCTCTCTCATTTTCAAAAACCCAAACATGCAATAGTTCAGTGCATGTAAATATTTCAGTTCTCAGGAATGATGGATCTTCTAATATAATTTAATCCTATTAGTGTCAAACATTCCGTTGTAAAAGGTTGGAAAATATAAAGTTGGAACTACTTCTTCTTTTCAAGTTTTCAAATGAAACTTGAGAGGAATCAAAAGGAAAAAAGTTTCCCACATATTTCACAGGAAAAGGGTTTGGTTTAGAATCAGTTTCTCAAGTGAAATTTCCATCAAGCCCGACTCCAAAAACCTCGGCCGCAGATTCCACAGGAGAACGGTCTTTCCACGACTTGGCTTGGGACTAGTCATGTTCCTGAATTGGAACGGCTTCCTACAGATCGAACAGGGAACCTTTCAATCCTCCATCTTTGCTGCCATACGAAGCTGATGCTGCGGTTTCTTAGGATCTTGGAAATGAACCATGCATCTCTTACTTTTGTATTTTTCCCAATATTTCCCGGGAATGCAGTTTTTTCACATGACCCATCATGTGAGACTCTAGTTTCTTTTTGAAGCAGTAACTTTTCTTGCACAGATCACACTGAAATCGTTTTGTAGGTTTGGTCTTCGTTATGTGGAGGTATCTGTGCATCTGTGTGTGCATTTGCAGGGAACTCTTTCGGCTAAAAGACATTTTGCAATAATCGCAGACATAAGCTTTTTCTGAATGGTAACTTTTTCTGTGCTTCAATAAATCGTCTTCCTCCCCAAAGAACTGTCCACATATACACTGGAAGTTTGGCCTGGTTTGTGCATAGAGTCTCCTGTGAGCCATGAGCCAGTGTTTGGTTTTAAAGTTATTTCCACACTCAGGACAAAACACATGCTTGACTTCTGAATACTCCTTCATGTGCTGCGTTAACGCCTCCTCTGTTTCAAAGCTTTTTTCACACTCTGAGCAGGAAAACGGTTTCTCATCAGCATTCGGGGACGAGGCGGGTTCTCCCGTTGAAGTGAAATTCCCCCGACACTTTGAACAGCAATAAGGCGCCTTGCTATCAGCTGGGGTCACGGGGGCCGAGTCTTTAGCACAGCTTTTGCACAGAAACACATTCTCACCTGCGTTTGTGTCATTTTGATGGTTTATTAAGGACTTCCCTTTGAGAGGATTCTGATCCGTCGGAGCGCCACCATCACTCTGCTGGGTTTGGTCCGTTCGCCCCGACTCCTTGTCATCTCTGACCTGATGTTCAGATGGGTTCCTGCCGATGCTGGGGAGATGTTGGTGGCCGTCCTGTTTGACAACCAGCTGCTCTTCCTTCCCGTTCCTCAGACGTTTTTTCTCTGCAACCAAACTGCAGTTTTTCTGTTGGTCACCGGTTTGCTGTGGTGGTTGGTTGCTGTTCTTTGACTGAAGCTGATGGAGCGCTGCAGAGACAAAAGGAAAAGGGTTACTATGAACCTGCAACACATTGAAAATATGCCCAGTTTAATTATGTGCTGAACTCAGTTCACGGATTAAATAATTTAAAAAAACCGGATCAGAATTGGTCTTTTATACGGGTGGCCCACACCTTTTATTGCGCCACTCACCGCCATAATGTCGGACCATATGTAGGGCCCTATAAAATCCGTTTTATTTTTTTCCAAATTCTGGTTTTTCCGTTTAAAATTTTGAAAATTCAGTTTTTTCCGTTTTATGTGTGTATTTTTGCGCTTCCAATCAATGGAATGTTGACAAAACTTGCAAAACAATAATTCACCTGACACGTAAAAGTCACGAGGGAACGGCTCGGCTCTGTACTCGGGGCTTAGCGTCTTGTTTCTGAACTGTATCGCAGAAAGCGGAGCTGTGGAGAGCCGCTTCGCCATCTTTTCAATGTTTTGATGGGGGAGCGGAAATGACGGAGCGGGAGCGGTTGTGTCGCCCAGATTTGCATCCCCCGGTGTGCCTTTCCCCCCCGACGTACGTTCTTCTCCCGCTCAAAAACAGAATTTCATTTCAAATGTAGAAATTCCGCGTTTACACTAGATTCCGCGTTAATTTTCCAATTCCGTCTGCGATTCCGTGATCGCGGAAATTATAGGGCCCTACATATGGTAACGTTACAATAGACCTAGAGAAACAGCAAGCGCACCAAACTCTGTCCTGTGAGACCAAGCCTTCCTCTCTCTCACTGTCCGTTAGGGCTGGGCGATATAGAAAAAAAGCTTATCGATAAAATAAAATGCATATTGATCGATATCGATAATTATTGAAAAGATTTGAAACCATATTTTATGTGCAGCTCTGTCTTTACTTTTTATAATATTGCTAAATGATTTAATTTTAATAAAGAACAAACACAGACTTCCAATTAAATATTTATTTAACCAACTTTTTTAACCATAACAGAATTGTTTTAAAGAAAAATAACTTAAAAGACCTGAGTTATGTTATTAAATACTGACAAAGAATAAACTAAAGTGACCAGAAAAGTGACCAAAATAAATATAACAAATAAATAAATGCCCCCCCACCGCCTCCGCCCCCGTTTCCTGCTTTAACCTGAGTTACTTTGAAGTTTCTGGCCCCTCAGCATTTTTCTCTCAATTGTTAGAACTACGCGGGAAACTGCCCAGAACTGAATATATATATATTTTCCCGAAATTCCCGAAGATTCCTCGGAGGAGAGTCGCGGCGGGGCCTACACAGCTCGTACTCCTGCGTGAGCGGCTGAGATGAAAAAAAAAAAAAAGTTGGTTGTGTTATCAGACTGGTTTCACTGGTTCCCGACACATTTTACAGATGACTGTGGTTTGTTTTTTGTCCGACTTGCCATGACCGAAATACTGCCAGACTGCCGAACTACAAAAACCCTTCTTTGGAACAATTTCCTCCGCCTCTCCTGCTGCGACATCTTCATGTGCTCTGTGTTGTGGTTTGAGAGGGCGGCGCTTGGTGACGGCGTGCCTGGGTCCGCGATTGTGATTGGTTGGGAGGAAGTAGTGACTAGCATAAACCTACATGCTAGGCTACAATGAGAAGGAAGGAAAACTGCGTTTCTTTATCGAACTTTTATCGAGCCTATTTTTTTCTATTGCGCCACACGTCTATCGATCGATATATATCGTTATTGAATTATCGCCCAGCCCTACTGTCCGTCATGCAGAGCAGGCTGTCTGCACTGCAGCAGAATAAACCTTTCTGATTGGATCAAGATGCCTAAAGAAATGTTTCAATCTGCTGCTAATCACACCCTAGACTGCAAAATTGAATCATGAAAATGATTTTGAACCGACACATTTGTCACACATTAAATAACTGCATTTTCCATCTACAGCCTCATTCTCCTAGCCTTGTGAGACCATCCTGATCTCGCGAGCTTTCAAGGTTTCACTCGCTAATCACTCTGGAGACTCTCCGTTGAAGAAAATTTGGAGCCGTTCACCAAACGAACGTCCAATCAGCGTTGGCTTTGAGGCGGGTTGAGGTGTGACGCAACGAGAAGCGCGACAGTTCAGTCTAAAGAACATGGCGGCTTCAGCGGATGAAACTAGCGTTAGCGTGGCTATCGAGCAAGTTTTATCGGAATTACAGAGTATTTCTTCACCGAAAGAAGAGCAAAACACTGCTCTGGAGGCTTTTCTCAGAGGAAAAGATGTTTTTGCTCTTATCCCGACTGGTTTCAGCAAGAGTTTGATCTATCAATTGGCTCCTCTTCGTCGTCGCTCTGTTAGTACGTCATATGCTTCGTTGATCTGATTGGTTTATTTGGCCCGTCTATCACCAACATAGGCCAATCAGCTAACCAGTATTTTCGCTCCTTCCCAAAATTACTTCAACGGAAGGTTTCCAGATGGATATGCGGAGCAGGTTATCTTTCTTCCTCTATGGAAGTAAATCTGTGTCGCTGGGATTTGAATTAAAAATGCCACAACTACAGAAAAATGAAAATAATAAACTCACCGTGAGTTAGCGTTGGCTTGCATGACCGGCTCCGTCATGCTGGTTTTCCTTCTGTATGAGCGCCACAAGCGTCCCGTCACGTGACTAAGAAACCATAACGGGATTGGCTGGGTGTTGGACGCCACAATCCATTAATAATGTCTGTGACCTGAAGTAACCCTTCCCTTTTTACACTGAATTTAGACGCCGAATTTAAGACGGTGAAATAGAGCCAGTTGAATCTCAGGAGGCTGAAAATATTCAGTTTGAATTTTGAAAGGTTGAATTTTTTTATATGCAGATTTTTTTAACACTGAAAAATTCAACTGAAAAATAAGTATTGAAAATGTAATCACTTTGAAATAGTAATTAGATTTTTAGCTTGACGAGAAAATAAATAAAAGTTCAACTGTGTAGAAATAATGACAATGAACTTCTTTTTGTGTTCTGAATATATTTTAACACTGGAACAGTAAGTACAAACACACAACATTTAAATTTCAGTAGCATTTTTAATTCAAATCCCAGCGACACAGATTTACTTCCATATTCCTCTTGGTTTTTGTTTTTTGCTAGATGGAAAACTAACAGAACATTCATGTCACCTACTGGTATAGGATGTGGAACTAAATGGCTGAATGATATTTAGTTTTCTTTTTCTTGTTTTTGTAAAAAAATCTATAAAACTCTTCAAATGCTGACGGTTGTTCCTCTCGCTATCCCATCTCTCTGCGCTGCTTTGACAGAAAGCCCAAAAATAAAGAAATTATTTTAGGTATTCATAATCTCCTGCAGGCGAAAGATATGAGGTATGCAAATTAGGTGATGACATCATCCAGTGCCTTTCAGGACAGCCAATAGAGACCCTTTATGCTGAGGAATCAGCAACACTGAGTATGAGCTCATCCGCCTTTATTCACGCCCAAACGTCACTGAAAGCCATTTTCATTAGATAGGATTTAATTAGGGATAAAAGTTAGAGATTCATGAGTTCTTCTAAAGTTAAATGATCTTATTGATCAATTTAAGATGAACTGATAGCAACATTTTACTTAAATTCCTGTTTTCTTTCAATTTTAATTTGAACAATTTGCTGATTTTTTTTAAAGCAGTAAATTGTTACATTTGAACAAATCAAACTTCCAGCTGTTTTAAACACTCACTGAATTAAAGAAATGTTTCTCACATATAGAATATGGAACCTAATTGTTTATTTCTAGATAAAGCATCAATCCTCCATGATCAGGTTCGTTAGGAGCGGCTCTGTTGCTCTGATGGACCGTCTGACTTTCATCCCACTTGGTCTCCATGAAGCGGATGCTAACTGGGAAACAGCTCGCCGTTTTAAGGACGGTCCAACAACCAGCGACACGTTGGGCTGTTGGTGTTTGCTAATGGGTTCAGGTTCAGGTTCTGTCTGTAAAATCTCTGATATTTCACAGCTCATACTAACACTTTGCTTTAATACTCTTATTTACAGCTGATGTTACTCTGGTTTATAAAAAAATGGGTCAATTCTCATCCCTGATGTTAAGAATTGTTCTCTGTTTAGGAAATATCACCTGATCACCTTTTCTATCAGTCCACCCTATAAAATAAGAATATAAATAAGCAGCTATAGCAAAAGTATGTATGATTACTGTTGGTATGGTAACGGGTAAATATGTGTATCAGTCGATGCTCAAAGCTGCACATATTTGCGTATAGCAGAGGGGAAGCCGTACTATCAGCCATACTTCTTGGCATCATGTTCAGAGTGAGGCTCAACTTTCTGCCACAGATGTTTAACAAACATTTAGCTTTTAGAAAAGTTTATTTTATGACTTCATTGAAATGGGGGAGATTTTTAATTATTGAGTCATTTTTTATTATATAAATGATGAAAAAAAAACAATGGCTGTTTCTCAACCTGTGTACTTGTGCATCCTCGTGTCCTCGTGAAACGTCATCAGCCTCAGCCATACTACTGTTCTAATTCACAAGAACAGCAGACCGAGAACACACAAAGTCCCCGGATGTTGTTCTGGCCCCTCCCTCTTTACCCAGCATGCATCAGAGCAGACGTGTCCGTCCTCCAGTCTGACAGATGTCCCAGCATGCACTGCAGCAGCAGCAGCTTCCAGGTTAGTGCTCACAGAGCCCAGAGGATTAAGTTAAAACTTCTTTTTTTCTGTTGTTAAATAATAGTACATTTTAATAAGATCATTTGAGGCGAGAATATTATACTTTAAGCTTCACTATATGGAACATTTACTGATTTACTGCTTTTTTTAAATAAAAGTTCTGATGTCGAGAGGACGGCGGCAACCAGCAGACCTTCGAGGCTAACGGCGACCAGGGCTAACGTTAGCCCGTCTGCAGCAGCCAGGGCTAACGTTAGCCCGTCTGCAGCAGCCAGGGCTAACGTTAGCCCGTCTGAAGCAGCCAGGGCTAACGTTAGCCCGTCTGCAGCAGCCAGGGCTAACGTTAGCCCGTCTGCAGCAGCCAGGGCTAACGTTAGCCCGTCTGCAGCAGCCAGGGCTAACGTTAGCCCGTCTGCAGCAGCCAGGGCTAACGTTAGCCCGTCTGCAGCAGCCAGGGCTAACGTTAGCCCGTCTGCAGCAGCCAGGGCTAACGTTAGCCCGTCTGAAGCAGCCAGGGCTAACGTTAGCCCGTCTGATGCAGCCAGGGCTAACGTTAGCCCGTCTGAAGCAGCCAGGGCTAACGTTAGCCCGTCTGAAGCAGCCAGGGCTAACGTTAGCCCGTCTGATGCAGCCAGGGCTAACGTTAGCCCGTCTGAAGCAGCCAGGGCTAACGTTAGCCCGTCTGAAGCAGCCAGGGCTAACGTTAGCCCGTCTGCAGCAGCCCTCTCTCTGCATAGCTGTGTGTGAAGGACCGCTGTGTTCATTATGATCCCCACCAAAGGAAAAAATACTTTATTATTTATTATTAACTATTAATAACAGGAGGTGAAACGCAGCTCCAGACTCGCTCTAATGTGGTGATGTCATCAGTGTTCATTATTTATTCTACGTGCTCCCAGACTCCAGACTTTCCCGGGTTCTTCTCAGAACACACTTGGACAGAACACGAGTCTGTAGTCGCATTCTAGTGAAATGAGAAACGGCCGACACCTGATTCCTGAATCAGCGGCACACAGAGACGGTCGAGACTGATTTTAAAATAATCAACATCAGCTGTGCTTCAATCTCCAGTATTTGAGGCAGGGACTTTCCTACCGACACGCTAAATGTTCCACAAACAGGGACGTATGAAGGAGAGTTGTGCCGGAAAAAACACACGATTTTATTTAATTTTGGACAATTTGGCTGCAGTCAACTTTTAAAGTTAGAAAAGGAAACATTAAAAGCCCTTTATTATGCTTAATCCAGGCCGATACTTCAATTTCACACCAAAATAAAATATCTATGTTACCTTTAGTTTTTAGGGAAACACTGTCTATATCAGTATAAAGGAAACTTCCTATCACAGCGTTTCACTAATAGCCTCTGGTTACTGAGGCCAGACTCACCTGGATTCATCCGTTCATCCAAAGATAGAATTGTGCATCTAACAGTTATGCTTTAAGATAGACAAGGGTCCCTTACAGACAACTTTTTCCAAAATTAAACTAAGTGAAAAAAAAAAAAAAAAAAAGGGTTTCATCTTAAATGCAAAATGTTTATATATATATTTTTGGTTTTTGTATAATAACTGTTGCTCTGTCAGCTAAAGGCATATTTCAGAGTCTCTATACTCTAGTTAATGATTAACTGATTTAATCTGTAATTATTTAAATAATCCATTCTTAATGATTGTTTTAGTTAGAACCTTATGTTTCAGAAAATTATAATCAACATTTCCTCCATCTTGAAGGCTGTGAACCTCATGGCTCTGCGTGCGTGCAGCCGTCTCCGTGGTTCCCCTCTAACACGGCCATTACTCCCCCCTCCCCCTCCTATTGCTGCTCCTCCAGATGACTCACCTATTCTATGCAGTTTGACCACTGGTTTCCAGCTGAGGTCCAGCAGGTGGCGCCGGCGCTCCTCCTCCATCTTCTCCTTCAGCTGTTGCTCTTCCACACCGATGCGCCGTCCCTCCTGGTTCTCCATCAGCGGGGGAGGTTCTGCATCCACCGGGTCGTCTCCAAGCTCCTCAGGTTCTGGGTCCATGCAGTCGTCTTCAAGCTCTTGGCTTTCTTGTCCGTCGTCATCTTGCATCTTTGGGGCTTCTGGTTCTTGTTGGTGCCCAGAGGTTCCTGAACCGTCAGATTGTATCTCTGCAGGTTCTGGTTGTTCCTCTTTGATCTGTAGAGGTTCTGGGTTTGCCGGGTCATTCTCCACCTTTGGGGGTTCTGTTTGTTTGTTCTTTGCAGGTTCTTGTTCCTCCTGGTCCGCTGTCATCAGGGCAGGTTCTGGTTGTTCCTCCTGGTCCGCTGTCATCAGGGCAGGTTCTTGTTCCTCCTGGTCCGCTGTCATCAGGGCAGGTTCTGGTTGTTCCTCCTGGTCCACTGTCATCAGGGCAGGTTTTGGTTGTTCCTCCTGGTCCACTGTCATCAGGGCAGGTTCTTGTTCCTCCTGGTCCGCTGTCATCAGGGCAGGTTCTGGTTGTTCCTCCTGGTCCGCTGTCATCAGGGCAGGTTCTTGTTCCTCCTGGTCCGCTGTCATCAGGGCAGGTTCTGGTTGTTCCTCCTGGTCCGCTGTCATCAGGGCAGGTTCTTGTTCCTCCTGGTCCGCTGTCATCAGGGCAGGTTCTGGTTGTTCCTCCTGGTCCGCTGTCATCAGGGCAGGTTCTGGTTGTTCCTCCTGGTCCACTGTCATCAGGGCAGGTTCTGAATCTTCCAGGTCAAACTGTGGAGGTTGTGGTTCCTGATCCTTCCCTTTGATTAGCAGAGGTTCTGCTTCTGACCAGACATCCACCATCACTGGGAAATGAGTTTCCTCCTCTTTCATCTGGACCGGTTCTGGATGCTCCAGCTCCATCAGAACCTCCTCCTCCTCCTTATGAAGCTGTTGGAGTTCTGGGTGCAAAGGGAGAAACAATGAGGGTTAAAAGCTACAAACAAGCCTCAGATGATCAGAGCAAAACTATTTTCAACCCAAAACGTGTTTTTATTTGATCCATTTCAGAATAAAGAAGAATAAAACACAACAGGAAGAGAGAAAATGAATAAAACTGATGTGTTTACAGTAAATATCTGACTTGCAAAGTATTCAGAGCAAACAGAAAACATTAAAACCCAAACCTCTTCATCCTCCATGGATTTTATTTATTTTTTATCAACAGTTTTAACCTTTAACATGACAGGCGCGCAGGCCTGACGCCCCTCGGTGTTTCGTACCTGTTGGTCTCTGGGTTATTTGGAGCCTCAGGCTGATCTCCAGCAGCCGGATGCTTTTCTCCACCTCGGAGTAGATTTCCTCCGCAGCAGCATCTAGTTTCTCCCTGATAAAGTCTCTGAGAAGCAGAACTGAAGCCATTGCTGCTGCGCGGACATTAAACTGATCCCAGACAGACCAAAGGCCGCGAGGAGCTGCTGGCTAACACGAGCTAACAGCTACCAGCTACCAGCTAACACTTAAAGAACGCGCGATTTGGCCTAGGAGAGGAAGTCACAAAATTCCACATATGGCCCTACGTCATTTCCGCTACGAATAAATCCCGGAAGGGTTACAGATTTTTCTCTGCAGATTAAATAAACTAATAAATTGTTGCTAATATTATTGAGATTGAAAATGTTGGCATTGAATAGTTTGGATCAATGGTTTAACAAAAAAAATAATAATAATAATTTAAGTTTTTGGAGTTTTACTTCACAGCCAAGTCTCGTTGACCTTGCGCTACAAACTGGATTATCGCGAGATCTGAGTTTTCAGTCTCACAGCAAATAACGTAGAAATGAACTCAGTTCCACTGCTGGAGATAGGCGCCAGCACCCCTCGCGACCCCACCGTGACAAGCGTGTCAGATAATGGATGGATGGATGAACTCAGTTCTATATCAATCTGATTAATGCCAGATTAATTAAAAAAGAGTGGATTGTCAACTCTCACCCATTGGGTGTGAGACTCAACTTCCGTTCCACTTATTTACATATAAAACACCATGGTGATCAAAATCCAGTCTGCGTTTTTAATACAACCTTAGAACTAAGACACGATAAAATGCCAGGTTCATATCCAGTCCGTATTCCTAACTATTCACTGTGCCAGATATTGAACAGAGAAAGTTCTTACGAGGCATTTCATTTGAATTTTTATCTCATCTCATGTGCACTAGGATAATTCTCTTTGTAAATTATTGAAGATTTTAAGCAATCTAGCACTTGAGTTCATGTTGCCTCTCAAACCCGTAAAAGCTGAACAAAAAGAAAAAGAACCGTTGCATTTTATCTTTCAAAAGATCAGCGACCCAAGAAAAGACCAACCACATACAGAGAGGATGTGCAGAACAACTCACTGATCCAGGATTCATAAAGGGAGAACCACAGAGATGTTCTCATCTTATTATTACTTATTAATTTATCCTTATTTTGGTCCTTTGAATATGTTACCTTAATTTCCATCACATTTTACAAATGAAGAATCCAGAGAAATGCTGTCTTGTGTCATGGTGAGTTTTTATAAAATCTACAGCCTCCCAGAAGGTCTGAATTGTTTAACTGTTTTGTCAATTGTAAGAAAAACTAAAAACATAATGAATGAAACTTTTTAATCCTCAGCCTATTACCAATATATTTATACAGTGTAGTTTGCCTAGGTTTCGATTGCACTGGTTCCTGTCCAGTAATCCAGTGATGACTTATTAGTTTCCCATTGTTTATTTTACCTAAACTGCAGAGAATTAATAAACAAAGTTGTAAAATTCTTAGTTTACAGTATATTTAAGATGCAAATATTTTAGTAAGGGCCATTCTGCTTTATTTCAATTCTCTAAAAATCACCAGAATATAGAAAATAATGTATGTAGTGAGAAAAATGTTCCACATAACTACAGATCACTGATTGTTACTCAGTAACATTTACTGTGCTATAAACAACACTCTGTAACATAGAAAAAAGCAATATCTAATCAGAAAGGGGGCCTGAATGTGGAGGAATCAAATGAATCAAAGTTAGACATATTTTTTTTCCTACTTGCTCTGGAGAGCAGAGTTCTCTGCTTTTAAATGTTGTCTCCAAAGTCTCCAGTAGCAGAAAAAAGTCTCTAGATTTGGCGCTAGGAGCTTTTTAGAAATCAAAGTGCTAGAGGGGTCTGAAAAGTGGCTAAATATAGCGACTAAAGCGCTAAGTTGGCAACACTGCTCTTTGCATCGTTCTAAAATGGTTTGCTGCTGTCTGGGGGGGCTGAGGCACACTTAATATTATCAGCAGTCTGATGAACTCGGGGCTCTAGGCAACTGCCTAGTATTGCCTAATGGTAAACCCCCCCTGAGTATGTAGATTTGCTGTTTATAATACAGTGGCCCTGAAGGGTCATAGAGTCCTGCTTATAGAGTCATGTTTGACTCTATAAGCAGGAAATGTTGATATGTATGTTTTCAAAATGGGCCAATGGTTGAAAAGCATATTATTGTCCCAAACCAAACATGTGTGAAGATTTCTAGTTTCTCAGGTTTTTTATACAAAGTCAAGATTAAAAGAGGCCATTTAGTTTCAAATATTAACATTTATAATTTTTATCCACATTTAAGTGTCGATAAAACATGTAAACAGACCTTATTATTAACTCCTGGACTCTTATTTCTGACTGTAAACAAGAAACCAAAATATTAGTCCACAGGCATAGAAACAAAACCATTGTTTGTACTTTAGATGAACATCGTAGAGTTTACCTGTAAAACATATTTATTCATAGAGGATCATTTTTGATCATTTAGGGAAGATGAGAGTGTTTGTTGCATCTGATGTGTCGCTTTCGAAAAGAAAAAACTACGGTGAACCCGGAGAGGAAAACTCTGAGCTGACAGCTGTGAAATCAGCATGTTCCTGTCCAGGTCCAAAGCTACAGCTGTTCTACCTGAGCTAGGTTTCCTCCAGGAACAAAATTACAGAGAGAAACCCATCCAGAGTCCAGTTCTGCTTCATTTGCTCACAGTAGCCATGTTCTGGTTCCATCTTCAGGAACCTTCACATCAGCAGCGGTACCAGATTATAGACCCAGTAATGTCTGGACCACCAGAACACTAGAACCATTCTGACAAACATGAGACCAAAATGTTCTGGATCAACAGAAAGTTCTTCCATCAGAAGCAGAGAAGCTTTGAGTTTGTTAATCAGGAGGAAGAGGAGCTGAGAGCTTCAGGGAGGAGCTGAGCTGTTACTGAACTATAGAAGAGACACAAACTTCCACATTCAACACAGTTCAGACATTAACTCTGATCATCATGGACTATTATGGACTTTCTCTGCTGGTCGCCTCACTGCTAACAGGTCAGATTCTAGATGTTTCAAATGTTTTTGTTCTGAAATGTCAGAAATGTTTCTGAATCAAAAACTAAAACTCCTTTTTCTTCAGGAATCCGCTGTGAAGGACTGACTGCGGTTAAAACAGAGATCTCCAGCTTAGAGGGCAGCTCTGTCACTCTGTCCTATAATTACCCCAACCTGCGAACTGGAGATTATTTCTTCTGGTACCGTCAGTATCCAGGAGAACCTCCAGAGCTTCTGGTCTCTCACTCTGCTTCAGGAGTTGAAGGAGTTAAAAATGTTCCTGAACTGAAGATTGAAGTGAACAAAACCCAGATGGACCTGCTGATCTCCTCTGCTGCAGTGATTGACTCTGCTGTGTACTACTGTGCTGTGAGGCCCACAGTGACAGGAAACACCAGAACTCTGTACAAGAACCTGCAATACTCCACAACATCCACTAGAGGGCCTCAAACTCTGTTCCTCCTCTATGGTTTGTTAGGATTCATTCTGATTGTTTGTGCAGCTGAGAATAAAGCAGACATCAGAGTGTTTGCTGCATCATTGAACTCTATGATGAGAAGGTTTGGATCATGAAGGAGGGATGATGGAGGCTCCAGGATGGAAGTGCAGCCTCTGCAGGACATCAGCACCATGGACAGAGTTCTGTTCCACCATCTAGATGTGTTTCAGTCCTGTTCTGTCCTGCCATCAGACCACTGATCTTCTACACAGAGATTTATGTCCACAGGCTGAAACCTCATGATGCATTCAGGTACACTGAATGATGCATTCAAGCATGTATTCAGAGAAAATATTTTTAAAAATAATCGTATCAATATGCTATCACACTAAAATTTCTCCCTATTTTCAATTACCTGATTTCTAAGGTTTATTTCTTTGCTATTGTTTTTCTCCTGATGTTCTGTAGAATTTATATTCTTGACTCTGTGTAATTTATTTAGACAATTACTTATTTTCAAATCAATTCTAAATGAAAGCTTATGGTATAGCTAATAATATAATAGGACATTTATTAAATAAATCATAGGGTGGAGCTGGCAGTTAAGCACCATGGACAGCAGTAGCAAAGAGTCCAGCTGGATATTAGCCGTCTTTTCTGCTACTGATTCTAATATTTGTATTTTCATTGTTTTCTAGGATTTAACTGCAGCATTTGATAAACTGGAGGATGAAATTATGTTATCCAGTGAAAAATACCAGTCTGGTTTAGGTCATACCTGAGAGAATAGTTTCCAGTGTAGTCCTGTTTCTCTGACTGTGACTAACTGGATGTGCTCTCTTCATCCTCTGGCATGGGAGCTGGCTCGGAGCTCGTCTGCCTGGCTGTGTGTTTCCTGGACGGGGCCGCTTGTGGAGCTGGTTGACAGTTGCCTTTTGTATCTATGCTTCTTTTTCCATGTCAGCTTCTGTCTCCTTGAAGCCCAGTCGGCCTCAGCAGATGGCTGCTCACACTGAGCCTGGTTCTGCTGGAGGTTTCATCCCTTTTTTCCTCTCCACGGTCGCTACAAGCATGCTAAGTGTAAGGAATTGCTGGAGACAAAATTCATGCAAAACCTTTGCCACTAGTTCATCCATGAGGATCATGTCCTGCAAATCAACGAGTTGACCCAATAAACTGTTTCTTTTATACAATTTTTTTAACCAATCTGATTCTATCGTCTCTGTAAGGGGCCTTGACATGACATGTGTTGCTAAATGAACTGAATGGAATTGAACACATTTATGTGTAGGCCCGGGAGACTTCAAGTCCACAACTGGATCAGATGTGGGCTCAGTGTTATTCCTCTTTTTTCTCTTCTTTAGCTACTCCTGGTTGGATTGTTCTTTTTTGTTTTTTTAAATCATGGTTTGTCTTTTCATGCTCATGGAGATGACTGCCAAATATTTGTATTACTTAGGGGCAACGCAATCTTTCATCCAAAGTTTTTTTTTCTCATGAGCTTAAGATGTGCATGTTTTTTTTAATCTTTTAGATTTTAACAATTTAAAAAGTACACGTGTTTTATTTCTGTTACAATACAGCTATTGAGAAACACCAATTCCAATATTGACCCGATTTGACATCAGAATGGATCATTCATACTTCCACTTTCTTACACGCTTAATCCAAAGCGGGGTCACGCGGGGCGCCTATCCCCAGCAGTCTATGGGCGTGAGGCAGGTTACACCCTGGACAGGTCTCCAGTCCATTGCAGGGCAACATAGAGACAAACAGGACAGACAACCATTCACATACACCTAAGGAGAATCTAAAGAAGCCAATTAGCCTAACAATCATGTTTTTGGACTGTGGGAGGAAGCTAGAGTACCCAGAGAGAACCCACGCATGCTCAAGGAGAAAATGCAAACTCCATGCAGAAAGACCCCGGCTGGGAATTGAACCCAGAACCTTCTTGCTGCAAGGCACCAGGAAGCAGTGCTACCCACTGTTCCACTGAGCAGCCCTCATTCATACTCACAAAATATATTTTTTGGGGTTTGAAATGTTAGAAAATGTTTGGTGAGATCAATTACTCAAAGAGCGAATAATAGTCAACAATAATAAGTATGTGAATAATTGACCCATTTTTATTAACCAACATTTAGCAGAAGTAATGTTCTTGTCCACATGCTCATCCTGAGTCTAAGACCAACGACTAAGGAGACTTAGGATGACAGAGAGGAGACAGGAGCAGCTGGATATCAGTTGGAGAACACTGTCAGAGAGAGTACCAGAAGCAGACTGAAGATGATTTTTCGTTGTCTCCCTTTTATCTCCTCTTTCTTTCATGTTTTCTCCTATTTCCAGTTTTTCCTTTCCTGTTCTACTTACAATGCAGCATCCATATAATCTGTAATACTAGCTGCATGAATTATAATAAAGCTATTTATAAGCATAAATCAAGCAAACACTATGGCGATAGCCGTACTGCTCCACTTGTAAAAGCAACAATTGTTGTGCTCTACTTTTGGCATGAAGGCAATTATTCCTATCGTCACATTGCAAGACAGGACACTGTTTAAAAAAAAAAAAAAAAGAGTTCCAGAAGTGAAACAGTATGTAGAAACAGTCCAAGATCAGAGCAAAAACCACCCCTTTGTCAGATGAACTTAAGAAGACAGAACAGATGTTCTGAGAAAGATTAGGTCTCTTATCTCTCTGAAATTGAGCTTAAGGCTGGAAAAACAAATTTCTTTGAAGAATCAGTTTGTCTGACCCACTAACAAGCTGCTGGAAGGCTTTCCTTGCATTGTTCAACTCCACCTTCTAGCTCCACTAGAGGGCGCCATCATCCAGTAGGCGGAGCTCTCCTTGTGCTCTGTGTTCCAGCATTGTGTCAATAATAAGTGTTGCTGTGAAGAGAACAATAGTCAGACTGAATGTTGAACATCAGCTAGTTTCTCCTGCTGATTTAAACCTTGTTGGACAGATGGAACATTGGCTGTGGATTATTCTAGCTGCTCTTTTCTTTGGTAAGATAGAAAGCTCAACATGTTTCCTCTTCAAACACTTGAACACATTACTGAGCTCTACATGAAGAGCTTTAATGTTCATTCTACAGAAAATCAGAGCAGATCATTTCTGCTGCCATTTGTTACCTTGTAGAAACACCTGATATGGTTCAAAGTGACAATGATCAGAGAAAATGACATCTATTCTACATGGAATAGAAGTCTTTAAAGCTGCTGATTGTTCTCCTTTAATCAACCATCTTTATTCATTCATCTCTTCCTCTGCATGTTCTGTTCTTCCTCAGAGTGTAAAGGAGACTCAGTGAAGCAGACAGAAGGACATGTTGCTGCTGCTCAAGGAAAATCTGTGACTCTGGGATGTATATTTGAAATAAGTGCTTATTCAAATGCTTATCTGTTCTGGTATAAGCAAACAGAAAATAGTTTCCCAAAGTACATTCTGAAGCAAGTGACATCAACCATATATAAAGCTCCAGAGTTCAACAATGGAAGATTTGATGTAGACTTCAACAGTAATGAGAAATCCTTTAATCTGACGATCCAGGATCTCCGTCTGTCAGACTCTGCTGTGTACTGCTGTGCTCTGCAGCCCACAGTGACAGGAAACACCAGAACTATCTACAAGAACCTGCAATACTCCACTACATCAACTAGAGACTACATCCCAGGCCCTGTTCAACCTCTAGGTTTTTTTTAGGATTTTTTCCAGAAATCGAATAAATTTACTTTATAAGAGTTTGTAACAACTCCCCCTGATAAAGGGGGAGTTGCATTGTTACTCTGTTAGCCAGATTAGATGGAGTAGAAGGCCTTCCTTCACATGGTGGATAACTCTGTGTACGGAGGCCATCTAATCAGGACAGCCTTCTTGTCTTTTAAAGATACAGAGGACAAGGACACATCTTGGAGAGCTGATAGAGGAGAGCTATCTGTAATCCTGGGGCATAGAGGCAAGATGCATGAAGTTCAAGGCATGGATCAGAATCAGAATCACTTTAATAATCCCAGAGGGAAATTACTTTTGTTACACGCTCCAGTTACAGTTTTACATGATATATACACACATCCAACTATACAATATAATAAAGTTAAAAAAGAGATAAAATATATACACATATACACTCACCGGCCACTTTATTAGGTACCCCATGCTAGTAACGGGTTGGACCCCCTTTTGCCTTCAGAACTGCCTCAATTCTTCGTGGCATAGATTCAACAAGGTGCTGGAAGCATTCCTCACGGAGTTTGGTCCATATTGACATGATGGCATCACACAGTTGCCGCAGATTTGTCGGCTGCACATCCATGATGCGAATCTCCCGTTCCACCACATCCCAAAGATGCTCTATTGGATTGAGATCTGGTGACTGTGGAGGCCATTTGAGTACAGTGAACTCATTGTCATGTTCAAGAAACCAGTCTGAGATGATTCCAGCTTTATGACATGGCGCATTATCCTGCTGAAAGTAGCCATCAGAAGTTGGGTACATTGTGGTCATAAATGGATGGACATGGTCAGCAACAATACTCAGGTAGCCTGTGGCGTTGCAACGATGCTCAATTGGTACCAAGGGGCCCAAAGAGTGCCAAGAAAATATTCCCCACACCATGACACCACCA
The DNA here is from genome assembly GCA_030533445.1 of Cyprinodon diabolis. Taxonomy (NCBI): domain Eukaryota; kingdom Metazoa; phylum Chordata; class Actinopteri; order Cyprinodontiformes; family Cyprinodontidae; genus Cyprinodon; species Cyprinodon diabolis. The sequence goes on along the minus strand of CM060067.1, from coordinate 45,695,093 downwards.
CCACCAGCCTGAACCGTTGATACAAGGCAGGATGGATCCATGCTTTCATGTTGTAGACGCCAAATTCTGACCCTACCATCCGAATGTCGCAGCAGAAATCGAGACTCATCAGACCAGGCAACGTTTTTCCAATCTTCTATTGTCCAATTTCGATGAGCTTGTGCAAATTGTAGCCTCAGTTTCCTGTTCTTAGCTGAAAGGAGTGGCACCCGGTGTGGTCTTCTGCTGCTGTAGCCCATCTGCCTCAAAGTTAGACGTACTGTGCGTTCAGAGATGCTCTTCTGCCCACCTTGGTTGTAACGGGTGGTTATTTGAGTCATTGTTGCCCTTCTATCAGCTCGAACCAGTCTGGCCATTCTCCTCTGACCTCTGGCATCAACAAGGCATTTCCGCCCACAGAACTGCCGCTCACTGGATGTTTTTTCTTTTTCGGACCATTCTCTGTAAACCCTAGAGATGGTTGTGCGTGAAAATCCCAGTAGATCAGCAGTTTCTGAAATACTCAGACCAGCCCTTCTGGCACCAACAATCATGCCACGTTCAAAGTCACTCAAATCACCTTTCTTCCCCATACTGATGCTCGGTTTGAACTGCAGGAGATTGTCTTGACCATGTCTACATGCCTAAATGCACTGAGTTGCCGCCATGTGATTGGCTGCTTAGAAATTAAGTGTCAACGAGCAGTTGGACAGGTGTACCTAATAAAGTGGCCAGTGAGTGTAGCTCTTCTGTATATATATCTGCACGTATATCTATGCATATGTAAAAACTAAATCCAAATAAAGTGAAAAGTCCAAGTAAAGTGATACGTGGCGAGCAAAAATAGTGCATAAATGTCAATTTATGGGGGGGGGGGTTGAATCACTTGAGGGAGGCGTTATAGAGGTTGATGACCACAGGTAGGAATGGATTCCTGTGGCGCTCTGTGGTGCATCTGGGTAGGAGGAGTCTTCTGCTGAAGGAGCTGGTCTGCTGGACCAGCGTGTCGTGGAGAGGATGTGAGTCATTGTCTAAGATGGACTGAAACCTGGACAGCATCCTCCTCTCTGCCACGGTGGTCAGGGTGTCCAGCTGCTCCCCCACAACATCACCGGCCCTCTTGATCAGTTTGTTCAGTCTGTTGTTTTCAGCGACCCTCAGTCAACTGCCCCAGCATGTGACAGCAAAGAAGAGCGTGCTAGCAACAACAGACTCAAAAAACATCCTCAGCATCGTCCCACAGATGTTACAGGACCTCAGCCTCCTCAGGAAGAATAGTCGGCTTTGGCCCTTTTTGTAGACCGCCTCGGTGTTTCTAGTCCAGTCCAACTTATTGTTAAAGTTCACTCCCAGGTACTTATACTCCTCCACAGTGTCAACAGGAACCCCCCGGATGGAAATAGGGGTCACAGGTGTTTTTTTCCTTCTCAGATCCACTATTACCTCCTTAGTCTTTGTCACATTGAGCTGCAGGTGGTTCAGCTCACTCCAAGTGACAAAGTTGCCCACCACAGTCCTGTATTCACTCTCCTCACCCTTTTCAATGCAGCCAACAATTGCTGAGTCATCAGAAAACTTCTGAAGGTGGCAGGACTCAGAGCAATAGCTGAAGTCCGAGGTGAAAAGGGTGAAGAGGAAGGGGGAGAGGACAGTCCCCTGAGGCGCCCCAGTGTTGCTGACCACCCTGTCGGACACACAGTTCTGTAGGCGTACATACTGTGGTCTGCCCGTCAGGTAATCAACAATCCAGGACACGATGGGGGCCTCCACCTGCATTGCAGTCACCTTCTCACCCAGTAGAGGGATGGTGTTGAAGGCACTGGAGAAATCAAAGAACATGATTCTCACAGTGCTCGCCGATGGCATATCAGTTTCTGATACGGACAGCTGAGCATCCACCTGATGCAACACATGGACTCATGGGTATAAGAAGGAGGAGATGACCTTGTTCGGGGCTCAATCTTTGCCGTACGCTCGCTGATGTTTTTTGAGCCCACAGCTGTACCAACTCCAAGCAATTTATCTGTCCTGTAACGACCTGACCTTGAATAAACTCTGTTACTTTTTTATTCTTGTTTTCTAGTCCTTTTTTTATCCTTTTTTATGGTTTTACCCAGTTTGAGTTAAGATTAGTCAATAACTTGCTCCCAGGAAAAGAACCGGAATGGAAGTTCCAAGGCGCAGCCGACTTCAGGGGACGAAACTTCCCTATTCCAAACAGGTTGATTAATACAGATCCAGGAATAATGTATATAGTTTACGGGGATCAACAATAGACCAAATACCTTTCTAAACAATACATGTTAGCTAGGTTTTAATTGTAAAATATCAGTAGTGATGACATCAACATAGAGTTTAATTATAGGATTAACTTTATCAACAGGTTGAAACGGTCTGCTTAATATTCTCCATATCATCAGGGGGTGAGCTAATCTTAAATAAAAGAATAAAAAGGATGACTTTTTACTATGTTATAGAGTGGACTAGGTTTTTGATAAATAGGTTAGCCAGTTTTAATTAGCAGGATATTAAAGGGACAACAAGCATCAACAAAATGCAGCTATGGAGAAATTACAACATTTTCAGCGCAAATGTTTAAAGCAAATAATGATATCTTTAGATATAAGCAAGATTAATTAAGACGTATTGAGTTAATGGTGCTTATGGCAATTCAATATCAGGCCCAGGATCTAAAACTTCACTATTTTAAACTGCAAGCTGATTTAAAGATAGCATTATAGAAGCTATATATTTGGGGGATGCTATATATTTTGGGCATGGGTAACCATACATTTTATGCATGAAGCAATAAGAAAACCTGACTTTACTTCACCTACAGCTGCAATCAATATTTTAGATGGAATTGCACACTCAGTACTTTATTTGATATAACACATATAAGAGGAGTTTTCAAGGAGTTTCCCGTATATTTTTTGATCTGGTCAGGGGTCCAGATATGACAACTATTGACTGGTTCTGGGGATGTTAGCACAGATTTTTTCCATCCAAGCACTATATATATATATATATATATATATATATATATATATATATATATATATATATATATATATATATACACATTTTTTGATGACACTTTGCATAGAGAGGTGCAGCCGATTTCAGCATTTTCAGGAACTGTGAATTGCAGAGTTTTGGGAATACAGCAGCGAGTCAGAGTACAATCCTGTGCTCTGAGCAGATGAACAATTCAATAAGAAATTTCCTCTGGAAGGGAGGAACACCTTTTTCGACGCTCTTTTTGCTTCTGCCTCTATGTGATACTGCTGATGACACAGGTAAAGACTTATCCTTCAGGGGTTTGGGGACACCTGGGGACCAAGATTCGTATGGTTCAAAGCTGCTGTGGCCTATATGACATATGACCTTATGACTTATGAACTATGAAATATATGATTCCACACCTGAAAAAATATTTGGCTTATGACCCTTTATGACCTACAAACTTCCGCACAGAAATGCACCATCACATTTTGCTTCATCAATCAACTTTCTTGTATATAAACAATTTTTTTCTTCCCATTCAAGCTTAAAAAGATATGCCAGCTCCTCACCCACATTTCTCCTTTGCAGGGTTATTAAAGACACTTCACACACACACACACAAACAAACACACACACACACACCCTGGTTTTTGCCCTTTGTGGGGTCCTCCAGTTTGTTGGTGCTTTATGGGATCCACCCTTTCCAGTGGTCCTACACTGCTGTAAAAACAAGGATAGATTAAAAAAAAAAATCCCAATCCTTAAAATTACTTCAGTTCAACAAATTTCTAAAGTTTTGTCCAAAAAGGCATTTGGCGACTTGTGGGATCCCGTTCCTAGCATTGCCAACTTGTGGGGTCCACTCGCATACACACATACATATCAAGTTTTTATGTGTTTATGGGGCCCAAGGTCGAAATTAGCAGATGCTGAGACCAGCCTTGATTATTAATCCCAGTTTCCGCATTTTGGACTAAAATAGTTATTTTTGTAATGAGGAATGATGCACAGTTCTGCCATACAGTCTGACCATTTGAGGTAATCACTGCAATCGGGTGTTTTCTGTATTGGTCAATCAGATGACACCTGTTGACAGGTATGTTGGTCCACTGTTAATGAACAAGCTGCTTAAAGCTACAGTGGGGCAAAAAAGTATTTAGTCAGCCACCAATAGTGCAAGTTCTCCCACTTAAAAAGATAAGAGAGGCCGGTAATTTTCATCATAGATATACCTCAACTATGAGAGACAAAATGAGAAAAAAAAATCCAGAAAATCACATTGTCTGATTTTTAAAGAATTTATTTGCAAAATATGGTGGAAAATAAGTATTTGGTCAGTTACAAACAAGCAAGATTTCTGGCTCTCACAGACCTGTAACTTCTTCTGTAAGAGGCTCCTCTGTCCTCAACTCGCTACCTTCATTAATGGCACCTGTTTGAACCCGTTATCAGTATAAAAGACACCTGTCCACAACCTCAAACAGTCACACTCTAAACTCCACCATGGCCAAAACTAGAGAGCTGTCAAAGGACACCCGAAACAAAATTATAGACCTGCACCAGGCTGGGAAGTCTGAATCTGCAATAGGTAAACAGCTTGGTGTGAAGAAATCAACTGTGGGATCAATTATTAGAAAATGGAAAACATACAAGACCAGTGATAATCTTCCTCGATCTGGGGCTCCACGCAAGATCTCACCCCGTGGGGTCAAAATGATCACAAGAACGGTGAGTAAAAATCCCAGAACCACACGGGGGGACCTAGTGAATGACCTGCAGAGAGCTGGGACCAAAGTAACAAAGGCTACCATCAGTAACACACTACGCCGCCAGGGACTCAAATCCTGCAGTGCCAGACGTGTCCCCCTGCTTAAGCCAGTACATGTCAAGGCCCGTCTCAAGTTTTCTAGAGAGCATTTGGATGATCCAGACGATGACTGGGAGAATATCATATGGTCAGATGAAACCAAAATAGAACTTTTTGGTAAAAACTCTACTCGTCGTGTTTGGAGGAGAGAGAATGCTGAGTTGCATCCAAGGAACACCATACCTACAGTGAAGCATGGGGGTGGAAACATCATGCTTTGGGGCTGTTTTTCTGCTAAGGGACCAGGACGACTGATCCGTGTGAAGGAAAGAATGAATGGGGCCATGTATCGTCAAATTTTGAGTGAAAACCTCCTTCCATCAGCAAGGGCATTGAAGATGAAACGTGGCTGGGTCTTTCAGCATGACAATGATCCCAAACACACCGCCCGGGTAACGAAGGAGTGGCTTCGTAAGAAGCATTTCAAGGTCCTGGAGTGGCCTAGCCAGTCTCCAGATCTCAACCCCATAGAAAATCTTTGGAGGGAGTTGAAAGTCCGTGTTGCCCAGCGACAGCCCCAGAACATCGCTGCTCTAGAGGAGATCTGCATGGAGGAATGGGCCAAAATACCAGCAACAGTGTGTGAAAACCTTGTGAAGACTTACAGAAAACGTTTGATGAACGTTTGTCATTGCCTACAAAGGGTATATAACAAAGTATTCAGATGAACTTTTGTTATTGACCAAATACTTATTTTCCACCATATTTTGCAAATAAATTCTTTAAAAATCAGACAATGTGATTTTCTGGATTTTTTTTTCTCATTTTGTCTCTCATAGTTGAGGTATATCTATGATGGAAATTACCGGCCTCTCTCATCTTTTTAAGTGGGAGAACTTGCACTATTGGTGGCTGACTAAATACTTTTTTTCCCCACTGTACAGTGTGTAATTTTCAGCGACATCTAACGTCCAGACTGCAGACCGCAGCAACATGAACATCCCCCCCCCACCGCTTCTCCCCCCCAACAGTAAGGCGAGCGTTACGGGACAAAATGTCTTCCACGCCGTCCGCATCACCTACCTTCTCAAGTGATGAGGTTTGTTTACATAGATAATTTTACAGATAGTATTTCATTAGTCTGTGTAGGGTATAGATTTCATGTAGACTTAAGATAATAAATATACCCGTTATTTTTTCTACATCGTTGTGACGTTTTGGTGAGCTGCTTTGCATGGTGATATAAACAGACGAAGTAATTGTAGTCATTAGTTTAACAGCGAGATTGTGTTCACTGGAAGAATATATATTCCTCGTTTACAGAGTCCAAGTCTTGTTTGTGGCACGGGGGTTACAAGGCGAGGAAGAGGGTGAGGAAGAGGGCAGAGAGGCCGGGGTGGGCGTGCAGCCAGGGCCAGGCGAGGCAGAGGTGCCAGCGGGGTGACTAGAGCAGAGGAGGAAAGGCTTGAAGATCTCCAAAGGAGCCGGAGAGAAGTAACCGAGGTATATATCCAGAAAATTATTTTACAGAAAATTACTGAATCATTACCTGTGAAACGTCAGGGACGTTGCTGAGTAAGTATACTGGAGAGTAACAGCATCATGTTATTGTAATGGGCGATCTCGCAATCGCTAGTTTGTTGGCTCTGCGCTGCCGTAGCACAAAGATGTCTGCCTCCATGGCTGCGAGACCCGCTCCTATGTAATTATAAATAACGAATTCTAAGGCAACACAAATATTAAGGTTAAGAGGCTGAGCTCGTAGATGATGATAAATAACATAGTTATGTATAATATATTACATTTCTGACTGTGTATCCCTGTAATTATTACACACTGTAGCTTTAAAGGTTGAATATGGAAGACGGGCAGAACAGCAAGATCACGTGTGTCTAAGTTGTAGTTGCAACGGCCGAAAAACAACTCCAGCCGCTGGGATCCCAGGCTGGCTGCTGTTACGCAAGTGACCACCAGCCTGCAGCCTGCCTACAAGTAACGCGGAGGAGTTTATAACTCACAGCTAACATTAGCCACGTTAGCAAACAAGCTAGCTTTCCGATCCAGGAGAAAAGTCACCATTTCCATGTTTTTGATGGCTTATAAAACGTTTACAGGTGCTGGTCATAAAATTAGAATATCATGAAAAAGTAGATTGATTTCAGTAATTCCATTTAAAAATTGAAACTTGTATATTATATTCATACATTACATACAAACTCATATATTTCAGATGTTTATTTTGTTTAATTTTGATGATTACAAATGACAACAAATGAAAATCTCAAATTCATCATATCAGAAAATTAGAATATTGTGAAAAGGTTCAAAATTGATGGCCCCTGGTGCCACACTCTAATCAGCTAATTAACTCAAACCACCTGCAAAAGCCTTTAAATGGTCTTTCAGTCTAGTTCTATAGGCTACACAATCATGGGGAAGACTGCTGACTTGACAGTTGTCCAAAAGACGACCATCGACACCTTGCACAAGGAGGGCAAGACACAAAAGGTCATCGCTAAAGAGGCTGGCTGTTCACAGAGCTCAGTGTCCAAGCACATTAATAGAGAGGCGAAGGGAAGGAAAAGATGTGGTCGAAAAAAGTGTACAAGCAAGAGAGATAACCGCACCCTGGAGAGGATTGTGAAACAAAACCCATTCAAAAATGTGGGGGAGATTCACAAAGAGTGGACTGCAGCTGGAGTGAGTGCTTCAAGAACCACCACACACAGACGTATGAAAGACATGGGTTTCTGCTGTCGCATTCCTTGTGTCAAGCCACTCTTGAACCACAGACAGCGTCAGAAGCGTCTTGCCTGGGCTAAAGAGAAACAGGACTGGACTGCTGGTGAGTGGTCCAAAGTCATGTTCTCTGATGAAAGTAAATTTTGCATTTCCTTTGGAAATCAAGGTCCCAGAGTCAGGAGGAAAAGAAGAGAGGCACTTCATCCACGTTGCTTGAAGTCCAGTGTAAAGTTTCCACAGTCAGTGATGGTTTGGGGTGCCATGTCATCTGCTGGTGTTGGTCCATTGTGTTTTCTGAGGTCCAGGGTCAACGCAGCCACATACCAGGAAGTTTTAGAGCACTTCATGCTTCCTGCAGCTGACCAACTTTTTGGAGATGCAGATTTCATTTTCCAACAGGACTTGGCACCTGCACACAGTGCCAAAGCTACCAGTACCTGGTTGAAGGACCATGGTATCCCTGTTCTTAATTGGCCAGCAAACTCTCCTGACCTTAACCCCATAGAAAATCTATGGGGTATTGTGAAGAAGAAGATGCAATACACCAGACCCAACAATTCAGAAGAGCTAAAAGCCACTATTAGAGCAACCTGGGCTATCATAACACCTGAGCAGTGCCACAGACTGATCGACTCCATGCCACGCCGCATTGCTGCAGTAATACAGGCCAAAGGAGGCCCAACTAAATACTGAGTGCTGTACATGCTCATACTTTTCATGTTCATACTTTTCAGTTGGCCAACATTTCTATAAATCCTTTGTTTTTATTGGTCTTCAGTAATATTCTAATTTTCTGATATGATGAATTTGAGATTTTCATTTGTTGTCATTTGTAATCATCAAAATTAAACAAAATAAACATCTGAAATATATGAGTTTGTATGTAATGTATTATTATAATATACAAGTTTCACTTTTTAAATGGAATTACTGAAATCAATCTACTTTTTCATGATATTCTAATTTTATGACCAGCACCTGTATATGGGTCGTCTTAACCTAAACTTGTCAGGTCAGTCCTCTTCAGGAACACCTCCAGGACTCTGAAGCAGCTGCTTGACTCAGTCTTCCCTGTTTCCCCCTGTGCTAGCTTGCCAACCGTGCCAAACATACTATTGCCACACAGAGATCATATTTGGCAAACAACAATGGCTTATAGATGTAAACATAATGCCATTGTCAAACCCGTAAATATTTTTATAATTATTGTCAAGCTAAAAATTATTTTTTAATGAAATGTTATACTTTCATTCTTTAACCCTCCAACCTTTACATTTCTCTGGGACACTTTTAAAAAGTTATTTTTCAAACAAAATTCAAAATCAATATTCAAATACAATAAAATTATAATTTCATAATCTTTATTTTTTTTTTTACCATTTTCAGGTTCTACTTATTTGAATCACTATTGTGAATTTAACCTTTTCTTTAACGGGAGGGGATGTAAACTTTCAAGCACAACTGTTTATGTAAAACCTTCCATTTGCCTTGAGACATAAAAAGAAGCACGCTTGAAAAGACCACTTTTATTGTTGGCATTAACAGTTTATGCCACAGTTGTCAAATTGAGTCCCTTTCCAAACAGATTAATCCCAAAATGTGCAGTAGGGTTTTCCATGCCGCTATGCGGCAACAACAGCCTCAGCCTGAACTTATATGTAAACCAGTTTTTGTTGTACAAGCACTGAAATTACATGCTTTTTAGGACTGCATCCTTAGTGTCATGTTAAGTTTTATGTTTTTCCAGTGAAAACTCAAATTTAAAAGGCATCATACAGAGATATTTAAACAAATGAAAAATCCTTTGAAATAACATTTCCTGCGCCCGTAATAAAAATAAATTAAAAATAAGATAAAATAAGAATTGTGAAATGTGTATATTTGTAGGCCACGGGACAGTAACAAAACCTGAGCAAACCTCTACAACAGAACACAACAAAGGATTAAACATTTTAAGATCCTACCTCAAATGCTTCGGTTTTACCTCAGTTCCATTAGATGCTGTCACACTACACCTTTCTTCTCAGGGCTGTAATGCGATTTTTAATGTAGTATTTAACTGATTTCCAGTCCCTGTTTCTGAGAGCTTGAGGTTCTGCATCAATACAGCGCTGACACACTTCTTTACCAGGAACTTGACCTCTTATGATCAATCTCTTCAAATGTCTGTTCACTGCAGCACACTCGTCTGGGGTCCAGCTTCTTCTCACAGGAGTTGGCTTTCCTATGTAGGCAAAAAACACAAAATATTGTAGGTTTTCTTTTGTGAAGAAAATTTTAGTCACTTAAAATAGCAATACTGTTTGATAGATAAAATATGTCATACCTGTAACAAGTTACAAGTAACACAGAAAAAAATTCTGTATTCACAGAGTTTTCCAGTATAATTTTCCATGCAACAATAAAGCAGTAACTGTTATGTTCTGTCATCTAAAAGCAATTTTTCTCTTTCTTGTAGGGTTGTAACGGTACACAAAAATTACGGTTTGGTATGTACCTCAGTACACAGATCACAGTTTGGTTTTTTCTCGGTACAGTAAAGGAGAAAAAATTAACAAATATTAACTGTCTTATGTTTTATCAACAAGTTTGCTAAACTTTATCATCATAGCCGAGTATATACTACACACCCGACCCAGTGTTTCCTAGCATTGCATAGAAAGAGCCAGACCCAGCACCTCCTGCGAAGTCCGGTTAGTTATTGTGATCTGCTTTTCTATCCAGCACAGGTCAGAGTGGTTTCAGTTCTCATTTCCTCTAGAACAGCTTTATATTGAGCTCTTGGATTAAAAGCTGAACTGATGTCAGTTATCAGGTGTAACGGCAGTACAGCTGATACCGCCATTAAAATCCTGTTTTATTATGTCAGCACACCATCTCAGATCTGAACTTTAATATTCAGCATGACTTCATGGAATTAAACTGTTTTTATCAGGGTTTATACAGTCCTTTACATTTTTCCTCCCTCTGTTTTCTCTCTTAAAGGAATAGTACACCCAAAGAATGATTTAGTCTCTTTCTTTTTCCTCACGCCCATGCTGAAAAACACACTGAAGCACTTTTTTGATATCTCAGATGCAGCTGGAGATCTGGGAGGCTTCTTGCTGTATGTCGACATTCAAATAATGGAGGTCCATTGCGCTCGAGCCAAAAATGTCCATAAAAAGTCCAGAAAACTGTCAACATTCCTCCATACTGCTCGTAGAAAAAGAGGCCAAGTCATTCTTTGGGTGTACTATTCCTTTAAAACCGTTTGGAAATGCAACATGACTGAACAGAGAGTAGCTGCTTATGATTATCTAGTTATTATCAACACTGGAATGCTGCAACTGGAAGGTTACTGGGGGGGGGGTCAAGTGTTTGGGAAAAATACTGTGGCATTCAGTCCACTTTATGTGGGCTGGAGAAGATTCATTTCTACAAAGTGTCTTTCTGCTTGGTGTCTTTTATTCTCAGAATGTAATAATGTAATAAACACATACAAACAAAAAAAGAAACCTTTTTTATGAAAAACTGATGAGAACTTCCAGCTCCTGCTTTCCATCGTGCACTGAGCTTCCCATGTCTCATCCACCAAGATGAAAACAGGATTTATTTTCATTTTCAATTATGTTTCTGCACTTTCTTCTTCCCTAAGAGCGTGTTTTAGCAAAACAGTGGAGAGAGTGATGGAGATGTGATCTCTCCAGGAAAGTCTGAATAGCTTCACATCCTCCATGGGAAAACCTTCCGATCCGAGAGTTTGGCACAAACTCTCTATATTTCGAACTAACAAGGGTTACAGTGAGTTCCTTGTCTCGTGCAGTCGCTAACAGGTGAGGTGATCACCAGGAAACTCTGGTTTCTCTGCGCTGCGGCTCCTTCTCACATGATTTTAAAAAAGAACACGGCACATTTTATCATTTACCCGGACACATCCTCAAATGGAGTTTATGTCCGGGTGAAAGAGGGCGTATCGTTACTTTAAAATACGAAGCATGCATAGATATACGAATAAATATACGAAGCACGGAGCAAGAGCAGCCCGATTGCCACTGTTTCAAGGCGGGTGGATGGTTTGTTATTTAGTTTCCACAGCGACGGAGCAGCGGAGTTTGAGAGTGAAACTAAGGAGTTGGAGAGAATTTCACCACAGATCCTTCTCAGCATTCTGGTGGAGGACACAGCGCTGTCACAGCGGGACTTGCACCTAAGTAGATATAAGGGAAACTCGGTGGGGAAATCTGAACGCGCTAGCTGCATTTTGGCTGCATGAGCCACAGAGCGCGTAAACTTCATGGGTCATTGCGCGGAATCCCGACCAGAGCCCGATGGTCCAGTTCTGATTATAAACGAGTAGCCGGCTCAGTAGTTGGCTATTTGGCCGGCAGCAGGCGCTTGTGGAATTTACTGTACTAATACATTTTATTTATAAGGCATTTTCAGAAATTAATTTCATAAAGTCAGCTGCATGTGGAGGCTTCAGGAAACTTGGATGAAGTAACACCGGCAGTTTGAACGTATTTAAAGGAGTCATCACCTGGAAATCCCTCTTTTTCATGATAAACGTGTGTATTGGAACCGGACCTCAGTTAAAATGTGCCAGAAACTCCAGAGAGTGACAGTGGCTTCGTTTATGAGTGCAGGCTCTCTCTTCACACCAGAATCGGCCACAGTACGCCATTTTGTTTTTCCTCTCCAGATGACGTGAGCAATGGCTGTGTCCGAATGTCCTCCCTCCTCCCGAACCCCTCATTCACTACATAGGGCTGCATTACATAGACTATCTAGTGCCCTTATGCTGCCTGCGATTGGGACACTAAGCTGACTGCTCGCCGCAAATCACATGATTACCAGCTGACACCATGGCAACCACTGCTGTACCCAGGACGCCCGAAAATATTTCATTCAAAATCAAATCTCATATTTTAAGTGACGATATTTTATTTACTTATATTGTGTTTAGTCGCTTTTCTGTTGCTTTTTTCTCTTATTTTTTCTGCCGCTTGATGTGTCAAACACCTTGCGCTATTCAGCTCTCCTGACCGCAAGACATTGTGGTCTATATTGTCCCATCTAGGGACCATCGAACCATCGACCGATTAATGACCAGCTTTGTCAGAGAGGAGGAGGATGACGTAGACTACGAGGAAAAAAGAAATAAATCCACCGTGCTGTGCTGTTTGAGCAGGAATTCATCAGTTTTCAGTGCTGTAACAGTGGAGTAATGGAGCAGTGGATTATATTTATTCAGTGAGGATGTGCAGTTGGTAAGTGTTGCTGCTTGTGTAACTTATTATCTTTTGTGTAAGAGGCCAGTAAACGATGGTAGATGAACGGTGACAAGCTGCTAATGTAGCTACAAAAGCTAACACAGTTGTTGCTGTATGAGGAACTTCACATCAGACGTCTGCTTCTTATATTCATCAGAGTCCAGCCCTTTTATCCACGGATTCTCTCTATCAACCGTACCGCTACGTTTTAATCACGTTTTTGTCTGTTGGGACATCATTTCCTTCACTTAGTCTGTCCTGATAAAACTTTGTTTTGGCTTTGACTCTTGCCTCGTGAACGTGCTTACAGACACATCCGATTCTCGTACGTATTCTCACGAGAAACAAAAGTTGAGACAAGTAGGCAAAGTAAAATCCCTTAAAAATAAATGAGCGGTTTTAGCCCCAAAGACAATGCAAGCCCCCAAAGCTTACCTCTCTTTTTTGCAGAGACACTCCAGTTTTGGACTTGTGATGTGGAGGTACATTGTTCCAGGGATGACATGCTGACCTCATCTTTTGATCCCTCCTCTCCTGGCATACTGACATCTAGACAGAGAAATAGCTTTGTTTAAGAATGCAATACACAAAAGCTCTAATAGCTGTCAGTACAGTGATTGTGTTATTTTGTAAAATAATTTGTTTATGGAATGTGTGTATCAAAAGGGAAATTTTGGTTCACTTCACCCAGTCTATCGTCCTAAATTCTCTTCAAGTGACTAGATGGTGAAATATTAGTTGTCATGTTAACCGCTGCCCGGGTACACCAGGGGCACAGCTAGTCAATGCCAATTTTATTCATATAGCACAATTGATTACAAGCAAACTCAAAGTTCTTTACATTTAAAAACAGGAAACAATAAAAATACTATCACTGATCATCATTATAGTCATAATTCCTATCAACAGTCCAAACAGTCCTGTCACATAGCCAAGTCCCTCGCCAAGAGATTGCAGCAACCTATACAATAGGCAGCAAGTGGGTTGATGCTAATCTAAAAGTTCATATTTAAGTTAGTTTTTTTCTTTTTAAGATGGCACTGTGTGAGCAGCACCAAGCTATAACAGCGCTTCCTCCACTTTTCCTACTTTCATTTTTTATATACAAACAGATAAGAAACCTAAGCACATTCTCACTGAAAGGAGAAAAAGAAAAAAAGCATATATACATGTACTGTATGAAACAGAATAGAAATAGATATAACAAATGTGAGTGGGTGATTTTTGGATATTCGGTAAGATTTGTAGCCTCATAATTGATAAGATCGTTCTTCTTCTCCCCCAACATACACCAAGGCTGAGGAAGTTCCACCACAGATGTGGAAAGTGAAGGTGTGGACTGAGGAGGTTAATGAGAGACTGAGGACTGTCTCCAGACAACTGGGGCATGCAGCTCCCGGGGAGATGGCATCGATAGTCTTAAACTGCATCAAAGACTAGGTGAACTTCTGTATGGACAACACCAGGACTTTCCACAGAGACTCTGACTAGCCAGCCATAACATCTAAGGGCTGGAATATACTTGCTGTTGGCGACGCGTCCGCATCATGGCGCCCACGCGTTCCCAGCGTACCTAGGTCGCTCGCGTTGACGCAAGGCAACATGCCGCGTGGTGCAATAGCGACTTGAACGCTAGAGGTGCCAGGGTTTTTCCTTGCTCAAATTGAGGTGGTACCATCCTTACCACACGCACATGTGCACGGGCACGTGTATACGTACATGTACATGCTCTGTTTCCAAGCAATACGTTTTGTTTTTTGGGAGTCTAATGTATAAATAAGGTGATGACTAGGGATGAGCAAGTTCACCACTATCTGTGTCTGTTCAACCATCTAAATTATCTGCATCTATACTCGAAGTGGGTGGGGTCTAAACGTGAAGTGGGCTTGGTTCAAGCAGAGCTGGTTGGGGCTTAAATTGGTACATCGTTTTTAGTCTGAAATTGATATGGATTGATCATAGTAAAGGAACTATTTACAGAACAAGTTTTTAAAAAATAAAATTAAATAACACAATAAGAACACATTCAGAACATAGACTACACAATATTTTTAAGTGCATACAACACATGCAGTAGGAAATTATGAACTTTCATGGCACCCAAGGACGCTTTACATAGAAACAATAAAACACAAAAGTAAAGTAAAAGCCAAGGATTAAAAAGAACATTTTAATAGCAATAAGAATGTGTCTCTTTGATCTTGAATATGATACTGATGGATGCTGCTACGGTTAGTAGTTACTGTTTGTATGCTACATGCCATCCTAACTCCACCTTTGTTAGAGAAGATACTGTTGTGATAATTTTCTTTATTTTTGCTGATGATTTTGAAAATAATACTGCTGCTGTTCATGTTAGCAGTTAGTTACTGTTTGGAATCAGATCAGATGCTACATGACATCCTGGATAATACTTGCACCTTGTTAGTGAAGATACTGTTTTGATAATTATCTTTGCTTTTTTGTTGTTGATATTTATGCTGCTAATGATACTGCTGCTGTATTAGTAATGGGCTTTATGTACAACTCCACTACTTCCTGAACTTCAGCTCCTTCGCCTCCTGTCTTTCATTACTGGACAAACCGATTAATCCAGGTGTGTCTGACCATTGTGTTTGTGATTACTGAGGTCAGACACATCTGGCTAAAGTTCAGGAAGTAGTGTAGTTGTACATAGTTACTGTTAACTATCAGCAGTTTACTGTCTGAATGCTTTGGGACTGTGAATTTTTTTAGTTAAGTATGGCATTAATTACATATTTTTTTGTACTCCACTGTTTTTATTAAAAAAGAAAATTAACTTATTTTGATTTCATATATTCATTGTTTCTTTTTGTTGTAACTTTTGAATAAAAAAAAACGTATTTATTAGTTGTATTTTTATTGCCAGTTGCAATAAAATTTCCAATGTAGTGCTTCATTGTATGGGTTTACGTTAAGGAGGAAAAGTATCGGTATCGAAGAAAAAGTATAATATAAATATATAATATAAAAGTATAATATAAAAAATGGGTATCGCCCATCCCTAGTAACAGGTGCTGCATTATACTTCATTATGAGCCCATTTTAATATTATTTAATCTCTATTAAATTTTTCACTTAATTTCTGACTGTAAATATTTCTCTAAAATTTCTTTTTGTACATATCTTCACTTTGCTTTTACCATTTATTTACATTTCCAAATTTCTGTACCCTTTTCTGTGTGCGCCTCTGTGCTGATGTGGCTGGTGTATTTCTCTGGGATTAATAAAGTCTCATCTATCTATGCCATTTGTTGTAATGTCAGGCATTACTGACCCAGTGTTCAGTGTTAAAACTGGGGTTGTGTTTGCCTGTGCTGATTGTGCAGCCTTTATATAATTATAATTATACCATTTATATAGTTGCTGTACTTTTACAAAACAGTCTATCCACAGACAGAATAGATTTCAATCCCATCTTTTCTGAACCACACCTACACTCCCAAGAGTAGTGCTTCCAAGTAATGTAGGCCTGAAACACATTTAGTCTTGGAGATGTCAGGAGATGGTCAATCAGGAAACGTGAAGACTTTCAGAGCAATCAAATGCAAAGCTCATTAATATTCATGACCAACAATGGATAATTTAGAATCAATTTAAGATCATCATGCACATACCTTCAATGTCCTCTTCTGAAGGTTCCTCCATTTGAACAGTCTCTAAAATGATAATTGATAAAATATTGAGTTTGGAAAACTGAAGCTATGGGCCATCTGCAAGAGTATACAACAGTAGTATCATTTTCTCATCCAGTCACCATTACACCCCTATGTTTTACACAGTGAATAGTTATTTTCTGAATGCTGAAGACAATGGCCATGTCCGAAACTGCACACTTGCACTATGTTGTGTGCTACTTTTCAGTGTAAGTGCGGTTGCAGCTAAAATTCAGTGCACTGAAAAGTTCCCAGATGCTGCCCTAATAATGGTAAAAAAAAAAGTAAAGTGCAGAATGAAGCACAGCACTCGCAAAAAACAGACGGCATCTTGCTGGCATAGCAAAAGAGGCGGGATTTTCTAAGTTTTTGGAGCTGAATAATGGCAGAGAATGGAGAGGTAGCGACCACCAGCAGCAGCAGAGGCTGTACTACTGTAGATAAGTAAGGTTCATGCAATTACTCAGATATAATTGTTAATGTATACTGTGGCATGCTACCAAACGTATATCTTTCTGCCTGATGACGGCAGTTATACCAGCTTATTAGAGTTAGCACACGTAATTGTTATTCGTTTTGGCGGTCAATGCTAGCTTGTCACTTCCAGTAAGTGCAGTGCTTTGTTTGTTTGTTTAGCCACGGTCTGCACTTCAGACTTGGTGCATAGTGTGCACTGTGTACTGTATCCCAGAGCACTCAGGCAAGTGCACAGTTTCGAACACTTAAATGTTGTATATATTGTGCCTTCAAAAATTTGTTAATTACCATTCACGACGACTTGTATTTCATCGAGGCTCTTCCCTTTGTAATCTCCAAGGCGTCCTCTTTCCATTGCCAGGAGGACTTTGCTAACTTTGGCTAATTGGAGGGTGCTTTCTGGGAGCCTGTAATGTTTCCTGTGAACAGCAATGTTATGACCAAGAAGGTCTGCCAGCAGGTCAAGCTCAGTGGTTTTGAGGTTGAGAACCGTAGACAGGGTAGCGATATGTTTCCTCAGTTTTATTGATGTTAGTGCTTGAGGATTTTTTATGTCAGCACATTCACTGACAAATTGCCTCATGCAGTCGCAAGCCCTGAGGTAATGGTCAGATTGTGGCAAAGCAAACAGATATCCATTGTCCTTCAGTACCCCACATTCTTCTCTGGTCTCAGTAAGGGCATCAATAGACTCTCTCATTAATGGGGTTAGAAAAACGGGTACCTTTCTTCCTCTTTTTCCAACAATTGCTATGCGCATAAAATGCCTGCAGAGCTTCTGCTCAAGCGCTGTGAGGGCCAAGTTTACGTCTCCCTGTTCTTCTTCTGTGTCCTTTAATAAGTATGCAGACAAGCGCATTCGAGACACTTCCCCTGCTCTCCGTCGATTAAAAAGCATAACTTGGGTGAGCGTTACTTTTGCAAGTTCTTTCCAATTTGTGGATGAAGGATGTTCTTGTAGATCTTTGAGATGTTGCTGCTGTTTTTCATCTAGATAGCAATGTAGCTTTTGGATATCTTGTGTGAGAGGCAAGAGTTGCGGTGCTTTCCATTTGGCCTGGTTAAGCTGGGTCAATGCCTGGCCTGTATCATACCTCCAGCTCTCTTGGTATAACTGCGCAAACTCTTCAGCATTTTGGATGGTTTCTTTATCTTTCTTTTTCAGTCCTTCAGACTTTATAAACATGGCCAATGAATGTAGGCTGTGTCCTACCTTGCGTGCAAGAGAGGGACATTGGTACTTGCCAGTTTCCTCACTGAATCCAGATAGGATCTTCGCAGCTTTGACAACCTGGGTGTACTGTTCAGGTTTTATGAGTTCTTGGATGGTCTTCACATGTGTGGCTTTCTTAGCTTCCAATAAAAGCCTGCCAAGTTCTCTTAGTTTCTGGCGTATGTATGAGTGTTGACTGACTATTTTCTCATTCTTTTTGAACAATCTGAACCCGTAATTGAGGATGCAGCTGTCTCCTTTGATAGCGACTGCAATCTGGTCCTGATTCATTACACTCAAGAATTTCCAATACGCATCTGTATATTCTGTTGGAGCAGTTTCAGCAAACGCACACAGTGCTTGAACTCTAGTTCTACCTGGTTTACTACTTTCTGGTTTAAAGCTGCAGACCTTGAAATGCCGCCACATTGCTCTTCTTGAGAACAACCCATAGCAGGAAACGCAATGCGCAAACTTGTGCCCGTCTGATTTTTTTTCTGGTTGTCTCCATGGGATGAGTTTTCCTTTTCGTGTTTCCAAAACATCACTGTTATGCTCGAAGTTTCCCTTATTGCGTATATAGTCCAATTGTCGTTTTCTTTCCTTTGAGTGTTTTGGAAAACTGAATGCTTTCGCAACATCCATTTCATCTATGTGTTTGCGCCTAAGGTGTCTTGACATTTTCTGGACAATCTTCCTGCAATAAAAGCAGAAGTGTTTCTTTTTATAACTTCTGGATCCATCATCCTTCTTTAAAGTTGGACTGACAATGATAGATTGCTCTTCTTCCAGGGGCGTTGAAACATTTTTAGAATATGTCATTTCCTTTTCATTTCCATAAACCATACTATTTGGCAATCTTTGTATAGGATCACAATTTCTTTCCAAACATCTGCTCTGGCTAACATCAAATTGGCTCTTAGTAGAGGATTCACTTCCACTTTCTCTGGAGGATTCACTTCCACTCTCACGAGGCTTAGACTTGGTCTGTCTGGAGGTCTTGCTTCCACTCTCTCTGGAGGACTTGCTTCCTTTCTCACTAGGCTTAGACTTGCTCTGTCTGGAGGTCTTGCTTCCACTCTCACTAGGCTTAGACTTGCTCTGTCTGGAGGTCTTGCTTCCACTCTCACTAGGCTTAGACTTGCTCTGTCTGGAGGTCTTGCTTCCACTCTCACTAGGCTTAGACTTGCTCTGTCTGGAGGTCTTGCTTCCACTCTCACTAGGCTTAGACTTGCTCTGTCTGAATGATGCAACTTTGTTCTTTTTTTCATTTTCAACAGTTAATTCCATACTGCTATCACTTTCTGTACTTTCGTCCATAGGATGTGGAATATACTCCTCTTCGCTACCCAACTTTGAGTCATCCGATTCCATGAGATCCATCTGAATTTTTAAAAACAAACACACACACACACACACGTCAATAGCTATTTTTGTAACATTAAATATCAGATACCTGAGTATTCTGAACAGACTTGGCATACTAAATGAAGAATATATGTATTGAGTATTACTGTACAAGTAAATTTACAGACTAGAAGAATCATCCATCAGGCTCACTAGCAAGAGCAACAGACACTTTCACGACCTTCTCAGCCTCTGTGAATCCCTTTCAGGCCTACCCATAGAGGTCTCCTCTGCACTGTCACTACTGGAATCATAGAGACTGTGGGTAAAATCTTGTACTCTATCCATCTGCGCAAAGGGAGACATGGAGATATGACTTTGCTGTGTGATGATTGCTGCATTTTTAATTGATAGTGAGACAATTCAGAGGTTGTCAGGTGAACAAGACACCTCTGAAAACTAATGATTATATTACAATATTACCCCTTCATCCACCTACTGGACCCAGTGTCTAAACTGCCCAAGAAACTTCCAGGTACGGATGTATACCAAGTACCGGTATCGTTTGGTACCGGTTCCTAATCTTAATGATACCAGGGTACTATTAAGATTCTGGACAAACAATACTGTTTTTGATATTTTTTGAATGTGTACCTAACCTTCGTGTAATCATTACACCATCACATATTCATGCTGATAGAGTAAGACAGACACACTTCCCTTATTCTTACAACTGTCCACCTACCTTTATGTCCAGGCCCCCCAATTCTGTCTAAACAAGTGTATAACATATTTTAACAACTTGTAATGTCTTTATTATGTATGGTTCATGTCGGGGTCTGAATTCGGCCTGTCGGTCCGTATTTCCCGATAATGACCTGCGTTCCATACATTATCCCGCTTATTATATGGCTGTACTTGCAAAAATTCAAATTCAAATGAAAGTCTATTTTTGTGAGGGTCAATAACTGATATTTTCCTCTAAGATTTAAATAGTTCCCCACGGTCGCGGCCAGGTTGGGGCACTTCTTCCTTAGCAACATTTGCTAGTTGAGTCATGGCGGCTGGAATTTGTACTAGCACGGCTATTCCTATATGTTGAACTGGACATTTCCCCCTCTGCTGTTAGCTGTATGCATCTTACCACTGGTCTTTTTCGTTTTGGAGAGGGTGAATCCTTAAACTCAGCCTGGACTCAACGCTCAAAATGTCCACACTCGCCAAAGACGTTCACATTAATTGAGAAGTCACTTGATGCACACTGGTGGTGGTGATGTCAGAAGTTTGCATTGTCTCAATTAGGGCTGCAACAACGAATCGATAAAATCGATAAAAATCAATTTTTAAAAGCGTTCGCAGCGAATTTTATCATCGATTAGTTGTGTCGCACGATTAATGCATCATCCGCGGCCGCCGTCATCACATCCACTTGACTGAAACGGGGGAAGAAAAAAAAAATACGGCAGAGCGAGCCAGCGCGGCAGGGCGCAGTGTTGCCAACTCAGCGACTTTTCAGGCCCCTCATTTTTCAAAAAAGCGACTAGCGACAAATCTGGCGACTTTTTACGGTGTCACTGGCGGCTTTTGGAGACTCTGACGTGAAAGCATGCATCGTTCCTACTCTGCCGTGGGGCGCCTCCCCCACCCCAACCCCGTTCTCCCGCAGGAGTCCCTCTCAGCGCTGCAGTCAGAGCCAGGATGTTTACCCTCAGCGTCCAGACTGCAAATGAAGCGCGCAATAATTAAAATAGCCTGCGCTTTGTAAAGTGAAAAAAGTCGTAACATGCAACTTTTGTCAAAACAAATTAACATGGCACGGAACCACCATGTTTGTTTCGTTTTAAAGTGGGGAAACGTAACGTTAGTTTCTCAGGTAGCTCATCTGATGCTTTCCTTACCCTGTTAGTAGGTTACAGACAGTGATAAGGTTGGCTACTTATTTTACTTTTAATTTCATTTGAATTAGATTAAGCAGAGTTTATATTTTCTTTATAAATAAATTAACTTGCAAATTATGAGGGCAAGGCTTTTAAAGTTTAAATCTTCTGGCAAAGATAAAGTAAAGATCCTGCAATTTATGGAAGTAAAGCAGAATAAAATCCAGCAAGATCAGTAATATGTCAATTAATTATATGCCACATTCCCATGTAAATATCTGTCTTTGGAGGATGTGTTTTTTAACACCCCTAGTTCTCTCATTTTTATTCCAAATACAATTTATAATTTGAATCACAGGCTATTTTTATCTCTATGGTTCAGTATTTTCTCAAGTAGCAACTTTAACTGCTATGCTTTCCTGTCTTAAAAGGCAGAACTCTTCTAGTAAAAAAAACTCATTTGTTGAAATGGGGGGGCCTATTGTTTGAACCCCTTAGGGGCTTTAAAAAACAAAAATGTCTTTTTTTGAGCTTTATGAAACAAAGTAGCCTATATTTTGTGGATGTACAGCTACATTTCTCATGTAAGTTTGCGTAGTTTTAACACAAACATTTATTTTCATATTGCACCAGTACAGTTAATGAGCAACCTGTACTTGTGTGCTTGTTTGTTCTGTCTAAAATGTTTATTTTGGAATAAAGAGGTTAATATAAAAAATAATTTTTTGTCCGATTCATCGATTAATCGAAAAAATAATCGGCCGATTCATCGATTTTTAAAATAATCGTTAGTTGCAGCCATAGTCTCAATACGTCAAGTAGGCGGAGTCCGTGCTCGTGAACTCCATAAGTGCAGACTTCTAGTACGTACCCACAAGTGTGTACTCACAAATACACGAGTACGCAGAACGCAAACTAGGAATTGAGAAACGGCTGATGAATTTGATTCAGGTGTGTGTTGGAGAAGGGAGACGTGGAAAACCTGCAGGATTGTGGCTGTTGCGGCATAAAACAAACTTTTCAAACATCTTACCAAGTGCCGCTGCAGGCTAAGACATAGGTGTAATTGAAGACGCGTAATATCAGTACTCACTGTGGACTTTATTGCCCATTTCACAAGTTCAGAAAAAACAACACCTACTTCATTTGTTGTATTTCATTTTACCGTGCAATGGCATTTCCACCCACAAGCCAGATGCCACCACACCCACAAACGACATCAATATAGGGAAGCCATAGGGCAAGCCAAAGAAACATGGGTCCTACAGTGCCCCCCAAAGACCAGAGCTGGACACCCCTGCTGTAGGCTATCAACACAACAGCTGGCGTTAGTATAATATATATAATGTGGAGACGTTTTCCTAATGTTTACATGGTGTAAACGTTATCTGGTTCTGCTGTTTTCATCTTTGACATGAAGAGGAAATACTGTGTTTGGGACACTTTCCACAGCTGAAGGTCTGATACCATCCTGCACCAGATATTTAAGCTTCTAACCACTTTTAGCTTTTATTTCTGCTCCTGTGAAATGCGACTGTCTGTTGACGAGGTTGTAAACATTATGCTAAGCTAATCTGACAGCAACATCTCCGTCTGGTGGCAGTTTTGGAGGTTTGTAAACGTAAGGGTCTTAAGCACTCACAAGTGCAAACTTATAAAACATGACTGCCTGAGCTGCCCACATAAAAGCTGGACTGGCTTAAAAAGGGTAAAGACATCTAGAACCATCATTAATGAAGCGCCTCACAACAAGTAAACGGTCACTCCAGACTAGCTTTCTGCCACCCAGCATGGCTGCGTAACCGAACAGAGTCATGTGACTGAGAATGGTCACACACACATATATACACACTTTTTTAATATATACATATATGAAAATAAGTATAAAAAAAATAAGTATCAAAATATGTTTTTGGGCCTTACCAGAATGCTTTTTGTGCGTCTCAGTGGAGGAACAAGTTCATCATTTGATTGCTTGTTGGAATGGTTGCTTGGAAAAGCCTCATCACAAGTTTCTCTCACAGCATACGAATGATCTAAAATCACATCGCACAAATGATCTGAAACATCCGACCCAATATCATTCTGGCCATGCACAACATCCAGGTGTGGAGAAGGAGGTTTGTTCATCACATCTTCCTCATCAGGTTCATCACCATCTGGATAATCAACCAGCGAAAATCCTTGGACAGTAGATATCTGAAAATAAACAAAAATGTTGTAAGTATGGCATTAAAAAGATTGGCCAAAGCAACAAAACATGAACTGACAAAAAAGCTGTCTCCAGAAATGTGATCATCATCCCGTTTAGACAGTGTAAAATTAGAAATGTTACATCACGGTAAAACACAGCCCATGGTATTATAATGCTATAATACAATTGCCTGAAGGAAACCATTTGGATCAAAATGTTTTTTTCTTTAGACAATAAAAAAAGATTTTCCTGATTCCTCCCTAGAATCTTCTGTGTGTCTGACATTAACTGGTACAATAGCCCTAACCAATAACTTCACCTGATTACTTTCAAGTCATGTGAGCATTGAGCCACTTTAATAATAGCACACCATAGCATACGAGTCAGCATATATGAATGTGTTTAAATGTACCTTTACCTGTGTGCAGGGCTCATCTGGGATTGGTCCATCATTTAACGTCTGAGGAACAGGGCTGGTCTCATTCTCAACTGCTGCTGCAGGAGTCTGAAGGCCTTTCACCTGAAATATAGAAGGACAAGAATGGATTTAGAACTGAATGAAGAGACACTAACGGGCAAATAGGATCATCTAGTGGTCAAACATTTCTGAAACAGCACAGTGCTTCAACCGAGAGCACGGCATGGTCTTCAGGACTCATCAGCAGCTGTTATGATCGGATCAATGCAAAGATTGTGTTTAACGATGCACCAGCTCAGAGAGTGCACAATGATGAATGTTAAAATCACAGCTGAGGTCATGTCAGGTGTTACCATGGTGCCTTAAAAACAGTTACAGTAAGAACTGGACGGGAGGGCCCCACATGGCTCACACTAGAGACATGGGAGTGTGTAAAGGAGGGACTACAGAAAGAATGCGTTTGGAAGATTGAAGGACCCCATAAGGACATGACTGGAAACATGACGGTGTGTGTGACACTACCTGGTCTTTACCACTCAATAGCTTTTCTTTTCCTGCTGCAGGAGCTTGGGTTTTTTTCACCCGGATCACAGAAAGAACTCATCTTAAATCACATCACAGATCAAAGACTCAACACATTTACATTGTCATAGTCCAGAGTAATATTAGAAACATCGATAATATCAGAGAAATACAACATTTGTTTTTTGTAAAAAATAAAAATATCAAGAAATCTACACCTAATCTAACCAACTCACCTCAGTACGCCAAGGCCATTTTGCTTTACCATAGTCATAATCAATTTCATCTCCTATTCCTATTTTCTTAAGAGAAAAAAGGCACAAGTGTGGCTTGTCGTCAACTATGATTTTCATCATGACACCATTTGGATTTTTGTGGTTGTCATTGACTAGTCGTCCGAGAGATCCATCTCCTTCAGATGCATCCAGGCTGAAAAGCATAAGAAAAATTGTTGTAGTTTAAAGTTTTATTGAAAGATGCATTTTCAAAAGAAATTCCTAAGAGTATGTATCTTTTAAACATTATTCAAATATTAAACCCATGTTTCGGCGTCAAATCAGAATTTCTCCAATCTAACAAAACATCCATCTATTCATGCTTACCACAGGCGATTGTTCCGACACTCCAAGTCAAAGAGAAATGTGCTTTCAATCTCTGAGTATTGTCTTGACCGGCATTCTTCCTGTGTCAGGAGTTTACCCCGATACTCCAAGACAAAGTCCCCTGGTTCAATGGGGTGTGTGGCAAAAAGTCCTCTTCCTATGGTAATATAAAATAAGTCAACATTTAATTCTGGGAACTCAAAAAGAAATGCAGCACTCTTTTAAAGTGAGGTTGAGGTTCTTATGTCTCATTGTATTACCTGCAGACAATGCTCAGCACTCTCCAGGTTGTGTTGCTCAGTGTACAGGTAAACTGCTTTTTTGATCAGCCTTTATGTGGCCATCAAATGTTTTTGATGCTGACCCATCCAGATCACTGTATCATTGAGGTCGCGCCTGCTCTATTCTGTTCCCTTTACCTGAGAGTGCTGTGTACCATTTAGTGCAGGCAACACACTAATGAAGCATACGGACATCATGCAACTCAGACTTTTGACAGACAGATGTACTGTATTGATCCCAAACTGGGCATGGAACTAAAATAGCAATATTTATATATACACAGGTACTACCAAAACAATTAAATATATCCTTAAAAAGTTCTTGTATTTCTGTAATTCAACTTAAAGAGTGCAATTGACATATCACAAACGCAGACATAGGCAAAGGCTGAGTTGGAATTCAGTGTTAAACACTCACTGAACTGGAGTTAGAAAAGGAGACTGGATATATATAGCAACATAATTATAAATATTGTAAATTAAAGAAATACAAGAATTAAAGGGGTAGGAGTACTTAAGTTTTACTTCTTCCTGCTCCTTTTCGCACATGTAATAGAGGTATATTAATTTAGGAAAGAAGGGTACCTTGTTTGTTGTTTGTCTCTCCAATGTTTTTAAACATTGTTTTTTTGTTTTTCTCTTGCATGTTCGAAATAAAGAATAAAAAAAAAATTAAAGAAGAAAGAATTAAAGTTTCTCACATATAGAATATGGAACCTAATTGTTTATTTCTAGATAAAGCATCAATCCTCCATGATCAGGTTCGTTAGGAGCGGCTCTGTTGCTCTGATGGACCGTCTGACTTTCATCCCACTTGGTCTCCATGAAGCGGATGCTAACTGGGAAACAGCTCGCCGTTTTAAGGACGGTCCAACAACCAGCGACACGTTGGGCTGTTGGTGTTTGCTAATGGGTTCAGGTTCAGGTTCTGTCTGTAAAATCTCTGATATTTCACAGCTCATACTAACACTTTGCTTTAATACTCTTTTATTTAAAGCTGATGTTACTCTGGTTTATAAAAAAAATGGGTCAATTCTCATCCCTGATGTTAAGAATTGTTCTCTGTTTAGGAAATATCACCTGATCACCTTTTCTATCAGTCCACCCTATAAAATAAGAATATAAATAAGCAGCTATAGCAAAAGTATGTATGATTACTGTTGGTATGGTAACGGGTAAATATGTGTATCAGTCGATGCTCAAAGCTGCACATATTTGCGTATAGCAGAGGGGAAGCCGTACTATCAGCCATACTTCTTGGCATCATGTTCAGAGTGAGGCTCAACTTTCTGCCAGAGATGTTTAACAAACATTTAGCCTAAAAAAAAGGTTATTTTATGACTGAATTGAAATGGGGGAGATTTTTAATTATTGAGTCATTTTTTATTATATAAATGATGAAAAAAAAACAATGGCTGTTTCTCAACCTGTGTACTTGTGCATCCTCGTGTCCTCGTGAAACGTCATCAGCCTCAGCCATACTACTGTTCTAATTCACAAGAACAGCAGACCGAGAACACACAAAGTCCCCGGATGTTGTTCTGGCCCCTCCCTCTTTACCCAGCATGCATCAGAGCAGACTTGTCCGTCCTCCAGTCTGACAGATGTCCCAGCATGCACTGCAGCAGCAGCAGCTTCCAGGTTAGTGCTCACAGAGCTCAGAGGATTAAGTTAAAACTTTTTTTCTGTTGTTAAATAATAGTACATTTTAATAAGATCATTTGAGGCGAGAATATTATACTTTAAGCGTCACTATATGGAACATTTACTGATTTGACGCGTTTTTAAAATAAACGTCCTGATGTCGAGAGGACGGCGGCAACCAGCAGACCTCCGAGGCTAACCGCGGCCAGGGCTAACGTTAGCCCGTCTGCAGCGGCCAGGGCTAACGTTAGCCCGTCTGCAGCGGCCAGGGCTAACGTTAGCCCGTCTGCAGCGGCCAGGGCTAACGTTAGCCCGTCAGCAGCGGCCAGGGCTAACGTTAGCCCGTCTGAAGCGGCAAGGGCTAACGTTAGCCCGTCTGCAGCGGCCAGGGCTAACGTTAGCCCGTCTGCAGCGGCCAGGGCTAACGTTAGCCCGTCTGCGGCGGCCAGGGCTAACGTTAGCCCGTCTGCGGCGGCCAGGGCTAACGTTAGCCCGTCTGCGGCGGCCAGGGCTAACGTTAGCCCGTCTGCGGCAGTCAGGGCTAACGTTAGCCCGTCTGCGGCAGTCAGGGCTAACGTTAGCCCGTCTGCAGCAGCCAGGGCTAACGTTAGCCCGTCTGCAGCAGCCAGGGCTAACGTTAGCCCGTCTGCAGCAGCCAGGGCTAACGTTAGCCCGTCTGAAGCGCCCAGGGCTAAC
This sequence comes from Cyprinodon diabolis, assembly GCA_030533445.1. Lineage (NCBI taxonomy): Eukaryota > Metazoa > Chordata > Actinopteri > Cyprinodontiformes > Cyprinodontidae > Cyprinodon > Cyprinodon diabolis. Next base: position 45,667,359 of record CM060067.1, on the reverse strand, counting down.
GTTAGCCCGTCTATAGCAGCCAGGGCTAACGTTAGCCCGTCTATAGCAGCCAGGGCTAACGTTAGCCCGTCTATAGCAGCCAGGGCTAACGTTAGCCCGTCTATAGCAGCCAGGGCTAACGTTAGCCCGTCTTAAGCAGCCAGGGCTAACGTTAGCCCGTCTGAAGCAGCCAGGGCTAACGTTAGCCCGTCTGAAGCAGCCAGGGCTAACGTTAGCCCGTCTGAAGCAGCCAGGGCTAACGTTAGCTCGTCTGCAGCAGCCAGGGCTAACTTTAGCCCGTCTGAAGCAGCCAGGGCTAACGTTAGCCCGTCTGAAGCAGCCAGGGCTAACGTTAGCCCGTCTGAAGCAGCCAGGGCTAACGTTAGCCCGTCTATAGCAGCCAGGGCTAACGTTAGCCCGTCTGAAGCAGCCAGGGCTAACGTTAGCCCGTCTGAAGCAGCCAGGGCTAACGTTAGCTCGTCTGCAGCAGCCAGGGCTAACGTTAGCCCGTCTGAAGCAGCCAGGGCTAACGTTAGCCCGTCTGAAGCAGCCCTCTCTCTGCATAGCTGTGTGTGAAGGACCGCTGTGTTCATTATGATCCCCACCAAAGGAAAAAATACTTTATTATTTATTATTAACTATTAATAACATGAGGTGAAACGCAGCTCCAGACTCGCTCTAATGTGGTGATGTCATCAGTGTTTATTATTTATTCTACGTGCTCCCAGACTCCAGACTTTCCCGGGTTCTTCTCAGAACACACTTGGACAGAACACGAGTCTGTAGTCGCATTCTAGTGAAATGAGAAACGCTGTGAACCTCATGGCTCTGCGTGCGTGCAGCCGTCTCCGTGGTTCCCCTCCAACACCGCTGCAGACCTTGGCGCCTGTAACTCCCCCCTCCCCCTCCTATTGCTGCTCCTCCAGATGACTCACCTATTCTGTGCAGTTTGACCACTGGTTTCCAGCTGAGGTCCAGCAGGCGGCGCCAGCGCTCCTCCTCCTCCATCTTCTCCTTCAGCTGTTGCTCTTCCACAACGATGCGCCGTCCCTCCTGGTTCTCCATCAGCGGGGGAGGTTCTGCATCCACCGGGTCGTCTCCAAGCTCCTCAGGTTCTGGGTCCATGCAGTCGTCTTCAAGCTCTTGGCTTTCTTGTCCGTCGTCATCTTGCATCTTTGGGGCTTCTGGTTCTTCTTGGTGCCCAGAGATTCCTGAACCGTCAGATTGTATCTCTGCAGGTTCTGGTTGTTCCTCTTTGATCTGTAGAGGTTCTGGGTTTGCCGGGTCATCCTCCACCTTTGGGGGTTCTGTTTGTTTGTTCTGTGCAGGTTCTTGTTCCTCCTGGTCCGCTGTCATCAGGGCAGGTTCTGGTTGTTCCTCTTTGATCTGTAAAGGTTCTGGGTTTGCCGGGTCATCCTCCACCTTTGGGGGTTCTGTTTGTTTGTTCTGTGCAGGTTCTTGTTCCTCCTGGTCCGCTGTCATCAGGGCAGGTTCTGGTTGTTCCTCTTTAACCTGTAGAGGTTCTGGGTTTGCCGGATTATCCTCCACCTTTGGGGGTTCTGTTTGTTTGTTCTGTGTAGGTTCTTGTTCCTCCTGGTCCGCTGTCATCAGGGCAGGTTCTGGTTGTTCCTCTTTGATCTGTAAAGGTTCTGGGTTTGCCGGGTCATCCTCCACCTTTGGGGGTTCTGTTTGTTTGTTCTGTGCAGGTTCTTGTTCCTCCTGGTCCGCTGTCATCAGGGCAGGTTCTGGTTGTTCCTCTTTAACCTGTAGAGGTTCTGGGTTTGCCGGATTATCCTCCACCTTTGGGGGTTCTGTTTGTTTGTTCTGTGTAGGTTCTTGTTCCTCCTGGTCCGCTGTCATCAGGGCAGGTTCTGAATCTTCCAGGTCAAACTGTGGAGGTTGTGGTTCCTGATCTTTCCCTTTGATTAGCAGAGGTTCTGCTTCTGACCAGACATCCACCATCACTGGGAAATGAGTTTCCTCCTCTTTCATCTGGACCGGTTCTGGATGCTCCAGCTCCATCAGAACCTCCTCCTCCTCCTTATGAAGCTGTTGGAGTTCTGGGTGCAAAGGGAGAAACAATGAGGGTTAAAAGCTACAAACAAGCCTCAGATGATCAGAGCAAAACTATTTTCAACCCAAAACATGTTTTTATTTGATCCACTTCAGAATAAAGGAGAATAAAACACAACAGGAAGAGAGAAAATGAATAAAACTGATGTGTTTACAGTAAATATCTGACTGAAAAAGTATTCAGAAAAAAACAGCAAACATTAAAACTAGTGATGTTATGAGATGAGCCGAGGCTTCGAGGCGTGTGTCGAGTAATGGAGGGGGCGTTTCCCGGAAGCGCGTGTCGAGGCGTGATTCATTTAGAAGAGGAGCCAAAATTGATGACGTCCGAGGCCTCGCTACCGTGATACCACGTGACCGCTTCGCGAAGTGGTTCGGGAAGCGCAAGAATTTTGACAGGCATCTAAACAGCCTCAGTGTTCAGTCAAGATGTGGGTCTTTGGAGGAGAGCTGCTGTCAGCTGGATAAAGTTTGGATAGATTCTAAGAATAAATTGGTAATTTTTCCAACCAATCTAGTTGCTTAAAGCTAATTTGGTTTGAATAAACAATGTAATGATCAAAATTTGAACAAACCACCAGATGATGACATGAGTGGCATCATCTGTAAGGGACAGACTCCAGAGGTTGATGGTTCAAGACCTGTCTCTGTCATTTGAAAGATGCGATTAAACTTAATTACTTTGGCTGATGAGACTAACTTGCATTGTTTTGCCCGAGTAAAAATATAGATTGGGAAAATTAGGTCGGTTTAGTAAAAAGATTGGTTGAACACAACTTCCAACCTGATTAAAACCAAAAAACGTGGAAAAACTGTCATGTTTGAATAAAAATGACTAACACCGTTCATTTTGTTCATCACTGCCCAATTTGCACAAACACTTTCACTGTCTGCTTGAGTTTATTTCACTAAAATGGCAGAAAAACAGTGCACCTTAAATGATTGTTCTAAGAAATTTTACACTTAAAAAAAAAACTTACAAAATATGTTAATATACACACCAACCATTAACAATTTCAAGGGAACTTAAAAGGGGGTAAAAAGAAAAACAATTGCAAAAAAATCACAGATTTTATTACAAACTGTAGTTCTGCCCTCCACCAGTAGGTGGTGACATGTTCACATGAAGCCTCATGAACTGTGGGGATCGTAGAAGCAATTTGGCCAAACGGTTCAATGCCTCATGAGGCTTCATCTCACCATCACTAATTAAAACCCAAACCTCTTCATCCTCCATGGATTTTATTTATTTTTTATCAACAGTTTTAACCTTTAACATGTCAGGCGCACAGGCCTGACGCCCCTCGGTGTTTCGTACCTGTTTGTCTCTGGGTTATTTGGAGCCTCAGGCTGATCTCCAGCAGCCGGATGTTTTTCTCCACCTCGGAGTAGATTTCCTCCGCAGCAGCATCTAGTTTCTCCCTGATAAAGTGTCTGAGAAGCAGAACTGAAGCCATTGCTGCTGAGCAGACATTAAACTGATCCCAGACAGACCAAAGGCCGCGAGGAGCTGCTGGCTAACACGAGCTAACGGCTACCAGCTAACACTTAAAGAACGCGCGATTTGGCCAAGGAGAGGAAGTCACAAAATTCCACATATGGCGCTACGTCATTTCCGCTACGAATAAATCCCGGAAGGGTTACAGATTTTTCTCTGCAGATTAAATAAACTAAAAAATGGTTGCTAATATTGGAGAGATTGAAAAATTTAGGCCTTGAATAGTTTGGATCAATGGTTTAACAAAAAAAAAAAAAAATAAAATAAAATATATATATAATAATTATTTCAGTTTTTGGAGTTTTACTTCACAGCCAAGTCTCGTTGATCTTGCGCGACAAACTGGATTATCGCGAGATCTGAGTTTTCAGTCTCACAGCAAATAACGTAGAAATGAACTCAGTTGTTTTTTTTTTGTTTTTTGTTTTTTTTATTTCAACAAACATTTACATGAAAAATACTCTCAGAGAGGATAACAAATGTGAACATGAACAGATAAAGATCAATTACAAGAAAAACAAATAAGTAAAACACTTAACAGGGGATTTATCTCAGCAAACAATTAAAACAAACATAGACAGAGCCATAGAAATAATAGAAACAAAAAGGTGAATGCACTTAAAATAGCAGATGTTTGGAGCAATCTCTTAAGAGAAGAAAAATAGATTTTAAAGTCATTCATAAAAAAATTAAAAAAAGGTTTAGAATTTCTCCATTTAGCACAGTGGATATGATATTTACCGATCAGCAGGAGGACATTAATAGTGTAAGAAACAGGCTGGGGAAGATGGTCCATATAAAAAATAACATCATTTAGTGCAAAAGGGGGGAATATCATTAATTTTTAAAGATATCCAGTCTTTCAAGTCTTTCCAGAAGCGGTGTGTAGCGGGACAGAGGTAAAACATATGTTCAACGGTTTGACTATTATTATTACAACAAAAAGAACATTGATCCTCCTCAAAACCAAATCTTTTTCTTAGAAATTCTGCCACAGGATGAATTTTGTTAATAACTTTAAAATGTGTTTCTTTGACTTTAGGTAAAATAGGCCATTTAACAAATTCTGAGAAAGCTTTATTAACTATATCTGAGTTAAAAGAAATATCTCTCTTCCAAGTAAATCTATCATAATCATGAAATTTTCTGGCTTTCAAAAAACTGTTAATAAATTTATTATTGCATTTTTTTATCAAGCAAATTACATTGTGAAATCAACAATCTGGGCAGTATTGGTGGGTAATTATTATATAACCTAGAGTTTTTTATCAATTGAATTAAAGGCAGTGGAATCGATTTACACAGTTTGTTATATTCTCTTATAGAACACTTAACATTATATTTTTCTAAAAAATCTGAATAATTTATAATATCGCTGTTATCCTCCAATAAATCAGTAACATAAATAATGTTTTTGTTAAACCATTCCTTTTTGAAGATAGATTTGCGATTAATTGTTATTATTACTCTATTGTTCCATAGAGTTGAGCTATGGGGAGAAAAGCTATGGGTGAAAATCATTTTCCAATAATGCAAAATTTGCTTGTGGAAGTTGGACAGCTTGATTGGAATCCTGTTTATCTCAAAGTCACATTTTAGAATAAAGTCTAAACCTCCTAATTTATCAAATAATGATCTTGGAATGAGATACCACATAGAATTCGGGTGCAGCATATAAGTTAATTCGGAAGCTGCCAACCATTGATTCAATATCTGGAGCTTTAATACCACCTTTATTATACTCTTTCACCAACTGATATTTTTTTATGTGATTTGTTTTATTCCTCCATAAAAATTGAAAGATTATTGTGTTTGCTTTACTTATGTTTTTAGAGGATATAAACAAGGCGTGGCAGGGATAAATCAGTTTGGAAATTCCTTCAGTTTTGGACAGAATATTTCTGCCAAATATGGTAAGATCTCTTATTAACCAGTGACTAAGGCCTTTTTTCATATCCAAAATACGATTTGAAATATTTGTATCTTCTCTTCTAATTAAGTTTTTTGATATTGTCAGTCCTAGGTATTTAACTTCAGTTACAACTTTGATAGAAGCAACTGAGGTATCAGGACTTGTATAAATAGGAAGTACGGTAGTTCACATTTTTTTATATTAAGAGATAAACCAGCCTCTGAGGCTGAGGCTGAGCTCGTAGATGATGATAAAAAACATAGTTGTGTATAATATATTACATTTCTGACTGTATATCCCTGTAATTAATACACACTGTAGCTTTAAGGCTTTATCTATCATTGATTTATCTTTTAGAAAGATACAGGTATCATCAGCAAATTGGCTTATTCTAAATTCTCTATCAAAAATTGTGATACCTTGTATGTGATTGGAGTTTTTAATTAACAAAGCTAGCAGTTGTGTAGCTAAGATGAAAAGCTTTGGGGAAATGGGACAACCCTGTCCGATTCCACATGAAATCTCAAATCCAGGCGTTAATCCCGGGTTTAGAGAGATCATGCTACTAATGTCAGTGTAGAGCATTTTAACTATGCCACAAAATTTGCTTCCAAAACCAAGGAAGTGTAAAGTTTCAAGCAAAAAGGAATGTTCAAGTGAGTCAAAGGCTTTGAAAAAGTCTAAGAACAATACGTAGCTATTTGTAGGAATAAAGTCTCTATAATCTAACAGGTCAATAATTAGTCTAATATGGTTATGTATAACTCTACCTTTCACAAAGGCTGATTGACACGCATCCACTAGTTTTGATAATCCCATATCCAATCTATTAGAGTAGATGTGAGCTAGCAGTTTATAGTCGTTGCATAGTAGTGTTATTGGCCTCCAATTATCTAAAAACAATTTATCTTTATTGGGCTTTGGAATTAGGGTTATAACACCTCTTTTCATTGTAGGGGACAGCTGACCAGATGAGATACATTCAAGCAGGGCATTATAAAGCAGTAGTCTGATATCATTCCAAACATGGATATAAAACTCTACTGTTAAGCCATCCAGCCCAGGGGATTTTCCTTTTGACATTTTTGTAATTGCTAAAGCTAGCTCTTCGATTTTGAGGTTGTCATCCATAAGTTGCTTAAAATGTCCATCAATTTTTTCCCTATATTTCCAAATTTTTTCAAAAAATATTTGACAGTGTTCTACTGAAAATTTGGTTGTATATAGTTTTTTGTAAAAGTTTCTTATTTCCTCGTTAACTTTATCTTGGTTATCAATACTTATATTATCAATAAGTAATCTATTTATTTTCTTTTTAGCTTGTCTTTGTTTTTCCAAATTAAAGAAATAGGAAGTATTTTTTTCACCTTCTTCAAGCCAGCAGGCTTTAGAGCGTATAAATGCTCCCTTTGCTTTCTCTAAATAAAGATTATCCAATTGAGTTTGAAGACTATTAAATTCAGCTTGTTCCTCTAAAGAGAAGTCTGTTTTACCCAATCTGTTCATATTGTTTATAAGGTCCTGTTGTTTTTTCTTTTTCATTTTAGAGATATTTTTACTCCTAAGAATGGCAATATCTTTAATTTTGAATTTAAACCACTCCCACTTATTCAAATGAGACATTTCTAATTGTTCTATTTCAATCAGTAGATTTTTTGTTTCGTTGCAGAATTCCTCATTGTCTAAAAGGCTGTTATTAAATTTCCATAAAGAAAATGGAACCGTCTTTGTCCTGCCAAAGTGGAAGGAAATTAAAATGCCACAGTGGTCAGTTAAGGGTGATGCTAATATTTCACAATTATGGACTGCATTTATCAGGTTGGTAGAAATTAACCAATAGTCTAACCTTGAACATTGGCCATTATTGGCTGAATTATACCATGTGTATTGTTTAGTATTAGGCTGTTTCATTCTCCAGTAGTCAATCAGATCTGTTTTCATGATGAATTCCCTTATAATTTCGTCATAAGAGTGGCTTAGAAAACTCGATGGAAATCGATCCAACCAGAGGTCGGGAACCAAATTAAAATCACCCCCAGAAATAACTTTGTCAGTAGAATAGGTGATTTTCCATTCTTCCACCGTCTTACTCAAGGAAGCATAAAGATGTTTGTTTTGTAACCTTCTGTTACACCCGTAGACACAGATTAATATATAGTTTACATCATTAAATTCAATCACCATCATTATCCAGTGACCATTGATGTCACTTATGTGGTTTATCACTTTTCCAGAAAACCTGTTGAACATAATCATTACTCCAGCTGAGTGTGAAGTGCCATGGCTGAAAAAAATACTGTCTCCCCATTGCTGTTTCCAAAATTTTGTATCTGCCTCCACAGAGTGAGTTTCTTGCAAAAAAATAATATTGCTCTTTTGCTCTTTACAAAAAAGAAATGTTGCCTTGCGTTTCACATTGTTTTTCAATCCCCTTGTATTTAAAGCTACAGTGTGTAATAATTACAGGGATACACAGTCAGAAATGTAATATATTATACATAACTATGTTATTTATCATCATCTACGAGCTCAGCCTCTTAACCTTAATATTTGCGTTGCCTTAGAATTCGTTATTTATAATTACATAGGAGCGGGTCTCGCAGCCATGGAGGCAGACATCTTTGCGCTACGGCAGCGCAGAGCCAACAAACTAGCGATTGCGAGATCGCCCATTACGCTCGAAAGTAACTACGGCAAGTTGAGAGAGATGAACTGAGACGGTACTGAACAAAAGATGGCAGTATTAAAATTATCTATGTAAACAAACCTCATCACTTGAGAAGGTAGGTGATACGGACGTCGTGGAAGACATTTTGTCCCGTAACGCTCGCCGTACTGTTGGGGGGGAGAAGCGGTGGGGGGGAGATGTTCATGTTGCTGCGGTCTGCAGTCTGGACGTTAGATGTCGCTAAAAATCACACACTGTAGCTTTAAAGAAAAAAAAGATAACATTCACAGATTACCAAGTATGCGCTGAAAAGTTTTGCGCAGGAATGAGTAGCTGGAATCCCCAAAAAATATAAAAATAACAATTGCAACAACCCTTCAGGTAAACAAACATTTAACTAACTAAATAATTAACAGTACGTGTTATAGACCAAAATGACAAAATAAGTTGGTTATTTAGGGTCCACACGTTGATTGTCGATTAGAGCATAGCCCTCCTTCAGGAATGCTCTCTTTCCCTTCTTCCTGGCATCCTGAACTAAAGGCCACAGCTTAGAACGAGCATCCCGATCCTCTTTGGAAAAGTCTTCTTTGAAGCGAAAATGCATCTCACTACACACCCGCGCGTCCTTCGACCTTTTCCACAATTCATCTCTGACGGTTCTCATCCCGAACTGGATAATTATTGCCCTCGGCGTGTTGTTGGAGGTAACTGCAGAGCCGCGTTTACCCAGGCGGTGGACAGTGTCCACGGTGTCGCAGCCGTTCCACGGAAAGGGGAACAACTCTGGTAAGAATTCCAATGACAGTTTCTCTGATGTCTTCTCCCTCTTTTTCTGGTAACCCTGTCAGCCTCAGATTCCACCTCCTTTTGTACCGAGCCTGGTCCTCCGTTGCTCTTTTTAGCGTGTTTTCTTTCTGGAGCTGGTCGATCTTCCCTTTGAGTAGGAAATTTTCTCTAATAGCCGTAGTGTTAGCTTCAATGCGTTTATCAAAACTCTTTAAAAGTTCAGTTTGTTCGTCCATTTTCACAGTCAGCGCCTGAACAGCTTGGAGAATAGCGGTACCGATTCCCTCACCTTGGTCACCTCCCTTCATTTTTTTTGGCTTAGGGCTTTTAGTTGGTGTATGATACGGATTAAGCTTACTTTTTTTTGAAGAAATCTCGTCAGCAGCGATGTCATCAATGTCACTCTCATCACAAGCCTCGTGGAGAGCAGTTAAATATAGTTATGTAGTATAGTTATATAGTTATAGTTATGGTCTGACATGCTAGCATCAACTCGGTCGGAAAAAACTCAAAGGAAGAAAAGAGAAAAAAAAACCTTGAAAAGCTATATTTAGAGAAAAAAAACGTGAAAGAAGTATAAAGTTGAATTCTGATGAGGGTTAAGGATAGTTGCAGCGGAATCTAGCTATCTTGGGATAATAAAATACTTTTTAAATCAGAGCCTGCAAAAAAGTTTCTTCTCACTTCGCCATCTTGGGTCCTCTAAACTCAGTTGGTGTTGGGATCTGGAGCTGTTCCACCTTCCTCCAGCAGAGTGCGCTGTGGATCCTCCTGAACTAAGCCTCCAACACACCTGAGGCGCATCTCGTCATCAGAGGATCCTCTCCTTTATAACCTGCCTTCAGACCTTGCCTCAACGCCGCAGTGTTGATCCAGTTTGGTTAGCACCTGAGCCTAGAATCTCCTGTGAATCTTTGTGGTCTCAGATTAGATTTATTCTAATACCTCCTTGTCTCTGCTTTCAGGAATCCTGTTTTCCCTTGTAAGCTCTGGATGAGCTTAACCTGCCGAGCCTGCCCTCTGAGCCAAACCTGAAGACTCTTCTCTGGATTCCCATGCAGCTCTTGGCTAAGAGCTGGAAACCAAAACCCAAGGTCTGCCCTCAAGTCAGAAGTAAGACGCTGAAGCGGTTATTGAACTCTGCTGAACTAAACAGTCTCTGGACCCAACAGTTCCTCTCTCAAAGCCTAACCTGGATTAATCAAGGTATCCATCTGAAACTCTCTAAACTCAAGATCTTCAGTCCTTAAGCTAACTGAACTGTCATCCTCACAGACTCCAGTGAACCTGCCCCCAGGCCTGAACCTGTTCCTGTGTTTATTCCATATGCTTGCAACCAATAAACATTGTTAAACTTTTAATCTGTCTCCGTGGTGTTCTGCATACTGGGCTTTTCTGAAACCCATCATGACAGTTGGTTTGACTGGTGGAGATAGGCACCAGCACCCCTCGCAACCCCACGCGGGACAAGCGTGTTAGATAATGGATGGATGGATGGATGAACTCAGTTCTATATCAATCTGATTAATGCCAGATTAATTAAAAAAGAGTGGATTGTCAACTCTCACCCATTGGGAGTGAGACTCAACTTCTGTTCCACTTATTTACGTATAAAACACCTTAGAACTAAGACACGATAAAATGCCAGGTTCATATCCAGTCCGTATTCCTAACTATTCACTGTGCCAGATATTGAACAGAGAAAGTTCTTACGAGGCATTTCATTTTAATTTGTATCTCATCTCATGTGCACTAGGATAATTCTCTTTGTAAATTATTGAAGATTTTAAGCAATCTAGCACTTGAGTTCATGTTGCCTCTCAAACCCGTAAAAGCTGAACAAAAAGAAAAAGAACCGTTGCATTTTATCTTTCAAAAGATCAGCGACCCAAGAAAAGACCAACCACATACAGAGAGGATGTGAAGAACAACTCACTGATCCAGGATTCATAAAGGGAGAACCACAGAGATGTTCTCATCTTATTATTACTTATTAATTTATCCTTATTTTGGTCCCTTGAATATGTTACCTTAATTTCCATCACATTTTACAAATGAAGAATCCAGAGAAATGCTGTCTTGTGTCATGGTGAGTTTTTATAAAATCTACAGCCTCCCAGAAGGTCTGAATTGTTTAACTGTTTTGTCAATTGTAAGAAAAACTAAAAACATAATGAATGAAACTTTTTAATCCTCAGCCTATTACCAATATATTCATACAGTGTAGTTTGCCTAGGTTTCGATTGCACTGGTTCCTGTCCAGTAATCCAGTGATGACTTATTAGTTTCCCATTGTTTATTTTACCTAAACTGCAGAGAATTAATAAACAAAGATGTAAAATTCTTAGTTTACAGTATATTTAAGATGCAAATATTTTAGTAAGGGCCATTCTGCTTTATTTCAATTCTCTAAAAATCACCAGAATATAGAAAATAATGTATGTAGTGAGAAAAATGTTCCACATAACTACAGATCACTTATTGTTAGTAACATTTACTGTGCTATAAAAATCCCACGTTCTGACACTTGTTTCAGTAAAATCCTCTGAAAACCTCTAACCTATAGCTGCACCTATCCTCATCTAACCCCGACAAGGTTTCCTGTCAAAACTATTTCAAAATCTCACCCGAAGGTTTGGTGAAAAGTTGGCAGCCCTGTAATGTTAAAAGGAAAATGGAAAAGTCCAGCCAACACTCTGTAACTATAGAAAAAAGCAATATCTAATCAGAAAGGGGGCCTGAATGTAGAGGAATCAAATCAATCAAAGTTAGAGATATTTTTTTAAAGAAACACACTGTTAAAACAAGCACAGGTAAGTATGTACAGGGGCGGATTTAGGAAGAATAGGGCCCAGGTAAAAACAGGCATTCGGCCCTCTAAATTGAGAAGACAACAAATTAAAACAGAGCCATTATACAGATAGATAAATGTTAATAGAACAGACATCCATTATCTGTTCTAGGTTGTGTCCCTCTCTTCTTGTCCCTTTTCTTCTTGTTTTCCTCTCTATGTTTTGTACTCAGCTGACTTTTCATGCTGTCTCTAAAGGAATGAAAGATTGTTTCCAAGCACTAAGCTCACTTAGCTGATTGCTCCTTCCTGTGTTTCCAAAAAGGCAAAAGTAAATAACCCAGTCCTTCTTTTCACTGTAGACAAGCCATGATCTGCTTATCCGTTCTCCATTTTTCATTTGGATGAAATAATAGCTGCATGAATCATGACAGCAGACAAGATAGAGGAGAGCAGGAGGCGGGGTTACCAATCTACTTGCTCTGGAGAGCAGAGTTCGCTGCTTTTAGATGTTGTTTCCAAAGTCTCCAGTAGCAGAAAAAAGTCGCTAGATTTGGCGCTAGGAGCTTTTTAGAAATCAAAGTGCTAGAGGGGTCTGAAAAGTGGCTAAATATAGCGACTAAAGCGCTAAGTTGGCAACACTGCTCTTTGCATCGTTTGTTTTCAAATGGTTTGCTGCTGTCTGGGGGGGCTGAGACACACTTTATATTATCAGCGTTCTGATGAACTCGGGGCTCTAGGCAACTGCCTAGTATTGCCTAATGGTAAACCCCCCCTGAGTATGTAGATTTGCTGTTTATAATACAGTGGCCCTGAAGGGTCATAGAGTCCTGCTTATAGAGTCATGTTTGACTCTATAAGCAGGAAATGTTGATATGTATGTTTTCAAAATGGGCCAATGGTTGAAAAGCATATTATTGTCCCAAACCAAGCATGTGTGAAGATTTCTAGTTTCTCAGGTTTTTTATACAAAGTCAAGATTAAAAGAGGCCATTTAGTTTCAAATATTAACATTTATAATTTTTATCCACATTTAAGTGTCGATAAAACATGTAAACAGACCTTCTTATTAACTCCTGGACTCTTATTTCTGACTGTAAACAAGAAACCAAAATATTAGTCCACAGGCATAGAAACAAAACCATTGTTTGTACTTTAGATGAACATCGTAGAGTTTACCTGTAAAACATATTTATTCATAGAGGATCATTTTTGATCATTTAGGGAAGATGAGAGTGTTTGTTGCATCTGATGTGTCGCTTTCGAAAAGAAAAAACTACGGTGAACCTGGAGAGGAAAACTCTGAGCTGACAGCTGTGAAATCAGCATGTTCCTGTCCAGGTCCAAAGCTACAGCGGTTCTACCTGAGCTAGGTTTCCTCCAGGAACAAAATTACAGAGAGAAACCCATCCAGAGTCCAGTTCTGCTTCATTTGCTCACAGTAGCCATGTTCTGGTTCCATCTTCAGGAACCTTCACATCAGCAGCGGTACCAGATTATAGACCCAGTAATGTCTGGACCACCAGAAAACTAGAACCATTCTGACAAACATGAGACCAAAATGTTCTGGATCAACAGAAAGTTCTTCCATCAGAAGCAGAGAAGCTTTGAGTTTGTTAAGCAGGAGGAAGAGGAGCTGAGAGCTTCAGGGAGGAGCTGAGCTGTTACTGAACTATAGAAGAGACACAAACGTCCACATTCAACACAGTTCAGACATTAACTCTGATCATCATGGACTATTATGGACTTTCTCTGCTGGTCGCCTCACTGCTAACAGGTCAGATTCTAGATGTTTCAAATGTTTTTGTTCTGAAATGTCAGAAATGTTTCTGAATCAAAAACTAAAACTCCTTTTTCTTCAGGAATCCGCAGTGAAGGACTGACTGCGGTTAAAACAGAGATCTCCAGCTTAGAGGGCAGCTCTGTCACTCTGTCCTATAATTATCCCAACCTGCGAACTGGAGATTATTTCTTCTGGTACCGTCAGTATCCAGGAGAACCTCCAGAGCTTCTGATATCTCACTCTGCTTCAGGAGTTGAAGGAATTAAAAATGTTCCTGAACTGAAGATTAAAGTGAACAAACCCCAGATGGACCTGCTGATCTCCTCTGCTGCAGTGACTGACTCTGCTGTGTACTACTGTGCTGTGAAGCCCACAGTGACAGGAAACACCAGAACTCTGTACAAAAACCTGCAATACTCCACAACATCCACTAGAGGGCCTCACACACTGTTCCTCCTCTATGGTTTGTTAGGATTCAGTCTGATTTTTTGTGCAGCTGAGAATAAAGCAGACATCAGAGTGTTTGCTGCATCATTGAACTCTATGATGAGAAGGTTTGGATCATAAAGGAGGGATGATGGAGGCTCCAGGATGGAAGTGCAGTCTCTGCAGGACATCAGCACCATGGACAGAGTTCTGTTCCACCATCTAGATGTGTTTCAGTCCTGTTCTGTCCTGCCATCAGCCCACTGATCTTCTACATAGAAATTTATGTCCACAGGCTAAAACCTCATGATGCATTCAGGTACATACTGTTCATAAAGAATTATAATTTGGGACACTTCCATAATCGTTTTATAATCATTTTATTTTCACCTTTTCTGATTCTTATAGGTTACCTGTTTATTATTGTTTTTTGCTAAATATTCAAATCAAATCTTCAGTTATTTCCATTGTTGGAATTTTTTATTTATTTAGCACTTGTAGCTTTAAATACAACAGTGAATCAGTCTTCAAATATTAATCTTTTAGTAATAATAGAATAGCAGTGGTGTCAAAAGTTCACACATTTGTTACTTCAGTAGAAGTATAGATCCTGCAGTTTAAAAACACTATGGTAAAAGTTGAAGTATCAACTTGACCTCTTTACTCAAGTAAAAGTGAAAAAGTATGTGCTCCAAAATCTACTTAAAGTATAAATGTATAAAGTAACCTTTAAAAAAAAAAACTGCCAGATGCCACTTTATGAATTAAAGCTCAATTTTTCGACTATTTCTAAAAATTCTGTGAGATAGGGCCAAGGATGAGGGAGGTCTTGTTGGTCTCCGTCTCCCGATACGCTCTCGCCTGTGTCCGACCTTTCAGACATTTCAACATCTTTTTCTGAATCCCACATTATAGCATGGCATAGACAATTCACGTTAGCAGTTTGAAGAACACCTGCTTGCTTCTGATGATTTCCTTTAGCTAACCAATGAGTGTTTGCGTTCTATGACTCATCCAATCACACTAGTTTTCACTAGATGTGGGTGGAGCCAATGATCTGCATTGGATGGAGAACATGACGGGAAATAAATATTTAGGAACATTAAACTGAAGCCAAGAGTAACGAGTAACGTGTGTTTTAAAAATGGAAGGAATAAAACGTGAAAATGTAATGAGTTGAAGTCAGAAGTAGGAAGAGAAATAAGTAATGGAGTAAAGTATAGATACCTAAAAAATTTACTTAAGTACAGTTACAAAGCATTTGTACTTTGTTACTTGACACCTCTGTAGAATATGTAGAAAGTTGTTTCTATTTTGTCTGTGTTTTATTTTTTTTTTCATTTGCCTTGTTAGTTGTCTAAAAAATACAGACATTAAAAATGATCCCTTACCATTCTGTATCTTCAGAAGACCCCAAGCTTCAAACAGTAAGCTGGACCTGATGAGCTGTTCAAATGGAATCAAAAGGTGCAGCAGTGGACCAACCCTATAAAGCTGAGGGTCCGTTTCATGAAGCAGGTTTAACAAACTCAGATTAAATCCTCAACTCTAAATTGATTTAGCCTGAAGTCAGGAATTCTGAGTTTTCAGTGTAACAACAGCTGCTATGAATTAGTTCAATCAACTCTAAGTAGGTCCACTCAGAGTTAAGTGCGTGCGTGACAAGTTTAATAAGCCATGATCAGTGGAGCCCCTCAGTGATGAGTTACCATGACAACAAGCCAGCAGAGATCTGCATATTTCACATCAGTAGAACTGATAGTTTTAATGCAGGCATACTGCGGGTTTGAGCACATTTTGAAAAGAAAGAGCAACACTTCCACAGCTTTAAAGGAGTCCGCTGTCCGAGTTAATGCCTAAGTTTATATGAAGACGATCGTAATCATGATAACATTACGGGGAAAACTACTTTATGTCATGATTGATTACTGAGTAAACCCAATATGCAGAACACACACGGAGGCTGATGAAAAGTTTAACAAGGTTTATTTTTAACACAAGCACATGAATATTGCACAGGAACTGGTTCGGGCCTGGGGGCAGGTTCACTGGAGTCTGCAGGGATGACAGTTCAGTTAGCACATGGACTGAAGGGTTATTAGACTTTGAGTTTGCTGATGAATACCTTGAAGGAGTCCGGGTTTTCTCTTTGAGAGAGGAAACTGTTGGGTCCAGAGACTGTTTGTTCAGCAGAGTCCAATAACTGTTTCAGCGTCTTACTTCTGACTTTGAGGGCAGACCTTGATTTGGGTTTCCAGCTCTGAGCCAAGAGCTGCAAGGGAATCCAGAGAAGAGTCTTCAGATTTGGCTCACGAGGGCAGGCTAGGCAGGTTAAGCTCATCCAGAGCTTCACGAAGAGACAGGATTCCTGTGAGGTAAAAACAAGGAAGAGTTAGAATCTTATCTCAACAGGAGATAGCAAAGATTCTCAGGTATACTAGGCTCTGGTTGCTAACCAAACTAGATCAACACTGCGGCATTGAGGCAAGGTCTGAAGGCAGGTTATATAGTGGTGGGTCCTCTGATGATGAGATGGGCCACAGGTGTGTTGGAGGCTCAGCTCAGGAGGACCCACGGCACACTCTGCTGGAGGAAGGTGGTAAAGCTCCAGATCCCAACAATACCCCCCTCTCAACGACCGCCTCTTGGCGGTCCAAAAGATGTCGACGGGAGGGAGCGCTCGTAATCCTCTATCACAGACGGATCGAGGATGTAGGAGCCAGGAACCCATTGGCGATCCTCCGGACCGTAGCCCTCCCAATCGACGAGGTACTGCCATCCGCGACCTCGCTGACGGGAGTCCACGATCCGGCGGACGGTGAAGGCAGGATGTCCATCGACGTCCAGGGTGGGTGGAGGGGAGTCGGATGGAGGGCACAAAGGACTGGTAACAACTGGTTTTATCTGTGAGACATGGAACGTGGGATGGATGCGGAGACTCGAAGGAAGGTGCAGGCGTACGGCGGAGGGGTTTATAACCTGGGCAATCTTGTAGGGGCCAATGAATCTGGGAGACAACTTACGAGACATTCCCTTGAGGGGAATGTCACGAGTGGAAAGCCATACCTCCTGACCAATGACTTACTCTGGGGCAGGGCGTCTTTTGGAGTCCGCAAAGCGCTTGGAAGTCACAGATGAGCGGTTGAGAGTGGCGATGGTGTCCCTCCAGATTCGTTGACAGCGACGGATGTGGTGATTGACAGATTGAACCGAAATCTCTCTCTCGTCTGCTGGAAAAAGAGGAGGCTGATATCCGAGACTAACCTGAAATGGAGATTGACCGGTGGAAGCAGACTTGAGGGAGTTGTGGGCGTATTTGATCCATGTGAGGTATTGACTCCAGTCAGTGGGGTTGTTGGAGGTCAGACAGTGGAGAGTCGATTCGAGCTGTTGGTTCATTCTCTCTGTCTGACCGTTGGACTGTGGATGATAACCAGAAGTAAGTGATGACTTACAATTCAGGGCAGCGCATAAAGCCTTCCAGACTTGGGAGATAAAATGTGGTCCGCGGTCGGAGAGTAGTTCCTGGGGTATTCCATGGAGCCGGAAAACATGCTTCACTAGGAGCTGTGCAGTCTGAAAGGCCGTGGGAAGTTTCCTGAGAGGAATCAGATGACATGACTTCGAAAATCGGTCAACGATGGTAAAAATAGTTGACATACCTCTGGAGATTGGGAGACCAGTGACAAAATCGATGGCGATGTGAGACCAGGGACGAGTTGGGACAGGAAGAGGATGCAACAGGCCAGAAGGCGGTTGATGTGAGGTTTTGTTTCTGGCGCATATGGAGGAAGCCAAAACATACTCCTTCACATCCTTGTGCAACATAGGCCACCAGAAACGTCTAGAAATCAAGGCGATAGTTCAGCTCACCCCCGGGTGAGCGGAAAACTTGGCTGTGTGCATCCATTGAATCAGGCGGGATCTGACAGATGAA
The DNA here is from genome assembly GCA_030533445.1 of Cyprinodon diabolis. Classification (NCBI taxonomy): domain Eukaryota; kingdom Metazoa; phylum Chordata; class Actinopteri; order Cyprinodontiformes; family Cyprinodontidae; genus Cyprinodon; species Cyprinodon diabolis. The sequence continues at coordinate 45,649,503 of CM060067.1, read as the reverse complement.
GGGACATAGGTTCTGTTAGGAGGACCGTTACCTGGGTCAGGTTCAGAAGCCAGGGCAGAGTTTATGAGATCGGAGATCTCCCAGGAAACCACTCCAACAGTACAGGAGGCAGGAAGAACGGGTTCAGGCGTCTCGGATTGATCAACAGAGTATAGACGAGAGAGAGAATCGGGTTTGGTGTTTTTGGATCCGGGTCTGTAAGATATAATGAGGTTGAACCGAGAGAAAAACAGTGACCACCTTGACTGACGAGGGTTAGCTTGTTTGGCGGACTGGATGTAAGCTAGGTTTTTGTGATCAGTCCACACTAAGACTGGGTGTTCAGCCCCCTCGAGCCAGTGTCTCCACTCCTCCAATGCAAGTTTAATGGCTAGAAGTTCTCGGTCCCCAACGTCGTAGTTTTGTTCCGCCGGTGAGAGTCTACGGGAGAAAAATGCACAGGGGTGAATCCTTTGATCAGAGTCGAGTTGTTGGGATAACACGGCACCAACACCAGAGTCAGAGGCGTCCACCTCAAGGATAAATTGCTTGGCAGGATCAGGCTGGAGTAACACAGGAGCTCTGGAAAACAAAGTCTTTAATTTATCAAAAGCACTTTGAGCTTTGGGGGTCCACTGGAAGGTCTTTTTGACTGATGTTAGAGTTGTGAGAGGTAGAACTGTCTGACTATAATTCCTGATAAAACAACGGTAGAAGTTGGCAAAACCCAGGAATCTCTGCAGCTGGTTTCGGTTTTCAGGTATCGGCCAATCCAAAACGGCTTTTATCTTTTCTTCAGATGGCTTAACCTGCCCGCCCTCGAGCACAAACCCTAAAAAGGTGACTGAAGGTTGATGAAACTCGCATTTTTCAGCCTTTACAAAAAGTTTGTTCTCCAACAATCTTTGTAGGACCAGGCGGACATGTTTTTTATGCTCGGAAAGGTTCTTTGAATAGATTAAAATGTCGTGAATGTATACAAACACGAAGATATTCAAAAGTCTCTGAGGACCTCGTTGACGAGGGCTTGGAAACATGCGGGAGCGTTAGTGAGACCAAAAGGCATGACCAGATATTCAAACTGGCCCAACAGGGTTTTAAAGGCTGTCTTCCATTCGTCACCTTCTCTAATCCTGAGAAGGTGATATGCGTTTCTTAAGTCGAGCTTGGTGAAGACAGTAGCCCCTTGTACTAGTTCAAAGGCTGATGCTAGTAACGGAAGTGGGTATTTATTTTTAACAGTTATTTGGTTAAGGCCTCTGTAGTCTATACAAGGTCTTAGAGAACCATCCTTTTTGCCCACAAAAAAGAAACCAGCACCCAACGGAGAAGAAGATGGACAGATTATTCCAGCAGCTAGGGACTCATTTATGTATTTTTCCATGGTTTCTCGTTTTGGTTTGGAAATGTTGTAAAGTCTACTGCTGGGCAGAGGAGCTCCTGGTAATAGCTCAATCGCACAGTCATATGGTCTGTGAGGTGGAAGAGACGTAGCGCTGACCTTACTGAAGACAGGAGCCAGATCATGGTACTCGGAAGGGACAGAAGTAAGGTCAGGAGAGTCCATCTCCCCCCTACCTCTAGGAGACTGCACAGCGGGAGCTGCAGAACGAAGGCATGTTTCATGACATGAGGTCGACCACGATTCAATGTGGCGTTCAGCCCAGTTTATATGGGTATATGTCGTTCCAGCCAGTCAAAACCAAGCACCAAGGGAGAACATGTAGAAGGAAGAACAAAAAATGTCAGAGTTTCACGATGATTTCCAGAGATCAAAAGCTCAAGAGGTCGCGTTTGATGGGTAACCTGATGGAGTCTCTTCCCATCAATAGCAGAGACACTAAGTGGCTTGGTTAAAGGGACAGTCTCGATCTGTAGCTGCAGAGCCAGGTTAGAGTCTATCAGATTACGCTCACATCCAGAGTCGATAAAAGCTGACAATGTGAGATTCTGGTTAGAGAAAAATAGGGTGGCTGGAAGCATCAAATGAGGAGATCTTTCAGTTTTCAAATGGCCCGTCAGACTCCTCAGTTCCTCTGACGGGCCCCAGCTTATGACTTAGCTGGGCAAGAAGCAATGAAATGGCCAGTCTCACCACAGTATATGCACAATTTGCCCCTGAAACGTCTTAGCCTTTCCTCAGGGGTTAGCCTTGTGTGTCCAACCTGCATGGGTTCGGCTTCCGTCTCAACGGAGTGAGAGACCTGGACAGGCATAGAGAGATACTGGGTTTTAGGCCTCGGCTTGGAAACGGGTTCTGTGGATCCAGAAAAAACAGAAGCATTATTCAATGCAGGGGCTGACACAAAAAAACCTTGACTCTTTTGTCTAGAGCTGTCTCTAGCATGAAGTCTGTTGTCCAACCTAATTGTTAGGCGGATTAAATCCTCCAGACTAGCTGGTTCATCGAGAGTAGCAAGTTAATCCTTGATATTGTCATTCAATGCCTTAAAATATGCACTTTTAAGAGCACATTCGTTCCGTCCGGAAGCTGCGGCTTTGACCCGGAAGTTGATGGAAAAATCCGCTACTGAGGAATTTCCCTGTCTTAGATTTAGCAGAGCTCGAGAGTCAATTGTTTGATCAGAATCTTGATTAAACACCTGGGAGAATTCAGAAACAAACTCTGAAAAAGTTTGTCTGAAACTGGTCTCGGAATAAAATCTGGCCTCCGCCCATTCGAGGGCTCGCCCAATGAGTTGGGACAAAATAAAAGTTATTTTCTTTTTATCCGTAGGTAAACTGCCAGGAGAGTTCTCAAAAATAAGACGGCATTGAAACAAAAAACCTTTACAGTCTTTCTGATTACCTGAGAATTTTTCAGGGAGACTAGGACGGAACTCAGGAGATGACGTCACAGCTGGTGACCTTAGAGGCGGAAGTGGATCCGGAAACTGACGTGCTGCTGATGCAGTGTTAGCGCTACCCATGTAGCCTGCATACTTTTGAAGCATTTGGTTTTGATATTCAACCTGGGTATGTAACTCACGGAGGGTTTGAGCGTGTCCTTGGATTTTAGCGTCTTGCTCGTCTAGCCTCCGACGGAGGTTGCCTGCTGGGCTTAGTGTTTGGCCGCAGTGTTCTGTCATGATTGGTTACAGAGTAAACCCAATATGCAGAACACACACGGAGGCTGATGAAAAGTTTAACAAGGTTTATTGTAAACACAAGCACATGAATATTGCACAGGAACTGGTTCGGGCCTGGGGGCAGGTTCACTGGAGTCTGCAGGGATGACAGTTCAGTTAGCACATGGACTGAAGGGTTATTAGTCTTTGAGTTTGCTGATGAATACCTTGAAGGAGTCTGGGTTTCTCTTTGAGAGAGGAAACTGTTGGGTCCAGAGACTGTTTGTTCAGCAGAGTCCAATAACTGCTTCAGCGTCTTACTTCTGACTTTGAGGGCAGACCTTGATTTGGGTTTCCAGCTCTGAGCCAAGAGCTGCAAGGGAATCCAGAGAAGAGTCTTCAGGTTTGGCTCACGAGGGCAGGCTAGGCAGGTTAAGCTCATCCAGAGCTTCACGAAGAGACAGGATTCCTGTGAGGTAAAAACAAGGAAGAGTTAGAATCTTATCTCAACAGGAGATAGCAAAGATTCTCAGGTTTACTAGGCTCTGGTTGCTAACCAAACTAGATCAACACTGCGGCGTTGAGGCAAGGTCTGAAGGCAGGTTATATAGTGGTGGGTCCTCTGATGATGAGATGGGCCACAGGTGTGTTGGAGGCTCAGCTCAGGAGGACCCACGGCACACTCTGCTGGAGGAAGGTGGTACAGCTCCAGATCCCAACACTTTATTACTTTAACGGTAATTTATCAATGTATTCTATTTAGGTGTTGACCCACCGGGATGAAGCACACCTGGCAGCAGGTGAAAATGAAATACAAAAATGTAGTTTAAACAGGTAGGAGCTGTTCATCATCTCATGGGGTTCCTCCTCATTTTAAATTTGTGTTACATTACACAGTAAATACTAAATGGATATTTGATTATGCTTTTTTAAATTTCCTTTTTTTCATCTCACACTTTGTGCTCTCACTGATATCGAGTTCTAGGAATGGAAATGATCAAAACTAATAGACCTCTTCAGCCAACACAAAGAAGGCCGATGCCTGTAAAGCCGGTGGTGGTTGTTCACCACCTCCACCACTAACCGAGGCAGGGGAGCCTGAATGCAGGAAGGCCAGATGCTGAGGGAATCCCTGGTGGGAGCTCATCCTGATAGACCTCCTTCCAAGACACAGGTGTGGGATGCCTCAAATTCTACTAGAGGGCCTCACACTCTGTTCCTCCTCAATGTCTTTCAGTTTTTGGTTTGTTTGTTTCAGCAGAGATCAAATTCATTTATTCCATTTATACATGAGTTCAACAGCTGTCACCTAGAGTGACCTAAGAAAAACATGTCATTAACATTAAATAATTCAAGACAGATTTAATGTCCGTTAGTAAAAAATCCACTATGATCCATGTAGCATTTAACTACAGTTTATTCTCTTTATGAACTGCTTTGCAATTTGTCTTCCTCCTGAAACTGTTTATAGTTGCTATAAATGATGCCATACAGGAGATTATAATAATTCAAAGGCTGATTCCAGTCTGTTTCTCTGATTGTATTTTAAAAGTTAGAACTGACTCTGGATTATTATTAGTCATATTTCATGAAAAAAAGAATGGGAACTGTTTTTGCTGAGCTTTTTCACAACAATATCATATTATGGTCTGACATCCATGAACACAACTTGTAGCTTTGATTGATTTATTCAGATCTATTAGTTAAAAGCAGATCTTTGATCAGTGTGACCTGAAATCATAGGGAAACAAAAGCTACAAGAAGATTTCATTCATATACTGTTTTCTAGTGGAGCAGATCTTTAGCCCCACATCAGTCTGTTGGGGACATCATGGAGGTTCTGTCTGCAGAACAATAATCATTTCTTTTGTTACATGGACTTAACATGTGATTTGCTTTGACCAATGACAGATTAATACTTTAAGATTTCTAATCCAAGCTAAAAAAACTGAAAGGAAACCCAACAGAAAATCCATGTCCCAGACATACATCTACAGCTAAACTATCTGGTTGTTCTTCTGACAAGCTGGAAGATAAAAGTTGATTCATATTAAGACAGCAGTTCCTTTTCTAAGTGGCAGACAGTTTAATTATGATTTCATATACAAATGCAACAAGAAGGCGAAGAAAATTAAGTTGAACACATTTTAGAGTCAGTAAAATACTTTAGATAATCTATTTTTAAACCAGAGAAGCTGTGAGTTTGTTAATCAGGAGGAAGAGGAGCTGAGAGCTTCAGGGAGGAGCTGAGCTGTTACTGAACTATAGAAGAGACACAAACTTCCACATTCAACACAGTTCAAACATTAACTCTGATCATCATGGACTATTATGGACTTTCTCTGCTGGTCGCCTCACTGCTAACAGGTCAGATTGTAGATGTTTCAAATGTGTTTGTTCTGAAATATCAGACATTTTTCTGAATCACAAACTAAAACTCCTTTTTCTTCAGGAATCCGCTGTGAAGGACTGAGTGCGGTTAAAACAGAGATCTCCAGCTTAGAGGGCCGCTCTGTCACTCTGTCCTATAATTATCCTAACCTGCGAACTGGAGATTATTTCTTCTGGTACCGTCAGTATCCAGGAGAACCTCCAGAGCTTCTGATCTCTCATGGTGATAAAGGATCAGTTATAGCAGAGGTGATTTCCAAACTTCAGATTCACGTAGAAAACAAACGCCTGGACCTGCTGATTTCCTCTGCTGCAGTGTCAGACTCTGCTGTGTACTACTGTGCTGTGAAGCCCACAGTGACAGGAAACACCAGAACTCTGTACCATAACCTGCAATACTCCACAGCATCCACTAGAGGGCCTCACACACTGTTCCTGGTTTGTGAGGATTCAGTCTGACTGTTCGTGCAGCTGAGAATAAAGCAGACATCAGAGTGTTTGCTGCATTATTGAACTCTATGATGAGAAGGTTTAGATCATAAAGGAGGGATGATGGAGGCTCCAGGATGGAAGTGCAGCCTCTGCAGGACATCAGCACCATGGACAGAGTGCTGTTCCACCATCTAGATGTGTTTCAGTCCAGTTTTGTCCTGCCATCAGACCACTGATCTTCTACACAGAGATTTATGTCCACAGGCTAAAACCTCATGATGCATTCAGGTACACTGAATGATGCATTCAAGCACATATTCAGAGAAAATATATTTAAAAATAATCATATCAATATGCTATCACACTAAAATTTCTCCCTATTTTCAATTGCCTGATTTCTAAGGTTTATTTGTTTGTTGTTTTTCTCCTGATGTGTTGTAGAATTTGTATGCTTGACTCTGTGTAATTTATTTTGACAAATACTTCTTTTCAAATTAATTCTAAATGAAAGCTTATGGTATAGCTAATAATATAATAGGACATTTATTAAATAAATCATAGGTTGGAGCTGGCAGTTAAGCACCATGGACAGCAGTAGCAAAGAGTCCAGCTGGATATTAGCCGTCTTTTCTGCTACTGATTCTAATATTTGTATTTTCATTGTTTTCTAGGATTTAACTGCAGCATTTGATAAACTGGAGGATAAAATTATGTTATCCAGTGAACAATACCAGTCATGTTTAGGTCATACCTGAGAGAATAGTTTTCAGTGTAGTCCTGTTTCTCTGACTGTGACTAACTGGATGTGCTCTCTTCATCCTCTGACATGGAAGCTGGCTCGGACCTCGTCTGCTTGCCTGTGTGTTTCCTGGACGGGGCCGCCTGTGGAGCTGGTTGACAGTTGCCTTTTGTATCTATGCTTCTTTTTCTATCTCTGCTTCTGTCTCCTTGAAGCCCAGTCGGCCTCAGCAGATGGCCGCTCACACTGAGCCTGGTTCTGCTGGAGCAGGGGTGCCCAACCAGTCGATCTCGATCGTGGGCAGAGTTTCAGTCGATCGCAAGAAGTTTTACAATGTAGACCTATTTATGGCTATGAAAAAAAAAAAACGTTTTAAAAAACACTAATCAAATCATTGATCACGAGAGGCAAACTGTATTTTCATAATAATAAAATGAAAAGTAAAAATTATGCAGGGAACCATTTTTTATGCATGCTGATTGCTGGGCATTGTTGCTACGGTTGCTAGGTGGTTACCAGGGACTCTAAAGCTCGAAGAGGAATCTGCTGAGATAATAAGATAATGACATCTATCACAACTGAGGGGGCTCCATCTATGGTTGGGCGCACTGCTGGATTCGTTGGTCTGTTCAAGCCGTCTGAAACTTTCCTGGATTTTTGGAGCTACCACTGCATCATTCATCAACAACAGCTGTGCGGCAATATTTTAAATATGAAGCATGTCATGGACGTTAGATGAAGATCGCTTGCTCTGTTCGGGTCAGGAGTTTTCAGAGGCGTTTATTCCGTGCACAGCTTGAGGAGGCAGGTGCAGACCACCCTGATCTGCTGCTGCACACCGACGTCAGGTGACTGAGCCCTGGCAGATTCTTCCGAAGATTTTTGGAACTGTGTTGTTCTTCGATTCTATAGAGAACAGACGAGGCGTGTAAACTTGTTCTGTATATTTATTTCCAAACTTCCACAGAACCTTTCAGTACCAAGCTACATTCAGAACTGCCCTCTCGCTCTAGCCTCCAACCCGTGACGCCACGTTCCCCATTGCATGCTGGGTATTGGAGTTCAAGAGCAGTGCAGCCTTGAAAAGTAGTAAAAAAAAAAAAAATATATATATATATATATATATATATATATATATATATATATATATATATGTAAACATGGTCAAGACAATCTCCCGCAGTTCAAACCGAGCATCAGTATGGGGAAGAAAGGTGATTTGAGTGACTTTGAACGTGGCACGATTGTTGGTGCCAGAAGGGCTGGTCTGAGTAGTTCAGAAACTGCTGATCTACTGGGATTTTCACGCACAACCATCTCTAGGGTTTACAGAGAATGGTCAGAAAAAGAAAAAACATCCAGTGAGCGGCAGTTCTGTGGGCGGAAATGCCTTGTTGATGCCAGAGGTCAGAGGAGAATGGCCAGACTGGTTTGAGCTGATAGAAGGGCAACAGTGACTCAAATAACCAGCCGTTACAACCAAGGTGGGCAGTAGAGCATCTCTGAACGCACAGTACGTCGAACTTTGAGGCAGATGGGCTACAGCAGCAGAAGACCACACCGGGTGCCACTCCTTTCAGCTAAGAACAGGAAACTGACGCTACAATTTGCACAAGCTCATCGAAATTAGACAATAGAAGATTGGAAAAACGTTGCCTGGTCTGATGAGTCTCGATTTCTGCTGCGACATTCGGATGGTAGGGTCAGAATTTGGCGTCTACAACATGAAAGCATGGATCCATCCTGCCTTGTATCAACGGTTCAGGCTGGTGGTGGTGGTGTCATGGTGTGGGGAATATTTTCTTGGCACTCTTTGGGCCCCTTGGTACCAATTGAGCATTGTTGCAACGCCACAGCCTACCTGAGTATTGTTGCTGACCATGTCCATCCCTTTATGACCACAATGTACCCAACTTCTGATGGCTACTTTCAGCAGGATAATGCGCCATGTCATAAAGCTGGAATCATCTCAGACTGGTTTCTTGAACATGACAATGAGTTCACTGTACTCAAATGGCCTCCACAGTCACCAGATCTCAATCCAATAGAGCATCTTTGGGATGTGGTGGAACGGGAGATTCGCATCATGGATGTGCAGCCGACAAATCTGCGGCAACTGTGTGATGCCATCATGTCAATATGGACCAAACTCCCTGAGGAATGCTTCCAGCACCTTGTTGAATCTATGCCACGAAGAATTGAGGCAGTTCTGAAGGCAAAAGGGGGTCCAACCCGTTACTAGCATGGGGTACCTAATAAAGTGGCCGGTGAGTGTATATATATATTGTTTTCCCTCTACTGGACTGTGTGTGTATCAATTGGTGTATTTAGATTTTTTGACTGCACAGCCTTTGTCTGGAGATCTTGACTGCTCTTTTCTATAGTGAGTGAGTGAGTGATATGGTGTGAAGTTCTTATGAGATTTTTAAGTTCTGTTTTTGCAACCTATTTTTGACACATTCGATCATTTCCCCGTTTGTTGGACTTACTGTTTATTCTCCACATGTGCAAATAAAAAACAAATACTGCCCATCCCTTGTGTTCGGCTTTGTAGATCTCGGCATGCCATCAACTTCAAAAGTAGATCTTGGTTTAAAAAAGGTTGGGCAGAGAGTACCAGAAACAGACTGAAGATGATTTTTCGTTGTCTCCCTTTAATCTCCTCTTTCTTTCATCTTTTCTCCTATTTCCTGTTTTTCCTTTCCTGTTCTACTTACAATGCAGCATCCATATAATCTGTAATACTAGCTGCATGAATTATAATAAAGCTATTTATAAGCATAAGTCAAGTGAACACTATGGCGATAGCCGTACTGCTCCACTTGTAAAAGCAAAATTTGTTGTGCTCTATTTTTGTCACATTGCCAGACAAGACACTGTTTAAAAAAAGGAGTACTTGAAGTGAAACAGTACGTAGAAACAGTCCAAGATCAGAGCAAAAACCACAACTTTGTCAGATGAACTTAAGAAGACAGAACAGATGTTCTGAGAAAGATTAGGTCTCTTATCTCTCTGAAACTGACCTTAAAGGTTTACTATACAACCGATGGCGAAAGTAAAAGTGCACTGTCGTAAATATGCTCAGCTGTTTTCCTGGTTTCTCCGTCCAGCCAGGCGCGGTTGTTTTGAGCTTAGCAGACAGGCGAACGCAACAAATCACCATGTCTACTGCAGTAGAGAGCCCTTTTCCTCTTTTTTGCCTGCTCCGACATGGGCTTTCGCTGTTTTCTCGCTGGTTCCGCAATGATAACTGCACAATTATCGCCACTGCGCTAGCAACGAGCATGCCTTTCACTGGGGGCGTGTAGCCGTTCTCGCCGTAAAGCATGTATGAGACTTCTGACCCTGTGGGTGCGGGCCAAAGGGCTCCTGCAATTGCAAGTACGGTATTTCCCCTGCAGACCACCAGGGTGGCCGAGAAAACCTTTGTTTGACCTGAAATGACTCATTTAATCATCCAAAACGTCATGGAACACATTATTAACTGAAAAATGTTGCATAGTATGCCTTTAAAGCTGGAAACACAAATTTCTTTGAAGAATCGATTTGTCTGACCCACTAACTAGCTGCTGGAAGCCTTTCCTTGCATTGTTCAACTCCACCTTCTAGTTCCACTAGAGGGCGCCATCATCCAGTAGGCGGAGCTCTCCTTGTGCTCTGTGTTCCAGCATTGTGTCAATAATAAGTGTTGCTGTGAAGAGAACAATAGTCAGACTGAATGTTGAACATCAGCTAGTTTCTCCTGCTGATTTAAACCTTGTTGGACAGATGGACAGTGACAGGAAACACCAGAACTCCGTACAAGAACCTGCAATACTCCACTACATCCACTAGAGACTACATCCCAGACTATGTTCAACCTCTAGGTTTTTCTAAGGATTTTTTATGATTTTTCCAGAGATCAATAAAATTTATTTTATTTATAAGAGTTTGTAACAACCCCCCCTGATAAAGGGGGAGTTGTTAGGTTTATTCTTTATACATCATGTGCATTGTTACTCTGTTAGCCAGATTAGATGGAGTAGAAGGCCTTCCTTCACATGGTGGATGACTCTGTGTACGGAGGCCATCTAATCAGGACAGCCTTCTTGTCTTTTAAAAAAACAGAGGACAAGGACACATCTTGGAGCCGGACTGATGGAGGAGAGCTATCTGTAATCCTAAAGCATAGAGGCAAGATGCATGAAGGTCAGAGCATGGATGGCGTGTCAGTTTCTGATATGGACAGCTGAGCATCCACCTGATGCAACACATAGACTCATGAGCTATAAGAAGGAGAAGATGACCTTGTTCGATGCTCAATCTTTGCCTGATGCTCGCTGATGTTTTTGAGCCCACAGCTGTGCAAGCTCCAAGCATCTTCTCTGTCCTGTAACAACCTGACCTTGAATAAACTCTGTTACTTATTTATTGTTTTCTAGTCCTTTTTCATCCTTTTTTATGGTTTTACCCAGTTTGAGTTAAAGGAATAGTACACCCAAAACATGATTAGCCTTCATTTTCTACTCACCCCCATGCTGAACAACACTCTGGAGTACTTTTTTGATATCTCAAATGCATCTGGAGATCTGGGAGGCTTCTTGCTGTCTGCTGACATTCAAATAATGGAGGTCCATAGCGCCCGAGGCAGAAAGGTCCATAAAAGTCCACAAAAAACGTGTCAATATTCCTCCATAATGCTCGTCCAATGTATTCCAAGTGTCCTGAGTGGGTAGCGTCCATAATTTACTCGAAACGAAGTCCTTTAGAATGTTTTTAGAGCATAAACAGTAGTGTATAGGATTTCCTAAAAGCGTGTTCACGAGTCTACGGAAACCGCGGCAGACCAAACCAGACGAAAGTGCGCAGCTCTGACTTTCAGTGTCGTTGTGTCCTTGGGCAAGACACTTCACCTGCATTGTCTACAGATGGTGGTCAGAGGGCCCAGTGGCGCCAGTGTACGGCAACCCCGCTTCTGTCAGTGAGCCCCAGGGCAGCTGTGGCTACAATGTAGCTCACCATCATCAGTGTGTGAGTGTGTGTGTGAATGGGTGAATGAATGTAGTGTGAAGCGCTTTGGTCAAGTCTCCTGACTTGAAAAAAGGTGCTATATAAATACATGCCATTTACCATTTACCATTTATTTCAAGTATTCAACTCTTTTTTTCCCCTGCAAAACATCACAATTTATAACTGTTAGGGTTCTGTTTGTGGGGAATGTTTTTGTGTTTTCTTTTTAGTTTCGCCTCCTACCCACTAGATAGTGCCCTTTCCTCTGTTTGGCCTGGAGGGCCTCTTCCGGTTTCCCCCCCACACCTGAGGCTCATTGGGTCATCTCCAGAGGAGTATTTGAGCAGCGGACTCTCACCACCTCGACGCCAGAGTGTTTGCCATTATGAGGGCTGCAGTTCTACAGATATTGACGAAAAAGATCCCACATTTAAGGCATTGTTCATTCAAAATCTACATGAAAGTAGATGAATTGCAGGACAGAGAACCTTTCTATGCAGGAAACTTACAGATATGCTCAGCTTGTTTGGGAAATACGTCTCAAATCATATAGTTTAAAGCAAGCTTAGAGTCTTAAACCTTCAAATAAAGAACAGGAACAGAAAGAGACACAGATTCAGTTCCCCAGTGGGTTAGGGTTAGGGTAAATCTGTAGATGCTAAGACATATTCAGTTTAACAACATTTAATCTCTCTCTTCATGAGAAATGCTGTTCGGTTGCAATGATATTCTTGTTCTTTGCAAAGAAAGTGTCATGATCAGTTCAAGGAATCTGACCCACATGCAGAGAATCCACTCAGAGAACACGGGGAAAAGTTTAACAGGTTTATTTGATGTAATGTATATAGAAGTAGGGTCTGGATCTCAGTGGACTGGTGAACCGGAACTGGAAAGTCTGAAAGGGAGATCACAGAGATCAGTTCAGGGACCAAAGGAAATTTGACTGCAGCTTGAATAATGCTGGAGAGGGACTCACGTTTGAGGGGGCTCTTGTCAATCTTTGAATAAAGTCAGTTTTGGGGTAATCCAGAGAAGTGAACTCGTTGGAGAGCAGACAGGTAGACATTCGTTGGACCCAGAGGAGTAATGGAACTTGAACGGATCATGTGGAGGTTTTCCCCTGCTCAGTGTATTCTCAGTAATTCTTTCCAGGCGGAGAAGGTCAAGACATTCATTTTCTTTTTACAGGAAGGATTCCTGTCAAAGAGCAAAGACAAAAATACATGTTAAACTCAGAGAAACAATTCTCTAGACTCTGCTAATCTCAGCTTAGCTAGAGTACCCAAAACTGGCAAACACTCTGGTGTTGAGGTAGTGACAGTCCACTACTCAAATACTCCTCCAGTAATGAACCAACGAGCCACAGGTTTGCAGAGAGGCCCAACGAGGACAGGGCACCACCTGGTGGTGGAGAGAGAAGAAACACACAAGCAACCTTCTGCTTTGGGGAAATCATCCGGCTTGATTTTGCTCCTTCCTCTGGTATTGGACTGAAATTAACAACCAGTTTAGTGACTCACATGCCCACTATCGTTCCCCATCAGTGGTCACTAACTTGTGTTTGTACCACTACAGAGACTCCAGTCATCTATTCCAAGCTGACAAGCCACAGATGCCAGAGCATTTAATAAACACTTTTTATAAATCACTTCAGTCTGTCTGCCGGAATACTCGGTCCAACGTTCTGAGTCCTGACACTGAATGTTTTTGTTTAAAACTAGTTTAAAAAAATGTGAGACTCTAACGTTAACTTGGGCTGCAGACCATTACACCATGGGTCAAAATAAGACAGATTCCTCTTTCCTAACTCTGCGCACAAAAGGCATCTTAAAATGCACCGGCTACTGACCCTGAGACTTGAGGTGTTCTGTAGTGCAGCACATTTGGACCAAATATATAATGGAAATATTGCTAAGATTACTTTGACCACTAAAACTTACAATGACTCATTTTATGTGTTTTTCAAATCTGAAAATGTTGTATAAAGAACAATAAATAGTTTTTTAACATTAGCCTGTTACATCTTTGAGCAGTATATTAAATAGTGTCCAGTTAAGCTACTGTGTTTTCAGCCTGGTAACTTCCAGATACAGAAGATAAACTAAGAACTAGTATCTTAGATTCAAACACCTCCCTTACTATTTCATGACACTGGAAGAAAATATCTGGATGAGACCATCCAAGAGAGTTAGAACTTCATGAGCATTTTGTGTGTTTCTCCCTGTTGATTGAAATCCAGAAAATAATCATAAATATTTTTTTTTATTTTTTCTGCTTAGCTCTTTAAATTTGATATCAGCTTTTCCATTTACTTAATTTTTAAAGTCAGCTAGAAAGTCTGATTGTTTTCTCACTTTGGAAAATATAATCATTTTATGCAATCAGACAAAATGTTTTTTTTTCTGCTTTTATCTCTCCTCATCTTACTTTTTGAATCTATAAATCCAGAAATGTATCCTGATGTCTGGGATCTTTTCAGACATTTGGAGCTCAGAAGATGTTTGCTTACTGAACATGACCATGAAATACTACAACATGTTCAGGAAATTCTACCTGTGGACATTTAGGGGCCTTTCAGAGGACATCCTTTGAATAATGACAATATGGGAGCAAGGTTCTCTAACTTCTGGTCCTCCTGCGAACATTTGTCCTTAATTTTCCAGTAAGATTGATCCAAACTTATAACAATTATAAAAAAAAAGTTTCCAGACAGAAAGAAATAACACTTGTCAAAGACAGTATTCAATGCAAATGTATTTATTTAGGACATTTCTGTTGCAAGACAATTCAAAGCACTGAACATGAAAAACCATTAAAAAAAAACACAGAGAAAAGTACATTGCAGCTGTGAGAAGGTAATCAAACTACTAATGACTATGAATAATTAAAGAGAATTACAGTGTACAATTGAAAAAAAAGAAGCTGGACTAAAAATTTGAACTACTAATGTTTAAATAGCATAGTCAAAGGCCACTATAAACAAACTTATTTTTCATCTGGTTTTAAAACAATTTCGGGTTTTAGCATGTTCACACTTCTTGGGGAGTTTAATCCAGATTAGAGCATAAGAACTTGAAGTTTCTCCACGTTTGGTTGTGGTAATGCACATTAAACCTGAACCAGAAGACCTGAGAAGTCTGAGTGGTTGATTAACTACAGCAAGTCTGTATTGTATGTTGGAGGTAAGTCATTCATCGTGTTACAGACTAACAGAAGTATTTTAAAGTCTGTTCTCTGAGATATGGAGAGCCAGTATACCAATTTTATCGCTGACTTCATGTGCTCTACTTTCCTTCTTTGGTGAGGACGTGGGCAGCAGCATTTTGGATCAGTTGCAACTGTCTGATCAAACCTTCACAGCGACCTCTGTTTTTAACTAAAGATTAATTATTTTTGTCTTTCTTGTTAAGACATTAGTCTCCAAAGTCTGTGAGTAAAACTTTCTCCACAAATATTTCAGTAGAACTGCTTCTTATCCGTGTGAGTTATGATATGTGTAACAAGATTTACTAGTAAAGCTTTTTTCCATAGGTTAGGCAGTCAAAGGTAATCCATCTGTATAATTTCACATGTACTACTGAATTTTTATCTGTTCCATTTCTGACAATAGTGCTGGTAATTCATCTAATTTAAAGTAATTTAGCTCTGGTCCTTTAACCCTGATTACTTATTCACTCCACCTGTGCAGCTCCGCCTCCTCTCATCAGCATTCAGGTTTTCCACCTGCACCCCTCCCTATTTAACCACTTTGCTAACCAGCCACAGTTGCTGTATTATTTGAAAGCCACATCCTTCTACTCCTGATTGTCTGATCCTTACCTTACTTTTGCTTCATTGTTTCCTTGCCTCTGCCTTGCCCTCAATGGATTAATTTGAGCTCTCTGATTTCTGAACACCACCCTGGTTTTTGCCGTCTGACCAACTAGTTCTCTTTTTCTCCTGGGTTTCCAAGATGGAGAATCTGCCTCAAAGTAACTTCCTGAGTTGTTTTGCTGCGACACTTAAGTTCAGTCTAGTCATTCCAACACATCCTGAGTAGACTAGTGGTTTATGCTCTTTGATTTTTCTGATATCTATTATTCTGTTTGGACTCTTTATCTCTCTGACCCCCAGATTCCACATACTCCGCTCCGCTGACGTACGTCGTGCGGAGCGCTTGTCTTTCATGTAAATCAATGAGAGCTGTTCCACATCCACCGCTGCTCCTCCGCACGTCTCCGTCCACGTACGTCTTCTCCGTCCTTCACCGACAAAATACGGAGCCAAGCTATTTTTTGCTCCGCTCCGGTCCGGCCGGGTCAAGATCCGCAATTGCAATCGCACCAAGCAGGAAAAAGAACATCGAGAAATTCCGGTTCGTCAAATTAAAATATAGCAGCAACAGATCGGGGACTAGAAATTATAGCATCATTCTTATATATTCCAAAAAAACCAACACCTTTTATTTAAATGATTGAATGCAAATTGGTTATTAATCCACCAGGAAGCAGATTTCTCATCTCCATCAAAATATTTATTTTATACCGAGGGACTTAAAGTTTAATCAAATCCATTCAAAAGAAACTTCTTATTGCAGGAATGGATGAAGAGATGCTGAGTTTGGGAGTAGAGAACAAGTTCATTAAAAAAAGCAGTTTTGAATTATCCTAGTTATCCCCGTTACAAAAATCTACAACAAAAAACAATATATTTGGGCAGAAACTGAACATATGCTGGATGATGGTGGGATTTTTTTTAATATGTCATATTAAATTAAGCGCTCACAGGGTTCATACAGGAATGAGTGACTCTAATTTAATGCTATTTTAATGCTATTAGAAATTATTTTAATGCCATCAACAAGAACCATGTACACAAGTTATAAGTGTCCATGAAATATGAAGGAGCTGTGCGCACAGTTCCATGACTCCTGTATGTATGTAAACACACACACACACATATATATTCTCTAGTTTTTTCTCCGCCTTGAGCTTCCTTTCCGAACATACGGCTTTATGATCAGTTCCACGCAAATTAATCGCGATATAATATATCTGAAGAAATTGTTTTTATAAACATTTTTTATTAAAGAATTATAAAAGCTACGATAAACATATTTAATTAATTGTAGAGTCAATTAAGGCCTTAATTAAAAAAAAAATGAATGAATTGTAATTATTTTTAATGATCCGCGGAAACCCTGGTTCATCCTGCGCATGCTCTCTACCATCTCCAAGAAACTCAGAGCGGAGCGGACGGGAGCCACAGCGGCGGCTGTAGGCTTTGCTTTGTGCAGGCGGTCTGGAGCGCAGTGTAGCGGAGCGCTGACGGAGTATGTGGGATTTCGGGGTGATTGTGAGTCCTTTTTATTATTGTTATTTTTGGATACAGGTTCTCAATTTCCTTGAAATCCTGAGATACTTAATTTACAGGAGTCACCATGAATGTATCTCCATTCTCCTTCCTCAGAACAAGCTGCTCCTCATTCTTACTTAAGGGGAGCTCCATTGCTTCCTCTCTTGTCCAGGGATGTTCTGGCTGTTGCTGCTCTTCTCTCATCTACAGAGCTTCTGGTTCCTCTTGCTCCAAACTGGAATTCCACATCTGTTTGCTCCAATACATCTGTATTCAGCTCCTCACGATGGGAACTGAAATATTTAAAAAGAAAGAAAATCCTTTGATATTCTTTTAAAATTATGTTTGAGATGTTGTTTTAATTTCTTCTTTTCACTAAGAGTAAAAGTAAACTGAAGCTTACCATGGCTTGAATGAACTTCTGAAGCAGATTTTGTAAAAGATCCAACCCAGAATTAGACTAAAAAACACTATAAAGACTATAAATCTACAAGCCAAAGCTTCCAAAGGGATGGGAGCCTCTGAAACATAAATACAATGTGTCAATATTAGATATTATAAAGAGAAAAATAATACAAAATTAAAGAAGAATGCTGCAGAAGTGATGAAATCCCACCTTTAACATCCAGAAACACTTCATTTGTCCCCTGTAGCTCCTTCCACTTTGTCTGAAGCATTTAGATGGCAGTAAAAGGCAGCTATAATGACCCACATCCCTCTTGACTGCTCCATCAATGGTGAAAGAGGCCTCCTTTAGAACTACATCAAATACTTGCAACTGAAGGAACGTCTGATTCTTCTTCAGGCAACAGTAGATGAGTTGGCAGTTGTTGATGGTGTGCAGGGTTTCAGAAAAGGTGCATTTGAACTCAACACTGTTTCCCTCACGAACTGTGGAGGGTCCAGCTATAGAGAGGACTGCTGGGATGAAATGGGCTGAAAAACAGTTGGAAGCATCAGCAAAGTGAAAACCTCAGACAAAAAAAAGCTTAATGTGTGATTAGTATGAATAAAAAATGCTTACCTATTACTAGAATCTCAACCTCATCATGTCTCATCCCAGCTACTTCAGAAAGGTCATGAGTTTCCGTGGATTGAAAACAGCTGTAATTTCCACTGTGATCCAGACTAACGTTTGATATTTTAAACGTAACATCATTTAGATTCTGTTTCATTGTCATTTTCAGAAATCCACTTCCATCTTTTAGTAAATACACTGAATTAGAGGGTTTTATCTTTTGCCCGTGAATGCTGCAGGTTACATAAATGTCACTTCCTTCGCTCACAGTTCTCTGTCGCGCTAGGATCTTTAAAGGAGAAAAATCTGAACAAAAGAAACAAACAAATGAAGCATAATTAGTTTCTTAAATAGAACGGGCGTCCTTATTTAAGTAATTTGTTGGTTCTCACCTTTGGTTTGGCTAAAGACCTGATTTAGGAAAATGCCTTAAAGACAGAAAGGTTCCGATCATGTTAATCTTAAATCTGCAAAAATATCTGACATGTAGATTCTGTTTCGGTCTGCAGTCAGTTTACTTACAGAAAACAGCAGCTATTATATTCATCTTCAGCAGCAACCCGATGCTCTCACAAAACTCTTTGTTCACGCACCTTTCCACTCTTTTCTACCCCCCAAGATGAAGTGGGCGGGACCTATACACCCCTTCCTGATTCTCCCCTTGTGTTTTGCATTTCATCATTGCTTTTTTTTTTTTTTTTTACAAGAAAGTTTAAAATTATATTTAATGAATAGAAGAAAGTCTGAACTGTAGTTTCATTACCTGACTTATCAGGGTTACCCTACAAAGAAGCTACTGTATGAGTTTGAGTTATATAAATGTAATAATCATTAAAGCTATAGCATTAAAACGTTCAAAGTGAATTTTTCAGTCCAGTAGTTTTTTATTTGATTTGTGTGTTTAAATGGCTTTGGCCATCTCCGAAAATGTACAGCCTTTGGTGCCTTATGCTTCTCTTAGGTCAGCTGATGTTTCTACTTTTGTCACTACAGAAAACCAAACACAATCTGAGAAAGAACATCTTGAATTATCCTGAGCCGTCTCAGTAGCTGGTCCTAGGCTCTGGGTGATATGCAGAGATGGGAAGTAACGAAGTACAAATACTTCGTTACTGTACTCAAGTAGATTTTTCTGATATTTTTACTTTACTTTACTACTTATTTTTATGGCGACATTTTACTTCTACTCCTTACATTTTTACACAAATATCTGTACTTTCTACTCCTTACATTTTAAAAAATTGGCTCGTTACTTTAGTTTTGAATCATTTCAATGGAGTTACCGTTATTATTTTTCACGTCATCAATACCAAATTCAATCTAATTGGAATCTACGTTGCATTTGACGCACCACTACAAGATGAATGGACAGATTCGGCGGTATTCATTGGCGGCAAATCATTGCAGCTTGGTGGCGGTGGCGTTAGCATAGTAGCATGGACGACGAGATGATTGAAAATGAACACAACGGAGATCTAGTCCTATTGGCAGACATCCATTTAAAATGTAGGCAACGGCATGAAAAAAGTGGTTTCTACTTTTACTTTTATACTTTAAGTAAATTTACAAGCCAGGACTTTGTTACTTTTACTTGAGTAAAGAAGTTTAATCAGTACTTCCACTTTTACCAGAGTATTTTTTAACACAAGTATCTGTACTTTTACTCAAGTACGGAAAGTGAGTACTTTTGCCATCTCTGGTGATATGCTGCTCTATGTTAGACAGGATTTGTCTCTGGTCAGTTTCATGTCTTTTATAAACATATTTTCTTTCTGGGTTTTGATATTAGGTTGTTGGTTTATGTTGATCATATACTGTTTTATGGTAATTGCATGTATTTCCTCATTTCCTTAATATACAACACTTATGCTTTGCTTTTTTCTCTACAGAATGTTGGTCTGCATATGTAAATGTGCTTTATAAATATTGGTGGATTGGATTGAATCAGACTGGGAGGCTGCTGATTTTCTATGTGCAACAAGTCTGCAGACATTAAGGACATTTAGTACCTGGTCTTCAAAAGGTTAGCAAGTATTAAAAAACGTCCAAATTATTTGCATATGTGAGGCTGATATTCATACTAGGTACAAAAATATTTTCTGTTACAATTCAGTGGGTGGAGGGTACAAGCATTTTAATGTATGTGCAATTATCAATAATCAGATCATGGTAATCAAACTGAGTATATTTATGGGTGAAGGGTATACAAATGAAATACATCAGCAAAGTTCAGTTTATTAAAGAATGTTTAAAAGACGTATTTAAACCAGGCCAACCTGTCTGCATGCCTGCAGACATTTCGGCTTCAAATGAGGCATCGGTGGATCATTAAGGATGGATAGACAGTTTGTAGACATTTTTGGACTTTCATAAATAACAACAGTATTCAATGATAATAAGGAAAAAATACGTGAAGTTATTTATCTTTACGCAAACATACCAGGGTATTTATCTCATGTCTATTCTTTTACAGATTCTGTACCAAGAACAATTATGCATAATAAAAATTATTAATATTATTATAGGCTTACCTTGGTTAACAATATATTGGATCAAATAGTAGTTTTTAGACGTTGGTGGATGTAAACCCAGCTGTTTAGAGTATGATCTCAAAGACAAGTTTACCGTGTTTTATGATTTTCATAAAAACTTTTATGTTTAATTTGTAAAGTGCATTATAAATAATATGTAATATGTATTATTATTATCATCATTTATAATTACCTCCATTTCCATGACCTTTCTTTAATGGCAGCTCTTAAACTGCATATAGAACATGTGATGTCCTCATTTTAATGGGGCTGAACTGGTTTGCATGTCTGTGTTTAACGTGCAAACTTTGTGATCAACCATAACACAACAACTGAGCAATAATTTCTATCAATGCAGTAAGTACTTCATTTGATTTTAAGATGATCAGGCTGTAAGTCTTTTTCCTATGTTAACATCCTTTCTACAGAGAAAAAAAACATGTTCAACAACAAAGAAAAGAAGCAGATCTAATAACACAGAGGAAACCTGTTTATTCTCCGGTGAGAACATAATTTTCAATGCCAGCAAAATCTAAATCTACTAAGCTGACCATCAGAGAGCTAACCCTGGCAGACACAGCTCTCTACTACTGTGCTCTGCAAACACAGTGATACAAAGTGTAGAAGAGGCTGTACAAAAAGCTGAACACTGATATCTGACTCCTCTTCAAAGAGGAGGGAAGTGGTATTCAAAGCTCAGCTTCATATCAGATGGATTCTGCTAATTCCTGTTTGATCAGAGTCACTGTGGTAACAGCTGCTAATCAGACACTGTGGGAGGATCCACAGGAGCAGAGACTCAGCAAGTCTACCACACTGACAGAGGAGAGAAATCTAACATGGAAAGACCCTAAATACCTGCTTCCATTTGTTAAGGTCAGGTTCGTGAAATGCGATTGTCCCCAGACAGCATGTAGATCCCGACCTCATTTGTTTTAGTTTCACCAGATATTCATACAGTCAGAAATGGTGTACAGAGCTGAAATAGAAATGTGCCGGGAGCATGAGTTGTCTCAACATACAGTATGCCAAAAGACGTGGCCCCAATCCTATCCTAAACCATACTATCATAATCTTCTATTCTTCAATTTATTTCTGTTCTTTTTCACTATGGCTTTCAGCTACGCTTTGATTTATTTTGTTCTGGTTTTGCTGTTAAGATTTATCTGATTTTGAGTTACTTCTTAGTATGCGTCTATTTTTTCAGGAATCTCTTTTTCAGCCTTCTTGTGATTTTTTTGCTCTTTACTCTAGTTTTTCATCATTCATTTTTTTCACAGTTATCCTAAGATTATGTTGTCCACTGCATTATTGTCATTTTGAAATATCCTTATTCGCTCTCAATCTGCAGGTTTACCATTGGTTCCTAGAATGGGAAGCAGGTATTTTAGTTATCTGGCTCCTGATAACCAAACTTGTGGAACCAACTACTAGTTTTAGTCTGTGAGGGGGACACCACGTCTACTTTCATGAAGCTTATATTAAAAAACTGAATGATTCTGACTTAGTTGCTGAATGAGTGAAGAAGTTGGAGGAGTTAGAGAGAATAAACACAATCCGGCAAGGGAGAATTTAGCCAGACAGACTTTTTTGAAAGTCCTTTCGTGTTACTCATCCAAGATGATAATTTATTCTGAGATATTTCCTATATTTATGCTGCTATAACCATAGACTGCTGGAGAAAACCAAGCAAAAAAAAAAAAAAGTTTATCCAGACCAGAGGCCTCTGGGTCTGGGGCGTCCGCTTGTTTGCGGTGACAGACCGTTGAACGGTCGACAAACTGACAGGCGGTGCGGAATTTCCAGGAGCATCTTTCCAGAGACAGTCCAGGTCTGATTATGAGGTCCAATAATTCAGCAGAGGTACAGAGGGGTAATCCAGCAGATTTATCTAGTTCCAGGTCCCATATCCAAATAATCACAGAGAGTTAAGGGGACAGGCAGGCTCAAGTACTCACAGGCTGTAAGGGGTCGGCAGCACGGTTGGTCAATACGGAATCCAGAGGCTGACAGAGCAGGTCTCAGGCAGGCAGACAAATCCAGAAAGGGATCATGCAGGCTCAGAAACAAGGGACAAGGACAGGTCGGGTGACAGGCAGGCAGGCAGGTAATCAAACAATAAAAGCTGGAAGGTTCTCACAGGGCTGGCTCAAAATGATCTGACACTGGAGACTGATCAGCACGGCGCTTATGTGCAGGTGGCGACAGGTAAAACCAGTAGAGATGATTGCAGAGGTGGAGACTGAACCAGAGTGCTAATTGGAGACAAAATCAGCTCCAGTGCCAGGGTAATCCCACATAACTTTTCTCTGCAAAGATGTTTCATTTGGAACAAAAATGGGTCAATATTCTTTCACAAATGGTTTGACTATGGTATTGTCCAGTTAATCAACAATCTATTGTAAAGTGCCTTCAGATGACATGTGTTGTGAAATGGACTATAGAAATAAACTGAATTGAATTTAACTGAATCAATAAATAACAGAAGTCATCCTTGCAGTTATGATGGATTTCTCGCTCGGTACAGGGTTCCTTTCACTCCAAGAGAACACAGCATTTATTTTGAAGGTATTCCATTTGTTTTGCTCACGTTGTTCAAAGGGATTGGCTGCTCTTCTATCCAGTCTCTGAGTCCTCCTGACCTCAAACACTCAAAAATACAAATTCTTTTGTAAAAACACACTTGTCCAAAGAGAGAGCCTGGGAGAACACCACAGACAACAACACTCATCCCTTAGATCTACTGGATCCACATACTTTAATACAAAAAACAAACTGACAAAAAATTATTTCCATAAAAAGAGAGGATGCTGTGATGTCTAAGCAGGAGGAAGAGGAGCTGAGAGCTTCAGGGAGGAGCTGAGCTGTTACTGAACTATAGAAGAGACACAAACTTCCACATTCAACACAGTTCAAACATTAACTCTGATCATCATGCTGTCTTTGCTCTCATCTGGATTTACTCTGATGGTTCTGCTTATAGGAACAGGTTAGTTGGAGTCTTTCAGAGAATGATTTGATTGTTGTTGTTCTTCTCTTATGAGTGTCTGCTTTTACCTTCAGGTGTAAACTGTCAATAACTTATTGCAGCAAAGACTGAGGAGTTCACTTTAGAGGGCGGCTCTGTTACTCTGTCCTGCAGTTACACCAAAGATTCAGCTTATTATTTGTTACTCTCACTCTAAGTGACAAAGTTGCCCACTGGTGACCTGGTGCAGGGAGAACAACCTGGAGCTCAACGCTCTAAAAACAGTGGAGTTGGTTGTGGACTTCAGAAAGGGCGCAGCCCCAGCTACCCCCATCACCCTCTGTGAATCCACCATTGACACTGTGGAGTCTTTCCGCTTCCTGGGAACTATCATCTCCCAGGACCTAAAGTGGGAGCTGAACATCGACTCCCTCACCAAGAAAGCCTAGCAGAGGATGTACTTCCTGCGGCAGCTGAAGAAATTCAACCTGCCCAGGACAATGATGGTACAGTTGCACTCCTTCATCATTGAGTCCATCCTCACTTCCTCCATCACCATCTGGTACGCTGGTGCCACAGCTAAGGACAAGAGCAGACTGCAGCGTGTCATTCGGTCTGCGGAGAAGGTGATTGGCTGCAGTCACCCATCTCTCCAGGAGCTGCACGCCTCCAGGACTCTGAGGCGTGTAGGGAAGATTGTGGCTGATCCCTCGCACCCCAGTCACAGAGTATTTCAGTCACTTCCCTCTGGCAGGAAGCTGCGGTCCATCAGGACCAGAACCTCCCGTCACAAATACAGTTTTTTTCCATCTGCTACCGGCCTTATCAACAAGGCCAAGAGCGGCCCGTAACACTGGACAATGTTTCTCTCCCCCATTCAGGACTTCTGCGTTACATTAACGCACAGTCTACCGTGTGTATATAGCTTCTGTGTATATATATATATATATATATTCTATCTTATTTTGTTTTTTGTCTGCACCAACAACACCAAATCAAATTACTTGTAAGTGCAAACCTACTTGGCAATAAACTTGATTCGGATTCTGATTCACAGTCCTGTATTCACTCTCCTCACCCTTTTCAATGCAGCCAACAATTGCTGGGTCATCAGAAAACTTCTGAAGGTGGCAGGACTCAGAGCAATAGTTGAA
This sequence comes from Cyprinodon diabolis, assembly GCA_030533445.1. NCBI lineage: Eukaryota > Metazoa > Chordata > Actinopteri > Cyprinodontiformes > Cyprinodontidae > Cyprinodon > Cyprinodon diabolis. Next base: position 45,624,900 of record CM060067.1, on the reverse strand, counting down.
GTCCGAGGTGAAAAGGGTGAAGAGGAAGGGGGAGAGGACAGTCCCCTGAGGGGCCCCAGTGTTGCTGACCAATCTGTCAGACACAGTTCTGTAGGCGTACATACTGTGGTCTGCCCATCAGGTAATCAACAATACAGGACACGATGGGGGCCTCCACCTGCATCGCAGTCATCTTCTCACCCAGTAAAGCCGGGCGGATGGTGTTGAAGGCACTGGAGAAATCAAAGAACATGATTCTCACTGTGCTCGCCGGCTTGTCCAGGTGATTGTAGACTCTGTTCAGCAGGAAGATGATGCTGTCCTCAACTCCCAGGCGGGGCTGGTAGGCGAACTGTAGTGGATCAGTGAAGGGCCTGACCATGGGCCTTAGCTGCTCCAGGACTGGCCTCTCAAAAGTCTTCATGATATGGGACGTCAGTGCTACCGGTCTGTAATCCTGAGGGTCACTAGGGCATGGCGTCTTTGGCAAAGGAACGAGGCAGGACGTCTTCCACAGCACGGGTACTCTCTGGAGGAGATTGCCAGACTGAAGACTAGGCTAAATATTCCACACAGCTGATAGGAACAAGCTTTGAGCACCCAGGGGAGTACACCATCAGGGCTCGCAGCTTTGCCGGAGTGGAGTCTGGTTAGCTGTCTTCTCACCAGGTCAGGAGTGAAGGACACTGTAGAGGTAGGGGGAGGGGTGAGGTCCTCATCTTGTGGAGGACATGATGTGAAGCAGGGGGGAGGGGTAGAGTCGGTGGATGTGGATTGAGGTGGTGAAGAGCAGAAAGGGGGTCTGTAAGGAGGAGTGGGGGACGGTGGAGTGGTCGTTGTAGGGAAGCCAGCAGCAGAGGGTTATTGGGGATGGGCCGCAGTATCAAACCTGTTGAAAAAAAGGTTCAGTTCATTGGCCCGGACCACGCGACCTTCCAACCCCACACCAGTGGACTTCTGGAACCCTGTGATGGTTTTCATCCCACTCCACACATCCCTCATGTTGTTGGTCTGGAGTTTATTCTCCAGCTCTCTCCAGTATTTGTATTTAGCCTCTTTGGTTTTGCGTTTGAGTACCCCCTGTACTCTCCTCACCTCCTCACGGTTGCCATCTCTGAACACCCTCTTCTTCTCATTCAGGATGGCCTTTATGTCCTTGGTGATCCAAGATTTATTGTTGGGGTAACAAGTGACAGTCCGAGCTGGAACATTGCAGTCCACACAGAAGATATAGTCCGTGATGCACTCTGTGAGCCCATCGCTGTCCTCCCCGTGGGGCTCACAGAGTGCAGGCTAGTCAGACTCCTCAAAGCAGGCCTGCAGTGCCTTATAAGCCTCCTCCAACCACATCCTCAGGTTCTTGTGGTCGTAGGCTTCCTCTTCACCAGAGGCACATAACAGGGTTTGAGATGAACCAGGTTGTGATCTGACCTGCCCAGAGGGGGGAGAGAAGAGGAGATGTATGCATCTTTAATGTTAGCATACATCAGGTCCATGGTGCTCTCCTCTCTGGTAGGGCAGCTCACATATTGTTTGAAGGTCGGCAGGACTTTGTCCATGGTGACATGGTAAAAGTCTCCCGACATGATAATGAGAGCATTAGGAAGTAAATAATAAATAAAATAATAAAGCTAGAAAAGAAAGAAAAAATGGATCAACGTAAAACTGAAAACTCACAAAAAACTTAACAGGACCAGGACTGTGACACTAAATTTGGGGGGAACAATATTAGTGACCTGGTTTTCACAGAACAAGGATATAATAATAGCAAAAAGCACATATCAAGTCAATGCAACATAAAAATGGTCTGAAAGGGCCCAAAGACAGGCCACAGGAGGAAACCACTGGAAATGTATTAGGATCCACATGTATTAGAAAATAGATATTATATTTAAATAACTGGAGAAGTAGTTTGTTTCCTAGCAGTAAATAAACCCTTTACCCCCTTCCACCTTAATATGCTGAATGAAAGAAAACAAGTTTAGTTACTGTTGCACAAGCTATGGATGCATTTGTTTGGACTTTTGCACCAAAAAGCCAACGACTGATGTTAATGACTGATATAAGCCCTGCTGTTGAGAAGCAATAAGAAATAGAAATATAAAAAAAAATCTGAAATAAATAAGTATAAAAGACAAATAAAATACTAAGAGATATAGGCTGAAAGACAGATTTTTTTCCCGTCCCTTGATGACTAGAGAGGATACTGTCAGGAAGGGCGTCCAACATAAAGAACCCTTTAAAACAAACCAAATGGATCAAAGAGAAGATAGATATATAGTTAGATGAGCTGATGTGATGATTTTTTCCTCCCCTGATATTCCACCTGCATGCCCGAGTGGGGCTGGCGGAATCCTGAAGTCTCACAGTAGGGGTGTGGGAAAAAATTTACTTGGCGATATATTGATATTTTCTGCTGCCCGATAAACTATAGATTAACTAAAACATTTCTAATCCAAACTTTGAAAACTGAAAGGAAACCCAACAGAAAATACAGGTTTTAGAGATTCATTTAATCATCTGGTAGTTCTTCACACTGTTGGCAGTTAAAAAAACCTGTGTGTGAACCCCCTGTCCTTTATTCATGAGGGAGTTATCTGCATGTAAAGCAAACAGGAAAAAACATTTTAAAGTTTTAGTAGAATTTATTCTAATTAAATATAAACATTTGGCAATGAGCATACAATGCATTGAATCAATACTATTCAGGCCTGGACCATCTCAGTGTTGCTCTCAGTGCACATAATGTTGCCCCAACTTTAAGTTTTCCCTTCTATTTACCCTAGATCTATGCCCCTCAAGGTCAATCTGGCCAAAAATCCTGCATCCACAATTAACCTTTCTGTATAATATGTCCTCACCAGATAGACAGACATAGGCAGGTCATCATAAGTCATTATAGGTCACCAGAGGACAAACCAATATATCTATATCTAAGAGAGAACACAGCTAAGATTTCTTAATCTAGCTCTAAGATCTATCTCTAACACTGAGGCAGCAGTTCCTTTCCTATGTGGAGATAAACCAAGTTAGTTTAATCATTCTTTCTTCCAGTCTGTTAAGCAAAAGGAAGAGGAGCTGAGAGCTTCAGGGAGGAGCTGAGCTGTTACTGAACTATAGAAGAGACACAAACTTCCACATTCAACACAGTTCAAACATTAACTCTGATCATCATGCTGTCTTTGCTTACATCTGGACTTACTCTGCTGGTTCTGCTTATAGGAACAGGTTAGTTGGACTCATTCAGAAAGAAAAATATATGTTTAAATTTTTAATTGTAGTAATAATAATTTTTTTCAAAAATAAATTTGTCCATGTTTTGTTAATTCACTTTTTTCTCCCATCAGGTGTAAACTGCCAACATCTCACTGCAGCAAGGACTGAGGAGTCTTCTTTAGAGGACAGCTCTGTTACTCTGTCCTGCACTTACTCTCAAACTGCTGCTTATAATGATTATATCTTCTGGTATCGACAATATCCTGGAAAACCTCCCGAGTACCTGGTCTCTCATTCAGGAACAGGAGAAAAACTCCAGGATCCAGTTCCTGGTTTCTCTTTCAGAGTCAATGACGATAAAACCCAGATGGACCTGCTGATCTCCTCTGCTGCAGTGACAGACTCTGCTGTGTACTACTGTGCTGTGAGGCCCACAGTGACAGGAAACACCAGAACTCTGTACAAAAACCTGCAATACTCCACACCATCCACTAGAGGGCCTCACACACTGTTCCTCTCTATGGGTTGTTAGGATTCAGTCTGATTGTTTGTGCAGCTGAGAATAAAGCAGACATCAGAGTGTTTACTGCATCATTGAACTCTATGATGAGAAGGTTTAGATCATAAAGGAGGGATGATGGAGGCTCCAGGATGGAAGTGCAGCCTCTGCAGGACATCAGCACCATGGACAGAGTTCTGTTCCACCATCTAGATGTGTTTCAGTCCAGTTCTGCTTGCTGTCTGACCACTGATCTTTTAAATAAAGATTTATCTCCACAGGCTAAAACCTCATGATGCAATCAATTATATATTCTCAACACAGAATCATACTTTGAAACACAATTATTTTTTTTTTCAACATTATATTTTCCTTTCCTTTTCCTGTTTCTTATAGTTTATCTGTTTATTATTTATTTACTTAAATAATCAAATCTGATCAAATCTTCAGTCATTTCCATGATTGGGAATATTACTTTTACTAAGCAGTTGTGGCTTTAAATTTAGCTAAGTCAATCTTCAAATATTAAACTTATAATAGTAATATTTAAACAATAGTAAGTTATGTCTTTTTTTCCTATTTCCTTAGTCTTTAATGTTTTATTTCCTTTGTTTTTTTCTTGTCTAAAAAAAGAAATATATAGATAAAGATCCATTATCCTTCTTTATCCAAAGAAGACCCCAAAGTTCCAACATAGAGGTGGACCTGGTGAGCCACTCAAACAGAGACAAAGGGTAAAGAGTTATAGAGCCATAGGAATAAGGGACAAAAACTAAAAGGAGCTAAACCTGCAAACAAAACTGAACGCACTACAGCCGATTCTACCAGGCCAAACTAAACAAGAAGCTAAGGCTAAGAAAAAGCTAAAGCATCAGGGAAGGCTGGAGTATGCTCTGTGCAGCTTTCAGCATGCACTACATGCACTTACGTGGCACTAAAAAAGCACATCCAGGTATGGGAGCAGGAAGGAGGTGAGAGGGTGTGCCTTAGAATCCTATGGTTTTATTTATAGGTGTGGTGTAGCTGAGCAGTTCAGATTAATTCAATTCAATTCTGTTTATTTATATAGCGCCAATTCACAACACATGTCATCTCAAGGCACTTTACAGTTCAACCAGATCATCCAGTCAAATTGATTCAAAGTTTTCTATCTAAGGAAAACCAGTTGATTGCATCGACTCATTGACTCTTATGCAATCCCTCACACTAAGCATGCTTGTAGCGACAGTGGACAGGAAAAATTTCCTTTTACAGGAAGAAACCTCCAGCAGAACCAGGCTCGGTGTGAGCGGCCATCTGCCGAGGCCGACTGGGGTTCAAGGAGACAGAAGCAGAGATACAAAAAGCAGCTGTAAAAGGCGGCCCCGTCCAGGAAACACACAGCCAGGCAGACGAGCTCCGAGCCAGCTCCCATGTCAGAGGATGAAGAGAGCACATCCACCCAGCCACGGCCAGAGAAACAGGACTACACTGGAAAACAGGCCAATCTCCAGCATCTATAGACAAGGGTGTTGATGGAAGCAGCACAGCTGATGTTTCTCTCCAGGATGGTGTCAGAAGCAAACAGGAACAGACCAGATGAAGCTACTCTGAGGAAAAGCAGAGAGAGCAGAACGTTAGAGATTGAACTAACAGATTCTGCAGAGTGTGAGAATAGAGATAGAATGAAGCAGAATGATGAAATGGGGGTCCCTATGTCCTCCAGCAGTCTAAGCCTATAGCAGCATAACTATAGAGATAGCTCAGGATAACCTGAGCCACCCTAACTATAAGCTTTATCAAAAAGGAAAGTTTTAAGCCTAGCCTTAAAAGTAGACAGGGTGTCTGCCTCACGGACTAAAACTGGTAGTTGGTTCCACAGGAGAGGAGCCTGATAACTAAAAGATCTGCCTCCCATTCTGTTTTTAGAAGTTCTAGGCACCACTAGTAAACCTGCAGATTGAGAGCGAAGTGCTCTGTTAGGAACATAAGGAACAATCAGATCTCTGATATCAGATGGAGCTTGGCCATTTAAGGCTTTATATGTGAGAAGGAGGATTTTAAATTCTATTCTGGATTTAACAGGAAGCCAATGAAGAGAAGCCAGGATAGGAGAGATATGATCTCTCTTTTTCATTTTCATCAGAACTCTGGCTGCAGCATTTTGGATCAGCTGAAGGCTTTTAACTACAGTTTGTGGACTTCCTGATAGTAAAGAATTACAATAGTCCAGCCTTGAAGTAACAAATGCATGGACTAGTTTCTCAGCATCACCCCTGGACAGGAGATTTCTCATTTTTGCAATATTCTAGGAAATTCTAGAAACCTCTTTGATCTGGGATTTAAATGACAAGTCCTGATCAAAAATAACACCAAGATTTTTTACTTTATTATCTGAAATCAGTTTAATCCCATCCGAATGAAGTGACTGGCTAATCAGCTTCTTTTTCAGAGACTCTGGTCCAAAGACTATAACTTCTGTTTTGTCTGCATTCAGAAGCAGAAAGTTAAGAGTCATCCAGGTTTTTATGTCTTCAAGACATGCCTGTAATCTATGTAATGGGTTAGCTTCATCTGGATTTATAGACAGATATAGCTGGGTATCATCAGCATAACAGTGGAAATTAATCCCATGCTGTCTAATAATTCTACCAATTGGGAGCATGGATAAAGTAAATAGAATTAGTCCTAGCATTGATCCCTGTGGTACTCCACAGGTAACCTTTGAGCATGTTGAAGATCTATCATTAACATGAACAAACTGAATTCGATCAGATAGATCAGATTTAAACCAGTCTAGTGCTGTTCCTTTAATTCCAACAAAATATTCAAGTCTTTCTAAAAGAATATTATGGTCAACTGTATCAAATGCAGCACTAAGATCCAACAGGACGAGCACAGATACAAGTCCATTATCTGAGGCCATGAGAATATCATTAGTGACTTTCACCAGAGCTGTTTCAGTGCTATGATGAGCTCTAAAGTCAGACTGAAACTCTTCAAAAAGTTCATTATGGTGTAAGTGATCGCACACTTGTTTGGCAACTACTTTCTCAAGAATTTTAGATAAGAAAGGAAGATTGGATATAGGTCTATAATTAACCAAGTCCTCTGGGTCAAGAGACGGTTTCTTAAGCAGAGGTTTAATTACAGCAACCTTAAAAGCCTTTGGTACATATCCCTGTAACAGAGATAGATTATTCACATCTAAAATGGAGGAGGAGATCAAAGGGAATACCTCCTTAAATAACCTGGTTGGAACTGGATCTAACATACAAGTTGAAGGCTTAGATCAGTGGTTCCCAAAGATGTTCTTCTGGGCCCCCCTTTGGATTACAATAAAATTTCCACCCCCCCCCATAAAAAAAAAAAAAAAAAAAAAAATCAACTGGGCACACACATCGTTCAACCTGATATAATAAACCTATACACATATTTTGTTTTCAAACTCCACTGAAGTTTATTTCACACTTCAGGTTGCAACAAAACAAACCACACACCATCTTTACAGTGGACCTGTATTTTTTTAATAGTTCTATACCGTAGATTAGAAGAGGATTCTTTGTTGTCTGTGTTATTTTAAACATATTTGTTTTTTTATTATTTGCAACAATATTTAACTTTGCTATCATCAATACGTTAAAAACAGCCTCTGTGCAAAATGGAGTGAAAACATTGAACAGCTCTCTGACAGTTTTTTTTCTTTGCAAAAATTACTTTAATCCTCTCATCTTTTCAGTAGTTTTAGTGAGCCTGCTTGTTGCTGCAGATCTTCTCAAATCTGGATTGCAGTGTCACAACTGTCCATTATGCTCAGTCAAGCAAGCACTGTTTTTTTCTTTTTTTTTCTTCATTCATCCATACCGCTTCCCGCGCCCCCCCTGCAATGGCATTGCGCCCCCCATAGGGGGCGCGCCCCACACTTTGGGAACCACTGGCTTAGATGAAGACAATCATTTTGCTAATTCAGAAAGTTCAATTGGATCAAAGCAGTCTAAAACCGGTTCAGATTCCATGACTACCTCAGATACAATCGCGGATAGAGGAGTGCTTATGATCTTATTTTTAATACGATCATCTTATTTATAAAGAATCCCATAAAATCATTACTTCTAAGAGCAGTTGGAATGGACGGTTCAACTGAGCTATGGCTCTGGGTGTGTTTGGCAACTGTATTAAAAAGAAATCTAGGATTATTCTTATTCTCCTCTATTAATGAGGAGAAATAAGCTGCTCTTGCTTTACAAAGGGTCCTCTTATACAGCAATAAACAATTTTTCCAGACTAGGTAGGATTCCTGTAGGCCTGTGGAGCGATATTTCTCTCCAGTTTCCTAGCATTTTGTTTCAAAGTGCGCAGCTCTGCATTAAACCAAGGAGCAAGCTTTCTATTTTTAACGGTTTTCATTTTCAAAGGAGCTGCGTTGTCTAAGGCAGTACGCAGAGAACTAGCAACCCCATCGACAAAATCATCAACCTGTGAAGGGGAATAAACTAAGCTTTTTCACTCTGCAGCAGTGCTCAGCGACACAGAGGAGAGAGAAAATGAAGCAGGTTCTTTAAAATGTATAACTGCACCATCTGATAAAGATCTACTAAAATTGAACCTTCTTTTGGGGGAGGAGAACTCTGTTAAAGTAATCCTGAAGGTTATTAGAAAGTGGTCAGAGAGGACAGGGTTGTGAGGAAATACTGTTATTTCTTCACATTCTATGCCGTATGTCAGCACAAGATCCAAAGTATGAAGATGAGAATGTGTGGGACTATTCACATTTTGAACAAAGCCAATAGTGTCTAAGATAGCATTAAAGGCTGCTCTTAAGCTATCGCCTTCAATGTCAGCATGGATGTTAAAATCTCCCACTATGATGACCCTGTCAGTATTTAATACCAAATCATGAAGGAAATCTACAAACTCATCTAAAAATTCAGAGTAAGGACCTGGTGGACGGTACAAAAAGAAGAGGTTTTCTTGCCTTGAAATTTGGATGAGGGAAATAGAGGGTTAAATGTTCAAAAGAGTTGTAGGTATTAACTGTCTTGGGAGTAATCAGTAAGTCAGACTGGAAGATTGTTGCTACTCCTCCTCCTCGCCCAGAACTTCTGGGTATGTGAAAATTTAAATAGCTTGAAGGAGTTGCCTCATTTATGCTCACATAAAGAGAAAAACATTACTCATTCATTGACACCTTCTATCTCCACCAGAGGGCGCCATCATCCAGTAGGCGGAGCTCTCCTTGTGCTCTGTGTTCCAGCATTGTGTCAATAATAAGTGTTGCTGTGAAGAGAACAATAGTCAGACTGAATGTTGAACATCAGCTAGTTTCTCCTGCTGATTTAAACCTTGTTGGACAGATGGAACATTGGCTGTGGATTATTCTAGCTGCTCTTTTCTTTGGTAAGATAGAAAGCTCAACATGTTTCCTCTTCAAACACTTGAACACATTACTGAGCTCTACATGAAGAGCTTTAATGTTCATTCTACAGAAAATCAGAGCAGATCATTTCTGCTGCCATTTGTTACCTTGTAGAAACACCTGATATGGTTCAAAGTGACAATGATCAGAGAAAATGACATCTATTCTACATGGAATAGAAGTCTTTAAAGCTGCTGATTGTTCTCCTTTAATCAATCATCTTTATTGATTCATCTCTTCCTCTGCATGTTCTGTTCTTCCTCAGAGTGTAAAGGAAACTCAGTGACGCAGACGGAAGGACATGTTGCTGCTGCTGAAGGAGAATCTGTGACTCTGGGATGTATTTTTGAAACCAGTGATACATATCCTTATCTTTTCTGGTACCAGCAAAAGGAAGGCAGTTTTCCAACCTACATTCTGAAGCGTTACAAAGGAACAGCAGAGAATTATCCAAATAGCATAAACAGATTTAATGCTGATCTCAACACAGAGACACAAAAGAAATCAGTAAATCTGACGATCCAGGATCTCCATCTGTCAGACTCTGCTGTGTACTACTGTGCTGTGAGGCCCACAGTGACAGGAAACACCAGAACTCTGTACAAGAACCTGCAATTCTCCACACCATCCACTAGAGGGCCTCACACACTGTTCCTCTCTATGGGTTGTTAGGATTCAGTCTGATTGTTTGTGCAGCTGAGAATAAAGCAGACATCAGAGTGTTTACTGCATCATTGAACTCTATGATGAGAAGGTTTAGATCATAAAGGAGGGATGATGGAGGCTCCAGGATGGAAGTGCAGCCTCTGCAGGACATCAGCACCATGGACAGAGTTCTGTTCCACCATCTAGATGTGTTTCAGTCCAGTTCTGCTTGCTGTCTGACCACTGATCTTTTAAATAAAGATTTATCTCCACAGGCTAAAACCTCATGATGCAATCAATTATATATTCTCAACACAGAATCATACTTTGAAACACAATTATTTTTTTTTTCAACATTATATTTTCCTTTCCTTTTCCTGTTTCTTATAGTTTATCTGTTTATTATTTATTTACTTAAATAATCAAATCTGATCAAATCTTCAGTCATTTCCATGATTGGGAATATTACTTTTACTAAGCAGTTGTGGCTTTAAATTTAGCTAAGTCAATCTTCAAATATTAAACTTATAATAGTAATATTTAAACAATAGTAAGTTATGTCTTTTTTTCCTATTTCCTTAGTCTTTAATGTTTTATTTCCTTTGTTTTTTTCTTGTCTAAAAAAAGAAATATATAGATAAAGATCCATTATCCTTCTTTATCCAAAGAAGACCCCAAAGTTCCAACATAGAGGTGGACCTGGTGAGCCACTCAAACAGAGACAAAGGGTAAAGAGTTATAGAGCCATAGGAATAAGGGACAAAAACTAAAAGGAGCTAAACCTGCAAACAAAACTGAACGCACTACAGCCGATTCTACCAGGCCAAACTAAACAAGAAGCTAAGGCTAAGAAAAAGCTAAAGCATCAGGGAAGGCTGGAGTATGCTCTGTGCAGCTTTCAGCATGCACTACATGCACTTACGTGGCACTAAAAAAGCACATCCAGGTATGGGAGCAGGAAGGAGGTGAGAGGGTGTGCCTTAGAATCCTATGGTTTTATTTATAGGTGTGGTGTAGCTGAGCAGTTCAGATTAATTCAATTCAATTCTGTTTATTTATATAGCGCCAATTCACAACACATGTCATCTCAAGGCACTTTACAGTTCAACCAGATCATCCAGTCAAATTGATTCAAAGTTTTCTATCTAAGGAAAACCAGTTGATTGCATCGACTCATTGACTCTTATGCAATCCCTCACACTAAGCATGCTTGTAGCGACAGTGGACAGGAAAAATTTCCTTTTACAGGAAGAAACCTCCAGCAGAACCAGGCTCGGTGTGAGCGGCCATCTGCCGAGGCCGACTGGGGTTCAAGGAGACAGAAGCAGAGATACAAAAAGCAGCTGTAAAAGGCGGCCCCGTCCAGGAAACACACAGCCAGGCAGACGAGCTCCGAGCCAGCTCCCATGTCAGAGGATGAAGAGAGCACATCCACCCAGCCACGGCCAGAGAAACAGGACTACACTGGAAAACAGGCCAATCTCCAGCATCTATAGACAAGGGTGTTGATGGAAGCAGCACAGCTGATGTTTCTCTCCAGGATGGTGTCAGAAGCAAACAGGAACAGACCAGATGAAGCTACTCTGAGGAAAAGCAGAGAGAGCAGAACGTTAGAGATTGAACTAACAGATTCTGCAGAGTGTGAGAATAGAGATAGAATGAAGCAGAATGATGAAATGGGGGTCCCTATGTCCTCCAGCAGTCTAAGCCTATAGCAGCATAACTATAGAGATAGCTCAGGATAACCTGAGCCACCCTAACTATAAGCTTTATCAAAAAGGAAAGTTTTAAGCCTAGCCTTAAAAGTAGACAGGGTGTCTGCCTCACGGACTAAAACTGGTAGTTGGTTCCACAGGAGAGGAGCCTGATAACTAAAAGATCTGCCTCCCATTCTGTTTTTAGAAGTTCTAGGCACCACTAGTAAACCTGCAGATTGAGAGCGAAGTGCTCTGTTAGGAACATAAGGAACAATCAGATCTCTGATATCAGATGGAGCTTGGCCATTTAAGGCTTTATATGTGAGAAGGAGGATTTTAAATTCTATTCTGGATTTAACAGGAAGCCAATGAAGAGAAGCCAGGATAGGAGAGATATGATCTCTCTTTTTCATTTTCATCAGAACTCTGGCTGCAGCATTTTGGATCAGCTGAAGGCTTTTAACTACAGTTTGTGGACTTCCTGATAGTAAAGAATTACAATAGTCCAGCCTTGAAGTAACAAATGCATGGACTAGTTTCTCAGCATCACCCCTGGACAGGAGATTTCTCATTTTTGCAATATTCTAGGAAATTCTAGAAACCTCTTTGATCTGGGATTTAAATGACAAGTCCTGATCAAAAATAACACCAAGATTTTTTACTTTATTATCTGAAATCAGTTTAATCCCATCCGAATGAAGTGACTGGCTAATCAGCTTCTTTTTCAGAGACTCTGGTCCAAAGACTATAACTTCTGTTTTGTCTGCATTCAGAAGCAGAAAGTTAAGAGTCATCCAGGTTTTTATGTCTTCAAGACATGCCTGTAATCTATGTAATGGGTTAGCTTCATCTGGATTTATAGACAGATATAGCTGGGTATCATCAGCATAACAGTGGAAATTAATCCCATGCTGTCTAATAATTCTACCAATTGGGAGCATGGATAAAGTAAATAGAATTAGTCCTAGCATTGATCCCTGTGGTACTCCACAGGTAACCTTTGAGCATGTTGAAGATCTATCATTAACATGAACAAACTGAATTCGATCAGATAGATCAGATTTAAACCAGTCTAGTGCTGTTCCTTTAATTCCAACAAAATATTCAAGTCTTTCTAAAAGAATATTATGGTCAACTGTATCAAATGCAGCACTAAGATCCAACAGGACGAGCACAGATACAAGTCCATTATCTGAGGCCATGAGAATATCATTAGTGACTTTCACCAGAGCTGTTTCAGTGCTATGATGAGCTCTAAAGTCAGACTGAAACTCTTCAAAAAGTTCATTATGGTGTAAGTGATCGCACACTTGTTTGGCAACTACTTTCTCAAGAATTTTAGATAAGAAAGGAAGATTGGATATAGGTCTATAATTAACCAAGTCCTCTGGGTCAAGAGACGGTTTCTTAAGCAGAGGTTTAATTACAGCAACCTTAAAAGCCTTTGGTACATATCCCTGTAACAGAGATAGATTATTCACATCTAAAATGGAGGAGGAGATCAAAGGGAATACCTCCTTAAATAACCTGGTTGGAACTGGATCTAACATACAAGTTGAAGGCTTAGATCAGTGGTTCCCAAAGATGTTCTTCTGGGCCCCCCTTTGGATTACAATAAAATTTCCACCCCCCCCCATAAAAAAAAAAAAAAAAAAAAAAATCAACTGGGCACACACATCGTTCAACCTGATATAATAAACCTATACACATATTTTGTTTTCAAACTCCACTGAAGTTTATTTCACACTTCAGGTTGCAACAAAACAAACCACACACCATCTTTACAGTGGACCTGTATTTTTTTAATAGTTCTATACCGTAGATTAGAAGAGGATTCTTTGTTGTCTGTGTTATTTTAAACATATTTGTTTTTTTATTATTTGCAACAATATTTAACTTTGCTATCATCAATACGTTAAAAACAGCCTCTGTGCAAAATGGAGTGAAAACATTGAACAGCTCTCTGACAGTTTTTTTTCTTTGCAAAAATTACTTTAATCCTCTCATCTTTTCAGTAGTTTTAGTGAGCCTGCTTGTTGCTGCAGATCTTCTCAAATCTGGATTGCAGTGTCACAACTGTCCATTATGCTCAGTCAAGCAAGCACTGTTTTTTTCTTTTTTTTTCTTCATTCATCCATACCGCTTCCCGCGCCCCCCCTGCAATGGCATTGCGCCCCCCATAGGGGGCGCGCCCCACACTTTGGGAACCACTGGCTTAGATGAAGACAATCATTTTGCTAATTCAGAAAGTTCAATTGGATCAAAGCAGTCTAAAACCGGTTCAGATTCCATGACTACCTCAGATACAATCGCGGATAGAGGAGTGCTTATGATCTTATTTTTAATACGATCATCTTATTTATAAAGAATCCCATAAAATCATTACTTCTAAGAGCAGTTGGAATGGACGGTTCAACTGAGCTATGGCTCTGGGTGTGTTTGGCAACTGTATTAAAAAGAAATCTAGGATTATTCTTATTCTCCTCTATTAATGAGGAGAAATAAGCTGCTCTTGCTTTACAAAGGGTCCTCTTATACAGCAATAAACAATTTTTCCAGACTAGGTAGGATTCCTGTAGGCCTGTGGAGCGATATTTCTCTCCAGTTTCCTAGCATTTTGTTTCAAAGTGCGCAGCTCTGCATTAAACCAAGGAGCAAGCTTTCTATTTTTAACGGTTTTCATTTTCAAAGGAGCTGCGTTGTCTAAGGCAGTACGCAGAGAACTAGCAACCCCATCGACAAAATCATCAACCTGTGAAGGGGAATAAACTAAGCTTTTTCACTCTGCAGCAGTGCTCAGCGACACAGAGGAGAGAGAAAATGAAGCAGGTTCTTTAAAATGTATAACTGCACCATCTGATAAAGATCTACTAAAATTGAACCTTCTTTTGGGGGAGGAGAACTCTGTTAAAGTAATCCTGAAGGTTATTAGAAAGTGGTCAGAGAGGACAGGGTTGTGAGGAAATACTGTTATTTCTTCACATTCTATGCCGTATGTCAGCACAAGATCCAAAGTATGAAGATGAGAATGTGTGGGACTATTCACATTTTGAACAAAGCCAATAGTGTCTAAGATAGCATTAAAGGCTGCTCTTAAGCTATCGCCTTCAATGTCAGCATGGATGTTAAAATCTCCCACTATGATGACCCTGTCAGTATTTAATACCAAATCATGAAGGAAATCTACAAACTCATCTAAAAATTCAGAGTAAGGACCTGGTGGACGGTACAAAAAGAAGAGGTTTTCTTGCCTTGAAATTTGGATGAGGGAAATAGAGGGTTAAATGTTCAAAAGAGTTGTAGGTATTAACTGTCTTGGGAGTAATCAGTAAGTCAGACTGGAAGATTGTTGCTACTCCTCCTCCTCGCCCAGAACTTCTGGGTATGTGAAAATTTAAATAGCTTGAAGGAGTTGCCTCATTTATGCTCACATAAAGAGAAAAACATTACTCATTCATTGACACCTTCTATCTCCACCAGAGGGCGCCATCATCCAGTAGGCGGAGCTCTCCTTGTGCTCTGTGTTCCAGCATTGTGTCAATAATAAGTGTTGCTGTGAAGAGAACAATAGTCAGACTGAATGTTGAACATCAGCTAGTTTCTCCTGCTGATTTAAACCTTGTTGGACAGATGGAACATTGGCTGTGGATTATTCTAGCTGCTCTTTTCTTTGGTAAGATAGAAAGCTCAACATGTTTCCTCTTCAAACACTTGAACACATTACTGAGCTCTACATGAAGAGCTTTAATGTTCATTCTACAGAAAATCAGAGCAGATCATTTCTGCTGCCATTTGTTACCTTGTAGAAACACCTGATATGGTTCAAAGTGACAATGATCAGAGAAAATGACATCTATTCTACATGGAATAGAAGTCTTTAAAGCTGCTGATTGTTCTCCTTTAATCAATCATCTTTATTGATTCATCTCTTCCTCTGCATGTTCTGTTCTTCCTCAGAGTGTAAAGGAGACTCAGTGACGCAGACAGAAGGACATGTTGCTGCTGCCAAAGGAGAATCTGTCACTCTGGGATGTTCTTATGAAAGCAGTTTTACGCCAACATTGTTCTGGTATAAACAAGAAGAAAACAGCTTTCCACAGTACATGCTGAAACGTGTTTCATCAGAGGGAGATAACGCTCCTGAATTCAGCAAAAACAAATTTCAAGCAGAGGTCAAAAACTCAGCTTTTAATCTGACGATCCAGGATCTTCGTCTGTCTGACTCTGCTGTGTACTACTGTGCGCTGAGGCCCACAGTGACAGGAAACACCAGAACTCTGTACAAGAACCTGAAATATTCAACAACATCCACTAGAGGGCCTCACACTTTCTTCTACCTCTATCTTTTGTTTGACTTCAATCTGAAACCAGATCACAATACTGATGTCTTTCTGCATCATCACATTTTAGTTTTCTAAATAATTTAAGCAAATAGAATACCCTGTAAATGGGAAGCAAAATGATGTTCTTTGTTCTGTAATGTTTCATATACTGTGGTCATTTCTCTGTGAATACCTTAAAATCATACTTAAAAAGAAATGTTTTTAGAATAGTAGTAATTGAAAGCTTTTAAAAAATTACAATTAAATGAGAGCTTATTTCAGCATATTTCATCATTTATTCAGTTCATAATAAGATGAAACTGACTAATCAGCACCATGGACAGCAGCAGCAGAGATTCCAGGTTGACAACATATTGAAAGGCTGCTGATGTTGAGTGTGCAGCAAGTCTGTAGAAGCTGAAAAGCATTTATTTTTTGTTATCATTCTAACAAAATGTAAAATCCTTTTTACTGAGAAATCAATTAATCAATCAACGAAACAATCAAAAAATCAAACAACTTTATTTATCTCAAATTCAGTTTGCATCTCTCTGGTCAAACAATTAAGGAAAAATTATACAATCTCATTCAACCACCTTCCAGAAACATTGTTAGTGCCACAGACTTAAAAATAAAGATTAAATAAATAAACTAAAACAATAGCAATATGTTTGGTTACTGATGTATGGTTTAAAAGCTGCATGGCTGAGGGAATAAAGGAGTTTGGGTTTGCTGTTTAGGAACAACATAGTGCTGTTGTGAGGGAATTAGCATTAAACTAAAATCTGAGAACATGGTTAGGCTGGTTTAGGATGGATTAATTTTTCTGAAGGACTCTCTTCTTCCAGTCAGAGCTCAGGTCTGACATCTGGACTCCTGCTATCTTATTACACTTTCAATCAGCAGTCTCAAAAGTTATGACCATTAGGCGTGTTGGTGGAAACAAATTTTGTGCCCTGGCTACGATTATCAATAGAAGTCCCACTGAATTTCAGTTTTCCTGCAAGCCCCCCTCCCCTGTTCAAGTTTGTGTATTCACTCTACCTTACTAACTGTCCTTGTTGTAATGCAAATAACCTGTGATGTGACCAGCCCTTCTACAGGAGACTGGATAAAGGCTGAAACAAACTGGCATCAGAACCAGAGCATGCTCCAAACACTTTTCATTACCTTCCCCTGCAACATCAGACCTTTATGCAGGAATATCTTGATAAGTCATATCTAAATCTTTTATTTAGGCAAACCTATTGAACAACCAGATATCATACGGGTCCTAATTCCTGAGCTGAGAACAGGTCATAGCCATCCTTTTCCAACTAGAAGGCAGAGCCTATTTATATTGTCCATTCACCAACAGACTCATATATATTGCAAAGCTCACTATGTGAAATAAAGAACAACTTAGAGAATAATTGTATTTTGTCTTGCTCCGCCTTTTCACGTCATTCAACATTTCAGCTTAGAAAATGACAAACAGTGTGATTTCAGTATAGCAGTAACATTTATTTCACCCAAGGAAAAGCTCTACATATGAAGCTACAATTGTCCCATTTAGCAGTTTTTACAAACCCAAGGTGAGTCCTTCCTGCATTTGTGACAGGTATACTTTGTGGAGTGCACACAACGCTCAGTGCTGTGGTTCCTGTTGCAGAGATTGCACACTAGATGAACTAGATTAGGTTATCTATGTATCCTATGAGTTATGGTGGCACTACAATGATCTATAGTGTAATTATTAGCTATAATATGCTTATAATAACAATGAAAAGTGTATTTAAATAAAAAAGAGTTTACCACATTTTCCCAAAGTACAGTAAGAGTTGTAGTATGAACTACACTACCCAAACTTTTGAACGGTAGTGTAGATGTTCTGAAACCAAAACTGAAGGGGTTGGCATGGTTCTCCAATGACAGTGCTAATGGTGTATTTACATCTGAAAAGGGATTCGTGATTTGTGAAGTACTTTTCAGAATCAGAATCAGAAATACTTTAATAATCCGAGAGGGAAATTACTTAAACTGGAGCGGTGTAACTGCAGCATGCTGCTTTTGCGCACTTCTTTCTTTTGGTAGTACTGGAGGGTGAAGAAAACTCTTATCTCTGGGCTTTCTAGTCTTAAGTACTATGCAATTCTGCAATTATAAATTACATTTTTGTTCACTGATGACAGACTTACCAGTCATTACACGTCTAGCTGACATGTCGGTATCCAGGGAACACTGGTTAAATTTGTAATGCAGAAGAAAAAATGTTAATTTCTCTAAAACTGCTGAAAAGACAGTAACTGGTCAGTGGACTGCCAAAGGTCTGAGAGTAAAACTGAAGAATGCTGCTGGGACATCCAACAAGTTCTGGTTGGGTTCTAGTTGACATCCGTCTGCTGTCTCCTCCTCACGTCTGGACTAAGGTGTAGAGTTTGAAGATAGAAGTGATTTGTTCCAATTAAAATAAACATCAAAGTCTGTCTTAAGTCTCCCAGAATATTGGAGCAGTATGTTTACTAGTTGGAAGGAACCAAACCAGATCTGTTGGACAAAATTCTGAAATTGGAACAAACATTAATTTGATATTTCCAGGTATATCAGTCTCCCTGACTTCTCTTTTTGTAGCAATTTCCAACTATAATAAAGTTTTGGTTGTTTCTTTATTTACCAGAGAAGAGGAAAGATGCAGAATGACTGAGGGAGGAGCTGAGCTGTTGCTGAACTAGAAGAAACACAGACTTCCACATCCAGCACATTTCAGCACAAACATTAACTGATTAACATGGAATATTATGGACTTCCTCTCCTCATTGCCTCATTTCTAACAGGTCAGATTTATCTTCCTGTGTAGAAAATATTAATCACAAACATTTAAAGTGGTAATTACCTTCAAACGTTTTGTAAGTGAATAATTTCCCATTTTCTCTTCCTTCAGGAATCAGCTGTCAAAAAGTTACTCCGGTCAAAAATAGAGAGTCCAGTTCAGAAGGCAGCTCTGTTACTCTGTCCTGCAATTACACAACAGCAGATTATTTCTTCTGGTATCGACAATATCCAGGAAAACAACCAGAGTTCCTCACCTTCAATACGGGTTTAGAAGAAATGCAGAAGGATCCTGTTCCTAGACTCTCTGGTAGAGTAAGAAAAACTGAAGCACACATGGACCTGCTGATCTCCTCTGCTGCAGCGACAGACTCTGCTGTGTACTACTGTGCTCTGCAGCCCACAGTGACAGGAAACACCAGAACTCTGTACAAGAACCTGCAATACTCCACTACATCCACTAGAGGGCCCCACACACTGTTAAGTCAGAGTGTTTGCTGCATCATTGAACTCTATGATGAGAAGGTTTGGATCATGAAGGAGAGATGATGGAGGCTCCAGAATGGAAGTGCAGCCTCTGCAGGACATCAGCACCATGGACAGAGTGCTGTTCCACCATCTAGATGTGTTTCAGTCCAGTTCTGTCCGGCTGTCAAACCACTGATCTTCTACACCAGTGGTCTCCAACTCTGGTCCTCAAGATCTACTGTCCTGCATGTTTTAGATGCATACCTGCTCCAACACAGCTCAACCAAATGAATGGTTTGTTACCAGGTCTTTACCAAACTTGATGGCATTCTGAAAAGGTAATTCAGTCATTTGATTCAGCTGTGATGGAACAGGGATGCATCTAAAACTTGCAGTCAAAGCTGGGTTGAGTTAGCTGGTTTATAACCAGCTTGGTGGTACCGCTGATCCTGTCATTGATGTGGATTGGTTAAACTGGATAGGATGGGAGTAATCCAGCTATGTTCAGCTCAATTCATCGCAACGTTTTCATTAATGTGCAGGTGAGTTAAGTCGGGTGACCAGACCTTAGGGAAGCAGCTGTGAAAAAAAAATTATAGGAAATGGAACCATTTACTACTGATGCTGACATCTGATAAAAAACACATTCCATATTTGGTATTGCTTTTACACAATGAGCAGCAACTCAGGTATTAACTCAGTTACTATATTTCTTACTAATAAAAACCCAGAAAAATAAATAATAGAAATTAGAATCACTGCAGGGGAAAAATGTCTTTTCTAATTTGAAAATTCATGATGTTGTGGATTTTGACAACACTGCAATGATTTTAGAACTGACTTTAGATCTAACAAAGTACACTTGATGAGTGAATTTGACGTAGAAATGTGTATTAAATATCTAACATTTAATCTAAATCATAGTTTAAAGGAACAGAGACAAAAGCAGTGAAATATTAATAAAGTTTACGGTAGGTTTTAATATACTGTAAAAACACAGCTACATTAAAACATCAAAAAAACAAATGTGTCACAGTCTTGGTTTTCCATTTGTTGTCCTCTGCTGCCCTCTTGTGTCCTCTTTCCCTAGCTCTGTTTTCTGCTCTGCCCTCACCTGTTTTCAATCCCCTCGTTAGCCCTCTCTTTGTCTATGTCCCCTTTAAAAGCCCTCCCTCTTCAGTTCCTGTTTGCTGGATCCTCGTCTAACGTCTGTCTGCTTACCTCGTCTCTCCCTGGCTCCTAGAGTTTGGTTTTCCCCTGATGTCTCCTTGGTTCTAGTTCATTTGTTATTTTGTTGGATTTTTTTATTCCTGCGTCAGTTCCTGTGAACCTCATTAAACCCACCTAAATTCACCTCTGCCTACCTGCCTCTGCATTTGGGTCCTCCAAACCAACACCTAATCCTGACAGTAAGGCCAAAAAGAAGAGCCTTTTAGTCTGTTCAGCAGGAGGAAGAGGAGCTGAGAGCTTCAGGGAGGAGCTGAGCTGTTACTGAACTATAGAAGAGACACAAACTTCCACATTCAACACAGTTCAAACATTAACTCTGATCATCATGCTGTCTTTGCTCACATCTGGATTTACTCTGCTGGTTCTGCTTATAGGAGCAGGTTAGTTGGAGTCTTTCAGAGAACTATTTGATCCTTGTTGTTCTTCACTTATTATTTTTTCTTCCTTCAGGTGTAAACTGTCAAAAACTCACTGCAGCAAAGACTGAGGAGTTCACTTTAGAGGGCGGCTCTGTTACTCTGTCCTGTAGTTACACCAAAGATTCAGCTTATTATTTGTTCTGGTATCGACAATATCCTGGAAAACCTCCAGAGTTCCTGAAGTCCCACTCACCTTCAGGTGGAGTACAACATCTGGACAGAATGAAATTTGAAGGAGACAAAGAAGAAATGAAGATGACCATCTCCTCTGCTGCAGTGGCAGACTCTGCTGTGTACTACTGTGCTGTGGAGCCCACAGTGACAGGAAACACCAGAACTCTGTACAAGAACCTGCAGTACCCCACAACATCCACTAGAGGGCCTCACACACTGGTAACCCACTGGATGCTGATTCAGTGGACTGATGACAAAGACAACAGAGACAATAAACAGTAAAGATCAGAGACAGAGCTGCTGTTGGAGCAGAAAACTCTCTGATTGGTTGGGTTTAGGCCACGCCCACTAAACTTTAGCGCAATCAATGCCATTATGCCTCTTCCACCTTCTGCTGCAAGAGAAGAACGTTGTTCATCAGCTGTGTGGCTTCAGGGACTCCAAAGACATGTTGCTTTACCTCTTTTTTCTTCTCTGTAACATTTTAGGTGAGTTTCAGAGCAGAGATTCTAGCTTTGTTTCCAGCTGCTCTATTAACCAAAGATACAGACTGTATTTTAAACGACTCTGCCTGATTTGCTCTGAAAACATAAAAGAATCAGTTATTCATCATCTTGGAAACTGAACTGACAGAGTTTTACAGTTGATTTATTCATAAAAGTCCAAAAAGTAGCAAGGGAAATCTGTCTAATTACGTCTTTTTATCCGCTCTTTTCCGGACTAAATATTGAATTTGGTGGGGAAAAAATAAATCCTTTGCCCTGTGGTGGATTTACCATTAGGCAATACTAGGCAGTTGCCTAGGGCCTCAAGTTCCTGGGAGCCCCATATTTTTGTACACACGAATTATGTTTATGTAAAAAATCCTTTCACTAAAATGCCATCTGAACATTTATAATATAAAGTGTGTCTCTGCCCTCTGAAGGGGAGGGGATCCTCAGCTTGGTGCTAGCTAAATATTTAGTAAGTTCAGTTAATATTAAATTTAAAGCTAAATATTTATTTGAAACAGAACTAAATATATAGTTCGGACCTAAATACTTATTTAAAAACTAAATATTTAATTTGTAAACTATGTATTTAGTTTTGAGCTATACTTTTTATTTAACAACCTAAATATTTAGTTTGGATGTCCTAATTTTTGACTGCCTAACTTTACAAACGGCACCCCATATTTTACTGTGAAAGGTCAGTGAATAGTTCTAATGCATTGTGGGTAACATAAGCTCAGTCTGCAGAGAAGATTTGTAGTTCGTATAGAAGGACCACAGCACAACAATGATGAGTTTAACGGTTTATTGTCAGGATCAGGTGAAGGGAAGGTTGCTCTCATCTAGGGAGAAAATGGAGGGTTTGAAGTTTTCTGCGTTGGGATAAAATCTTAATGAAAAAAAAAAATCATTTTGCTCATTTTTCTGAGCCCAGCATGTAGATAGGGTGTCTACATGCTGGATGTCACGTATGAATCTTGGCAAAAACTAAGTTCCTAATGGCTGACTCGCACGCAATCAGGTCATAAGCTAAGAGATTTTGGCATAAATAAAGGGCAGTCTGTCGGGTCGGAGTAAACTCTGGCATTGACCAGTACACCTGAGTTCCAGGAAGAAATGTACACAATTCCACACAAATAGTTTCCAGGTGAGAAGTTCTGGTTCTTAAGGTGGGCGTGGTGTATATAAGGGAGCTGCGGCGTTCATTCAGGCATGTGTCATCTTTGTTCTCCCACTGTGGGGCTTGTGTCCGGTGGACTGTAGCAGCGGAAAGCAACAAATCGCTGGCTGGTGCATGTTGCGCTGATGTTCTGGTGGTAAAACGCCACTGCGCTTCACTCCTTCTCTTCCTCTGTCTGCAAGTGTGTGTGGATGTGACCTGTTCTGCTTTGCTCTGCTCCGTCTATGTTAAAGTTGGACTGCGGCGGCCTCATTAAAGCGGTGTTTAGGGTGTGGCATCGGCGTGCCCATTTCATCTCCCGCTGTGGCATGGCAGGGCCACACCTGGTCTTAATGTTTTACCTTATATTGTCTGATTTCTATTTCTTACTTATTTTGTTTACAGTCCTTTTGTTCCTTATTTAGTCGGGCTGATATTGTTCTTTTTATGATTGTTATATTGTCTACAGTTTGTTTTTTTGTTTGCAGTTGCTGAGGTCCAGTGGCGGTGTTGGTGTGGTGATGGTGTCTTCCTTTTCTGTGTGCTGTGATTCTTGAGTTTGGGTTGTCTCACGCAGTTTGGTGTTAAAGTTTTTTTTTAATTTGCTGTGTTTGGTGGATGTCGTCCCCATAGCGCCCCCTCCCGGCCGTTAACCCCAGCTGCTGCAGCTTTTCTATTTTCTTTGATTGCCTTTTGTTTCATTCTTAAAAAGAAACTAGTTTTAATAAGAACATTTTCAAAAGAATTTAATAAATGTTTTTTTTTTTTTTTTTTTATAATTTTGAAACCATCACAGATGTTTTTATCCATGCATAACTTAACCTGTGTGCCTTAAATAAGAGGTAATATTCTCTGGGTGAAATTCCCAGGGTGGCGTGGTTGAGCAATTTACCAAAACTAAACTTTAACAAAGTCTGAGTTTCCATCTAGTGTCACCACATATATTTTTAAGCAGAGCCGGTCCGGGAAACAGCACAGACAGAGCATCAATGGTTCAACTGTGGGGAAGCTATAAAAGATTAGTCACCATTTTAAATAAAACTAGAAGAAACTGGAGGCTGGATGAATTTTACTTTTCTTACCTGCTGATCAACAAACATGCACACAAACTCGCAGACCGAGGAAGAGGAGCGCAGCGCAGTGTTGTTTACCTACTATCACACTTCATTTTAGATTTTCTGACCAAGATCAGCTAAAGTGCAGGGAGAGAGAACACCTACCACCAGAACATCAGCGCAACATGCACCAGCCAGCGATTTGTTGCTTTCCGCTGCCAGAGTCCACCGGACGCAGCCCCACAGTGGAAGAACAAAGACGACACATACCTGAATGAACATCGCAGCTCCCTTATATACACCACGCCCACCTTAAGAACCGGAACACCTCACCTGGAAACTATTTGTGCGGGATTATGTATATTTCTATACCACTACATTCTACCCCCCCTTCTTGCATCGACAAATCCAAGTCCTTCACCTGCTGTTGCACACTAGCTGAAGCCATCTGGCACCCTATCGTGGCTACTTTTGCTGGAACTTCTGTAATTCCTGCAGGGAGAATCACCACATTAACAACATTCAATGTGCCAACAACAGTGCGGGGGTATAACACCACTTCAGTCAAATCAACATTATTAATGGCACATAAGCTGTACCCCTGATTACTGGAACCAAAGCAGGGGAAGTAAGCAAGCCAGAAGGCAATCCGGGCTCTAAAGGTTCAAACAAAGCCCGAGTACGCATCAGAACATGTTTTAGCCACAATTTTCATGACTCCACCAGGAATCCGACAGCCCTTTTTACCCCTGACCTTAACCCTCCCAGGACTATGAGGCTCTTGTAAGTAGGCAGACTGACACTGCTGCAGTGCCTGCATGACCGACTGAGGGGCCTCAGTAACACCAGACTCAGAAGACCAAGCCACACCATGCAGCCCAAACAGTTCCTTAAAAAAACACTTCCTGATCACATTCATCCCCAAAACACCTGGGACTTTAGCTGGGAGCTCACCACAAGGGTTCTGCACAACCAAAATACCACAGTTGGGAATCAGTTTGCCACAGAGTTGTACATCAAGTTCTAAATAGCCAACATAAGGAATTCTAAGACCATTGGTGGCTCTAGGCTCCAACCAATGACACGAATGGAGGCGCTCCAATAGGCGCTATAATACAATAGAGGTGCCATTTGTCATTTAGGCTTTTGGAAATTCCTCAGAAAAGTATTATTTTCGAATCCAATTAATGTGATAATAATCCATCTCTCCTTGTTGATGCTTTTGAATGTTTCTCTCGGATTATTTTGCAGCTTGCAGACGGAGCATTTGCGGAGGGGCGAGCTCTGCATAGTGACCAGTGTAATTCTCCCAGCGAGATAGAAGACTCGTTTTGAGGAAACTACGGTTGTAGCTCACTGTCTGCCTTGCTGTGGTTGTAGAGAGGTGTCTGCTTTGGTGTCTAAAAGGTGTCAGTTATTAATCCAGAAAAGCTGAATCTGTGAATATATTGCCAACTTTACTGCAGTCTCACAATGTTGTCTGCAGCGGAGGAGAGAGGAGAAATCGCTTGAGTTATATTTCCCCCCAAATAAATAATGGTCATTATTGTATAAATATTATTGCTTTCCCTCTACAGCGTTCCAGCTCATGCAGCTATTTTCATTGTACAAATTAGTTATCATCTGATCACTGCGCTGGTGGCTCTGCTGAAATCATTGCGGTGTTGGCGACACTGATGACATAGACCTAGTTATCTCAAAGAGAGAGAATTTAGCTGAAACCGAAACTGAATTGGGTGGAATGGTTCTCCTGCCACAGCGCTAATGTAGCATTTACATCTGAAAAGGGATTCATGAGTTGTGAAGCACTGTTGGGGGGTATCGGAGGCTGATGAAAATTCTCGTATCTCTGGGTTTTCTAGTGAAATCTCCAAGTGCTTTTTCTGTACAAATTTTACTTTAATTTTAACTAAACTTTTGATGTCCTAAAAGTAAAAGTAACATGTATTTGCCTCAATATATGAGCAGGTTATCTATTTAGGAAACTAACCTATAATGGAAACAGAAGAACCGATTATATTAATAGACATAAGAGGTTAGTTATACTTCAGATTATGTTAGATGATTCTACATGAAGCGTATAATGAAAACTGCTTATTGCACTGAAGATAAATATAGAAACAGATCAGAATTCTAAATGCAGATGATAAAAAGCTTAAAACGCCAACACTTCTAGCTTAAAGCCAGATAAATAAAGTCAAGTATATTAATACTTACTTAAATATCTTTGTGTTACGGATAGCTTGGCAGAGAGCTACAGGGATGATTGAGGTTAGAGTGGAAACACAGAGCTTGATAATATTCTGCCAACATAGTCTGCGGATAAGTGTTGCTGTCGTCAATAGAAGAATAATTTGGCAGAGTTGGACAAACAAAACTGAAATGTGTGTGTGCAACTTAATACTAATGTTCATGAATATCCAAGAGGAGATGTGCTATCTTAAAAAGATTAAAGCCCTAGCTATCAGTATGGAGCCAAATAATATTTGACAATAGAATAAACATTATAATAAGTAAGAGTTAAAATGTTTCTATGAGGGTTTGCAACAGCAGGGATTTGTTTCATTTAAAAATCAGACTGTAGACCAATAAGAGAATGTTCATGATTTCTGTCTCAATACATAATGCAGATTTTCACACATGTACATTTGTTACAGCAGATTACTGAATAAAAGGTTTAGTCAGTAAATAACTGGCAAAGCAACTTAAGTAGGAAAATCAGGAATATGACATAAATGTGAGATTTTGTGATCTAAGTGCATAAACTTTCCAATAAATTATAATACCTATATGTCTTTTATAATTGTTCTAATAAAGCAGAGAAAGTATAAATCCAGTTTGTATTCATAAACAACGTAGGATGGGACTCAACTTGCTTCCGGAGGAAAAAGGATTTTTGCTTATATTCTGCAATGCAACCTGTTTAAGGGTTGCATTGCAAATTCAAATGATTATTTTACTAATGTTTTTTTCTGTCATTAACATATAATTGGGAGAATAATGCAATACATGCACTTCCAGCAAAAAGGACCCAGGATCTCTGTGATGAGAAGGACCTTACAGAGGAATAGAAAAGGTGATGAAGTCTGATTATATTTATCTCACACTCAGCTGTGTTAACAGATATGTAAATGACAAGATTCCTGAAATAATTGTGGAGCGATTTGAAGCTGTAACAATGATTGCACTGTAGGATTGGACTGCCATTTTCTTTTCTTTCTGTTTTTGTTATCTTAGGAAGGTAAGATGATTGTAATTTATTTCATGTTTCTTTGAACAGGTAAGATGATTCAACAAAAGATAGACTTTTTGTTTGTTGTTTTGGCCTGAGGTCCAATCTGAAGTCATTCAATCGTGTTACATGATTTATTTCATTATTATCAAAAAGGTTAATTCTCTGAGATTTGAATTTTATAAATAATTGGAGGATATTTGGAAATATTTATAACTGCAGATCAGGGAGAAGATAAACCAAGAGGCAAGGGGACATTTCTGCAAGAATCAAAAGTTTTCTTATTTTAATGTGAACCTCGAATACAGAAACTGGACTCATCTAAATCTCTAGATTTGGGTTCAAGATACTGGTCAGTTTTTCTTTCCTCTCAGGATCACATCTGACACAGAGATTTAAGGACAATGGGAAAAGGACTGCCCTCACTTTGGACACAGATAAGCCATGGACACATGAACGATATGCGAGGCCCAGGGGACCAAGTGAGCATCGGAGCAGACTGACTGAACTCAAATAATAGGGGAGGTACATCAAAGAGTAATGAAAGGACAAGAGGACAAGCAAACTCCAGCTACACGTTGAAATAATGCAACTCCAAGGCGTGAACAGCAGGAGGACAACAAGGAGGACCTGCTGTGATGGAAGCATCACAGGGGGGAATGGGATCCTTCTCCAATAGAATCAGATAAGTCCAACACTACGTACTACAATGGGAGGATTGGAGGGATATGAAGATTATTGTCTATGATTGTCTATGATTGGCTGATATTTGCTGATAAGAACACTAATTATTTTTCTGTCTTACTCATTTTCAGGGCATGGATTGTAAAGGCCTGTGACCCCAGATATAATACTGCAAACCGTTGACTTCTGCCTGCAACAATGTTGAAGGCGTGAACCCATGCTCCTGTGTTTATGCCTTTTAAAAGCCAGGGACAAAGCCCTGAAGTGAAAGAACTATATTTTTTATTTTTCTAACTGAAAAGATGACATCACAAGCACCAACTATTCTTTTATTCTACAAACATGATGATTGTAACATGCCATTATTCTGCATTATAATCTCTATTACTGTCTCATTGTTTTACATAGTAAACTATACATGGGCGGCTGTTTAGAGGAGTTGGGACTCTGACTACTGATTGACTGACTTACGTTTTTCCTTTTTCTTTTTCATTTCACTTAGCCTTATACCCTGACGGCTAACCTTAAGTAATTTGAAGGGTTTTGAGTTGTAATCCTTAACATATTATGTTTGTAATGTCAAGAATGAGTTGCAGGATTCAACCAGTATTGGTTTAGAGATAATCCTGAGTAGCTTGGTCAAGATGCGATTTGTGCAACGGCCGATGTTGGAGGAAAGGGTGGTTGTTTGGGGAAGCATGGGTTGATGGGATAGTTTCCTCTTGAATGAGAGAGAAATGAAAGAGAAGATGCCCACGGGACGAATATGGGGTTTTTGATCCCATACTAATCGAATCTTGGCCATGTGGAAAACGATTATCTTTCTTGAGGATTCAGTAATATTAACATTATTTTTAATATTTTACTCTGGTTTTAATATTTATCATGATAATCAGTAATGGTTAATTAATGATTTCAATTAAAAGTTTATATCTCCCAACTTGCATCCACATTAAGCTGTATCGGTAACTTTAATATTTCGTTTTTTACATCTAAACTTCACATACACGTAAATGCAGATAGTCGTGTAGTATTCACATCTCCATGTAACATCAAATTAGTATTTCATTTGCAATGAACTACAGGGGGGAATATAGAAGCAATTGTACTGCTTTATGTAGTCTTATTCGTGGCCTTATGGTCACTTAGCAACACAGAGAACGCCGCATGTAGACAGGGTTTCTACATGCTGGATGTCACGTACGAATCTTGGCAAAAACAAGGCTCCTAATGGTGGACTTGCAGGCAATCAGGTCATAAGATATTTTGGCATAAACAAGGGCATCTTGTCGGGTCGGAGCAAACTCTGGCCTTGACCAGTATACATGAGTTCCAGGAAGATTTCAACAGAGAATCAAGTTGTGCACGTACATCTACATAGTGCACTGTGGAGACTATAAAAGCAGCCTGAAATGGAATGAGTGTTGGGGAAGCGCTGAGATTGTCTGATGTGATGTGAAGCGCTGTGTAATGTTGTACTGAGGACAGCATGTGAATTCGATCTGTCAAAATAAACGCTTTTTCCCCAGTCCTGTGGGCAAATGAGATAATCGACTGAAGGTGTCTTGATTTTTGAGACTCTACCATTTGAGCCTTCAACAAGATTTGAAAGGCACAGTTGAGTGAAAAGTTACTGCCCAGATGAAGATGCTGTAAAATCTGAACAAGAAAAAAAGAGCACGGGCCATGTTATCCTGAGTTCCTGGGATGTGAGGTGCTTTAAGTAAGAACTGGTTGTTTAGTCTGAAAGAATCAAAATAAGTTGTTGACCAATCGAGCCTCAAAGGATGGTGGGATATGGTTCTTAGAGTGAGGATGAAGGAGAACCTGATTCTGTCTGAAGAGACCTAAACTCTTTTGGCCACTTTGCTGCAAACCTGAAGCTTCTTAATAACCATTTAATAAAATAACCATGAAACGATTTAACTTTATTGAATGAATAATGCAGCTTAAATACAGTTCATACAACCAAGTAAGTTCAAATTATAGTCAGTTTTTCACACACAATGATAATTGTGACTAACTTCATGATAGCCTCAGCTGCCCTGGGGCACCCTGGAAGAAGTAACGCTGCTGTATACAGGCACCACCTCTGACCTCCATCTCTAGGTAAGTAAGATGAAGTGGAGGAAACAACCACATTGAAAGCTTGAACTAACAAGCTGTTGGAAGCCTTTTGCTCTGTTGTTCATCGACACCTTCTAGCTCCACCAGAGGGCGCCATCATCCAGTAGGCGGAGCTCTCCTTGTGCTCTGTGTTCCAGCATTGTGTCAATAATAAATGTTGCTGTGAAGAGAACAATAGTCAGACTGAATGTTGAACATCAGCTAGTTTCTCCTGCTGATTTAAACCTTGTTGGACAGATGGAACATTGGCTGTGGATTATTCTAGCTGCTCTTTTCTTTGGTAAGATAGAAAGCTCAACATGTTTCCTCTTCAAACACTTGAACACATTACTGAGCTCTACATGAAGAGCTTTAATGTTCATTCTACAGAAAATCAGAGCAGATCATTTCTGCTGCCATTTGTTACCTTGTAGAAACACCTGATATGGTTCAAAGTGACAATGATCAGAGAAAATGACATCTATTCTACATGGAATAGAAGTCTTTAAAGCTGCTGATTGTTCTCCTTTAATCAATCATCTTTATTGATTCATCTCTTCCTCTGCATGTTCTGTTCTTCCTCAGAGTGTAAAGGAAACTCAGTGACGCAGACGGAAGGACATGTTGCTGCTGCTGAAGGAGAATCTGTGACTCTGGGATGTATTTTTGAAACCAGTGATACATATCCTTATCTTTTCTGGTACCAGCAAAAGGAAGGCAGTTTTCCAACCTACATTCTGAAGCGTTACAAAGGAACAGCAGAGAATTATCCAAATAGCATAAACAGATTTAATGCTGATCTCAACACAGAGACACAAAAGAAATCAGTAAATCTGACGATCCAGGATCTCCGTCTGTCAGACTCTGCTGTGTACTACTGTGCTTTGAAGCCCACAGTGACAGGAAACACCAGAACTCTGTACAAGAACCTGCAATACTCCACAACATCCACTAGAGGGTCTCACACACTGTTCCTCGTCTATGGTTTGTTAGGATTCAGTCTGGTTGTTTGTGCAGCTGAGAATAAAGCAGACATCAGAGTGTTTGCTGCATCGTTAAACTCCATGATGAGAAGGTTTGGATCATAAAGGAGGGATGATGGAGGCTCCAGTTTTGAAGTGCAGCCTCTGCAGGACATCAGCACCATGGACAGAGTTCTGTTCCACCATCTAGAAGTGTTTCAGTCCAATTCTGTCCTGCTGTCAGACCACTGATCTTCTACATAGAGATTTATGTCCACAGGCTAAAACCTCATGATGCTTTTAGGTACATATTGACCACATAGAACTATAATTTCGGACACTTCTATAACCATGTTTCCATCATTATACTGTATTTTCACCTTTTCTGATTCTCATAGTTTACCTGTTTTTATATTAAGTTTGTTAAATAATCATATCTGATAAAGATCTTTAGTCATTTCCATTGCTGGTAATATTACTTTTATTAGGCAGTTGTTGCTTAAAATAGAAAATTATTTCAGTCTTTAAATACTAATCTTTTAGTAATAATAGAATAGTGATATATTATTTCTATTTTGTTTGTGTTTTGTTTGATTTGTTTTTTATTTGTCTTGTTTTAGTCTAAACATTAAAAATTACCCTTACCATTTTGTATCTTAAGAAGACCTCAAGCTTCTAACAGAAGGTGGACCTGATGAGCCGTTCAAATAAAAACAAAAGGTGATGCAGTGGACCAACCCTATAGAGTCGAGGGTCCGTTTCGTGAAGCAGGTTTAACAAACTCAGATTAAATCCTCAACGCTAAATTGATCTAGCCTTAAGTCACGAGGTCTGAGTTTTTATTCCCACAACAGCTGCTATGAATTAGTTCAATCAACTCTAAGTAGGTCCACTCAGTTAAGTGCGTGCATGACAAGTTTAATAAGCCATCATCAGTGGAGCCCTGAATCAATGAGTCACCATGACAATAAGCCAATGGAGATCAGCATATTTCATGTCAGTAGAACATGAAGTTTTAATGCAGGCATACAGCAAGTTTTAGCACATTTTGAAAAGAAAGAGCATCACGTCCACAGCTGTAAAAGGAGAGGGAGATGCAGTGGTTCCCCCTCATTTTAAATCTGTCTTTAACTCATTATACAGTAATCACTGAATGGATGTTTGACTGTGCATGCACCCTTTGTGCTCTCACTGATATCGAGCTCTGCTAAGGAATGGAAATTATCAAAACTAACAGACCTCTTCCCAAAGAAGGCCGATGTCTGTAAAATGGTTGGTGGTCAACCACCTCCACCATTAACCAAGGCAGAGGAGCCCGAATGCAGGAAGACCACCTGCTGAGGGAATCCCTGGTGGCTCCTGTAATCTATTGTCCCAGTGTCAAACCTATGACCTGTGATTTGACTTTTTCTGTGTGTATTGGCTGTGATTTTTAGAAATGGACAAAGACTCTATTGGCTCTGATGGTTCAATGGACAACAATTCAAATAATTAGAGCAGACCTTAATACATCTACATGATTTAATGTAATTAGCAAATCAACTTTTTAATTAGAATTTGTAGTCTTAGTGTTGTCTGAGGCTATGAGGACAAACATTATATAAGCTGGAAAAAATTATTTTGTTTTACTTGTATTTACTTGTACTCGGGCAAATTAGAATAAACAACTTTGCACTTTTAGAGTGAGATTATATTTATCTTATCAGTCATTTGGGCAATAAGTTATTTAGGGTTTGTTGTTACATATAAATATAAGTACTTCTTACAAATCACACTTTTTATGACACTGTTTAAGCATAAACATTTATTTTTAGATTTGACAAAAAATTGTCTTGTCTCATAAAAAAAAAAAAACTCTTAGGCTAAAATTGCTAATATTGATATTGCACAATCTAAACAGAATGTTGAAGTATAGAAAATGTGGATCTATGTGTTTCTGTGTCAATTATTAGTTTAATAGGATGAAATATCTTGATAAATGAATTAACCAAATTCTAAACATTCTGCCTCGGTCTTGGTCTCGGGAGGTTCTGGTCTTGGAAAAATCGATCTCGACTCAATCCCTTGTTTGTAAACATTTAATTACTGTTTCCAATGGATACTGCTTCATTTCTGGTCTTGTGTTTCTGGTTTTGTATTTTCTGTTTTTGCAAATTTAAATAATTTTTTCTCTTTCACATTTGTCTCTTTCTCTACCTTGATCTCTGGAAAAATAGTTTACTGCTGTATAAGAGGACCCTTTGTAAACCAAGCGCAGCATATTTGTCCTCATTATTAAGGGAGAATAAGAATAATCCTAGATTTCTTTTTAATACAGCTGCCAAACTCACCCAGAGCCATAGCTCTGTTGAACCATCCATTCCACCTCCTCTTAGCAGTAATGATCATATCGGATTCTTTATAAAAAAGGTTGATCTTATTAAAAATAAGATCATTAGCACTCATCTATCTATGATTGGTTTATCTCTGAAAAGTGAGGCAGCATCTGAGGTAGTCATAGAACCTGAACTGGGTTTGGACTGCTTTAATCCAGTTGAACTTTCAGAGTTAGCAAAATTATTGTCTTCATCTAAGCCTTTAACTTGTATTTTAGATCCAGTTCCAACCAGGTTATTTAAGGAGGTATTCCCTTTGATCTCCTCCTCCATTTTAGATGTGATTAATCTATCTCTGTTACAGGGATATGTACCTAAAGCTTTCAAGGTTGCTGTAATTAAACCTCTGCTTAAGAAACCGTCTCTTGACCCAGATGACTTGGTTAATTATAGACCTATATTCAATCTTCCTTTCTTATCTAAAATTCTTGAGAAAGTAGTTGCCAAACAAGTTTGCGATCACTCCCACCATAATGAACCTTTTGAAGACTTTCAGTCTGGCTTTAGAGCTCATCATAGCACTGAAACAGCTCTGGTGAAAGTCCCTGATGATATTCTCATGGCCTCAGATAATAGACTTGTATCTGTACTTGTCCAGTTGGATCTCAGTGTTGTTGGAATTAACTTCCTGGTGCTCAAAGGTTACCTGTGGAGTACCACAGGGATCAGTGCTAGGACCAATTCTCTTTACTGTACATATGCTCCCAATCGGTAGAGTTATTAGACAGCATGGGATTAATTTCCACTGTTATGCTGATGATACCCAGCTATATCTGTCTATAATCCAGATGAAGCTAACCCATTACATAGATTACAGGCATGTCTTGAAGACATAAAAACCTGGATGACTCTTAACTTTCTCCTTCTGAATGCAGACAAAACAGAAGTTATATTCTTTGGACCATAGTTTTTGTAAAACAAACTGATAAATCAGCCACTTCATTAGGGTGGGACTAAATTTTTATTAAAATTTTTATTAAACTGTCACAATCTTGGTTCTGTTATTGTCATGATGGGTCTCTGAGTTTAAACCCACATGCAGAACACCACAGGAAACGGAGTAAAAGTCTAACAGTTTATTTAGAGAAGCACACAGAGTTATGGGTGAACAGGTTCTGGTACTGGTCCGGGACTGGAATCTCAGAGTAATCTGCAGAGATGGATAGTTTGGTTAGCCAGGCAGCGATGATGACTTGTCAGGGGTTTGGTTCTGGATTGTACCTTGATGAGGTTCAGACTGATCAATGGAGAGAGGGAACTGGTTGGGTCCAGAGACTGTGGATTCAGCAGAGAGCTCAGCAGCAGCAGCGTCTAGCTTCAGGCTAACGAGGTTCAGACCTTGAGTCGATTTTCTAGTCCTCCCTTGAGAACTAGCTGGGGATTTCAGACTGAGAGTCTTCAGGTTTGGCTTCCTTGGGCAGGCAGGCAGGTTTCCAAGCACAATCCTTCCAGAGCTACACTTCAGTCAGCTTTCCTGTAAGCAGAGAAAACAGAGGCTGGTTAGAATCTGGTTACTCTCTAGAGC
The DNA here is from genome assembly GCA_030533445.1 of Cyprinodon diabolis. Classification (NCBI taxonomy): domain Eukaryota; kingdom Metazoa; phylum Chordata; class Actinopteri; order Cyprinodontiformes; family Cyprinodontidae; genus Cyprinodon; species Cyprinodon diabolis. Next base: position 45,590,459 of record CM060067.1, on the reverse strand, counting down.
AGACAGAGATTCTCAAGTTAACAGAGGCTCTGGTTCCGCTAACCAAAACTGGTCAACACTCCGGCGCCGAAGACAGGTCTGGCTGCTGCATATGTAGGAGGTCTCCTGATGGGCTGATGATCCTCAGGTGTGCTGGAGGCTCCAGCCCAGGAGACCCACAGCGCTCTCTGCTGGAGACAGGTGGCAGATCTCCAGATCCCAACAGTTATGTTTTCTTTTAAGTATTTAGTTTTACTTTGCTCCATGTTTTCTAGTTTTATTGGTTTTATTCCTATTTTGTTGTGTTTTCTGGTTATATTTCTGTCCTTAGGTTTTTATTTGTTGCCCTCTGCTGCCGTCTTGTGTTGGTCTCCTTTTCCCTTGGTGTTGTTTTTGATCAGGACTTGTCATTTAAATCCCATATCAAAGAGGTTTCTAGAATTTCCTTCTTTCATCTGAGGAATATTGCAACACTCCAGCGGTGATGCTGAGAAACTAGTCCATGCATTTGTTACTTCAAGGCTGGACTATTGTAATTCTTTACTATCAGGAAGTCCACAAACTGTAGTTAAAAGCCTTCAGCTGATCCAAAATGCTGCAGCCAGAGTTCTGATGAAAATTAAAAAGAGAGATCACATCTCTCCTATCCTGGCTTCTCTTCATTGGCTTCCTGTTAAATCCAGAATAGAATTTAAAATCCTCCTTCTCACATATAAAGCCTTAAATGGCCAAGCTCCATCTGATATCAGAGATCTGATTGTTCCTTATGTTCATAACAGAGCACTTCGCTCTCAATCTGCAGGTTTACTAGTGGTTCCTAGAATTTCTAAAAGTAGAATGGGAGGCAGATCTTTTAGTTATCAGGCTCCTCTCCTGTGGAACCAACTACCAGTTTTAGTCCGTGAGGCAGACACCCTGTCTACTATTAAGGCTAGGCTTAAAACTTTCCTTTTTGATAAAGCTTCTAGTTAGAGTGGCTCAGGTTATCCTGAGCTATCTCTATAGTTCTGCTGCTATAGGCTTAGACTGCTGGAGGACATAGGGACCCCTTTTTCATCATTCTGCTTCATTCTCTCTCTATTCTCCCAATCTGCAAAATCTTTTAGTTCAATCTCTAACGTTCTGCTCTCTCTGCTTTTCCTCAGAGTAGCTTCATCTGGTCTGTTCCTGTTTGGCTGTGACGCCATCCTGGAGAGAAATATCAGCTGTGCTGCTTCCATCAACACCTTTGTTTCTAGATGTTGGTGCTTGGCCTGTTTTCCAGTGTAGTCCTGTTTCTCTGACTGTGACTAACTGGATGTGCTCTCTTCATCCTCTGACATGGGAACTGGCTCGGGTCTCGTCAGCCTGGCTGTGTGTTTCCTGGACGGGGCCGCCTTTTACAGCTGCTTTTTGTATCTATGCTTCTTTTTCTATGTCTGCTTCTGTCTCCTTGAACCCCAGTTGGCCTCGGCAGATGACCGCTCACACTGAGCCTGGTTCTGCTGGAGGTTTCTTCCTGTTAAGAGGGAGTTTTTCCTCTCCATTGTCGCTATAAGCATGCTTAGTGTAAGGGATTTGAAAAGGACCCAAATGCAGAAATGGAAGTTGAGGTGGTTTCTAGCAGATTTAATGACGAAAAGGTGGCAACTTAAGCTAAAATCCAAAAAAATAACAAAATAGAGAATTACCAAAATACCGAGGGACATCAGGGAAAAAACACACAAGGAGAAATAAAAAGGAACTGTCAAACAGTAACTGAAGAGGAGGAGTATTAATGGGAAACTGAACAAAAAACAGCCTAGTTAGCAGATTGGAAGCAGGTGTGGACAAAATAATCTAAAAGGGAGCTAGGAGAAAGAAGACTGACACAAGAGGGCAACAAAGGGTAAACAAGAAATACATAAGGTCTCAAATACAACCAGAATATGCCAAAAAATGGTAATGACACCAATTAAACTAAAAAAACAGAAAAAAGTGAATCAAAGTGAAACTGAAAACTCAAAGAAAACATAAAGAGAACCAAAAAGGGCAAAATCATAACTCAAGTGAAAATCGTGGGATCTTGTTCGTCCATATCTGGAGAAGTGCAACCCTAAAAAAAAACTCTGTCAAACAAAGTAAAGCTGGAACAACAGATGTCTTTAAAAAATAAGTTTGTCTGACCCATTAATAAGCTGCTGGAAGCCTTTTACTACACTGTTCAGCTTCACCTTCTACATCCATCAGAGGGCGCCATCATCCAGTAGGCGGAGCTCTCCTTGTGCTCTGTGTTCCAGCATTGTGTCAATAATAAGTGTTGCTGTGAAGAGAACAATAGTCAGACTGAAAGTTGAACATCAGCTAGTTTCTCCTGCTGATTTAAACCTTGTTGGACAGATGGAACATTGGCTGTGGATTATTCTAGCTGCTCTTTTCTTTGGTAAGATAGAAAGCTCAACATGTTTCCTCTTCAAACACTTGAACACATTACTGAGCTCTACATGAAGAGCTTTAATGTTCATTCTACAGAAAATCAGAGCAGATCATTTCTGCTGCCATTTGTTACCTTGTAGAAACACCTGATATGGTTCAAAGTGACAATTATCAGAGAAAATGACATCTATTCTACATGGAATAGAAGTCTTTAAAGCTGCTGATTGTTCTCCTTTAATCAATCGTCTTTATTGATTCATCTCTTCCTCTGCATGTTCTGTTCTTCCTCAGAGTGTAAAGGAGACTCAGTGACGCAGACAGAAGGACATGTTGCTGCTGCAGAAGGAGAATCTGTGACTCCTGGATGTATTTTTGAAACCAGTGGTACTCAAAGATTGTTCTGGTATAAACAAGAAGAAAACAGTTTCCCAAAGTTCATGCTGAAACAACTTGCATCAATGAAAGAAAAGGCTCCAGAGTTCAACAAGGAGAGATTTGAAGATGACATCAACAGTGACAAAAAATCCTTTAATCTGACGATCCAGGATCTCCGTCTGTCAGACTCTGCTGTGTACTACTGAACATATTTTCAACAGTTATCACCCACACTCATTTTAGTAAAAAATATATCTTGCCCTGCATCCATCATTTGAGCTGAGGAGTCAGCCTTGCCTGTATCCTGCTTCAGTCAGCTGCCCTGATGGGTCCCTCTGCTCTACTACTTCATAATTAACTTCTAGAGATATTTTCAATCCATACAGTCCAGAACCAAGCTCCAGCTTCTGTTAATAGCAGGTAGAAAACCAAGTAAAGCCTTTCTCTCCTGTCAGCTAACAGTTAGCCATGTCTTCTTAGTGAATCTATCTCTGTTAAATTCACTACCATAAGTTGCAGTGATTCCTCTATTCTCTGACCAAAAGCTTGATTTTTAGTTTCTCCTCTTAGCTCAGAGTTTAGAACCGATCCGTCTGCAAGAAATCCTCTTAGTCCATCTTCTATCTTCCAGGATCCAGTTAGGAAATACGAAAAGTAGCCTCTTCTTCCTGCTGATCTTTCTAATTCAATCTGGATTGATCAGTTCTTCTTGTTACCATGGCGCTGTGGAGACGGCTGCCTCTCCAGTAGCTCTCTAGTTTTTCACCTCTTTTAAACTTTTTTTTTAAGTTTCCTCTTCAACATTTTACTCTGTGTGTACTCCTCATTTATCACATGGATCACTCCAACGTGAATACGCAACCAGGAGACTTTTTTCTCACTTATACAAGAGAGGAACTACTGGTCGTTAGAACAATGAGAAGAGCCAGCATAAGACACAACATTTTGGAGGAGCTGAGGAGGAGACCAAGAGGCTGCAAGGCCGGGGCTAAACTAAAGGCTGAGCTAGCGAACAACCAGAGGTGCTACAAGCCATTGATTCCCACTGTAATCGTGGAAAATGTTAACTCGCTGCTGAACAAGATTGATGAGCTGTCCGCAGTGAACAACCAGCGGACTGGTTGAGAACAAGCTGCTCTACAGGACGAGTAGCTTGTTCATCTTTACAGAGACATGGCTAAACCACCTTGTACCGGATGCTAACGTGAACCTGCGTGGATTCACCGCTGTGAGAGCCGACAGGGACATGAAAGTGAGTGGGATAACAAAAGGTGGGGGACTCATCATGTATGGGAACAATCGTTGGTGTAACCCAGGACATATGGTGTTGCCGGGACCTGGAGCTACTAGCCGTTAGTCTACGGCCATATTATCTGCCGAGGGAGTTCAGTCACATGATCTCCATTTGTGTTTACATCCCACCAAGAGCGGATGCTGTCACTGCCTGTGAAAAAAATCCACTCTGTCACAACAAAGCTAGACACAACATCCTGACACTTTTATTATAATTTCTGGGGACTTCAACCATGTGACTCTGGACTCTTATTTGGCTGTTTTCCATCAAGTTGTTGACTGCCCCACAAGGAATAACAGGACAATCGACCTCCTGTATACTGTGAGGGATGTATACAGAGCAACACCCCTCCCCCACTAGGGAAGTAAGATCACAACTTAATCCACCTACAGCCACTGTACACCTCCCTGGTCAAAAAGCAGCCTATAACAACTCGCTCCAGCAGGAGGTGGTCCCCTGAGATGGAGAGTGCTCTGATAGACTGTTATAACACCACGGACTGGGATGTACTATTCAACTTGCATGGCAAGGACATAGATGGGCTGACACACTGCCTGACGGACTATCTGAACTTCTGCTTAGATGTGGTCTCCCCTGTTAAGACAGTCCACTGTTATCCTAATAATAAGCCATGGGTAACGCAAGAAGTCAAAACTGTCCTCAACAAGAAGAAGGCTGCCTTTAGGAGCGGAGACAGGGAGGCCATGAAGGCAGCACAGCAGGAGGTGAAGCAGTGTGTGAGGGAAGCAAAAGACAGCTACAGGAGAAAGGTGGAGCAGAAGCTGAGAGAAACAACATGAGGGAGGTCTGGGAAGGTGTGAGGACCATCACTGGTCTCAACACAAAAAGCAGCCGTTGGGGGAACAATGGAGAGGGCAAACGAACTGAATATCTTCTTCAACAGGTTCAACCAGCCCATGCCCCCCCAACCCCCTCTCTCACTGCAGACACCCCTCCTCCCCACTACACACCTCTCCCCACACAACACAACACTGACAAGCCCGACGCAGACCTCAGCACAATCTCCGCCCCACATCACCACAGACCAGGTCAGAGTACAGCTGAGGAAGCTCAAGCCCAGGAAATCATCAGGGCCGGACCAGGTGTGTCCAAGACTCCTGAAGACCTGTGCTGCTGAACTGGGAGAGCCACTACAGCGGATCTTCAACCTCAGCCTGCAGGTAGGGGAAGTGCCCAACCTCTGGAAGACATCCTGCGTCGTTCCAGTGCCCAAGAAGAACAGGCCCAGCAGGCTGAATGACTTCCGGTCTGTGGCACTCACTTGACACCTGATGAAGACGTTGGAGCGGCTCTTCCTTGGCCTACTCAGGCCTCAGGTGCAACATGCCCAAGACCGCCTGCAATTCACCTACCAGCCAGATGTCGGTGTGGAGGATGCCATTCTCTACCTGCTGCACCGGGCCAACTCCCACCTGGAAAAGGTGGGGATCATTTTCTTGGACTTTTCCAGTGCCTTTAATATAATCCAGCCCCTTCTGCTCCAGGACAAACTATACAGCATGGGAGTGGACCCGCACCTGGTCACCTGGATCCACAGTTACCTCACCAACAGGCCGCAGTATATCAGGCTGAAGGAAATCATGTCTGACACTGTGGTCAGCAGCACAGGAGCCCCTCAGGGCACAGTGCTGGCCCCTCTTCTCTTCACCCTGTACTCCTCTGACTTCCACTACAACTCAGAGCTTTGTCACATACAAACGTATGCTGATGACACAGCCATAGTCGGATGCATCAGGGATGACAAAGAGGAGGAGTATCGACACCTGGTGGGGATTTTTGCCCTTTGGTGCCACACAAACCACCTGGAGCTCAACACCTCTAAGACAAAGGAGCTGGTTATAGACTTTAGGAGGTCCAGACAAAAGCAAAGACCAGTCGTACTAGAGGGAACTGAGGTGGATGCCGTGGACTCCTACAAGTACCTTGGAGTGTGGTTGGACAGATAACCGGACTGGTCAAAACACACCAACAACCTGTACGGGAAGGTATGAAGTAGGATGTACTTCTTTAGGAGACTGCGATCCTTTAACATCTGCAGCAAACTACTATATATGTGCTACCAGTCTGTGATTGCCAGTGTCCTCTTCTACACCGTGGTGTGCTGGGGAGGCAGCACATCCAAGAACGACACGTCCAGACTGGACAAACTGATCAGGCAGGCCGGCTCCGTGGTGGGCATGAAGTTAGACTCTCTGGTGACGGTGGCAGAGGAGAGGACACTGAATAAACTGATGGACATCATGGACAAAAGCAGCCACCCTCTGCACACCGTCATCAGCTGCCAGAGGAGCCTGTTCAGTGACAGACTGCTGCTTCCCAAGTGCCGGACCAATAGACTTAAGAACTCTTTTGTCCCCCACGCCATCAGACTGTACAACGCCTCACTGGGGGCGAGGGGGTGACACAGGACAGGGGGAAGAGGGAAGGAGAGGCAACACTTGTATTTTTTCTGTTAAATGTGAACTCCATATTTATTTGTATTTGTATTTTGCTTAATTTTAACTTAATTTCACTTAATACTTTTTTGCCCTGTAAGCTGCTGGTAACCTTAATTTCCTGAGGGAGTCTTCCCAAGGGATCAAAAAAGTACTGTCTAAGTCTAAGTCTTCTAAAATATATAGAATTTTTTTTTTTTTTGTAAAAAATGTGTGAGGATGAAGAAACTTCTTCAACTTACTTCTCCATGTAAAAAAAAAAATCTACCAGAAGCAGAGAAGCTGTGAGTCTGTTCAGCAGGAGGAAGAGGAGCTGAGAGCTTCAGGGAGGAGCTGAGCTGTTACTGAACTATAGAAGAGACACAAGCTTCCACATTCAACACAGTTCAGACATTAACTCTGATCATCATGGACTATTATGGACTTTCTCTGCTGGTCGCCTCACTGCTAACAGGTCAGATTCTACATGTTTCAAATGTTTTTGTTCTGAAATGTCAGAAATGTTTCTGAATCAAAAACTAAAACTCCTTTTTCTTCAGGAATCCGCTGTGAAGGACTGACTGCGGTTAAAACAGAGATCTCCAGCTTAGAGGGCAGCTCTGTCACTCTGTCCTATAATTATCCCAACCTGAAAACAATGGATTATTTCTTCTGGTACCGTCAGTATCCAGGAGAACCTCCAGAGCTCCTTATCTCTCACTCTGCTTCAGGGGGTGAAATAATTAAAAATGTTCCTGAACTCAAGATTGAAGTGAACAAAACCCAGATGGACCTGCTGATCTCCTCTGCTGCAGTGACAGACTCTGCTGTGTACTACTGTGCTGTGAGGCCCACAGTGACAGGAAACACCAGAACTCTGTACAAGAACCTGCAATACTCCACAGCATCCACTAGAGGGCCTCACACAAAGCTCCTCCTCTATGTTTTCTTTGGATTCAATCTGAAACCAGATCATGATACTCATGTCTTTCTGCGTAATCACAGTTTAGCTTTCTAAAACATCTAAGTAAATAGATTGCAGCAAAAATATGTTCTTTGTTCTCTAATGTTTTAGCCACACTGGTAATTTCTCTTTGAATTACCTTAAAATTATACTGAAATAAATGTTTTTACAAGAGTAGTAATTGAAAGCTTTTTTAATTATTTAAAATTAAATGAGAGATTATCCCACTGCAGCATATTTCAATAATTATTCATTCAGTTCAAGAAGAACAACCTGTTTAAGTCACAAGATGGAATGGTTTCATCATCTGTATCTTCATCACCAAGAACATCATCATCAGCTCTAAGCTGACCATCAGAGAGCTAACCCTGGCAGACACAGCTCTCTACTACTGTGCTCTGCAAACACAGTGATACAAAGTGTAGAAGAGGCTGTACAAAAAGCTGAACACTGATATCTGACTCCTCTTCAAAGAGGAGGGAAGTGGTATTCAAAGCTCAGCTTCATATCAGATGGATTCTGCTAATTCCTGTTTGATCAGAGTCACTGTGGTTACAGCTGCTAATCAGACACTGTGGGAGGAGCCACAGGAGCAGAGACTCAGCAAGTCTACCACACTGACAGGAACAGGGAGAGGAAACGTAATAAACTCTCAGATCGAGACAAAGAATTATCTATTAGTTAAGACGCAATAACCACTGTATCAATATGAAGACAAAGAAGATGGTGGTGGATTTCAGAAGGATGAGGATCTTCTTCATCCCCTGTACCTCAGAGGAGCAGCTGTGGAGGTGGTTCAGCTAAACAGTAACTGGATTTGCATTTATCCACTGGAGGCTGAGGAGCATCTAGAGTGAGACCACCTAGAAACACTTTCTACTCTGATGCTATTAAACTGATGAACTGTGTTTGGTTTCACCTTCTTCTATTTCTCTTTTTCTTTAACATTAAAGTTATTAAAAATGGATCTGACGTCAATTTTAGGATGGTACGAAATGACAGAATCCTTGATTAAAGACAGATAACTCTTAATAACCATCATATGTCTTATTTCTGAGAGATTTAATAAAAAAAAGTTATTTTTTTTACTTTATGCTTCCCAGTTGACAACCAAACTCTAAAGATTTTCTTAAAGTTCTGATGTCAGCAAGCTTTGAACTACAGTCACACCAAACCCTCATTTTGCAGCTTGAGTGAAGGATATCCAGGAGTGAAGGAGTCCAACACATTTTTATCCACTAGACATTCAGTCACTTATTTCTGGACTATAGAGTAGAATTGGAAAATAGATTTTTTCCTCCAATAAAAAAATAAACATTAAGGTCTGCCTAAAGTCTGGTGAAAAATATCAACTGGTTGGAAGGAACCAAACTAGATTTGTTGGACAAAATTAAAATAATGTTCCAAGAAAGAACAGCAGACTGAGGGTGAAACATGCAGGTGGCAGCATCATGCTCTGAGGTTACTATTCTTTAAACTTGGTTAGATTTTATTATTAAGGAACAAAATATAGTTAACATTTCCAAGTCCTTGACAGTTTGGATCGAATAAATGAACATTTTTCTGCATCCCAAAGAGTCCAAGCAAACATCAGATTAACCTGTAGAAAGACTTAATGAGTGGAAGAATTTTGGTGGAACATTTTAATCAAAGGCAAAAAAGACACCAAAACTAAAAGTCTGTGGACTCCCCTGAAGTCTGTGGAAACTTTAGGAGAATTTTGTTTAAGGCACAAATCAGTCTATGAGACACCGGTGGACATGAACCACATGGGAACTGAAAGCAGGATAAAATCATATTTTATAGTTAACAGTAAACCTTCTACGTCACAGACTTCTACATTGACATCATTTCTTTAGGACAAATATTATTTTCATATGTTTAGCACATTTTAATCACAGTGACCTTTCCTCTTGCCTCATAAATTTTAAACATAAAGTTGAAATTAAAAATTTATTAAACAGAGAAAAAGAAAAGATGTAGAAAGACTGAAGGAGGAGCTGAGAGCTTCAGGGAGGAGCTGAGCTGTTACTGAACTATAGAAGAGACACAAACTTCCACATTCAACACAGTTCAAACATTAACTCTGATCATCATGCTGTCTTTGCTCACATCTGGATTTACTCTGCTGGTTCTGCTTATAGGAACAGGTTAGTTGGAGTCTTTTAGAGAACAATTTGATCCCTGATGTTCTTCACTTATTATTTTTCTTCCTTCAGGTGTAAACTGTCAGCAACTCACTGCAGCAAAGACTGAAGAGTTCAGTCTAGAAGGCAGCTCTGCTACTCTGTCCTACAGTTACTCCAACAAGATAGCTGCTGGTGATCATTTCTTCTGGTATCGACAATATCCAGGAAAACCTCCAGAGTTCATCATGTACATCTCAGGGCTCAACAACCCAAGATCAGCAGATAATCTGAAATCAGCATCAAGATTCTCCACTAAACTGAGAGAAGAGAAACACCTGGACCTGCTGATCTCCTCTGCTGAGCTGACAGACTCTGCTGTGTACTACTGTGCTGTGAGGCCCACAGTGACAGGAAACACCAGAACTCTGTACAAGAAGCTGCAATACTCCACCACATCCACTAGAGGGCCTCACACACTTCATTATACTGACAATTATCTGTCTCCACTTGAGCCTGAGAGCATTTATAAGAGCAGACATGATCTGGTCGTGTGGATCTAAAACAGAAAGATGGAGAACTTTCCAAATATCCTCTCTCCTTAGCCTGAGACATCAGGACACTGTGTCCCCCAAAGTTTAGAGGATATCCTTTGTCCAACCTGTCTCAGTGTAAATAACTTAAGCAGTTTGTCAGTGAGTTCTATAGAACTCTGTTATAGACCCAAATAAAACAGGTCAGTGGAGCAGCTGGACATCTGGAACTCTGAACTAGCATTGAACGTTCAAGAAACATTCACTGAACGTCAGAATAAAACAGTACGCTATGTTCTGTGGACATTCAGAGGACATTCAGTGGTCAGTCAGTAGATGTCCAGTGGACAGTTAGTGGACATATTTTGGACCGCCTTTAGCTTTGATTACGGCACGCATTCGCTATGGCATTGTTTCAATAAGCTTCTGCAATGTCAAAAGATTTATTTCCATCCAGTGTTGCATTAATTTTTCACCAAGATCTTGCATTGATGATGGTAGAGTCTGACCGCTGCGCAAAGCCCTCTCTAGCACATCCCAAAGATTCTCAATGGGGTTGAGGTCTGGACTCTGTGGTGGCCAATCCATGTGTAAAAAAATGATGAGTCATGCTCCCTGAACCAGTCTTTCACAATCTTGGAATATGCCTGTGCCATCAGGGAAGAAAAAGTCCATTGATGGAATAACCTGGTCATTCAGTATATTCAGGTAGTTAGTTGACCTTATTCTTTGAGCACATACTGTTGCTGAACCTAAACCTGACCAACTGCAGCAACCCCAGATCATAACCCCGCCCCCACAGGCTTGTACAGTAGGCACTAGGCATGGTGGGTGCATCCCTTCACCTGCCTCTCTTCTTACCCTGATTGGTCCATCACTCTGGAACAATCTGGACTCATCAGACCACATGACCTTCTTCCATTGCTCCACAGTCCAATCTTTATGCTCCCTAGCAAATTGAAGCCTTTTTTTCTGGATAGCCTCACTGGTTAGTGGTTTTCTTACGGCTTCACAGCTGTTCAGTCCCAATCCCTTGAGTTCCCCTCGCATTGTTCGTGTGGAAATGCTCTTACTTTCAGTATTAAACACAGCCCTGAGTTCTACTGTTGTTTTTCTTCAATTTGATCTCACCACACCTTTAAGTGATCGCCGATCACCATTATTCAGGATTTTTTTCCGGCCACATTTCTTCCTTGAAGATGATGGGTCGCCACTATCCTTCCAGTTTTTAATAATGCGTTGGACAGTTCTTAACCCAATTTTAGTAGTTTCTGCAATCTCTTTAGATGTTTTCTCTGCTTGATGCATGCCAATGATTTGACCCTTCTCAAACAGACTAGCATCTTTTCCTTGACCGCGGGATTTGTCTTTAGACATGGTTGTTTAGGAAATGATAAGCAAGTCATTGCACCAGTTGGGGTTAAATAACTTGCTGTCAGCTGAAAGATAATCACCCATGCAGTAATTATCCAATAGGAGGCTTGTACCTATTTTTTTAGTTGAATCCAGGTGGAGACTTTTGTTTTTGGCAAGGCAGTGTATTTTTTTTTATCCCAAAGACTCCCTAAAAGAATAAACAACTCCTCTCCCTTGCAGCCTTGAACCTCTAAGGCCTGAATGAAGTCTGCATTCATACATTATTGTATGGAAAAGGAAATTAATAGCAGATTTAATTTTTTACCACCACAGAGGTCAGTTGTAGAACCTAGAAAAAAGGAATACATCTTAAAAGGACTCAAGTGTATTGGAAGCTCATTCCATTAGTGGGGTTGAATGCTCTTCCCCCATAAATGTTTAATTGGTTTTAAGAGTATGGAGACAGATAGAACCAGTAGAATGATCTATTAAAAAGGTGAAATTGTTCATATCATAATAGATGGTTAGTCTGTCAAAACTTAACACTCATATCTCAATAGCAATCCTCAGTATTTCTCTGTTGCTTCATAATGGAAGGTTTCATGGGCTACAGAGAAAACCTCACAGCTGGATATAATATTCTACATTTCTAGGGTATTTAAAGTATCAAGGATAATAATGATAGAATATAAATATAAATGAGATATAAATATTTGATGGCTGTAATACTGAGAAGTGATTCCGATAGAAAGTATCACTGGTGTCCCTCTGTCCTACTGCTGATGGACATGTTCTGTCCTTTAGATGTTTCAGGACTGCAGATTCTTTCCTGTGTGGCTTCATCTGATCCTTATAAAATACTTACATTTTCAAAGATTGTGACTTCTAGATTTTCATGAGTGATTTCCATCAGGTTCCTCATTCCTGAGTGCAGCTCCAACATCTGCAGAGCTTCCTGCAGATCCTGGACTGAACTGATGTGATTCTATATCAGAATCGGTTCTGGATCAGCTCCCAGGATTTAAAGTAGAGAACATTTTCAGAGGGTTTTGCCTCAAGCTGTATAAACTCTTCTGCACGCTAATGGACAGTAGCAGCATTTTAGAAAGCTTGAAGCAAGCTTCCTGTCAGACTGGGAGGAGCTGAGAGAAAGGCTGTAGGCATTAACTCAGAGAAGGGCTGAGTTTGAATTTATGGGCTGCGTCCTACGAAGGCCTGTTTCGTTGAGCGATTACGTCATAGAGCGACGCCGAAGTCTGGTCGGATTCAAAGAGTCCTCGTTATGCGACCTTAAAATGCGTCCTTCACTGCCTGATTTGAAGGATTGTTTCGATGTATCCTCTCTATCCATGGATATCACAGGATTCACTGTGAGACCAAGCAAGCCGTGATCAGAGGAAAATGGTACTTGGCGCCAAACAGTGTCAGTGAATAGGTCCGTCTGAAATGAATGAAAATAGTTGTTTTAATGGTTATTGAGTCAGATATGTGGCGGTAATGTTTAATTTATCTAAAGGTTTTTATCTGTTACTGTGTAAATGGGTTTGGCTGTAATTTAAGGACAGATTCTAATAGATCTGCAGTGTGGGGACTATAAATCTGATAGTTTTTTTTTTTTATTTGCTATTTTGCACATTTTACTTAACTAAGTATTTTTTGTTGTTGAATATAATAGATTTTGTAGATATAGTTTTTATACATACATTGTTTAGATTTACTTAATTAAACCCCTGTACCTCTTTTATAGAATAGAATAGAATGAGTCAGTTTACAACAGCAAAAAAAAAACATTATTGAAGTGTGGATCTGAGGAAAATGGAAAAGAATAACATAATAGTGAAGAGCTAAAAGATAAACAAGATAATACTGTACTGTAAATTGTTTAAACAATATAAACTGTGCAACTGGAGAATAAATAAGCAATATGCAGCTATGGACATTTTTATAGTAATTTGAAAATAGCAGCAACATCAGAGATGTGCAGAATGACAGCAGCAGGTTATTTAACTGCCTAAGGTTTCTATCATTACATTTGATTTGATTTGTTCCTGCTGCCGGTGGTTGGAACCTTTATTCCACTCTGGTATGGAAGTAAATCTGTGTCGCTGGGATTTTAATTAAAAATGCCACTGAAATTTAAATGTTGTATGTTTGTACTTACTGTTTCAGTGTTAAAATATATTCAGAACACATTTTTGACCTTAAAAAAAATGATTATCATTATTTCTACACAGTTGAAATTTCATTTGTTATTTTCTCTTCAAGCTAAAAATCCACATTACTTCGAAGTGATTACATTTTCAATATTTATTTTTCAGTTAAATTTTTGAGTGTTAAAAAAATCTGCAAATAAAAAATTCAACCTTTCAAAATTCAAACTGAATATTTTCAGCCTCCTGAGATTCAACTGGCTCTATTTCACTGTCATAAATTCGGCGTCTAAATTCAGTGTAAAAAGGGAAGGGTTACTTCAGGTCACAGACATTAGCAATAGATTATGGCGTCCAACACCCAGCCAATCCCGTTACGTTTTCTTAGTCACGTGACGTGACGCATGTGGCGCTCATACAGAAGGAAAACCAGCATGACGGAGCCGGTCATGCAAGCTAACGCTAACTCAATGGTGAGTTTATTACTTTCATTTTTCTGTAGTTGAGTTAGCGTCAGTTCTGAAAAATGTATCATAAAATATATTTATGAAAATAGACGATGTTTTTACCTTGAAGAGGATTTAGTTTTTAATAATAAAAAATGCATCAAAAAATATGAAAGCATTTTGACAAAAGAAGTGGATTTATGCAGGTCATTGGACCCCATAGATTACATGAATTCCTAAACACTAATAGTAAATAACCAGTGAGTGATTTTTAGCATGTTTTTAATATGCATAACAGCCTATGAAGTTACTGTACATTTTAGCTTTTGAATTCTCAAAGTCCATTTTAATCACACGCAGGAAGAAAGGTGCCCAAATTACCCCGTGCAACAGAGTCACAAACTCAATAAGTTGGACCGTTTCAACCACAATGTCAAACAAATTACTCAAAAACAAGTTACAGCAGCATTTTCCCGACTAAATAAAGCAGGCGTCAAGTAAGGGCTGGTTATACTTCTGCAGTAGTGTGTCGCAGTGAGCTTGACGCAGACATTTTTGATTTATGCTCAATATTGAAGCATGTTCTGTGCTATACGCTGTGGGTCTAGATACGACCGAGGCGATGAGGAAGTGGGGGCGAGTTTAGTCTGAAAATGGACGGACATGAGGGTGAAAAATAGCAGGAATCCAGGTGGAAAAAGGGTCTCGCGCACCTTGATCTTCTAGCTGGTCAAACTTCATGAGTTGTTTTCCACAATTTCGGTCATAAAAATAAAACCAACTCTTATGGGGGACGATAACAAGCATGTGAGTCACTAACCTGGTTATAAAGTTCAGAGCATCTATTCTACATGGAATAGAAGTCTTTAAAGCTGCTGATTGTTCTCCTTTAATCAATCATCTTTATTGATTCATCTCTTCCTCTGCATGTTCTGTTCTTCCTCAGAGTGTAAAGGAGACTCAGTGACGCAGACAGAAGGACATGTTGCTGCTGCTCAAGCAGAATCTATGACTCTGGGATGTATATTTGAAGCTAGTGGTTCTCAAAGATTATTCTGGTATAAACAAGAAGAAAACAGCTTTCCAAAGTACATGCTGAAACTGTCATGATTTTTAGGTGTTTGGCCCACATGCCAGAGAACAAGGAGCAGTTTAAGATGTTGGTTTAAACTGCCCACAAATCTGAATGGTTGACAACAGCAGGCGAGGTTAGGAAATTCAGAGTTTGGGGCTCTGCGGGAGGAAAGAAGAAACTGATAAATACTAAGAAAGTTAGGGAGATCTGCTGTGTTGCTGCTTCGCTTAGCACCAGGTACAGATAACCTTTCTTGGGAGGGTGAGTGGAGGAATGGGTTCTATAACTCACATCTTTCTGATGGGAGGAGGTGGCTGAGCGTCAGGTAGGACTTAGGCGGGGGCCCGAAGAGCACCGCAGGGGAGGCAGGTTTGAGGAACAGCTTAAGGAACCAACGAGAATCCAGGAAGGGGGTTCTCTTGTCCGGCTCGGTAGCACTGAAGGGGGGTTGAGTGGAACGCTAGAGTAGAATCTGAGCAGCAGGGATTCAGAGACCAGTCCTCTGAGCACGGAGACTGACTGGCGAGCAATCCAGAGCACAACTAACTGAGGGAGGCAGGAAAAACGGGTTAGAACCAGGAATCCAAAACATCAAGTTAACGAAGATCTGTTGAAATAACAACATGACTGAGATTATTGCTCATGTTAAACTGTTCTTGGACAAAAGCAAAACCATGCAAATTAATCTTTAGTTCTGTATTGTTGTTCAGACAATAAATACAAATAGAGGAAATTCTGCTCCCCATTTGGCCCAATGCTGCAATATAAAAAAAAAATTCTGTAAAATTTTGCAGGTTCTACTAAAATATAACAATTTTGAAAACACTTCATTTTCAGCCTCGGTGGCCTCCTGCAACAACATCTGAATGGTTGATTTTTTTGTGTTTTTCTATTTGGGTTTTACAGGGTTAAGGAAATTATTTCACTTACTTATTCATGTAAAAAGTAAAAAAAAATCCATCAGAAGCAGAGAAGCTGTGAGTTTGTCCAGCAGGAGGAAGAGGAGCTGAGAGCTTCAGGGAGGAGCTGAGCTGTTACTGAACTATAGAAGAGACACAAACTTCCACATTCAACACAGTTCAAACATTAACTCTGATCATCATGGACTATTATGGACTTTCTCTGCTGGTCGCCTCACTGCTAACAGGTCAGATTCTAGATGTTTCAAATGTTTTTGTTCTGAAATGTCAGAAATGTTTCTGAATCAAAAACTAAAACACCTTTTTCTTCAGGAATCCGCTGTGAAGGACTGACTGCGGTTAAAACAGAGATCTCCAGCTTAGAGGGCAGCTCAGTCACTCTGTCCTATAATTATCCTAACCTGCAAACTGGAGATTATTTCTTCTGGTACCGTCAGTATCCAGGAGAACCTCCAGAGGTTCTGATCTCTCACTCTGCTTCTGGAGATGAAGGAATTAAAAATGTTCCTGAACTGAAGATTAAAGTGAACAAAACCCAGATGGACCTGCTGATCTCCTCTGCTGCAGTGACTGACTCTGCTGTGTACTACTGTGCTGTGAGGCCCACAGTGACAGGAAACACCAGAACTCTGTACAAGAACCTGCAATACTCACTACATCCACTAGAGGTCCTCACACACTTTTGAACCACTGATTCACAGGGCTGATGAAAGAGGGCAGTCCTGTTATTCACACTAAACCCTAAGCTCCTCTAGGCCATGTAAAAACTGGAGAGTTGGGAGAGTACCTAAACCTCACAGTATAATGGAGACATTAAAAGTGACTGGAGCAATCCTTGTATTTGCAATCTTATTGCTAAAAACTGCAACAATAAACACTTTCGTATCTAAACATATGCACTAAAATCTGAATTATTTTGATTATTATATCTTAAAGGTGTGTTCTTCAGCACAGGCATCTGAGATCTCTTTTTTAACCTTATTTTCACAATAAACATGCAAACCAAGAAGAGGATTCAACAATAAACACTAGAAAACAAGAACATCCATGGATGGGACAATAAGTCTCCCTGGATCAAAATGAAAATAAACACATTTCAGAAAAGAAATGTCTTACTTCTAGTTTTTTATGTTGTCATTGTCTCTTAAACCAATTATAGATGTTGGGCCATAAACCATGATCATTATTTTGGTCATTGAGGATCAAGGGCGCCACCAGGGGGTGGCCGATGGAGGAGGATGGAGGAGGAGGAAAAGGAGTAGGATGGAGGAGTAGGAGGAGAAGAGGAGAAGGAGGAGGAGTAGGAGAGAGATTAGGAGGATGGAGGAGGAGGTGGAGGAGTAGAAAGAGAAGGAGGATGGAGGAGGATGAGGAGAAGAGAGAAGGAGGATGGAGGAGAGAAACAGATCCAGCAGCATGATGAGGACACAGAGCAGCATTAGTGAAGAACAGTGATGAGGAAAAGCATCAACCAGCAGCAGAGCAGGGACAGTCAGCAGCTTTAATGACAGAAGCAGCAGAACTGTTCCACCTGTTCCTGGATCCGCAGTCTTTTTTTTCTTTTAATGAATAAATGTACAACTTTTTAAAATATAAATAAAACATGTCAGCTCTAACTGAGTTTGGTCAACTGTCGGGCTACAGTCTAAACATCACAAAAACACAGGCCCTGGCAATTAACTACTCCCCTAGTAAATTTATAAGAAAGAACTATGGACTTAAGTGGGATGCCAAAAAGCTAAAATACCTGGGAGTATTTATTTCTCAAGATTTGGACGAGTTATTTAGTTTGAACTTTGATAACCTTACTAAAAACATACAAAAAGACTTGACAGCCTGGTCAAGGTTATTGTTAGACTTCACAGCTAGAATGGAAATAGTGAGGATGAATCTGCTTCCTAGATTTTTATATCTTTTCATGTCATTGCCTATCAGAATATCTAACGCACAGTTCCATGCCTGGGAAAGGTTGATCTCCAGATTTATTTGGTCCGGGACCAGACCAAGAATAAAATTTAAAATACTCCAAATTAATAGAGACCAGGGGGGTCTGGCCCTTCCAAACCCGAGGGAATACTATTATGCATCTCAGATGAGATTCATGGTCTGCTGGTGCTCCCCAGAAATGGAGACTGGATGGAAACAGATAGAACTAAGGCAGGGTGGGGCCCAACCCCAAACACGTCTGGGAGGTAAAATAGTCACAGACAAAAATGGGAATGGTATAGTTAAAGGCACATTGTTAATCTGGAAGGAAGTGGTTGATAGATACAGATTGGCGGATGTCACTGGACTCCTGATGTGGCCCTCATGTAACTCAAACTTTCGGCCAGGAGAATTAGATTCTTCTTTTTTAGGCTGGAAAGATAGAGGACTTGTGGCTTTGAGCCAGTTTGTAGAAGGTAACACCTTTGAAACATTTGAGCAACTGAAAAGGGAGTATAATCTTGAGAACAGAGATTTATTTAAATATTTCCAGGTAAGGCATTTTTACAATACGAAAAAAAAAGGTGTTCCTCCAGAAGGTAATACTATTGTGAACATTTTTACGAAAGCTTATACTCACCTCCCTTGTAAAACTGTTTCCAAACTATATAAATGGTTGCAGAAACATAGTGGAAATAACACCTTGAACATTAAGTCTAAATGGGAAAGAGAATTGGGAGTAATAATTACAGAGGATGATTGGCTTTCAATGTGTGTGACACAACAGACACCTACAGTGGGCACTGGTTGGAAAGGGACACTTCACTCACGCTCCCCGTGTTTCACAAATTGCGTGAAAAACATGTGACTACTATAGCCACTAGGTGGCAGTCTGAGTCCATTTTGGCGTCCCATGAGTCAGGATTAGATAGATGAATTTGCAAACTGGGAGGGGAGTTACATGGTGTGAGCAGTTAGTGTAGAGGGTAGAGAGAGTGGTCTGTGATCTGTAGGTTGAGGGTTTGATGCCAGCTGTGGCTGATTAATGTTTTTCTATTTTTTTTAATCACTTTTTTATTACATTAGACCATAGGGATTATCATTCTACATTTTTATCTTACTGTATATATAGGTCTATTATATTGCATGCCTTATAGCCACAGTGTTTAGATATTTTTATAATTCTATTTACCCTATTCCATATTATATGCATCATGGTCTGGCGGTGTTTGTGAATGAGAGATGGTGCGGCTCGGCTCATGTTCACGTGAAGCAGCAGATATGCAGCCCAGATGTGGAATTACTCTCAGTGAGTTTAAGACTTTATTATCTGCCGCGGGAGTTTGGTCACGTGATCGTGCTGTGCGTTTCCAACGCGTGGTAAACAAGTTTCAGACTAGAGTCTGAGACGGGAGTGGATTTTCACTCCTGTCCCGTCCCGCTCCGATTCAGAATGACTCCCGCTGCTCCACCACACCCATTCTTGTTTTTTTTTTTTGAGCTCGGGAGAAAAACTCAGAGCGGAAGCAGTGATGGTTTTTGGGTCGTGTAGCTTTTTTGACTCGCATTATAGTGTAGGCTTCAAGGAAAAAAACTACAAAATGGCGGCACCGCGCCAGTACTGGATTTTTTTTCTTTCTGTTTATTTTTATTTTTTGGCATCGATCCTAGTTTTTGTTTTGTTTTTATTGGTTTGCTCCCGCTCCCGTCTGCTCCCGTTAGTGTTTAATCCTGTACCGTCCCAATCACGTGATCGTTACTAATACTGACTCCCATCCCACAATACTTCAATGTCTTTTTTAAATTTTTTGACAATATGATCATTAGACGGGTAAAACTTATGAATTATTTTTAAATGATATTGCTTTAATTTTGGTGGTCAGCAAATATCGGTTGGGTAAGAGCCAGACCTTCTTCCAGGCAATGTTTTGCACAAATGTATTCCAGTATGCAGGGCCGGATTTAGGAGGATGGGGGCCCCTGGGCTGGAGTCAGGATGGGGGCCTCTGGGCTAGAGTCAAAAAAAAAAAAAAAAAAAAAAAAAATATATATATATATATATATATATATATATATATATATATATATATATATATATATATATATATAT
The DNA here is from genome assembly GCA_030533445.1 of Cyprinodon diabolis. Taxonomy (NCBI): domain Eukaryota; kingdom Metazoa; phylum Chordata; class Actinopteri; order Cyprinodontiformes; family Cyprinodontidae; genus Cyprinodon; species Cyprinodon diabolis. The sequence goes on along the minus strand of CM060067.1, from coordinate 45,570,376 downwards.
ATATATATATTTTATGTTTGTTTTGTTTTAGAGGATAAATAACATGCAAATACCAGAAGAAATTGCTCCAAAGACTTTGGCATAATCTATAGGAGACACAGGAATTTTGTATTCTTCTAGAAACTCTTTATAAGAGTAAAGAAGACCCTCTTTGTTAAATAATGGGTCAACCAAAATAATGTTATTATTAAACCAATAATCAATAAATAAGGATTTATGTTTAAACAATATGTCTTTATTGTTAGATTTGTTAGGTAGGATTTGTTAGAACAGACTTCTTCACTCTGCTCCACTCTCCCCACGCACGCCAGGAACAATAAAAGGCTGGACCTTTTTTATGCAAATGTTAAGGATGCATACACCTCCGCACCCCTCCCCCCGCTGGGTCGTTCAGATCACAACCTTGTCTACCTGCCCCCCCATTACATTCCACTGGTGAGAAGGACAATTGCACAGTCAGTGAAAGTTTGGTCGGATGATGCCACTGAGGAGCTGAGGGATTGTTTCAGCACCACAGACTGGAGCATGTTCCAATGGTGAGGACATCAGCAGCCTGACTGAATGCATCACTGACTACATGACCTTCTGTGTGGAGAGCATTGTGCCTACACCAAGTTTGCAGATGAGTTAAACAGCTTCTTCACCCGGTTTGACTCCCCTCACACTGGTCCCCTCCCTGCCCTCAACTCTCCACACACCTCCAACCACCAGCCCCCCAGAGACCTTTCCCCCCCACCGCCGCCACTCCCACCAACCCCCAACCCATCCACACCTCCAGTCGTGCCTTCCTCCCCCCTCACAGTAACACCAATGCAGGTGAGAAGGCAGCTGAGGAGGCTGAAACAGAGGAAGGCCTCAGGACCAGACGGCCTCCCCCCCAGGCTGCTGAGGACCTGTGCAGATGAGCTCTGTCAGATCCTCAGCAACATGTACAACCTGAGCCTCAGCCTGGGGGGGGGTCCCCACCCTGTGGAAGACCTATTTGGAAAATTCCTGAAATGTTTGCATTTCTGGCCTCTAATAGTATATTTGATTCCAATTATCTCTAAAAGTAATAAAGCCAAACACTTCAAACTTGGTAAATCTATGGAGGGTCCTAAAAATATTCAATCCCTAAAATATCGGCCGGATTGGAGCAGTGGTTCAAACTTATTTGGAAAATTCCTGAAATGTTTGGCCTCCAATACTAGCATCTTTAACTTCAATTATCTCAATAAAGCTAAACACTTCAATTTTCACAATCGATACAAACATTCCCACATATGTCCAATGTGAAAGATTATGAGGATATGAGCAATTGTTGTGAAGAAATCTTTATTTAAAAATCTAAAGCAGCTTTGTTTCCAACACAGTGCTATTTAAACAAGTACACAGCGGGATCTAATTTGTCATATTGACAACATGTCAGGCTTAGATTATGTACAAAATAAAAAACAAATATGTTGCATATACTCTATATTTATTATCCTAATTATGTACAGCATTATAAAACAAAATTACAAGCAGGTTTATCAATACAGAAGATCCAACAATAACTGCCTTGTTCTTTCTCCGACATTGTATACCGAGAAAAGTGGTTTTCACAAGCCTCACCATGCTCACTGCACTAAATATTAATATTAAGAAAATATTTACAAATTCTACAATGTCTAATAAGGCATCATTATGAATGTCAATGATGGTTACAATGGCTGCGTCTCAATTCGCAGGCTGCCTACTTCGGAGTGTATGTATGTATGTATATATATATATATGTAAATGTATAAATAGGTGTGTGTGTAGGGAAATAACATCTTTCATTTATTATATTCATGTTAATTTACACTTTGAGAAAGCTTGAAAAAGTAATCTCCAGGTTACCATTCCAAAGTCTTTTTCTGTAGAATTTCATCAATCCATCCAAATCATCAAACATTCCTTTTTTCTAGCTTTAAAGAAACACTACAGAAAATATCATTTGTTGATACAAATTGTTTTCCTCTACTTTAGGAATGCAAAGATCCAGGGACAGGGCAGGGGGTCAGTGGGAAGCCCACTGCTGCCACCTGGCCCTGGTTTGTCCTCATGGATGAGGTATTAGGACAAAGGCTGTCTTTTGCCCCACCTGTCCTAATTGCCTCCATCCCTGAGGACACACCAGGGCTAGATGCTGCAGAGGCTGAGCAGCACACAGATGAGCTTGGAGTCTTCTGACTGCGAGTGGGACATCATCTGGGGGGTCAGGGTGCCTCTCTCCACTGTTCACCACATCGTCCATCAGGGTTTGCAGGGCTGACCCAATAGATGGCTGCCATGTTACTAAAAAAGTTTAAAAAGATGCAGAAAATAATGACTTTACTAATACTGTTTTCATAACCCTGAAATGAGAACAGCTAAAAAGTGATTCTACTTGCCATCTAAATGTAACGGTGGTCGGGTAGACCCTCCTCCAGAGCAGACACCTCAGCAGACAGCTGGTCCCGCCATGGAGCACCACTGACTGCCTCCAACACCTTCTCCCCTCCTCATCCTCTGGCATGTCATCCTCTGGGGCCGTGATGTCACCGGCTCCCAGGCAGATGTTGTGCAGGATAGCACATGCCGTTATGACCTGTAGAAAAAAAAAGACAAAAATATTTACTTTTATTCAGTCATCTATCTTTTTTCATTATCTTTATTACATGATTGATTAGAATATAAATTTTACTTGATCTAGATCCACTATTTAACTTATTTTTTCCTTTTTATATTTAGATTTTTTACCTGTATTATGTTTTTTTATATATATGATTGCAAATAAAATCAGGCAGTAAGGGGATAACAATTTAGACAAAAAATGATTTATTTCTCAACAGTTTGGCTTCTCAACACAACATTAGTGATAGTGAAAGTAGTGATTTAAGTCAGTTATTTACAGGGTTTGTACACATTTAACTATTCAATTCAAATTACTAAAGTTACAAACAAATAAATTACAAACTTACAAATAAATATAAAATTTTATATTTAAACATATTCATCAATCTGCTGACAAGCGTTTATTTAATAACTGGTATACAGTGATGGGCAGTAGCGCCGCTACATGTAGCCAAGCTATTGGTTTAACTACATTTTCCAGTAGCTTGACCGTAGCGTCGCTGCTTTATTTATCAAGTAACTTTCCAGTAGTGACGTTATTGTTTTTATCAAGTAGCGACGTAGAGTCCACAAACGCTACAAAATCCAAGGCATAACTAAGAAATGAAACCAGGTTTTCTATTTTTGAAACAACAATCGGAGTTATTTGCTGGACATTCACCCATGAGTCTCTATTCTGCCTCTCCTGTCTGTATCTACGAAACATGCGCACTGTAGTGGAACTCAATGAATGACACCCACAGACACACAGAGCCACGGACACAGGATGGAGGAGAGACAGGAGCAGAGCGCCTTATCTTCAGAGATTTTGAAACTTGTTGAATCCTCTGATAAAAAGTATGTGTTCAAATTTCAGTTCTTGGCCATAGAGAGCTCATGTGGCCAAGACTAGCCATTTGTTTTACATAGCCAAACACTCATTAAAACAAGCAACTGCAGTCAATTTTTTGAAATAAAAATGAGAAAAATATATCAGCTTTAACTTTATTGGCGCCTTTAATTTCCAGATAGTTCAATCTGATGAGTGCCACTAAGATATTCTCATTAGAGAGCAGTAGCCAAACTTAGATATTGTATTTTCATGGCCTAATTTACCAGACAGGATGTTTACATAAATCTGTTTTAAGGCTTATTTGCAGAGATAAGATTTTTTTAGGTATGGAGCTCTCCCAAATATACAAATAAATACATAAATAAATACATGCTCAATAAATAAATAAGCATTCAATTAATTACCCCCCAAAATACAATGAATAAATATGTAGGTAGACATTAAATTATACAGTGAGACATAAATGTATATATATCTCTTAATTAGCTTCTTTATTTTTTCACCTTCTTTGTTAAAATATTTATTAAAGATCAGCCAATGACATAACACAGTGTAAAAATTGTTTTATAATCAGCATAATAAAAAAAACTAAAGTATTTACTAGTAGACAAAAAAACAAAAACAATCTTCTGTTATTAGAACCAAATGAAAGGTACTGCGTAGTGTTCTACACATGGAGACATGGCTATGAGTTTGCATTCAATGGACATCTCTAGGGAAAACAAAACCCTACAAAAGGCATCTTATTTCTTTAGGGTCTCCCTTAGAGAAAACGTCTTCAGACCTCAATTAAACAGTCGATTCAGGTAACAAATGAAACTGTTTACAAAAAAGGTGAAAAAATAAAGAAGCTAATTAAGAGATATATATACATTTATGTCTCACTGTATAATTTAATTTCTACCTACATATTTATTCATTGTATTTTGGGGGGTAATTAATTGAATGTTCATTTATTTATTGAGCATGTATTTCTTTATGTATTTATTTTTATACATGGGAGAGCTGTTCCTCCATACCTAAAAAATCTTATCTGTGCAAATAAGCCTTAAAACATCTGAACACGTACTTTTTATCAGAGGATTCAACAAGTTTCAAAATCTCTGAAGATAAGGCGCTCTGCTCCTGTCTCCTTCATTCTTTGAGTTCCACTACAGTGCGCATGCGCATGTTTCGTAGATACAGACAGGAGAGGCAGAAAAGAGGCTCATGCGTGAATGTCCAGCAAATAACTCCGATTGTTGTTTCAAAAATAGAAAACCTGGTTTCATTACTTAGTTATGCCCTGGATTTTGTAGCGTTTCTGGACGCTACGTCGCTACTTGATAAAAACAATAACGTCACTACTGGAAAGTTACTTGATAAATAAAGCAGCGACGCTACGGTCAAGCTACTGGAAAATGTAATTAAACTAATAGTTTCGCTACATGTAGCGGCGCTACTGCCCATCACTGACTGTAACATTCAGTAACCGCACATGCTTTACATATAACGCTACAGCGATACATTGCTGACAAGCATATGAAAGCCAGACATCTTTTGCTTCGCGGTAAAAGTAAGAAATTAACTTACCATTGTTGCGGAGTCTCGCGTGTTCAACAACCTTCTTCTTCGTCTAACAGGTGATGTCGGTTGAGGGGAGGTGGGCGTGGCTAAATTTGTTTATTTCCGGCCCTACGGTGGAGGTGGCCTGTGACAGGCGCCTGCAGCGGAACTGGTCTGACAGCTGCGGTGCTGCAGCCAGACCGTCTTGATAAATAGTGGTGTTTCAATGCTGCTGTCAGAGATGGCTTTGATTAACGCGCAAGTCAGTTAGCTGATTGGATACCGTGATGGAATGACGTTGCATGAACCCCCCTCCCTCCCGAATGGACGGATGATCCACGGACCTTTATTTATTCAGTTATTTGTTTTGCCAAAAAGATTAATTATAATCATTTTCATTAAATAATAGAGATGCAGATAAATAGAAATAAACAGTTCTCAGATAAGATCGCAGGGTGTATCCATAACTGCGCCCATACAGTATGCAACAATTTTCATGAAATAAGATAATGCAGTCACTATGTTAAATTATTTCATTAACTTTATTTTAATCAAAAAGATCCTAAAATAGCACAATATCACACCAAGATCCCCAATAAACCTGCTTTAAAGACAGCATCTTAACAGCCTGGATTAAGGAGGAAAAAAAAAAGTTCCCAAGTGCCGCCTGGTGGTTGTCCGGATACATTGCAGTTCTTTTTGAAATAAAAAAACTGGCCTCATGAAATACATCGTGATTCACACAGGAATCACACAGGAATCACACAGGAAACCGTCCATTTCCAACCAGTGCCCACTGTACTAGATCCAAAAGATGGAAGGAATTCGGATGGAAGTGCTTAATCAGATACTTTATTACAGCTCAAATTACTAGTAGACATAGAGGAGAAGAACAGCAATGTTGGAGACAGTGTGGTCATCAGAACGCCAATCACTCTCATGTATTTTGGTCCTGCCCAAAGTTGGCAACTTATTGGGATGGAATCTGTCAGACAACTGGGATAATTTTGGGGTATGTCATCCCCAACGACCCTAGAATTTTTCTGCTGGGATTGATGTCTGGAAAAGTGTTTCAAAAAGAAGATCAGTACCTTTTTAAAGTTCTGTCAATTGCAAGCAAAAAAGCAATTACACGGTCTTGGCTAAGGAAACTCCCACCCCAGCTGGACCACTGGCGAGATGTCGTGGAGGAGATTCACTCTATGGAAAAACTGACATATCTTTTACGTATGAAAGGACATTCATACAACAAATGCTTGTCTAAATGGCTGACGTACAAGAGCAAGGAAGCATAACTACATGTATCATCTTGTAATGTATTATTTTGTTTCTGTCTTTCTACTTATCTAAGTATCAGTGCCCCAAGTTCTGTGTGTGTTGTATGTTTTATTGTAATGAAAAATGTTAAATAAAGAGTATAAAAAAATAAAATAAAATATATATAAATAAAACACAACTATTGTTCAAATCCAAATGTTAACTGGTCTATGTCTGTGCACATTAGATCAGTAGTAACATTAATAATCACATAATAAGCCAAAAGATATGAATAGGTGTTTACTGAGATCTTTATGATAGTTTTCCACAGGCAGTTTTACCACAGCAGTAGAATAAAACCCTGGAATTATATTTCTTTGTGCCACCCCAAGAATTTAAGGGCCCCATCTGCCCCCCCCCCCCCCCCTATGAAACATTTCTAGAGGTACCCCTGTTGAGGATGCATGTTTATTGTTATTCTTTGCATTTTCAATGGGGCAGAGGGTGCAGTTTACCTCAAAGTGTTCCTTTGAAACTGCTCGACAACCCCCCCTCAGCCCAGCTAACTCCCCGGGTCACCTCCCACATTGATGTGCTTTGACACCGCGGGTGTTAAGAAACGAAGTACAAATACTGTACTTAAGTCCACTTTTTAGGTATATATACTTTACTCCATTACTTATTCTCTTCCTACGTCTGACTTCTACTCATTACATTAGTATATGTACTTTCTATTCCTTACATTTTTAAAACAAGCGTTACTTGTTACTCTTGGCTTCAGTTTAATGCAGAGGCCACAGATTAACGGATCGCGGTCCGGTGTTATGCCGAAAAGTGCATGCCTGCTGAGATATGTATCCACAGTGGCTGGAGCTCGCCTCGCTCTGTACAACTGCTACTATTGACGAGGAAAACAGATTAAAATATGACCAATGGAGCTACTTGTAGTTATATTAATGATATAAAAACATTTAAACATACCTCTCGTGGGAAAAAATTGTGGTTATTTGGCAGTTTCATTTACAAAAGTATGGGTGGTTCTTTTATCGTATCTCTGATTCTCTGCTTAAATAAAATCCTTGGATCTGTTCTGCATAGTTTACATGTTCCGTTGAATTTCGTTCAAAAAATATTTTTTTAAACTAAGGTAAAATTAAATGTTACTCACAGGCCTTTTTCAACTAAATGTTGTAGGTTCACAGGTGTAGCAGTATAAATCTACCAGAACATGTTGCGTTTTCTCCATCTTCCACTCAGCCTCCATGTGAGAATAATCGTCTCCTCTAAATGACATTTAGTTTCCAGTGTTTGAGAGGCTTTTTGAACTCTGTGATGGGCCGCCTTCCTTTTATGATCAACCGATGATAGAAACACCTATTCCTCTCACTTTGCAACTGAAATCATCTCACAGACTGAAAACCACTTTAGGAATGAGGAAACAGTAAAATGTTTTCTCTGACTCCTCCCCCCACTGCTGGGCTCAGCCAATGAGATGGTTTGTGTTTGCTGCACTAAAAGCAGCTTGATGTTGAGGAGAAGGTCTGTGCACCAAATAAGCTTCTTAGTCTTTATTCTGCTGCAGTGGAACGACTTTGTTCCTTTGCTGTCTGACTCTACCTGAAAACATGTTACTTTACTTCTTGCTGCTTTTCTCTCTCTACATAGGTGAGTGTCAGAACACAGAGAAAAGCTTTGCTCTGATTTTCTCTATGAACCTTATTGTGATCACATGTGGAACACAGAGTAAAGAACCTCTGCTGAGTCTCTTCATGTTTGAATCTCCTGCAGACTAACTGACATTATTGACTCGTTTTACAGCCATGGGCTCCATGAACACCATCAAACAGGAACAGAGGGAACAAGCTGTTTCAGAGGGAAGAAGCACCAGTTTGAGCTGTGAATATACTGGTTCTATCAACAATATCCAGTGGTACCGACAGCAGCAGGGATCCAGACTAGAGTTCCTGCTCTACATCACAGAAGGAGGACTGATTTATCCAACTAGGTCTGATTTCTCTGCTAAAATCAACAAAACGATGAAACAAGTGGACCTGCTGATCTCCTCTGCTGCAGTGACAGACTCTGCTGTGTACTACTGTGCTCTGTAGCCCACAGTGACAGGAAACACCAGATCTCTGTACAAGAACCTGCAATACTCCACAACATCCACTAGAGGGCCTCACACACTCTTCCTCCTCTATGGTTTGTTAGGATTCAGTCTGATTGTTTGTGCAGCTGAGAATAAAGCAGACATCAGAGTGTTTGCTGCATCATTGAACTCTTTATGATGGAAAGGTTTGGATCATAAAGGAGGGATGATGGTGACTTCAGGTTGGAAGTGCAGCCTCTGCAGGACATCAGCACCATGGTCAGAGCGCTGTCCCTTCATGAAGATCTGTTTTAGTCCACGTCTGTACTGCTGTCAGACCACTGATATTTTACACAGACATATATGTTCAAAGGCTAAAACCTCATGATCCATCCAGGTACACTAAATTATGAATTCAGGTACATATTGTTGTAATGCTTTGGGGCAGTTTAATAAACATATTATTATCATTATATTTTCTTCTTCCTGTTTGTCATGGTGTATCAGTTGATTTGTGATTTTTTTGAATAAGAAAAGTGTCATGATCTTGGCACTGATGATTGGATTTTTGGTTTATTTTATCCACTAGCCTAATTCCACCCAGTTTTTATTTCCACTCATCAGATCAACCTGTTCCAGTTCCTGTTTAGACTGCTTGGTCCCAGCCATCAGTGCCAGATTTGAACTGCAGGTGAGAGTAGTAGTATGTTATAGACACACTGTGTCTAGCGTGTTATTCTGACTACCTGATCCTGTCTAGTCTCTGGTCCTGGACATCTGAGTTTGCCTGCCCCTGTTCTGATCTGTTTGCTGGGTCTATGTTTGGACTTCCTTTTGACTCTGCCTGCTAACAACCTTGGATCTGTCTGTTAGGTTTATTCAATTTTGATTATAAAGTTAATGTGTGCATATAAAACATTGAAGAAATAAGATGCTACATTCTGTCCTGTGATTCAGTCAGGAGGGGCAATTTTGTTTATTTTAGGGTCATTTCACTTTATGACCTGCCTCCAGCCAGTTGGTCATAAAGCAGGGTCATGCTGTTTTATGACCTGCATCCATCTAGATAATCATTACAGGGTCTTCTGTCCTAAGACCCACCCATTTGCTTGTGATCTGTTAATAAAAGACTCTGCTGTTCTGGTGGGGGGCAGAAAGGTGCTGAAATGTGAGCAGGCAGCCTTTCTCCTCCTGCAGGAAGCTGTGTTTGAAAATCGCTTGGTGTGTCCGATTCATTTTTTGTCCTATATGAACTCACAATTGTTTGAAGCTAACATATTGGTGCCGAAACCCGGGAGTCAAGATCCAATTGTCCAGGACCGTGCGGGACCAAGGCCAAGAAACTGTCAACAGCCGTCCCCCCTTCACCGGACGGGGCCAATAGGTTGGTCTAACCCTGCCCTGGGCATCCTGGTGAGGACTCCCAGAGGATTGAATCTTTGCAGCGAAAGGGTAGGCCTGAAAGATTTTGATCAAAAGTTGGTCTGGGACCATGTGAAAGCTATAACTGGTTGTAGTGGCAAGAATATTTGACAAACAGGGTTTTGTTGTGATAGATCTGGGATCGGTATTCTGTGCGTTTGGGTCTGGGATCCTCTGTGTTCTTTTAGATAAGAACACAGCTAAGTAAGGTGTGCAGCTGCCGCAGCAGGGGTATTTATTGACAGATCTGGGATCTGGGTATCCGCTGAGTGCAAGGAGTTTGGGGACTCCAGGGCCTGCGCGTGCGGAGTATGGGACTCCAAAGTGTACACATAGCAATAGGTATATTGGTTAAAAAAAAAAAAAATATATATATATATTATTAGAATAGGCCTTCAAAATGTGACTGTGTGAGAGTGTGTGAGGAAACAATCGAACCTTTAGGTTCAGCAGGAATTAATACAGTATAGCTCTTGTGGATGCAGAGGCAAGAATTTCTCACCTGAAAAGGTAGAATCAGAAATTACCACAACAGTTTTTGGGTGCTGTCTTGCTAAATAAAAATCCAGTGTGTAGAATACCCTAGGTGTTTGTACTGGACTAAATTCTTTCAAATGAGTAAAGGTCAAAGTAAAATTAGAGATAATTTAGAATCTATAATTAGAAGTTTGTAGAAGCGCAGGATCCAACAAAAAATAAAGGCTTCAATATATGGTTTAAAAAAAAAAAATGGGTTTGAGGGACGCCTCTATTCCAAAATAATAAATATTAGACCTTAAGAATAAAATAACTAAAGAGTGCAAGGGAGATTAAATAATTAAAAAGGATGGGTTCAGGAAAGAGTATAGAGAAGATCATAAAAGGGATGAAAAGTTTGTGTCAGATTGATCCAATTAATTGTTGGGATCTGGAGCTGTACCACCTGTCTCCAGCAGAGTTCACTGTGGATCCTCCTGAGCTGAGCCTTCGACACACCTGAAACCCATCTCCCTTTCACCGTCCGCCGGATCGTGGACTCCCGTCGGCGAAGTCGTGGCTGGCAGTACCTCGTCGACTGGGAGGGCTACGGTCCGGAGGATCGTCAGTGGGTTCCTGGTTCCTACATCCTCGACCCATCCCTCATCGAGGAGTACGAGCGATCCCTCCCATCGACGTCTTCTGGACCGCCAAGAGGCGGTCGTTGAGGGGGGGGTACTGTTGGGATCTGGAGCTGTACCACCTGTCTCCAGCAGAGTTCACTGTGGATCCTCCTGAGCTGAGCCTTCGACACACCTGAAACCCATCTCATCATCAGGAGGATCCTCCACCATATAAGCAGCCCACAGACCTCGCATCAACGCCGCAGTGTTTATCCAGTTTGGTTAGCACCTGAGCCTCACTTCCTCTGTGAAATCTTTGTTGCCTCTAGTCTCCTAGCTGGAAACTAATCACCTTTTGTCTCTGCCTACAGGAAACCTGTTTTTGTCCTGTAAGCTCTGGATGAGCTTAACCTGTCGAGCCTGCCCTCAGAGCCAAACCTGAAGAACCTTCTCTGGATTTCCCATGCTGCTCTGGACTAAGAGCTGGAAAACCAAGGTCTGTCCTATCGTTAGATGCAAGACGCTGAAGCTGAAACTGAACTCTGCTGAATCAAACAGTCTCTGGAACCAACAGTGCCTCTCTCAAAGCCAAACCCGGATTCTTCAAGGTAGATCTCTGAAGATAACATTTCCACATTCACCAGCTACGTGGCTAACTGAACTGTCTCCCTTCCAGTTGCCTGTGAACCAGATCCCCAGAAGTGAACCAGTACTTGACTCTTTCATTGTTCCATTGTTCAATAAACATTGTTAAACTTTTACTCCAGTTTCCGTCTCCGTGGTGTTCTGCATATTGGGTCTTCCTGAACCATTCATGACAGAACACTGCGGCCAAACACTAGGCCCAGCAGACCAATACCATCGTCGGTTGGAGGAACAAGATGCCCAGATTATGGAACAAACCCAAACACTACGTGAGTTACACAGAATGGTTCTGTATCAGGATCAAATCATTCAAGGCTTCGCTAACAAATTAAACAGCGCTAACGCCACGCCGCTAGCACAACCATTTCCGGGTTCAGTCCTTCCTCCGAGGTCCCCCAAACAAGACTTATGTACCTTCTTCTGTCAGGTCTCGCCTAATTCAGTGGATGCACAATGCCAAATTTGCCGCTCACCCGGGGGTGAGTAGAACCATCAACCTCATTTCAAGACGTTTCTGGTGGCCCACTCTACACAGAGATGTTAAGGAGTATGTGCTGGCCTGTTCTACCTGCACCAGAAACAAGTCCACACATCAACCTCCCTCTGGCCTGTTGCATCCACTTCCTATTCCTTCTCGTCCCTGGTCTCACATCGCAATCGACTTTGTTACTGGTCTTCCCATTTCTCGAGGTATGTCCACAATTCTCACCATTGTTGACCGATTTTCCAAGTCCTGCCATCTTGTACCCCTCAGGAAGCTTCCTACGGCTTTTCAGACCGCCCAGCTCCTTATTAAACACGTTTTCCGTCTACATGGCATCCCTCAGGAGATTCTTTCCGATCGTGGTCCACAATTCATCTCTCAGGTTTGGAAGGCATTTTGTTCAGCCCTCAACTGCAAATCTTCTCTCACCTCAGGTTATCACCCACAGTCCAACGGCCAAACCGAGAGAATGAATCAACAGCTCGAATCCTCCCTTCGTTGTCTGACCTCTAGTAATCCCTCCGATTGGAGCCAACACCTTCCATGGATCGAATATGCTCACAACTCTCTAAAGTCAGCTTCCACCGGCCAGTCTCCTTTCCAGGTCAGTCTTGGTTATCAACCTCCACTTTTCCCCGCAGACGAGAGAGAGATTTCGGTCAAATCAGTCAACCACCACATCCGCCGCAGTCATCGCATCTGGAGACACACCATAGCCACCCTCAACCGTTCCATGGAGACCACTAAACGTTTCGCTGACTCAAGAAGACGCCCTGCACCAGTTTACTCCGTCGGTCAGGAGGTATGGCTCTCCACTCGGGACATTCCCCTCAAGGGGATGTCCCGTAAACTCTCTCCCAGATTCATTGGCCCCTACAGGATTTCCCAGGTCATAAACCAGTCTGCCGTACGACTACAACTGCCTCCGACTCTTCGAATTCATCCCACATTCCACGTCTCTTAGATCAAGCCCGTGATCTCCAGCCCTTTGTGCCCTCCGTCCGACTCCCCTCCACCCGCCCTGGAAGTCGATGGACATCCGGCTTTCACCGTCCGCCGGATCGTGGACTCCCGTCGGCGAAGTCGTGGTTGGCAGTACCTCGTCGACTGGGAGGGCTACGGTCTGGAGGATCGTCAGTGGGTTCCTGGTTCCTACATCCTCGACCCATCCCTCATCGAGGAGTACGAGCGATCCCTCCCATCGACGTCTTCTGGACCGCCAAGAGGCGGTCGTTGGGGGGGGGTACTGTTGGGATCTGGAGCTGTACCACCTGTCTCCAGCAGAGTTCACTGTGGATCCTCCTGAGCTGAGCCTTCGACACACCTGAAACCCATCTCATCATCAGGAGGATCCTCCACCATATAAGCAGCCCACAGACCTCGCATCAACGCCGCAGTGTTTATCCAGTTTGGTTAGCACCTGAGCCTCACTTCCTCTCTGAAATCTTTGTTGCCTCTAGTCTCCTAGCTGGAAACTAATTACCTTTTGTCTCTGCCTACAGGAAACCTGTTTTTGTCCTGTAAGCTCTGGATGAGCTTAACCTGTCGACCCTGCCCTCAGAGCCTAACCTGAATAACCTTCTCTGGATTTCCCATGCTGCTCTGGACTAAGAGCTGGAAAACCAAGGTCTGTCCTATCGTTAGATGCAAGACGCTGAAGCTGAAACTGAACTCTGCTGAATCAAACAGTCTCTGGAACCAACAGTGCCTCTCTCTAAGCCAAACCCGGATTCTTCAAGGTAGATCTCTGAAGATAACATTTCCACATTCACCAGCTACGTGGCTAACTGAACTATCTCCCTTCCAGTTGCCTGTGAACCAGATCCCCAGAAGTGAACCAGTACTTGACTCTTTCATTGTTCCATTGTTCAATAAACATTGTTAAACTTTTACTCCAGTTTCCGTCTCCGTGGTGTTCTGCATATTGGGTCTTCCTGAACCATTAATGACAGTAATTTAAAATACTTGTAGGAGTGGAAGTAAAAGTATGAAATAGATGGTGTGTGGAATTAGCAAAAATAGATAAATAAATAGATAAATAAATAAAAAAAAAATAGATAGATAGATAGATAGATAAATAAATAGATGAGCTCCAAATGGCGAGGTGTAGGTATGATACATGCACAAAGTAGATACGATGAAAACCTAAATAAATAGATTTAATGTTGTGTTTGTCTGTCTTTTAATGTTATGTGTTTCCGTCTTTAAAGTTATGTTTGTGGGGTTTTTTTTGTTGTTTGTGCATCCAAAAGCTAATGAAACACAGTTTAGAGGTAGACAGCTTGAATATGCAAGGGGAGTATGTCAGGTGAATCAGTGACTGCAGCATTGATCCATCTAACGGCCTTCCTAATGCGACTGCATTGTCTCCAAAACTATTAGGTTCGAAACTGAAAAAAAAAAAAATAAATAACCCACCAGAAAATTATTTTAGTCATGCAAGCTACATACAGGGATTAAAAAATAGAGAGGTTAAATAAGTGGATTGTGCAAGTTAAACATAGAAGAAGCTATGAACTGTAGTTTGGGCCATAATTTGGCTCAAGTGAGGAAACAATATACTGGGCACGGAGGAAATCCAGCTTAAATTTTGCCTCCGGGGCATGGGGACCTAGAAAGACAGGTTTATGCGGTCTGTGAGGCAGCCCAACGTCTGTGGAGACAACCTCCCGTTCTTACAAAATATCCGTCCAGAAATTAGAGGTCAATTGGAAAAACATTTGGTTGGATGGAAAACTGCACATTTTTACACATTGATGGAGTATGCTTTGCATGCTCAGGATTGGGAAACTAAAAACAAAAACACTCAAATCCACCTAGTGACTGATAGTTCAGTCATGGGTAAAATGTCAGGAATCCATTATCAGGACTCCAGACCTAAAAGCAGCTGACACACATGTGATACATTCAGGCTCATCCCCAAAAACATTTTACTACCTGGATCTAACCACCCAGGGGAAAAGATGAACCATAGGAGGGGTTTTAAAAATTTGTACGTGGATGAGTCAGTTTCCAGAAAGAAATTAGTTGGTTTTACAATTGTAGATGAGTTAAAAAACCCCTTTGCAGTGCTGTCTTAAAATCATCATATTCTGTGTAAACTGCAGAGATTGTTGCACTAATAAAAAATGTGACATTTCAATAGGCATCAAGGATGCAGGGGCGGTCCTAGAACTTGAAGGGGGGTTTAAGCCCAAACCAGTAAAAGCAGACCAGGAAGGAAGAATCCTCAGGGCAGTTCTTGATCTGAGTGTGAATGGGTGTTTGAGCAAATGGGGGAGCCATTAAAATAGTAGATGTGTATGAAGCATGGGGGATATTAAATGTATTAAAGGAAAAAACATGAATAGTTCTAACAAATATTAGACAAGCAGTTAGACTTATAAGGGATTCAGGAGCCTGTAAAATTTGCATTAAAAATAATGTAGGACTAAACCATCTAAAATGCTAATTTTTGTAAAATCAGCAAATGGTCAAATCGAATACCTTTAAAAATAACTTTCAAACAGGAAAAAGATTGCAAGGTTCTATGTTTCTGTAGTAATATCACCAACTCACCCCATTAATCTGTTAGGATGGGAATTGATGGGAAAATTAAGCAATTATTCCCAAACAGTGGGGCATGAAGGCTGAATGTGTGGAACATGTAAATAGCGTTTCAACAAAATTTTCTTGTGTTTATATGCACTATGCTAGAAGCACATTGTTAGATCCACAGGATGAAACTCTGTTAGTTGAACAGTAGAACACTTTGAATTTGTGCTTAACCCCAGATGAAAAGTTTGCAAAACAGTTTCTGAAACAAGACATTACTATAATGGCTCCACAAATTATGTACTAAGATGGGGGTTCGTTAGCGGCAGTTACTGTTATGCTTTCTACTCAGATGTAAGGAATGTACCGCTTATCATGGGTACATCATTTGTTATTGTTTAAGACCAGTGGAGCACAGTGGAGAGACACATGCCTGCGTTTAAAAGCTGCAGAAGGAGCATCTGATTTCTATCTATGTCCGCACCGCACAAACCAGGCTGGCTCTATAGCCCTAACACAGAACTATGGAAACAGCCTTATAAAATTCTGTTCAATGCAGAAGCTTGAGTCCAAGATTTAGCATGAGATAAAATAACTCAGCATTCTTTGCTATCACATTCTGATGAAAATGATTTAAAATATATTTTAAATGCTTTGTGGTCTACAGGAAAAATTGATGTAGGACTATTGACAACTGTAGAATTAGTTCAAATAGTTCTTAAATCGCAATACAGACTATGGATAAAGCACAACCGGCTGAAGCAGAGGAAGGTATAAAGCCTGTAAAAAAATGTATTGGGTGTAGAAACATGTTTGTTATTTGGGACATATTATTTTACAAGAAGGTAAAAAGATACAGGAAGAGTGAAAAACTGCAATAGCAAGGAGCTGAAAACAAAACTGAATGCAGTACAGCCGATTCCACCAGATATATGTGTAAAAAGCACAAAAGACTCTGAACTAGAAAAAGTTCTCTCCTACTCTTATCTTATATGGAAAGACACTTGATAGAAATAAAAGTTAGTAGTTAGATTATTTTGTATCTGAAAAAAAAACAATGCAGTTTTCATCTTCTCTCTAATGTTTTTACCAACGGTGGTCATCTCTGTGTGATTTACTTACAAAATATATATAAAAAATGTTTTTTAAATAAAACTCATTAAAAACTAATGACTGATTCAAAATCAAATGAGAGATCATTCTAATGCAGCGTCACTGAATAATTATTCCCACCATTCATAATGAGGTAAAAACAGCTGTTCAGCATCAGTTCCGCACCAACAGCAGTAGGGTCCATGTGGGCATTAGACTGGAAGGCTGCTGATGTTCAGTGTGCAGCAAGTCTGTTGGAGCTGAGACACATTTAGTCTCTGTTACCATTTCAACAACATTTTAACTCCCTTTTACTGAGAAGTGATGCTGTGTTCAACATTAAAGGAAAGCAGCAGAAGTGGCTGAGCAGAAAGACTCCAGGTGCTGTTCACTGTTAAAGAAAAGACCGTTAAATGTCTCAGCTGTGATCACTTCAAGGTGAACTCAGTCAGTCAGAGCTTAAAGCTACAGAATTTGTTCAGGTTTGGTTTTGGTGTTTTCATCATCGCAATATTTAAATATTGCATCTACGGTCCTCCCAGTATCTTAGAAGTGATCCATGGTAATAATGAAATCCTCTCCTGTCGCATTGTGGGGGCTTTTTTCTGCTTGGCGTGTTTTTTTTTTGGGGGGGGATTGGCATGTCTGTTTTCTCGGGGGGCGGGCGGGCCTGCTGGGTGGGGGTGCTGCTGGCGGCGCGCCGCTGGTGTGTGGGGGTCCAGGCGGCTCCGGCGGGGGTGGTGTTGGGGGGCCGGTGTGGATGGGCTGGCTGCGCTGATTGGGTATTCGGGTGGGTTTTCCCTCTTGGAGGCAGGGTGGAGCTGCTTTGTTCCTGCTGATCGCGGCGGGTGTGGCTGCGGGGCAGGTGGGGGTTGTGGTGGCTCTGGCCGGCGCGTGTCGGGGGCAGCTCCGCCGCCCCGGCCGTGTGTCGGGGCCTGGTGCCGGCGGCGGGGAGGGGGCAGCGGACGTGGCTCTGGCTTCATCCGGTGGGGGAGCGGCTTGGTCTGCTCTGCTCTGGCTTTGTGCTGCCCCTCGGGCTGCTGGGGGGGGGGGGGGGGGGGGAGCGTTGCGCCGGCTGCGGTCTGCTCTTCCTGTGGTTGGGCGCCCGGCGGCTTTTCTGCTCTTGGGTTGATTGTGTGCGCGGTGTGTTGCATTGCGTGCTGTTGTATCGGTCTTGGTGGGGTGGGGCCGCGCATTTGGTCTGGGGGGCGTTTTGGGGGGGTCCCGCGGCCGGTTCGTGGCGGATGCGCATGGGCCCCAGCTGCGGGGGGGCCGCCTGCGTATTTTTCCTGGGTGGTGCTGTCGCGGTGGGGGTTGCGGCCGGTCGCCGGGGCTTGGTGCCGGGAGGCGGGGCGTGTTTCGGTGCTCTGTGGGGCTGGGGCGTTTCGGTCGGTGCCGTGAGGGGGGCCGGTGTTCGGTGCCCGACCCTACTTTGGGGTGGCCGGCTGCTGGCGGAGCCCGCAGACTCGTCCGCGCGGCTCCCCGGGGCGCCGGCATGGCGGTGGCTGGGGGGCTTCTTCGGAGCTGTCTCTCCTCCTCCCTTGGTGGGGGTCTGATTTCCGGGGCTGGCCCCTCCTTGGTGCCTTCGCTCTTGGGGTCCCTTTGGGCACCTGGGGCTCTGGGTCTCCCGGCGCTGGACTCAGTGCTCTGGGGGGTGTGCCTCTCCAGCTCTCCACAACCACTATTGAGCATTTTTTCTATGGATAAACTTTACATGCACAAGTTCACCCTCACAAACAACTACAGGTGCTAGGCTCCAGGTACTTAGAGATTCACTTCCATACAGAAACCCCACATTCATATCTTCAGGTAACACAGAGTACATGTCAGACTTAATAATATTACTTTAGCAATAGTTTCAAGGTGTTGCTTTATTGTATATCTCGTACCATGTCTTTTGGTTGTGCTGTTCTTTTTTTCATCTCGTTACAGGTGATGAAGCAGACTGAAAATGTTTTGTCATTGTCTCCTTTCTATCTCCTATTTCTTTCATCTTTCATCTTTTCCCTTTTTTTCTGTTTTTCTGCTCTACTTACATTGCATTGTCTATATAAACTGTAAAACTCCCTACATAATGTTAATAAAGCAATTTATATGCATGAAACAAGTGGAGCTATATGGCAATTGCCATACTGCTACACTTGTGAAAGTAAAATCTCTTGGGCACTTTTTGGCATCAAGACAATTATTCTTATTGCCACATTGCCAGACAGGACACTGTTTAAAAAAAAAAAAAAAGAAAAGACCATTAAATGTCTCAGCTGTGATCATTTCAAGGTGAACTCAGTCAGAAAATGTTCTATAACGAAGAAGGTTGATTAGTTTGAGCAGAATTTGTTCAGGTTTGGTTTTGGTGTTTTCATCATCCTGATATTTAAATATTGCATCTACGGTCCTCCCTGTATCTTAGAAGTGATCCATGTAATAATGAAATCCTCTTAAAGGAACAACTCTCGGACAGAACTAAACTTAAACACTTTTTATTCTAAGCCAAGCAGAGAAAAGGTTACAGAAATCAGCGCTGAGATTCTTTCCAGATAACAACACATTAGCAGCGTGAACAAAGAACATTAAATCATATAAACACTTTATCTTACAGTATTATAGTATAAGCAGAACAAAAAGAAGTATTATAAATGGTAAAGTATCAAATATATTCAACAAACTAGATATTGTTATTTAAAAAAGTATTTTCATAGATAATGAGAATTATCCATCACAGTTCAGAGCAAAGAAAGACCCCCACTGTCAGAGGAATTCAAGAACCAAAGCAGACAGAACAGATGTTGTGAGGAAGATGATGTCACTGCATCTCTGTGACACGTTTCCTCTGTTTGTCATCACTCTAAAATGGAGCTGAAAGCAGGAAGAATGAAGGATGTGTTTGATCCTCTGACAAGCTTCTGGAAGCCTTTTGCTCTATTATTCATTGACACCTTCTAGCTCCACTAGAGGGCGCCATCATCCAGTAGGCGGAGCTCTCCTTGTGCTCTGTGTTCCAGCATTGTGTCAATAATAAGTGTTGCTGTGAAGAGAACAATAGTCAGACTGAATGTTGAACATCAGCTAGTTTCTCCTGCTGATTTAAACCTTGTTGGACAGATGGAACATTGGCTGTGGATTATTCTAGCTGCTCTTTTCTTTGGTAAGATAGAAAGCTCAACATGTTTCCTCTTCAAACACTTGAACACATTACTGAGCTCTACATGAAGAGCTTTAATGTTCATTCTACAGAAAATCAGAGCAGATCATTTCTGCTGCCATTTGTTACCTTGTAGAAACACCTGATATGGTTCAAAGTGACAATGATCAGAGAAAATGACATCTATTCTACATGGAATAGAAGTCTTTAAAGCTGCTGATTGTTCTCCTTTAATCAATCATCTTTATTGATTCATCTCTTCCTCTGCATGTTCTGTTCTTCTTCAGAGTGTAAAGGAGACTCAGTGACGCAGACAGAAGGACATGTTGCTGCTGCTGAAGGAAAATCTGTGACTCTGGGATGTTCTTTCAAAGACAGTTTCACAGGTGATGCCTTGTTCTGGTATAAGCAAGACGAAAGCAGCTTCCCAAAGCACATGCTGAAAGAATATACTGGAAGAAGAGAAAACAATCCAGAGTTCAGCGAAAAAAGGTTTCATGCAGGGATCAAGAACTCAACATTTAATCTGACGATCCAGGATCTCTGTCTGTCAGACTCTGCTGTGTACTACTGTGCTCTGAGGCCCACAGTGACAGGAAACACCAGAACTCTATACAAGAACCTGCAGAGCAGAGACCGCAGAATAACCCACTGTAGCTACAAGAGGGGTGGATAAAGTTCAGCTCTCAAATCATATGCAATTTGAGAAAAAAGGAGACATGAGTAAATGTGATTTAGAAAAAATTCAACGTGTTCAGTACATTTCTTTTTACAGAATTTTTATGTAAACAATAACAAGCTAGACTTTTGCCTATAATCAATTCCAGTATTATACAAGCTTGTTCTCGATATACATGCAGTGGACAGTATTGCTCCTTTACCCCATATTGCAGTGATCCTGGAAGCCTTTTATGATTCATTGGATGTTTGTTCAAGGGTTTGATGGCACAGAGGAAAAAGGTGATTTAAAAATTTTCCAGGCCGTTACTGGGAGTAGATTTTAACAACCATCCCTAACAAAAATCATCTTTCTTGTATTATCAAACCTTTGAAAATGGCTTGTCTACTTTGACAAAGGTTTGATTAAAATGTTTACAAAATAAATTCACACAGTAAAAGGCAAATATTATTTTTTTTTCTTTCTTAAGTTTTCCAGAGTTGACAATGCTGAAGGTGGGAGCTACAGCCTGCTGCTTAATCAGCTGCTCAGAGATCCAACAGGCTAAATCAATGGATGAGCGATATATATCGGATGTCAGCTCTGCTACAGTCATGTTCAGTGAATTTTATTTTGTCTTTGCATTTTTGTAATATTAGCCAAATCTGGTATGTTCATGTTAGGCTTTACACCATCCTGGCTAGAAAAATAAGCTGGGCTGCTGATATCAACAACTTCTATGTTTTTCAGTGCTCAGCTCTGTTTCTCTCCTAAAAATAGCTTTGGGCACAGCTTTTACAGTGACTAATGGGATGTGCTCTCTTTCATCAACTTGACATGAAAACTGGCTAACTGTTTCTTTACTAGATAGAGCTACTTGTGAAGCTAGTTTACTGTTGCCTTTTTCTGAGGTAGCAGTAATTAGATTCAATTCAGTTTATTTCTATGGCGTCAATTCAGATCATGTCATCTCGAGGCACTTTACATTTCAACCAGATAATACAGTCAGATTGATTCAAAGTTTTCTATCAAAGGAAAACCAGCTGATTGCATCGACTCATTGACTCAAATACAATCCCTCACACTAAGCATGCTTGTAGCGACAGTGGAGAGGAAAAACTCCCTTTTAACAGGAAGAAACCTCCAGCAGAACCAGGCTCAGTGTGAGCGGCCATCTGCTGAGGCCGACTGGGGTTCAAGGAGACAGAAGCAGAGACACAAAAAGCAGCTGCAAAAGGCGGCCCCGTCCAGGAAACACAAAGCCAGGCAGACGAGCTCCGAGCCAGCTCCCATGCCAGAGGATGAAGAGAGCACATCCAGCTAGTCACAGTCAGAGAAACAGGACTACACTGGAAAACAGGCTGATCTCCAACATCTATAAACAAGGGTGTTGATGGCAGCAGCACAGTTGATATTTCTCTTCAGGATGGAGTCACAGCCAATCAGGAACAGACCAGATGAAGCTACTATGAGAAAAAGCAGAGAGAGTAGAACGTTAGAGATTGAACTAATAGATTCTACAGAGTGGGAGAATAGAGATAGAAGTCTAAGCCTATAGCAGCATAACTATAGAGATAGCTCAGGATAACCTGAGCCACTCTAACTAGAAGCTTTATCAAAAAGGAAAGATTTAAGCCTAGCCTTAAAAGTAGACAGGGTGTCTGCCTCACGGACTAAAACTGGTAGTTGGTTTCACAGGAGAGGAGCCTGATAACTAAAAGATCTGCCTCCCATTCTATTTTTAGAAATTCTAGGAACCACTAGTAAACCTGCAGATTGAGAGCAAAGTGCTCTGTTAGGAACATAAGGAACAATCAGATCTCTGATATCAGATGGAGCTTGGCCATTTAAGGCTTTATATGTGAGAAGGAGGATTTTAAATTCTATTCTGGATTTAACAGGAAGCCAATGAAGAGAAGCCAGGATAGGAGAGATATGATCTCTCTTTTTCATTTTCATCAGAACTCTGGCTGCAGCATTTTGGATCAGCTGAAGGCTTTTAACTACAGTTTGTGGACTTCCTGATAGTAAAGAATTACAATAGTCCAGCCTTGAAGTAACAAATGCATGGACTAGTTTCTCAGCATCACCCCTGGACAGGAGATTTCTAATTTTTGCAATGTTCCTCAGATGAAAGAAGGAAATTCTAGAAACCGCTTTGATCTGGGATTTAAATGACAGGTCCTGATCAAAAACAATACCAGATTTTTTACTTTATTATCTGAAATCAGTTTAATCCCATCCAAATGAAGTGACTGGCTAATCAGCTTCTTTTTCAGAGACTCTGGTCCAAAGACTATAACTTCTGTTTTGTCTGCATTCAGAAGGAGAAAGTTAAGAGTCATCCAGGTTTTGTCTTCAGACATGCCTGTAATCTATGTAATGGGTTAGCTTCATCTGGATTTATAGACAGATATAGCTGGGTATCATCAGCATAACAGTGGAAATTAATCCCATGCTGTCTAATAACTCTACCAAATTGGGAACATGTATAAAGTAAAGAGAATTGGTCCTAGCACTGATCCCTGTGGTACTCCACAGATAACCTTTGAGCATGAGGAAGATTTGTCATTAACATATACGAAATGAAATTGATCAGATAGATAAGATTTAAACCAGGCTAGTGCTGTTCCTTTAGATTGAAGTCTTTCTAAAAGAATATTATGGTCAACTGTATCAAATGCAGCACTGTAAAAGGTTTCTTCCTGTTATAAGGAAGATTTTCCTCTCCACTGTCATTGCATGCATGTTTGGTTTGAGGGATTGCTGAAGAATCAAACCAACTTACTGGCATATTGTTTAGAAAATTATTGTGTCTTTGCTATGCCTTGTAACTTATATTCATCATTACTTTGTGTTTTTTCATTGTTTATACCAAATCTGGTGTTTCAGTTCACTTATTTTATTCTGTCTGGGTCCTGCCTGATGATCGATGACCTTCCATCACCTTATCATTGCCAATGGCATTTTCCACCCCATGTTGTCTGAGGCAGAGGGCATCCTGTCATCCTCCTTAATGTCTGCATATCAGCAGCTACACACCATCCCTCCTAATAAGGTTCAGGTGTGATCACTCTCTGTCCCCTCTGTAGTGTAATCCTTCCCCTGGCTCCAGTAAGAAAGAGCCCAGTGCCTCTCCAAACAAAGTCAATAGTTCATTTTGTCTGACACAAACATTTTCCATCCCTAGTGTAAGTGAGCTGACAAACAAACTTTCTACATTTACATTATTTCTATAGGACAAATATTTCTATGTTTTTAGTGCATTTTTTTCACAGTTGCCTCATAAATATTTAACAAACAGAGAAAAAGAGAAGATGTAGAAAGATTGAAGGAGGAGCTGAGAGCTTCAGGGAGGAGCTGAGCTGTTACTGAACTATAGAAGAGACACAAACTTCCACATTCAACACAGTTCAAACATTAACTCTGCTCATCATGCTGTCTTTGCTCACATCTGGATTTACTCTGCTGGTTCTGCTTATAGGAACAGGTTAGTTGGAGTCTATCAGAGAACAATTTGATCCTTGTGGTTCTTCACTTATTTTATTTTCTTCCTTCAGGTGTAAACTGTCAACAACTCACTGCAGCAAAGACTGAAGGGTTTAGTCTACAAGGCAGCTCTGTTACTCTGTCCTACAGTTACTCCAATAAGATATCCTCTTCTGATCATTTCTTCTGGTATCGACTATATCCTGGAAAACCTCCAGAGTTCATCATGTACATCTCAGGTTATAAACGTTCAAGATAAGCAGATAATCTGAAATCAGCATCAGGGTTCTCCACTAAACTGAGAGAAGAGAAACACCTGGACCTGCTGATCTCATCTGCTGAGCTAACTGACTCTGCTGTGTACTACTGTGCTGTGAGACCCACAGTGACAGGAAACACCAGAACTCTGTACAAGAACCTGCAATACTCCACAACATCCACTAGAGGGCCTCACACACTGTTCCTCCTCTATGGTTTGTTAGGATTCAGTCTGATTGTTTGTGCAGCTGAGAATAAAGCAGACATCAGAGTGTTTGCTGCATCACTGAACTCTTTATGATGAGAAGGTTTTGGATCAAAAATGAGGGATGATGGAGGCTCCAAGATGGATGTGCAGCCTCTGCAGGACATCAGCACCATGGACAGAGTGCTGTTCCACCATCAAGACGTTTCTGGCTTGAGCTGTTTCCCTTCAAGGCAATGATTTTTTAGAAAAGTAACAAGTAATTATATCTACTAATGAATCTGAATTTATTACAAGAACTGACCAGGAAGATGCCAATGTGTCACTGGTTCTTCCAAAGCTGAGCTGGTTTCTTGGTTGGGCAGCCTTGGTACCCTATGTCTCAAACTGCCGCTTGCTACACATATACAGACCCACTAACTGACAATCAAATAGTCCATCAGTTTGAAAGTCATAAAACCTCAGGTTACTATTCTATCAATATGGCCTGTCTGTAGGCCTCATTCTTCTCTCTTTATAGTACGAATGAAATTCTGCAACAGGTCAGGTAAGGAGGAAATAAAATTAGGTTATTTAGTCCTATTCATTTCTCATTAAGATCTTATTAAATACCACATTTAGCATCATGGATAGCAGCAGCAGATATTCCAGGTGGACACTAGACTGAAATGCTGCTGATGTACAGTGTGCAGTTAGTTGAGTGACAGGAAACATTCGGTTTAATGTTTCTAGTTTGTGAACACAGAGGTTTAGACAAAGAGAGAGTTTATTATTAATGATGCTATAACTTATTATTGCCACCTATAACTTATGCTATTATCTGTTCCTCCTTCTGCTGCAGGAGGAGAACATTGTTCATCTGCTGTCTGGCTTGAAGGACTCCAAAGACATGTTGCTTTACCTCTTTTTTTCTTCTCTCTCACATTCTAGGTGAGTTTCAAAGGAGAGATTCCAGTTTTTTTCCCAGCTGCTTCATAACCAAACATACAAACTGTACTTTAAACGATTCTGCATCATTTGCTCTGATAACATAAAATAATAAATTTTTCATCATCTTGGAAACTGAACTGACAGTTTTACAGTAGATTTAGTTGTAAATGTCCACAAAGTAACAGGAGAAACCTGTCTAATGATTTCCTTTTCTCTGCTCTTTTCAGGATTAACAGCTGAAGAAAAAATCTATCCTGTGACAAATGAAGTTAGAGAGAAAGAAGGACAACGTGTCACACTCAGCTGCAGCTATGAGACAACTGCAGACATAGCAGACCTTCACTGGTTCAGACATCACTCTGACCTTCAGGCTCCTCAGTTTATCCTCTGGAAAAGAGGCAAGGGAGACCCTGCTGAGTTTAATCTTGACAACAGATATGCTTCAGAAACAACCTCTTTAACAACTAAGCTGACCATCAGAGAGCTAACCCTGGCAGACACAGCTCTCTACTACTGTGCTCTGCAAACACAGTGATACAAAGTGTAGAAGAGGCTGTACAAAAAGCTGAACACTGATATCTGACTCCTCTTCAAAGAGGAGGGAAGTGGTATTCAAAGCTCAGCTTCATATCAGATGGATTCTGCTAATTCCTGTTTGATCAGAGTCACTGTGGTTACAGCTGCTAATCGACACTGTGGGAGGATCCACAGGAGCAGAGACTCTACCACACTGACAGGAACAGGGAGAGGAAACATAATAAACTCTCTCTCGAGACAAAGAATTATTTATTAGTTAAGAGGCAATAACCTCTTTATCCATATGAAGACAAAGAAGATGGTGGATTTCAGAAGGGATGAGGATCCTCTTCATTCAGTTCTGTTTCTGTCATGATGGCTTTCAGGGATCTAACCCACATGCAGAACACTCAGAGACTGGGAAAAAGTTCACAAGTTTATTGAATAATGTTTCAAAATAAGGAACACTGGTTTTGGGATAAGCTGGGTCCGGGCCTGGTCACGACTGGTTTTCACTGCAGAGAGGGACAGATTGGTTAGCAGACTTTCAGTGGACTTGCGGGTTGAGTGATTGCAGGTCAATACCTGATCAGAGACGAGCAGAGCTGTAGAAGGGGGGAACCAGGAGGGTCCAGAGGCTGAAGGCAGGCAGAGGGCTAGGCAAAGGCAGGGCAGAGCAGATAATCTTACTCAACAGGTTCAGAGCTTCTCCCTCAGCTCATGCTGAGAGCGGGCAGGCAGGTTTTCAGACAGAGTTGGATTTCCAGGGGTTCTACTGAGAATATACAGCTTGGTCTCACATTTGAGAAACCCTTCTATCATGATGGGTTTTAGGTTCCTAACCCACATGCAGGACACACACGGAGTCAGGAGGAAAGTTAGACTGTTTATTGAGAAAACACGAGATTAAGACAGGTGTTGGAAACAGGTTCGGGGCTGGTAACACAGGATTCTCTATCCAGAGTTTCAGGCTGAGCGTCAGAGGAAGAGTACCGGTTGGGTCCAGAGACTGAGGATCGGCAGAGGGCTTAGCAGCGGCAGGAACTGGCTTCAGAGTTGTGAGGTTCAGACCTTGAGTGGGTCTCCAAGTTCTCTCCAGAGAACTGGCAGGGAGGTGCAGGCAGAGGTTCTTCAGGTTTGGCTTCTCAGAGCAGGCAGGCAGGTTTCCCAAACATGAGCTCCACCAGAGCTCCAGGTTTCAGTCAGGATCTTCCTAGAAGAACAGAGAGGACAAAAACCGATCAGGATCTGGTTCAAGGTTTCTGGGGAGTCAGAGAGTCAGACAGTCTGGTTGGCTCAGGTAGGCTACAGTGACTTATTCAACACTCTGGCGCCGAAGAGTAGTTCTGCTGCTGCTTATAAGCTGGTCTCCTGATGACTGATGGATCTCAGGTGTGGTCCTCAGCTCAGCTCCAGGAGACCAAGAGGCGCCCTCTGCTGGAGGAAGGTGGACAGACCTCCAGATCCCAATACCTTCCAGGTCTTCAGGTTTCCAGGCAGGTTCTTCCTGAGAAGCAGAGAGGACAGAGCAGGTTAGGTTCAGGTTCAGGCTTCAAGGGAGTCAGAGATACAGACAGGCAGGTTGGCTCAGGTTCGCTAACCATAACTGGCAAACACTCTGGCGTCGGATTGTAGCTCTGTCCCTCCTTAAATGCCGGTCTCCTGATGAGCTCATGAGCCGCAGGAGTGGTGGTCAGCTTCAGCTCCAGGAGACCTAGAACGCCCTCTGCTGGAGAAAGGTGGACAGACCTCCAGATCCCAACAGTTTGCTGTAGATTTTTATGAGAAAGGTTAAAGTTTCAGAATAATTTCTGATAAATATTTCATGATTCAATAAATGCAATTTATGTTCAAAGTACAAACTAAAAGGAAAATGTATTCAGTATTGATTCCAAGGTATTTTACTGTGAAAGATCAGTGAATGGTTCTAATGCATTTTGGGTAACAGAGGCTCAGTATGCCAAGAAATTTTGTCAACAAACAGCGGCTATAAATTTAAAATTGTCATGTTGGGATTTAGATGTCTACTCCACATGCAGAAACACTCGGAGGCATGGAAAAAGTTCAAAGGTTTATTGACAAAATGTTTATAAAAATGTGAACTGGAACTCGGGTGGTCAGACTGGTCACGGCAGGATCACCACTGAGGAGGACAGAGAGGTTAGAGGAGTTCTAGGTAAAGTGTTGTTTATCAGATGATGGGGTAAATACCTGCTCAGAGGTGGAACTGATCAGCAGGGGGTGAAACCTTGAGGGTCCAGAGGCTAGTCGGCAGGCAGAGGGCTGAGGGCAAGCAGAGACTGAACTGAGTGCAGGCAGGCGGAGGACTGAGAGCTAGGCAGAGGCTAACTGAGTGCAGGCAGGCAGATTCCAGACTGAGATATTCTCCAGCATTTCAGGTTGATCTGACAGGACTGGATCTGTGAGGCAGAAAGAAACAGGGTCAGGCAGATTCACAAAAATCAGGGAAAACAGATCAGAGAAGAAGGCTCAGGTTTTGCTAGTACCATTACTGGCAAACACTCTGGCAGGGAAGTGTCAGCCTGTTCCTCATTAAATAGGGCCTCCTGATGAGCAGATGGAAGACAGGTGTTGCAGTCAGCTCAAGCCCTCAGGAGATCTTGTGCGCCCTCTGGTGGAGAAGGTGGACAAAGCCTCCAGATGCCAACAAAAATAGACATATACCAAAAATCAATGAAACGTTCACTAAGTTATTACACCATTTATATGAATGCCAACAACAAAAAACATTATGAAAACACTTTATAAAACAAAAGCACAAATTCATGTACAGGTTTACTTTTTGTAAATACATTTTGCCCTTCTGAGACTTTGTGAAGGTAAATCTATGTTTTGCATGGTCCAATGTTGTGTCGCGAACTAAAAAAAATAATGTACCAGTTTAATAATGGTGAAGCAATTTGTGAGCTTTATATTTTTTTAATATATAACAACAATTTACTTTCTGAGAATGTGTTTATTTAAGAGCAAATATGCAAATGAACAACCATGTAGAAAAAGTAGTCTAGATTCTATTATTTTACATTGTTCATTCTTTTTTGCCTTTTCTAAAAAGTGCTTTAAATCAGTCCTAGCTGTCTTTATCCATGCTGGCTAGATCCTGATGTTTGAAAAAGGAGGCAGGCAGTCAAGGCAGCAGAATAAAGTGTTAGGCTCAGTACATGCAGTTTCTTGCACCATTGGCAGTCCCCAAATTCCCAGGCAGGAGGTGGTGAGCAAATACACTTCCTGTCATATCAGCCGCAGCTCTCCCAGGCCCAGAGCTCTCCTATACCTTTGTATTGCAGAGGAGCTAAAGCGCATGAACTTTTAATGACAGTCTATGGGCAAAGGTTTTTGCATCCTAGGGCGGAAATACATCACAACAAAAAATGGATTGACACTCTACTAATCATTAAAGATTAAATATTAATCTTGCACATAAAAAAATATATATATTAATGTATTTTTAGAAATATTAAAAATTTTAATCAAAAATTATATTCAAAAAAATCATTTGGTGGGTGGGGTGGCGCCCTATTCAATTCAATTTATTTCTATAGCACCAATTCACAAAACATGTCATCTCAAGGCACAGTAAAGTTCACAAGGATCATCCAGTCAGATTGATTCAAAGATTCTATTTAAGGAAAACTAGTTGATTGCATCAGGTCAACTTGCATGACTTGAAACCACACCCTCACACTACGTGTGCTTGTAGCGACAGTGGAGAGGAAAACTCACTAACACCCTGTATTGGCCAGCCGCCACTGTTAGTAAAGCTGTCGATTAATGTCCAAGTTCCTGCTGTGTCTTACATCCCATCTAGACTGCCAACAGCAATAATAGTCAGTTTAGTTCATGCAGAAGGACCACAGCACAACAATGATAGGTATAAATATTTATAGTCAGGATGAGATGAAGGGAAGGTTGGCTCTCATCTAAGGACAAAATGGAGGGCTTGAAGTTTTCAGCATTGAGGAAAAATCTTCAGGAAAAAAAATCGTAAGGCTCATTTTTCTTAGCCCGCCCCCCAAAAGTAAATCTGGAAAGAGAAGGTCAGACTGTTTGTGAAAGGAGAGATCTGACAGGCACGGATGAATGGAAGGATAGTGCCCAGATGAGGATGTTGCAAAATCTGAACAACAAAAAACACAAAGAGTTGAGCAGGAAGACAGATTTTAAAGTCTGGTCTATGCATATATGACGTGTGGTCCGGTCTCTAGGACTCTGACTGATCATGCAACCTAGATACTTGGCCGGGGAGCTATCCCTTTGGCTGTGTGGTTAGAGCATATTAGTTTCACCTGGGAATCTGGGTACTGAATCCTGCCTGGGCCCTCTGCTGGATACCTTGGCTCACATGGAGGTAGATAACCACAGCAGCAGTTAGCCATCCTGTCAGTTCTGTGTCCTTAAACTCTGGAATTCTCTGTGCAGCAAGCTCTGCATCTTGTCAACTTACCGGTTGGTATCAACCTTGTTCTCTGAGCATGGACTGAACTCTAAACCAGGTTAGTGACTCACGCATTCAAATCATCCTCCATCAGGTTTTCTTGGTCAATAACCTGTGTTTCCTCTCGCCAAAGTTACCTGCCTCAGACACCCTTGCAGCTGCTGCTGCAGATGTGCAAACCATCTGTCATAGCTTTAATAAAAGCTTTTTAATTTATCCTACTCTTTGTCTTGCCTGATAACTGGGTCCCTATGTTTTCAGTCATTACAGTATAGGTAGCTCTGAATAGCGGAGAAACGTATTTAGAAGTGAATTTAAATAGATAATAAAAAGACCAATGAACAGAAAGGTGAAAGATAAAAAGGAATGTCAACCTGAAAGATAAGATGATAAATTGCCAGAAGCTGGACCATCAAAGAGGAAGTCCCAGAACAAACATTGGAGGTAAAATAAATGGAGAGCCGAGATAAATATTGTTGATGTAAACAGAAGAATTGGAGATGGATAGTTTGTAAATATGGAGCCAAGAGTCAGAAATTCTGAAAGGCTAAATGAAGAAGATTCGTTGGTCATGTTATCCAGAGTCCCGGGAATGTGAACTTCTTAAAGTAAGAATTGGTTCATTAAAGACCAGAGTGAATCCGCTGGTTTACATGACTTTTGACCATCTGATGTCCTAAAGGATGACTGAAAAAATGAAGAGACCTAAACTCTTTTGGTCACTTTGCTGAAAACCAAAAGCTTCTTAAATAACCATTAAATGAAATAACCATTAAATAATTTAACTTCATTTAATGAATAATGCAGCATGAATACAGTTCAGACAACCAAGTAAATGATAAATGGCCTTGACCAAACCATTAACACTACATTCAGCCATTCACACACACTGATTATTGTGGCTAGCTTCATTATAGCCACAGCTGCCCTGAGGCTCCCTGACAGAAGTAAGGCTGCTGTAAAGAGGCACCACCTCTGACCTCCATCAGTAGGCAATGCAGATAAAGTGGAGGAAACAAACACATTGAAAGATTGAACTGACAACCCTTTGATTGCAGGGGAAACTCCTGCATCCTGTCATTGGGCGATGCCACTGTCAATCAATGACAGGACTCCAGCTGCTGTTGACTGTTAAAGAAAAGACTGTTAAATCTCTCAGCTGTGATCATTTCAAGGTGAACTCAGTCAGAAAATGTTCTAAAAACAAAAAGGTGTATCAGGTTTGGTTTTGGTGTTTTCATCATCCTGATATTTAAATATTGCGTTTACAGTCCTCCCAGTTTGTTAGAAGTGATCCTTAGTAATAATGAAATCCTCTTAAAGGGACGACTCTCAGACAGAACTAAACTTAAACTCTTTTTATTCTAAGCCAAGCAGAGAAAAGGTTACAGAAATTAGCCCTGAGGTTCTTTCCAGATAACAACACATTAGCAGCGTGACAAAGAACATTGCATGTTTTTATAAATTATAAGAATCCCTCACAGATCTGAGAGGAGAAACAGTCTGAGATCAGAGCAGAGAAAGACCCCCACTGTCAGAGGAATTCAAGAACCAAAGCAGACAGAACAGATGTTGTGAGGAAGACGATGTCACTGCATCTCTGTGACACGTTTCCTCTGTTTGTCATCACTCTAAAATGGAGCTGAAAGCAGGAAGAATGAAGGACTTTGAAAAGTGTGTTTGATCCACTAACAAGCTGCTGGAAGCCTTTTGCTCTATTGTTCATCGACACCTTCTAGCTCCACCAGAGGGCGCCATCATCCAGTAGGCGGAGCTCTCCTTGTGCTCTGTGTTCCAGCATTGTGTCAATAATAAGTGTTGCTGTGAAGAGAACAATAGTCAGACTGAATGTTGAACATCAGCTAGTTTCTCCTGCTGATTTAAACCTTGTTGGACAGATGGAACATTGGCTGTGGATTATTCTAGCTGCTCTTTTCTTTGGTAAGATAGAAAGCTCAACATGTTTCCTCTTCAAACACTTGAACACATTACTGAGCTCTACATGAAGAGCTTTAATGTTCATTCTACAGAAAATCAGAGCAGATCATTTCTGCTGCCATTTGTTACCTTGTAGAAACACCTGATATGGTTCAAAGTGACAATGATCAGAGAAAATGACATCTATTCTACATGGAATAGAAGTCTTTAAAGCTGCTGATTGTTCTCCTTTAATCAATCATCTTTATTGATTCATCTCTTCCTCTGCATGTTCTGTTCTTCCTCAGAGTGTAAAGGAGACTCAGTGACGCAGACAGAAGGACATGTTGCTGCTGCAGAAGGAGAATCTGTGACTCTGGGATGTATATTTGAAACCAGTGCTTCATATGCATATCTTTTCTGGTACCAGCAAAAGGAAGGCAGTTTTCCAACCTACATGCTGAAGCGTGACCCAGGAACTGCAGAGAATGATCCAAAGTTCAGCATAAACAGATTTAATGCTGATCTCAACACAGACACACAAAAGAAATCAGT
This sequence comes from Cyprinodon diabolis, assembly GCA_030533445.1. Taxonomy (NCBI): domain Eukaryota; kingdom Metazoa; phylum Chordata; class Actinopteri; order Cyprinodontiformes; family Cyprinodontidae; genus Cyprinodon; species Cyprinodon diabolis. Next base: position 45,537,655 of record CM060067.1, on the reverse strand, counting down.
AAATCTGACGATCCAGGATCTCCATCTGTCAGACTCTGCTGTGTACTACTGTGCTGTGAGGCCCACAGTGACAGGAAACACCAGAACTCTGTACAAGAACCTGCAATTCTCCACTACATCCACTAGAGGGCCTCACACACTGTTCCTCCTCTATGGTTTGTTAGGATTCTGTCTGACTGTGCAGCTGAGAATAAAGCAGACATCAGAGTGTTTGCTGCATCATTAAACTCCATGATGAGAAGGTTTGGATCATAAAGGAGGGATGATGGAGGCTCCAGGATGGAAGTTCAGCTTCTACAGGACATCAGCACCATGGACAGAGTTCTGTTCCACCATCTAGATTTGTTTCAGTCCAGTTCTGTCCTGCTGTCAGACCACTGATCTTCTACACAGAGATTTATGTCCACAGTACACTGTGTCAAGAATTACAAGGCAAGTTGTATTTTTGAGGATTATCTTTTAAATTGGGCCACAATTTTGTTCTCAATCAAGCCAAAAGACTCCTTAATATCAAAGTTTCATATATTTGGAAGTTCATTTAATAAGGATGTCTGTGTGTGCAGGTAAATATTACCGTGCAGAATTATTAGGCAATGTAATAAAAACAAATATATACCCATCTTACTTGTTTATTTTCACCAGGTAAACCATTAAAACAACTCAAATTTCAGAAATAAACATTTGCGACATTTAAAAACAAAACAAAAAACAAATCAGTGACCAATATAGCCACCTTTCTTCTCCATGACGCTCAAAAGCCTTCCATCCATAGATTCATTGTCTTGATATGTTTGCGATCCACATTGCGTGCAGCAGCCACCGCAGCCTCCCAGACACTGTTCAGAGAGGTGGACTGTTTTCCCTCCCTGTAGATCTCACATTTCATGAAGGACCACAGGTTCTCTATGGGGTTTAGATGAGGTGAACAAGGGGGCCATGTCATCATTTTTCCTCCTTTAATGCTGCGTTCACACCGGACGCAGCAGGCGCGACAGAAGCAGCGAGTTTACATGCAAAGTCAATGGTTGATGCGCGTCAAGACGCAGCAAAAGGTCCCTACTGTTGGCGCACCGCTGATATGTGGGGGTCTGAGCGGCTCCGACAGAAATAATATTGGAAGGCAGGATTGTAATATGAATGAACTGACTGCACTGATTACGTTTTCAGGTGTATTTTCTCACTTAAAAACATATTAAAACTACTTTATTCCCACTGATCACAGCAAATATAGCTGCAAGGCAGAGAAAGGATAGAGTAGCTCCGCCCAACGCATGTCAGACACACTTTTGTACCGCGCAGCCAGAGCAGCAAAGCTGCTTCAGCCGCGCGTCAGAACTAACTGGTACAAGCAGCAAAAATGAAGCAGCAGACGCGATTTTGCTGCTTTTGCTGCGTCCGGTGTGAACGTAGCATTAGACTTTTTCTGGCCGCCATGCTGTGATGTATTTTAATGCGTGTGACGGAGCATCGTCCTGCATGAATTTCAAGTTTTCAGTACCCCACCTCCACCTTGCTGGCGTCTGAGTGGATAAGGAACTTGCTGCCCTTAACTGATCCAGCCTGGTGCCCATCCATCCATCTGGCCCATCAAGACTCCCTCTCATTCCATCAGACCAAAACACCTTGAAGAAATCAGTCTGCAGATATTTCTTGGCCTGATCTTGATGTTTTGTCTTGTGTGTTATTCAAAGATGGCCTTTATTTGGCTTTCCTTACCTTGGCCAGGTCAATGAGTATTGAGCACCTTGTGCTTCTCGGCACTCCAGACATGGCTCTGAAATATGGCACAAGTGGTGGCTAATGGCTTCCTGACAGCTTCACACTTGATCCTTCTTAATTCATGGGGAGTTATTTCGCATCTTTTTTTTTCAACACGCTTCTTGCGCCCCTGTTGGGTATTCGAACCGCTTGTGCGATGACCCCGCTTCAAAAGCTTGGCAATTTCCAAACTGCTGCACCCCTCTGAAAGATAGCTGACAATTTCTGACTTTTCAGAGTCTGTTAAATCTCTTTTCTGACCCATTTTGCCAAAGGAAAGGAAGTTGCCTAATAATTAAGCACACTTTATATAGGGTGTTGATGTCATTAGGCCACGCCCCTTCTCATTACAGAGATGCACACCAATTGATTTACTTAATTGGTAGTTGGCTGTCAGGCCTATACAGCTTGGAGTAGAACATGTATGAAAAGGATAATGTGGTCAAAATACTGGCTAATAATTCTGCACACAATGTATAAAACCTAATGATGCATTCAGGTACACTGATTGATGCATTCAGGTACATAATGACCACAAAGAACTATGATTTCGCACACTTCTATAACCATGTAATAATCATTATATTTTCACCCTTCCTGATTCCTGTATTTTAATTTTTTTTTTTTATTAAGTTTGTTAAATAATGAAATCTGATATTCAAATATTCAGTTATTTTTACAGTTGGGAATATTACTTTTATTAAGCAGTTGTATCTTTAAATAGAAAAGTGTGTAAGTATTAGAATAGAATAGTGATATATTTCTCAAGTTTTTGCTATTTTTGTTTGTGTTTAAATTTCTTTTTTCATTTGTCTTGTTAGTTGTCTAAAAAGGACAAACATTAAAAATGATCCCTTACCATTCTGTATCTTCAGAAGACCCCAAGCTTCCAACAGGCAGCTGGACCTGATGAGCCGTTCAAATGGAATCAAAAGGAGCAGCAGTGGACCGACCCGATAAAGCTGAGGGTCTGTTTCATGAAGCAGGTTTAACAAACCCAGATTAAATCCTCAGCTCTAAATTGATTTAGCCTGAATTCAGGAATTCTGAGTTTTCGGTGTAACAACAGCTGCTATGAATTAGTTCAATCAACTCTAAGTAGGTCCACTCAGAGTTAAGTGCGTGTGTGACAAGTTTAATAAGCCATCATCAGTGGAGCCCTAAATCAATGAGTTACCATGACAATAAGTCAATGGAGATCAGCACATTTCATGCCAGTGGAACTGGAAGTTTTAATGCAGGCATACAACGAGTTTTAGCACATTTCGAAAAGAAAGAGCAGCAGTTCCACAGCTGTAAAGCAGGAGGAGATGGTATTGGAGGAAATCGCTGTCCAGGTTTATGCGTAAGTTTATATGAAGTCGTAATCATGATAACATCCCAGGGAAAACTACTTTACTGCCTTAACGGTACTACTACTACGGACTTTTCAATATCAATGTATTCTATTTAGGTGTTGACCCACCAGGATGAAGCACACCTTGCAGCAGGTGAAAATGAAATACAAAGATGTAGTTCAAACGGGTAGGATCTGTTCATCATCTCATGGGGTTCCTCCTCATTTTAAATCTGTGTTAACTTACACAGTAAATACTAAATGGATATTTGACTATGTTTTTTTAAATTTCCTTTTTTCATCACACACTTTGTGCTCTCACTGATATCGAGTTCTGCTAAGGAATGGAAATTATCAAAACTAACAGACCTCTTCCCAACCAACACAAATAAGGCAGATTCCTGTAAAGCGGGTGGTGGCTCCTGTAATCTATTGTCTAAGTGTCAAAGCTACAATTGTGACCTCCGACTGTTTGTGACTTTTTCTGTGTGTATTGGCTGTGATTTTTAGAAATGGACAAAGACTCTTTTGTCTCTGATGGTTCAAAAGACAACAATTCAAATAATTAGAGCAGACCTTAATACATCTACATGATTTGATGTAATTAGCAAATCAACCTTTTAATTAAAATCTGTTACCTTAGTGTTGTCTGTGTCTATGAGGACAAACATTATATAAGCTGGAAAAAATTATTTTGTTTTACTTGTATTTATATTTTGTAAGAATGGGGCATATTAGAAAAACACGTTTGCACTTTAATAGTGAGATTTTATTTATCTTATCAGTCATTTGGGTGATAACTTATTAAGGGTTTGTTGTAATGTATAAATATAAGTACTTCTTCTTTCAAAAGACACTTTTTAAGACACTGTTTAAGATTAAACATTTAATTTTAGATTAGACAAATATTTGTTACTCTTACTGTTGTTTAAAATTCATAATGTTAATACGGAAAAATCTAAACAGAATGTTGAAGTATAGAAAATGTGGATCTATGTGTATCTGTGTCAATTACTAATTTGATAGGATGAATTATCTTAATGAATGAATTAACCAAATTCTAAACATTTGGCCTCGGTCATGGTCTCGGGAGGTTCTGGTCTTGGCGAATTGATCTCGACTCAATCCCCAGTATGTGAACTTTAACTTACCAAGTTTCCAAGCGATACTGCTTCTTTTCTGGTCTTCTGGTTTTGGTTTTGTACTTTCTATCTTTGCAATTGGAAATTATTTTCTCTATTTTACATTTGTCTCTTTCTCTACCTTCATCTCATCTCCCTTTCTAAGCTCCTTTTCTGTCTCTGCGTCCATTGATATACTGTACATATTATTCTTCTTTCCCAAAGCCACTAGCCATAAAGTTTCTATTAAAATTACCAAGTCAAACCTTATGCTAACCGCCATGATGGAATGAATGTAAAAGCAAATCTCTAGTGCTGTTGGGATCTGGGGATGTACCACCTTTCTCCAGCAGAGTGCGCCATGGGTCTCCTGGGCTGGAGCCCTCCAGCACACCTGGAGCTCGTCTGCTCATCAGGAGACCTTCCCTACATAAGCAGCTGCCAGACCTTCCTTTAAAGCTGCAGTGTTGACTTGTTTGGTTAGCAAACCTGAGCCTCTGTTACTTGAAAGAATCTTAGTTATCTCAAGAGAGAAACCTCTCAGACAAAACTATTGATTCCCGAGCCCTGCTAAATTTAAAGCAGGGAAATTCAACAGTGGCTGAGTTCTCCATTGACTGAGCCGCAGCCTCAGGTTGGAACGAGTGTGCACTTAAGAGTGCTTATTTTAAGGCTTTAAATGATAACATCAAAGACGAACTCGCCACATTCGACGAACCTGCTAGTTTGGAGGATTTAATCCGTTTAACCATCAGATTGGATAATAGACTTCGGACTAGAAATAACTCTAGGCAAAGAAGCCTCAATTTTTCTGTTTCTGCTCCTGCATTTAACAATGCTTCTGTTTTTTCTGGATCCCCAGAACCCAGTTCCAAGCCAAAGTCTAAGAACCAGACTCTTTCAGTGCCTGTCCAAGTCTCTCACTCAGAAGGAATGGAGGCCGAACCCATGCAGATTGGACACACAAGGCTATCCCCTGAAGAAAGACAACGAAGATTTAGAGGAAATCTGTGTCTGTACTGTGGTGAGACTGGCCATTTCATTGCTTCATGCCCGGCTAAATCAAAAGTCAGGGCCCGTCAGAGGATTTGAGGAGTCTTATTGTTGCCTGCTACCCTTTTCTTTTCTAACCAGAATCTCACTTTATCAGCTTTCATCGACTCTGGGTGCGAAAGAAATCTCATTGATTCAGATCTGGTCCAGCAGTTAAAGATTGAGACTGTCCCTTTAACTAAGCCTCTCAGAGTATCTGCTATAGATGGAAAGAAGCTTCATCAAGTCACTCATCAGACACAACCTTTAGAACTTCTAATCTCTGGAAACCATCGAGAGACATTAACATTTTTTTTTTCCCTCTGCATGCTCCCCTCTGGTGCTGGTATTCGAGTGGCTGGAACGTCACAACCCCCATATCAACTGGGCTGAACGCCACATTGAGTCTTGGTCCACTTCCTGTCACGAGTCATGCCTTCGTTCTGCGGCTCCTACTATTCAGTCCCCTAGAGGTAGGGGGGAGATGGACTCTCCTGACCTTACTTCTGTTCCTCCCGAGTATCATGATCTGGCACCAGTCTTCAGTAAGGTCAGTGTGACGTCTCTTCCACCTCACAGACCATATGACTGCGCCATTGATTTACAACCAGGAGCCCCCCTTCCCAGCAGTAGACTATATAACATCTCCAAACCAGAACGCGAAACTATGGAGAAGTATATCAATGAGTCTCTAGCCGCTGGAATAAATCGTCCATCTTCATCTCCTCTCGGTGCTGGTTTCTTTTTTGTGGGTAAAAAGGATGGTTCCCTCCGACCCTGTATTGACTACAGAGGCTTGAATCAGATAACCATCAAAAATAAGTATCCCCTACCATTACTGGCATCAGCTTTTGAACCTGTTCAAGGTGTGACAGTGTTCACCAAACTCGATTTAAGAAACGCCTATCATCTCCTTAGAATAAGAGAAGGGGATGGATGGAAGACAGCCTTTAAGACCCCCTTAGGCCAATTTGAATATTTGGTCATGCCTTTTGGTCTCACAAACGCTCCTGCTTGCTTACAAGCTCTAGTCAACGACGTCCTCAGAGATTTTGTGAATGTTTTTTTTTTGTATAAATCGATGATATTTTGATCTACTCCAAGAATCTCTCAGACCACAAGAAACATGTTCGTCTAGTTCTTCAGAGACTATTGGAAAACAAACTCTTTGTGAAAGCTGAAAAATGTGAATTTCACCAACCATCTGTCACTTTTCTAGGGTTTGTACTCGAGGGCGGGCAGGTGAGCCATCCGAAGACAAAATAAAGGCAGTTCTGGACTGGCTGACACCTGAAAACCGCAAGCAGCTTCAGAGGTTTCTTGGGTTTGCAAACTTCTACAGACGTTTCATAAGAAACTATAGTCAAACAGCTCTACCCCTCACAACCCTGACTTCTGTGAAGAAGACTTTTCAATGGACACCTGAGGCCGAAAATGCTTTTAATAAATTGAAGAATCTGTTTTCCAGGGCACCCATCCTTATCCAGCCAGATCCCTCTAAGCAGTTTATCTTAGAGGTGGACGCATCTGACTCCGGTGTAGGAGCTGTTTTATCTCAACAGTCAGACTCTGACCAGAAAACTCACCCTTGTGCATTCTTTTCACGCAGACTCTCTCCAGCGGAACAAAATTATGATGTTGGAGACCGAGAACTTCTTGCCATTAAACTCACCCTGGAGGAATGGAGACACTGGCTCGAGGGGGCCGAGCATCCAGTATTGGTTTGGACAGACCACAAATACCTGGCTTATCTCCAATCAGCAAAACGATCCAACCCACGTCACTCAAGATGGTCTTTATTCTTTTCACGTTTCAACCTCATCATTTCTTACAGACCTGGTTCCAAGAACGTCAAGCCCGACTCTCTCTCTCGTCTGTACTCCACTGATCAACCTGAGACACCCGAGCCTGTTCTTCCTGCCTCCTGTACGATTGGAGTCGTTTCCTGGGAGATCACTGATCTCATCAACTTTGCCCTGGCCTCTGAACCTGACCCAGGTAACGGTCCTCCAAATAAAACTTATGTTCCATCTTCCGTCAGATCCCGACTGATCCAGTGGATGCATGCAGCAAAATTCTCCACCCATCCTGGAGTGAGCAGAACTATTGCCCTCATAACAAGACGTTTTTGGTGGCCATCACTTCACAAAGATGTTAAGGAGTATGTTCTGGCTTGTCCCATCTGCGCCAGAAATAAGACCTCTCACCAACCACCTTCTGGCCTGCTGCATCCTCTACCTGTTCCAACCCGTCCTTGGTCCCATATCGCTGTAGATTTTGTCACCGGTCTCCCGATTTCTAGAGGTATGTCCACCATTCTAACCATCGTCAACCGTTTTTCCAAGGCCTGTCACTTAATTCCCCTCTGGAAACTTCCCACTGCATTCCAGACGGCCCAGCTTCTCATGAAGCATGTTTTCCGCTTCCATGGAATACCACAGGAAATCCTCTCAGATCGTGGTCCCCAGTTCATCTCACAGGTTTGGAAAGCTTTCTGTTCAGCGTTAAACTGCAAATCCTCTCTCACCTCTGGTTATCATCCTCAGTCTAATGGGCAGACGGAGAGGATGAATCAACAACTCGAGTCCACTCTCCGCTGCCTAACATCGAACAATCCTACTGACTGGAGTCAGTTTCTGACATGGATTGAGTTTGCCCATAATTCCTTGAAATCTGCTTCCACTCGTTTATCCCCTTTCCAAATCTCCATAGGTTATCAGCCTCCACTCTTCCCTGCAGACGAGAGAGAGATAACGGTCAGATCAGTCCATCACCACATCCGCCGTTGTCACTCTCACCCGTTCATCTGCATCTACCAAAAGATTCGCCGATTCCAAGAGACGTCTTGCCCCTGACTATACCATAGGCCAAGAAGTTTGGTTGTCGACACGTGACATTCCTCTCAAGGCCATGTCCAAGAAGCTGTCACCCCGGTTCCTCTGTCCTTATAAGATAGCTCAGATAATCAACCCCTCTGCTGTCCGCCTGCACCTGCCACCGTCTCTACCAATCCATCCTAGGTTTCATGTCTCTCAGGTAAAACCTGTCGTTACAAGCTCCCTGTGCCCACCATCCGACTCCCCTCCACCCGCCCTGGACGTTGATGGTCATCCGGCCTTCACAGTTTGCCGGATCGTGGACTCCCGTCGGCGAGGTCGCGGTTGGCAGTACCTCGTCGACTGGGAGGGCTACGGTCCGGAGGACCGCACCTGGGTTCCTGGCTCATTTATCCTCGATCCGTCCCTGATCGAGGATTATGAGAAGTCCCTCCCGTCTACATCCTCGGGACCGCCAAGAGGCGGTCGTTGAGAGGGGGGTACTGTTGGGATTTGGGGATGTATCACCTTTCTCCAGCAGAGTGTGCCGTGGGTCTCCTGGGCTGGAGCCCTCCAGCACACCTGGAGCTCGTCTGCTCATCAGGAGACCTTCCCTACATAAGCAGCTGCCAGACCTTCCTTCAACGCCGCAGTGTTGACCTAGTTTGGTTAGCGAACCTGAGCCTCTGTTACCTGAAAGAATCTTTGTTATCTCAAGAGAGAAACCTGATTCTAATCTGCCTCTGTCTTTGCTCACAGGAAACCTGTCTCAAGTCTGAAGCTCTGGATGAGCTTAACCTGCCTGCAAGCCCTGGTGAGCCAAACCTGAAGATTCCAATCTGGATTTTCTCCTGTCGCTCTCAGAGAAGAGCTGGAAACTCTGATCAAGGTCTGCCATTCAAAGTCAGAAGCTAGACGCTGCTGCTGCTTGTGCACTCTGCTGAACCAACAGTCTCTGGACCCAACAGTTCCCTCTCTCACAAGTAAAGCCTGGACTTCTTCAAGGTAGACTCTGAATTATCTAAAGACTCAATTAATCATCTGACTGCCTGGCTAATCAAACTGTCCGTCTCTGCAGACATCAGTGAACCCAACCTGGACCAGTACCTGAACCAGTTCATGTCTTTATGTGAAAACCTTTTCAATAAACTCTGTTAACTTTTACTCAGCCTCCGTTTGTGTTCTGCATGTGGGTTAAGTCAGTTAAACCAATCATGACAAGTGCTATTATCCAGCATATGGACATTAATTCTCTGTGCTAAATAAAAAAAGAAAGAAACAAGAAGCTATGAGAAATAGTGTTGTGTGATTATATGATGAATAAAAAAAGTTTCTCAAAATGCATCAATTAATAGGAGAACATCCTATCCTGGCTTCTCTTCATTGGCTTCCTGTTAAATCCAGAATAGAATTTAAAATCCTCCTTCTCACATATAAATCTTTAAATAGCCAAGCTCCATCTGATATCAGAGATCTGATTGTTCCTTATGTTCCTAACAGAGCACTTCGCTCTCAATCTGCAGGTTTACTTGTGGTTCCCCTTCATCCATAACAGATGCCTGCCCATACCATAACACCACCGCCACACTTGGCCTCTCGATCCACAACATTGACATCAGAAAACTGCTCATTTACACAGTACACGCGTTCTCTGCCTTCTGCCATGAACAGTGTAAACTAGGACTAGCCTGTTAAGAGAACACTTCTCCAAAGTGTAGAATGCCTACAAATGTGAGCATTTGCCCCCTTAAGTCGGTTGCAACGACAAATTGTAGTTAGGTAGAGACCCCGATGAGGGTAACCAGCATGCAGATGAGCTTCCCAGAGATGGTTTCTGACCATTTGTGGGGAAATTCCTTGGTTGTGTAAACTGATTGTTTCAGCAGCTGTCTGATTGGCTGGTCTAAGACGATCTTGGAGGTGAACATGCTGGCTGTGGAGGTCCTGGACTACCCTGGTTACACGTGGTCTGCGGTTATGAGGCTGGTTGGATGTACTGCCAAATTCTCTGAAATGCCGTTGGAGACGGCTTATGGTGGAAAAATGAACATTCAATACACGAGCAAGAGCTCAGGTTGAAATTTCTGCTGTCAGCATGCCAATAGCATGCTCCCTCTAATCTTGTGACATCTGTGGCATTGTTCTGTGATAAAACTGCAGCCTTCAGAATGGCCTTTTATTGTGGGCAGTCAAAGGCACACCTGTGCACTAATCATGGTGTCTAATCAGCATCCTGATATGGCAGTCCTGTGAGGAGAAGTGATTTATTATCACAGATTTAATGTCAGGGTTCTGCTCAATGTATTTCTTTAGTTACTCTCTGTTGCCCCCTTGTGTCTGTTCCTTCCCCTTGTTCCATCCTAGTTATCCTATTCACAACTGATTGTCCTCCACATCTGATTGTATCATCTGGTTGCATTTTCTCAGTTAAGTGTCTGCAGAACAATAATCATTTCTGTTGTTACATGGACTCAACATTTGATTTGCTTTGACCAATGACAGATTAATACCTGAACATTTCTGATCCAAGCTCAGAAAGCTAAAAGGAAACCCAACAGAAAATCCATGTTCCAGACATATAGCTACAACTGAAACATCTGGTTGTTCTTCGGGCAAGCTGGAAGTTAAAAGTTGAGTCAGATTAAGGCAGCAGTTCCTTTTCTATTTGCCAGATAATTTAATCATGGTTTCATTTGAAATGCATTATGAAGGTGAAGCAATGTAGGTGGAAAACATTTTAGAGTCAGTAAAATCCTTTAGATGATATATTCTTCAACCAGAAGAATCTGTGAGTCTGTTCAGCAGGAGGAAGAGGAGCTGAGAGCTTCAGGGAGGAGCTGAGCTGTTACTGAACTATAGAAGAGACACAAACTTCCACATTCAACACAGTTCAAACATTAACTCTGATCATCATGGAGTACTATGGACTTTCTCTGCTGGTCGCCTCACTGCTAACAGGTCAGATTCTAGATGTTTCAAATGTGTTTGTTCTGAAATCTCAGAAATGTTTCTGAATCAAAAACTAAAACTCCTTTTTCTTCAGGAATCTGCTGTGAAGGACTGACTGCGGTTAAAACAGAGATCTCCAGCTTAGAGGGCAGCTCTGTCACTCTGTCCTATAATTATCCTAACCTGCAACCAGGAGATTATTTCTTCTGGTACCGTCAGTATCCAGGAGAACCTCCAGAGTTTCTGATCTCTCACTCTTCTTTAGGAGTTGAAGGAATAAAAAATGTTCCTGAACTGAAGATTAAAGTGAACAAACCCCAAATGGACCTGCTGATCTCCTCTGCTGCAGAGACTGACTCTGCTGTGTACTACTGTGCTGTGCAGCCCACAGTGACAGGAAACACCAGAACTCTGTACAAGAACCTGCAATACTCCACAGCATCCACTAGAGGGCCTTACACACTCATTGAGAAGATTTCTAAAAGCAGATACAATATATTAGATTAGATTAGATTCAACTTTATTGTCATTGCACAGGTACAGGTACAAGGCAACGAAATGCAGTTTAGGTCTAACCAGAAGTGCAATAGCAGCAAGTGCAGGATAAATAATGGTTCCATAAATACAGGAGATGGGTTTCTACTGAATGAGTATAGAGATGAATACTATTATAAATAATGAATATAAAATATAGATCACTAGTGTTATGAACTAAATTTACAGCTGGATATGTACCAAATATAATATACAGGTGGATATTACTATAAAAAGGGTTTTTTTTTCAGTTATGTACAACAGCATATATACAGATGGGTTTAACTATAAAATGATAAATAAAGTTTGGACAGAAGCTATCTAAATTAAAGTGCAGTGGAAGGTAATTAGATATTACAGTTAAAGTACTTTATTGCAGATGTAAATGTAAACAATTGGTGCTGTGAATAAACAGTCGACATTGCAAATATAAGCAATCGGCAGTGTATATCAATATTCAGAGTAGTGCAAGATGCCTATAAAGAGTTGTTACAATAGTAACAGTCAGGAGTGCAGGTGAACATTACAGTCTTGTAAAAAAACAGAATAGCAAAATGGTGGTAGGTGTGAGGAAGGAGAGTAGAGTTTATCAGTGAGGGTTAGAGTTCAGTAAAGTGACAGCTCTGGGGAAAAAGCTGTTGTTTAGTCTATTTCCCCACAGCTGTCTGATGATGCATCCCAAGTTCCACAAACTCATTTCAGGCCGAAGACATAATGCTTAAAATAAATTCTTATGATAACATGCGCTGGAACAGAAACGGTTAATGATAGGTCCTTTGGATCTACACTCACCGGCCACTTTATTAGGTACACCTGTCCAACTGCTCGTTAACACTTAATTTCTAAGCAGCCAATCACATGGCGGCAACTCAGTGCATTTAGGCATGTAGACATGGTCAAGACAATATCCTGCAGTTCAAACCGAGCATCAGTATGGGGAAGAAAGGTGATTTGAGTGACTTTGAACGTGGCATGATTGTTGGTGCCAGAAGGGCTGGTCTGAGTATTTCAGAAACTGCTGATCTACTGGGATTTTCACGCACAACCATCTCTAGGGTGAGCGGCAGTTCTGTGGGCGGAAATGCCTTGTTGATGCCAGAGGTCAGAGGAGAATGGCCAGACTGGTTTGAGCTGATAGAAGGGCAACAGTGACTCAAATAACCACCCGTTACAACCAAGGTGGGCAGAAGAGCATCTCTGAACGCACAGTACGTAGAACTTTGAGGCAGATGGGCTACAGCAGCAGAAGACCACACCGGGTGCCACTCCTTTCAGCTAAGAACAGGAAACTGAGGCTACAATTTGCACAAGCTCATCGAAATTGGACAATAGAAGATTGGAAAAACGTTGCCTGGTCTGATGAGTCTCGATTTCTGCTGCAACATTCGGATGGTAGGGTCAGAATTTGGCGTCTACAACATGAAAGCATGGATCCATCCTGCCTTGTATCAACGGTTCAGGCTGGTGGTGGTGGTGTCATGGTGTGGGGAATATTTTCTTGGCACACTTTGAGCACCTTGGTACCAATTGAGCATCGTTGCAACGCCACAGCCTACCTGAGTATTGTTGCTGACCATGTCCATCCCTTTATGACCACAATGTACCCAACTTCTGATGGCTACTTTCAGCAGGATAATGCGCCATGTCATAAAGCTGGAATCATCTCAGACTGGTTTCTTGAACATGACAATGAGTTCACTGTACTCAAATGGCCTCCACAGTCACCAGATCTCAATCCAATAGAGCATCTTTGGGATGTGGTGGAACGGGAGATTCGCATCATGGATGTGCAGCCGACAAATCTGCAGCAACTGTGTGATGCCATCATGTCAATATGGACCAAACTCCCTGAGGAATGCTTCCAGCACCTTGTTGAATCTATGCCACGAAGAATTGAGGCAGTTCTGAAGGCAAAAGGGGGTCCAACCCGTTACTAGCATGGGGTACCTAATAAAGTGGCCGGTGAGTGTATGTCATTCTTTTTCTTTACAAATTCTGTTTTTCTAATTATTCAAACACAATAAGGTGATAGCGATAGGATCCCAGATTTCATATGCTAAATGTTTTTTTTCATAACAAATACAAAAAAATTGCTCTAATTGTTACAGTTGAATTTATCAGTTTTCCTTGATTTCTAACTCTGAAAAAAGTTATTTTAACTTAAATCAAGTGAAAAAATATGTAAAATCCATACATTATAAATGTATATTGACCTCATAAGAAACAAAATTTTTATTGAACTTAATTGAAAAGAAATTTCCCTTCATGCAGCTCTCTTAATATATTTGAATCCCTTGCCCTGTTTTATATTTCATAAATTTCTGGGCCCCCATGAAAACACGCTGGCCCCCTCCTGGCCCCCTGGTACATTTGGTCTAGATCCGCCACTGTTCCTCCCCTTCGATAGACGTGGATATACTTTAGTATATTCTGCTGTAGAATTAGTCCTATATTTTCGTTTTTTACTCGATGATTGAACCTCTGCCGTTTCCCAGGATGCACTGCTTTGAGTGGTAACTAGGTGACTGCCAAAGAGTAACCAGAGAAACTTATCAGACTGATCCAATCAGCTCTCTGATCAACCAGTCGCCTGGAACGCTGGTTGATCAGAGCATTGCTGTGGACAGATACGCTGCACAGGTTTCACCAGCAACCTCCTCCTCACACCCTGCGCTCTCTTGTTATCTGAGCAATCAAAGTAGTTCTAATCCACACATGGTGCATGAATTATTGCCTGCCCTCTCTCACTCGCATTAAAAGACACCACCTCGCAGAGTGTAAAATCTGGGATAATTTATCAGACTCACGGGCATCTGTTAAGAACTATATCAGGGACACTGCCGGAACTTCCAGGAGACTTGGGATGTATGCAATCTCATTTTGAGGATCTAAAACAAAATGATTAGATCCATGAGGATCTTTCCAGAGATCCTCATGGATCAGGTCCAGATTGTTTCTCTCAAGCCAGTGGGGAGAGTGTGTCCTATGTTACCTTAGTGTTTCTGATTTCCTAGCCCTGTTCCTAGCCCAACAAGATGTGGTGAGCATCTTGTTGGCATCCTACCTCGTTCTCTGGGCATGGACTGAACTGTAAAACCAGGTTAGTGACTCACGTTCATGTCAGATTATCGTGGTCACTAACCTGTCTTTCCTTTCTACAGATGTTCCTGCAATAGGCGCCCTAGATGCTGCCACTGCAGATCTACTGTTCATTTTTCTAAAACTTGACGGTTGTGCAACTTTGATATATTATTGTCGACCCCAGTAGAGGTAGTAAATACGTTATTTAATGAGATATTATTTATGAATATATGCCCCACTGGCTCTCTGTTAGAAAAACAAATGAATTGAAGTGAATTTAGCTCATATCATGGTCAAACAGACTTTTTCACATATATGGAATAAATTCACCACAACTTCCATTCAAAATATGATAGTTTATTAAAACTTATTCAGGTCAAAGTCAAAAATATTTCAGTTGAAAACTCGTGAAACTCAACTTAACTAAACTTCTATGTACATGTAGGAAAGGAACCCCAATCAATGAGATGATGCAATGATATAACAGTTTAACATGGATTTTATTTTTTGGAATCAAAGTCTATCCTGAAGAATTTGGAATGTGATCAAATTAGTTTTGAACTAATTAAGAGGGAAGGGAATGTTTTCAAACTAATTAACAATGTAAATCTGTGATGAGAATAAAACATTATTTAGCCATATAATTTGTCAAATGATTTATTTAAACATAAATAATTTTTAGTTAATTGATTTTTCTTTTAGTGAGCTAGCAGTGAGCAGACATGAGGATTCCACTGAATAATTTTTGGTCATAGTTTAATAATGAAAATGTACTGTAATCAGCATATGTTCTTAAGGCTCCCACCTCAATTCATCGTCTGAACAATCTGAAAACTAAGGGAAAAATGATGCAAAAGGTCGAATTTGCAGAAAGTTGGTTTTGAAATGTCAACCGTCATGACTTAACCTTGAGCCTTGGCTTTCCATGATGGCTTCCTCTTCCAATTCAAAGCCCTGGGCAGCTTCATGGAAAGAGAAAGATATCCTGTGGGTTGTGGGGTTGAGGGTTGAGGCACACCGCTGTCCTGTAGAGTGATTTGGGGTGTGTGTGTTGGGTGGGGGGGGGGGGGGGGGGGGAAGAGCAGAAGCGATGCACTTCTCAGTTTTCATATCAACATATACCTCTATAAAGCCAGGAGATCTTGGGGGGTGAAGAGTCAGGTTCCTCTGGGCGAAAGAAAGGTCATTCAGAGTTCCTCTTTTCTTAAGTAGTTGATCCTAATCTATCTATGAAGAAGGTCATTTTCTCCAGAGGTTTGTGTCTTTCAGGCAGGTCTGGCAGGAAAGACTGACCCCGATGTACAAATATATGCATTACAAAATAAAATTTCCTAACTAATGATAGTGAGATGAAGCCTCATGAGGCATTGAACCATTTAGCTCCCCCATATCAAGACTCAATACTGAAGCTGTTTAAATGCCTGTCGAAGTTACCATGTGGTATGGCAGTGGTGAAGCTTCGGATGTCATTGATTTTTGCCCCTCCACTAAATAAAGCAAGCTTCAATACGTGCTTCTTGGAAATGCCCCCATCCACCACTATTATATCCTAATATTATTTCTCAAAAAAATGAAAGTATAAAACAGATTTAAGTATAATAGAAATGATCTGTAATTATTATACTTTGGGATATGATAAGTCTTACTATAATCTTGGACTTGTAGTACTTTGACAAAGAAGCCAATAACACAGTGATAACTGATATGAAACTTGTTGTTGTTGATGATTGTTCTTCATCTTTGGTTTTGCATTATGTTAAGATTTGAGAAGTTTTTCTGGAGTTTCTGGTTTCAAGTCTTTAATTCTTTTATCTTAGAGAAATAATGGGGAATTGAATTTGCATCTCTTTTCTGGCCTGTTCTCTGTCCTGCAATGCAATGTTACATTATATTGTACACTTTCATGTAGATTTCATATTGTCAGGTTGAGTGGAGGTTTGTTTTTTCAAAAATAAAAATGCTTCAAGCACTGCTAACTCCTAACGTCTGTGAACCAAATATTCTTCTCTAAAGGTTTGACAAAGTGCTAAATAATTTTCCCTTATTTAACGGGAAGAAATTTAGGAAAACATGGAGGCTTTTAGCTGTTTTTTTTTTTTTTTCAAATTAGGTTAAATTTCTCACGAGAAGTAGAAAATGGCAAATCAAGACAATGCTCAACTTCTGGCAGATTATCTGTTATTTTTGAGCATTTACTTACTGAGTCAGAGATTCTGTCTTTGGCCAAGAATTCATTTTGCTGATTCTATTCTCTTTTGATTGACCTGCCCAATCAGGATGTTAGTTTTACTTATAAAATGGTGGGGAACTTTGTGCCTTCCTTTTATGATCAACAGAGGACAGAAAGATCAATATCTCTCTCTTCACAACTGCAATCATCCCACTGACTGAGTCCCACTGAAAGAACGAAGGAAACAGTAAGATATTTCCTCTGACTCCTCCCCCCACTGTTGGGTTCGGCCAATGAGATGGTTTGTGTTTGCTGCACTAAAAGCAGCTTGATGTTGAGGAGAAGGTCTGTGCACCAGAGAAGCTTCTTAGTCTTTATTCTGCTGCAGTGGAACAACTTTGTTCCTCTGCTGTCTGACTCTACCTGAAAACATGTTACTTTACTTCTTGCTGCTTTTCTCTCTCTGCATAGGTGAGTGAAAGCACACAGAGAAAAGCTTTGCTCTGATTTTCTCTTTGAACCTTATTGTGATCACATGTGGAACACAGAGTAAAGAACCTCTGCTGAGTCTCTTCATGTTTGAATCTCCTGCAGACTAACTGACATTAATGACTCCTTTTACAGCAACGGGCTCCATGAACACCATCAAACAGGAACAGAGGGAACAAGCTGTTTCAGAGGGAAGAAGCACCAGTTTGAGCTGTGAATATACTGGTTCTATCTACAATATCCAGTGGTACCGACAGCAGGAGAGATCCAGCCCAGAGTTCCTGCTCTACATCACAGAGGCTGGAGAGATTCATCCAGTTAGGTCTGATTTCTCTGCTAAAATCAACAAAATGTCGAAACAAGTGGACCTGCTGATCTACTCTGCTGCAGTGACAGACTCTGCTGTGTACTACTGTGCTGTGAAGCCCACAGTGACAGGAAACACCAGAACTCTGTACAAGAACCTGCAATACTCCACAACATCCACTAGAGGGCCTCACACACTGTTCCTCCTCTATGGTTTGTTAGGATTCAGTCTGATTGTTTGTGCAGCTGAGAATAAAGCAGACATCAGAGTGTTTGCTGCATCATTGAACTCTATGATGAGAAGGTTTGGATCATAAAGGAGGGATGATGGAGGCTCCAGGTTGGAGGTGCAGCCTCTGCAGGACATCAGCACCATGGACAGAGTGCTGTTCCACCATCTAGATGTGTTTCAATATAGTTCTGCCCTGATTTTCTACATAGAGTTTCTTTCTAATAGACTTTGACAGATAGCTCTAATTTGAAACTATTTTCTAAAAACTTTATCAAAATAATATTTTCATCTTTTTTATTCCTTTCCTTTGATTCCTTTCCTGAATATATATGTTTTTAGTTTCTGTTATTGTTTATTGTTTCTGTTATGTTCTTTAACTATGAGAGACAAAATGAGAAAAAAAAGAAATAACATTATAGGATTTTAAAGATTTTATATGTAAATTAATGTGGAAAATAAGTGTTTGGTCAATAACTAAAGTTCAACTCAATACGTTATGCTGGTGAAGATTCCCAGTCATCCAGGTCACAGTCTTTCCGAAAAAGTTAAAAAAAGCAATCGACTGGACTTTGTTTCCAAGGTTTGAAGACGTTTCGCTTCCCCTCAAGGAAGCTTTCTCAATTCAAAATGTCTGGTTTCGCATTGAGTTTGAGCCTTTATATAGTGGACCAAAAACAAGGCCTTGTTTTGCTTGGAAACATGCAGATTGAAACTGACGAGCGGGTCGTATAGTTCCGTTGTTAGCTTGTAATACCTGAAACCTGTCTATGATTGTGAAAGGTCGGTCATTAAAAGGGGGATTGTTCACCTGGCTGAAGAGAGGAGGTACTCTGTTCCCCTGTAATGGGGTGGGAGTTGTGATGATACCTTGAAGGAATCAGAGACTCCAGCAACATATGGGATTGTGATGATTTTGCATTTAATTTTTTCACCACTATCTTCTGCTGCATGTCTTTTGAATTTCCTTGCTGATTCGACAATCATCCAGTTTGGGTATCCACAGGTTTGGAGAGCATCTTTGATGTGTTTCTGTTCTTTGTGCTTCCCTTCTGTTTTAGTAGGGACATGTTCTGCCCGGTGTTGTAGGGTTCTGATGACTGAGAGTTTGTGTTCCAGTGGGTGGTGTGAGTCAAAAGGAAGATACTGGTCTGTGTGAGTAGGTTTCCTATACACTTCAATGTTTAGGCTTCTATCTCCTTCCATGCTCACGAAACAGTCCAGAAAAGGTAGTTTGTTGTCCTTGGCATCCAAAATCAAATTCACCAGAGAGGAGCATGGAAAGAGATGGAAGCCAAAACATTGAAGTGTATAGGAAACTCTTCAGCCTTTAAGCCTTGTTGGACAGATGGAACATTGGCTGTGGATTATTCTAGCTGCTCTTTTCTTTGGTAAGATAGAAAGCTCAACATGTTTCCTCTTCAAACACTTGAACACATTACTGAGCTCTACATGAAGAGCTTTAATGTTCATTCTACAGAAAATCAGAGCAGATCATTTCTGCTGCCATTTGTTACCTTGTAGAAACACCTGATATGGTTCAACGTGACAATGATCAGAGAAAATGACATCTATTCTACATGGAATAGAAGTCTTTAAAGCTGCTGATTGTTCTCCTTTAATCAATCATCTTTATTGATTAATCTCTTCCTCTGCATGTTCTGTTCTTCCTCAGAGTGTAAAGGAGACTCAGTGACACAGACAGAAGGACATGTTGCTGCTGCTAAAGGAGAATCTGTGACTCTGGGATGTTCCTTTAAAGCCAGTGGCACAACAACATTGTTCTGGTATAAACAAGAAAGAAACAGCTTCCCAAAGTACATGCTGAAAAGAGTTTCATCAGAGGGAGATAACGATCCAGAATTTAATAAAAACAGATTTCTTGCAGAGGACAATAACTCATGTTTTAATCTGACGATCCAGGATCTCCGTCTGTCAGACTCTGCTGTGTACTACTGTGCTCTGCAGCTCACAGTGACAGGAAACACCAGAACTCTGTGCAAGAACCTGCAACAATCCATTACATCCAATAGTGGGCCTTCACAACCTGTTCTACTTAAATTGTTCATCTGGTTTCAGTCTGAAGCCAAATTATGATAATGACGTGTATCTGCATCCTCCCAGTTCATTAATTCTACAATACATGACAGTGGAGTACATAGCAGTCAAGTGGAGGAGGAGTTTGACAGGACCCAAATGCAGACACAAAAAGCTGAAGTGGTTTCTTGAATATTTCATTAACCAAAAAGTTCAACAGAAGCAGAAATTCAATTCAATTTATTTCTATAACGTCATTTCACAACACAAGTCATCTCAAGGCACTTTCCAGTTCACCAGATCATCCAGTAAAATTGATACAAAGTTTTCTATCTAAGGAAAACAGGTTGATTCCATCGACTCATTGACTCAAATACAATCCCTCACACTAAGCATGCTTGTAGCGACAGTGGAGAGGAAAAACTCCCTTTGAACAGGAAAAAACCTGCAGCTGAACCAGGCTCAGTGTGAGCGGCCATCTGCTGAGGCCGACTGGGGTTCAAGGAGACAGAAGCAGACATAGAAAAAGAAGCATAGATACAAAAGGCAGCTGTAAAAGGAGGCCCCATTCAGGAAACACACAGCCAGGCAGACGAGCTCTGAGCCAACTCCCATGTCAGAGGATGAAGGGAGCACATCCAGTTAGTCACAGTCAGAGAAACAGGACCACACTGGAAAATAGGCAGATCTCCAGCATCTATAAACAATATGTTTAAAAAGTTACAAAGAAGTTTTATCAACAAAATACCCAAAAATCAGATTTTAAACTTAACTTTCATATTTGATATGAAACTTGGTCATCATGATGGAGGATCATAAACTAAGAGCCTTTTTCTAGAGAGGGGTCACGATCTATTCCTAATACCTTCTAAAAGCCTCCGTGTGCATCATTTTATAAACTTCCCTGGTAGGGACATAAAATGTCCCCCAGTCCTTGAATGACCCCAATACTGATAACGGGATAAATGATGAATGTCCATTAAAGGTCCAGGAGGAAGATGGTGGGGATTTCTTCTCTAAATCATTGGTGCTCAGCAGATGATGTTCAGCAGGGCAAACCTGTCAGAGGCCCTGAAGGTGGTGAGAGAAAATTACAGCAGGAAATTTTTCACATTAAAGTACTTTCAGGAGTAGTAAAGGTTTTATATTCTACACAAAATTTGATGTTTTAATGTTTCTTCTGTCTGCTGAGCTTTTGATGACACATGGAGTTCTGCGTTATATAAGGTTAAAGGTCGACATCATTACTGCAGGTAATTACCTTGTTATTGTTACATTATCAACAGAAAGGTTGTTTAAAATTTTTAAACTTTTATTCTTTAACAGAAACTTTTTGCTCTGTCTGATTAGATCATTTCATGAAGTCCATCAGATGCTATGATCAGTTACTCAGTACCTAAGGAGCCTTTTTACCAAATACTTTTTTATTCTTCAGCTACTTCTTAGAAGCTACTTTTTACTTTTACTTCAGCAAAAATATGTTAAAGTCGTGCTGCTCTTTCTTGAGTATAATTTCTGAATCTCAGTGAACGATCCAGCAGGCTGTGGTTGGACCGGCCCACACGGCCCATCTGGTAGCTTCATGAGGAGATGGAGAACAGCTATGCTGAACCAGGGGCCCGGTTCTCTGAGCTAGAACCCATCCATCCAGAACCACCACAGATAACCTGGACCAAACAAATCCTCAACATGCCTGGACTTGGTTGGTTTCATGAGCGCCAAGTCGGACTGAAAACAAGCAGGTCAATGAGGTCATGTTTAAAGACCGACTCCCCCCAAAATCAACAGTTTATTGCAGATAAACTGAAAAACTATGAAAATTTTCAAATCCCCGTTTGAAAAGTTTCAGAGAGAAAGAACAGCAGAAATCCAGGCCCCTGAGGCTGGTTCTGGTTCTTCATCAGTTTAAAACTGATGAAGTTCCACATGTGAGAACATGAGGTCTGATTTCAGGACGCTGATGATGGATCAGGTTCTGAAGAGGTTCCTGATCCTCAGATCATCCTGAACCCACCTCCTATCTCTAAGCTTCATTTCTCTCCTCTCATTGGTCCATGACTCAGTCTGTGGAGCCCTCTAGTGGACGCTGCAGGTTTCTGTACAGAGTTCTGCTGCTTCCTGCCACTGTGGGCCTCTCAGCAGCTCTGAGTGGGACCAGAACCGGTCTGGTAGAACTCCTCCTCCTCTCTGTGGTGTTGATCCTTCAGACTGCTGGAGAACACTCTGAGCCTCGTTAGTTCTGATGAACCCTGAAACAACCTTCATCGGACGAGCTTCTCCCTCTGTGATGAAGAGGAGGGAAGAGGAGGTCTCATGTAGGCAGACTGTACAGCTGTTTACTATAAACAGGTCCGAACCTCTTTCAGACATGGAGACATCTCACTCTGTTCTCAGGCAGACAGAAGCTGGAATCAGTCTCATCCAAGTTCTAAAATAAAGTTCCTGTGATCTTCAGCCTCTGAGGAAGAGGAGGACTTTTCATTCGAGTTCCAGTAGAAAGGTATAGCAGCATCAGATAGTCCAGGAAGAACATCAGAATCTAAGGCTGCTGATATTCAGTGTGCAGCAAGTCTATAGATGATTTGCTTTAACTGACAAACGATGTTGTGTTTAACACTAGAATGAAAGCAGCAGACCAGGTCAAATTTTCAGTTGAATTTAGTTCCTCTCCTCTTAGTGTCTGGACCCTGTCAGGAACCATTTAGAAGAGATAGAATAGGTGCAGACAGTTCTAATGTTCTCTTATATGTCTTCTTCTGTCTCTTTAAAGCCACACAGAGCCTGACCCTGCAGGAAGGTTTCCTCAAACAGGAACAGGCTCAGTTAAAAGAGTGTTTTCTCTCCATTGTGGCTGCGTGCGTTTTAGGTGTGAGGGACTGCTGAAGAATCAACATCAAAATGCAGGCAAATATCAATCATTACCACATGCTTATGCACGAGGGGCTAATCATGAAAAGTCAGTGATTGGATGAAGTCAGCTGGTTTTCCTCAGGTTGAAAATTGTAACCAATCTGTAGTGTCACCGCCTTTTCCTCTGACCTGCAGGGGCAGTTCCTCCTGTAGGCAGAGCCGCCTCTTAGGCTCTCTGTATAAGTTGGGCTCCACTAACACTCTCTCTCTCTCTCTGCTCCTCCAGGTACTCCCTTTGTTGGTTGGTTCAGTTTGGTTTTGGTTAACACTCAGACATATTCTCACATTCATGTTCACCCACTCATACACTGCACACACTAAACATTCTTACATACTCACATCTCATCACTACTTTATTTATTTAAAGTTACTTATAGGTTGCAATAAACTATTGTGTCCCCTCCTTTTTGTCATGGGCACTGAGCCGGCCTGTGACAGTAGGGATTATTTGATTATATTATCTCTTAAAAGTGCCTTGAAATAAAATGTCTTGTGAATTGGTGCTATATAGATAAAATAAAATAAATTATTCAGTCTGATTCTGATCTTTAAGAACATGAAAAACTTTATTTGGAAAATATATCCAACCTTTTTCTCTGTATTAAAGAAAATAAAACAGTTTATATAACAATCTCAAAGGACAATAAGCTGATAGTCTGTTAAAAAGTTTCTATATTGACTTTCCAGACACGCTCCTCCTGCATTAACATGTAGCATTGAACTATATTTTATTCTCTTTATGACTTGTTAAAAGTTGAGTCAAATTAAGGCAGCAGTTCCTTTTCTATTTGGAAGATATTTTAATCATGGTTTCATTTGACATACATTATGAAGGTGAAGCAATGTTGGTGGAAAACATTGTAGACTCAGTAAAATCCTTTAGATGATCTATTCTTCAACCAGAAGAAGCTGTGAGTCTGTTCAGCAGGAGGAAGAGCAGCTGAGAGCTTCAGGGAGGA
Organism: Cyprinodon diabolis; assembly: GCA_030533445.1. Lineage (NCBI taxonomy): Eukaryota > Metazoa > Chordata > Actinopteri > Cyprinodontiformes > Cyprinodontidae > Cyprinodon > Cyprinodon diabolis. Next base: position 45,513,928 of record CM060067.1, on the reverse strand, counting down.
GCTGAGCTGTTACTGAACTATAGAAGAGACTCAAACTTCCACATTCAACACAGTTCAAACATTAACTCTGATCATCATGCTGTCTTTGCTCACATCTGGATTTACTCTGCTGGTTCTGCTTATAGGAACAGGTTAGTTGGAGTCTTTCAGAGAACTATTTGATCCTTGTTCTTCACTCAAGAGTGTTTGCTTCTTCCTTCAGGTGTAAACTGTGTAAGTTCTCAAACAACTCAAGAGAAATGTGTTGCACAAGGTCTTTTTTGCAGCAGCTTGGTTCTGACTTATCCTTGATGGTTCTGGAGATCTGGTTTCTCTGGGGCCCGCATCTCCACTGCGGACCCCAGCTTCCTGGGCAAGGAAGAGGAGGCAAAGAGCGCAGGAGGCAAAGAGAGCAGGAGTAAAAGAGCAAGAATCCTGTGTGCTCTGTGGTTTTGTTCTGTCCTCACGGAGAGGGGGGTAGGTTTTCACACCTCTGGTGGCTTCCATGTGACTTGCCTGTGACTGCTTTGGCGGAAAAAGGGGGGGCGGGGCTGCAGAAGTCCCCCAGCTGTTATTCACCAAAGCTGCATGTTCTCCTCTGGTCATCCTTTTAAGATGAAATATGGACACTGGTTCCTGATGTCCAAAAGTATGATCATGGCATATGGCACAACATCACAGTGAGTGACACACCTGGTTTAGTAGTTCAGACCATCTTCAGTGTTTAGGGGCAGAGAGAAGACTGGTACCGGGATTTCTGCAGAAAACTTTAAACTGGTCTCCACCTTGGTGCCAGGCTTATGGGAATAAAACTGACCTTCATTACGTTCCAAGTGAAAACCCTAAGGGATCCGTAGAGAAGGACAAGGACACAATCAGAATAGAAGACAAACGCTAAAACCCTCTAAATCCACTGGCTGCCAGGAACCATGACGTGAACCTTGGAAGTAACTAAAACTAACTGAACGAAGGCATGAGAGAAACAGTACACAAACAAACAATGATCTGGCCTCGATAGCTGGGCTGAGCCAAATATAAAGGAACAGAAGCAGGTGGATGAGATGAGTGATAATTATAAGTTAAGCAGGTGAAAGGCATGAATAATTAAGGTGAGCTATCAGGGCAGATCATGACAATTGTTGCCATCTTGCAGTTTCTTGGTGAGCGGGAAGATCTCAAGGTAGCCACGCCTCACATGTTGTTGCCAGACCTGCACCTCTAAACAGAACCTGTTCATTTTACTAGTGCTTTTTAGCAAGTTTTCACTTCATTCAGATAATGAAATATATCAGCCAGGTTTGCCAGCTTTGCACACCACTCATCGACTGAAAGCAGCTTTCAGTAATCTGACCTCTCATTTGTCAGAAATTCTTCAAGTTCCTCTCGCAACTCATACACATGGGCCAGCACTTTGCCATACGACAGCAACTGGACCCCCATGTAGGGCAATAAGATTTTATGTTCGCTCCCATTTCTTCACACAAAGATGCAAATAAGCAACATCTCAAAGGTTGTGTTTTCATAAAGTTCTCTATGTGCAAAACACAATCCACCGCAGGGACTTTAGCTATCTCTTTTTGATTTAGCAATGAGTTAATCAACTAGGTTTTTTTTTTCTAAAAAAGTTGCCAGTTTCTCATTGTTTGTACATAAGTGTACAAAGTTGTCCATCTGGCTTGTTTCTAATGGAAGGGTATTTCGTTTAGAGATGGCGTTTAAACTTGCTTCGCACCATGGGGCTGTTTAATAGCGGAATCGGCACTCTTGCTTCTCCGGGGAAAGTAAATCCAAATGAAAGATAGTTTTCACCGTATTGCTTCACGCTCACCGTCTTATCTCTTTTCTTTTGTCGACCATTAATACTAAGACCTTCATCTGGGTCAGAATGTTGTCCACAGCTCTGTTTAGTATTTGTATTTTCCCTTCTCAAAAACTTCTCTAACCTTGTTGAGATCTCAAACCATCACTGTAACTTGGTTGTCTTTAAAGGCATTTACCACCCTCTGCTGCCACCCACTGAAATAGAAGAGTATTACATTATCTGTCACATTTGATTACAGCACAGACACCCGACAATGGTTAATTAGGTGATATTAGATAATTTCCCACAGCACACCTGGCGAAATCTCACGGCAAACTTGCTGACAATCATTGAATTAAATGATTAAATCTGAACAAATCTGCAGTAATTTAGAGTGATGCAAGTATTACTTTAAACTGTAACAATTTTCATGTATTTTAACTTTAACTACAATTTTCAATCAAGTGTCAAATATTAAGTGTTTAATAATAATAATAATAATAATTGACACTCAATGTTACTTTACAAAAAATACAAAAGATAAATAAAAAGAGAGATGAAAATACAAAACACAGATACAGGAACATAAAAACAAATATGCATAGGGAAAAGAGCAGTGTATTCACAGATAAGCGAGCTGGAACAGATGGGTTTTGAGTCTGGCTTTGAATAAGGGGAGAGAGTCAATACTGTGGAGGTCGGGAGGAAGTGAGTTCCAGAGCTGGGGAGCAGAGCCTTCAGCCGCTCTGCAAGTCTGGGGGTACAGTGAGGTGGATGGAGGAGGAGGATCTAAGGGAGTGGGAGGGGTTGCAATGTGAAGGAGGTCTGACAGATATGGAGGAGCAAGGTTATGGATGGCTTTGAAAGTATAGAGAAGGATTTTAAATTGAATTCTGAATTGAACTGGGAGCCAATGGAGTTGGTGAATGACAGGGGAAATATGATGGAAGGAGGGGGTTCTGGTGATGACACGAGCAGCTGAGTTCTGAAGAAGTTGAAGTTTATGGAGAGATTTATGAGGGAGGCCGAAAAGAAGATAATTGCAATAGTCAATACGGGAGGTGATGAGGCTGTGGATAAGGACAGAGGCAGTATGAGTGGTGAGGGAGGAACGGAGACGGTTAATGTTGCGAAGGTGGAAGTATGCAGACCTGGTAATTTTGTTAATGTGAGTCTGAAAGGAGAGGGAGGAGTCGAGGAGGACACCCAGACTCTTGACCTGAGGGGAGGGGGAGACTAAGGAGTTGTCAATGGGTAGTGAGAAACTTTTGATTTTGGATAGGGTGGATTTAGTGGCAACGAGGAGGAGTTCTGTTTTATCACTATTAAGTTTAAGGAAGTTTGAGGTGAACCAGTCTTTAATTTCAAGTAGGCAGTTAGTAAGGGGGGAGTGAGGAAGTGGGTTTACTGGATAAATAAATCTGGGTGTTATCCGCATAACAATGAAAATGAATGTTGAATTTCCGAAAAATACTGCCAAGGGGAAGGAGGTAGCTGATGAAGAAGAGGGGGCCAAGAACTGAGCCTTGAGGAACACCAGAAGTGACAGGGGAAGGGTGCGATGTGAAGGATTTGAGCTGAATAAACTGAGTGCGGTCGGAGAGATATGAGCGGAACCAGTCAAGAAGGGTGTGAGAGATGCCAAGAGAGGATAATCTATTGAGGAGAATGGGGTGAGAAATGGTATCAAAGACCCTATTTTTGTAGAGTGTTGGTGATTTTTCTGTACAAAAGTATCATTTGAAGGTGCTTAGAAGAAATACAGAATAAAAACTTAATTTCTGTAAAACTAATTCAAAGACAGTAACTGGTCAGTGGACTGCCAAAGGTCTGACAGTAAACCTGAAGCAGCAGCAGGAACATCCAACAGGTTCTGGTTGGGTTCTAGTTGACATCAGTCTGCTGTCTCCTCCTCATGTCAGGACTAAGGTGTAGAGTTGGAGGATAGAAGTGTTTCCAATAAAATAAACATCAAGGTCTGCCTAAAGTCTCTCAGAATATTGGAACAGAATCGTTTCTGGTTGGAAAGAACCAAACTAGATCTGTTGGACAAAATTCTAAAATGTGTTTTTGACAGAAAGAACAGCAAAGAGTTAAACATGGTGGTGACAGCATGATGCTAAGAGCATTCTTTGGATTGGACTAGATTTTATTTAAAAAAATCATGAATGGCTCCAAGGTCCTGCCAATTTGGACCCCTGAAGGGGATTGTTTTTTCCCGTTCCCAACGAATCCAAAAATACATCAAATTCACTTTGATGATTTTTTTACTTTAAGGGAAAACAAACAACATTTTAGTCAAAGGCTGAGTCAGAATCCAAGACATTATTAGACAGAAAGACTGTGGGCTCACAATAATGGCTGTCGACACTTTTGGAGATTATTTTTCAGGCAAAGTTAACAACAAACCTATAAGGTGTTGATGGACTTGAGCCAAAGAGACCTGAAAGCAGGAGATCAATAAAACGTTCTCAAATAAAGTATTTTATCATATTACATCCATTTTTACTTTTTAGCACAATATCTAACCCTACAGACAGACGGACAGACAGACAGACACATTGGAGCAAACATTACCTTTATATGTACAGGTATATCAGGCTCACTGATGTTTTTTTTTTTGTACCAATTTCCGACTATAATAAAGTTCCACTTTGTTCTTTATTTAACAGAGAAGAAGAAAGATGCAGAATGACTGAGGGAGGAGCTGAGCTGTTGCTGAACTAGAAGAAACACAGACTTCCACATCCAGCACATTTCAGCACAAACATTAACTGATTAACATGGAATATTATGGACTTCCTCTCCTCATTGCCTCATTTCTAACAGGTCAGATTTATCTTTCTGTGTAGAAAATATTAATCACACATTTAAAGTGGTAATTACCTTCAAACGTTTTGTAAGTGAATAATTTCCCATTTTCTCTTCCTTCAGGAATCAGTTGTCAAAAAGTTACTCCGGTCAAAAATAGAGAGTCCAGTTCAGAAGGCAGCTCTGTTACTCTGTCCTGCAATTACACAACAGCAGATTATTTCTTCTGGTATCGACAATATCCAGGAAAACAACCAGAGTTCCTCACCTTCAATACGGGTTTAGAAGAAATGCAGAAGGATCCTGTTCCTAGACTCTCTGGTAGAGTAAGAAAAACTGAAGGACACATGGACCTGCTGATCTCCTCTGCTGCAGTGACAGACTCTGCTGTGTACTACTGTGCTCTGCAGCCCACAGTGACAGGAAACACCAGAACTCTGTACAAGAACCTGCAATACTCCACAACATCCACTAGAGGGCCTCACACACTGTTCATCCTCTATGATTTGTTAGGATTTAGTCTGACTGTCCAGCTAAGAATAAAGCAGACATCAGAGTGTTTCCTGCATCATTGAACTCTATGATTAGAAGGTTTAGATCGTAAAGGAGGGATGATGGAGGCTCCAGGATGGAAGTGCAGCCTCTGCAGGACATCAGCACCATGGACAGAGTGCCGTTCCACCATCTAGATGTGTTTCAGTCCAGTTCTGTCCTGCTGTCAGACCACTGATCTTCTACACCAGTGGTCTCCAACTCTGGTCCTCAAGATCTACTGTCCTGCATGTTTTAGATGCATACCTGCTCCAACACAGCTCAACCAAATGAATGGTTTGTTACCAGGTCTTTACAAACTTGATGGCATTCTGAAAAGGTAATTCAGTCATTTGATTCAGCTGTGTTGGAACAGGGATGCATCTAAAAGCTGCAGTCAAAGCTGGGTTGAGTTAGCTAGTTTATAACCAGCTTGGTGGTACCGCTGATCCTGTCATTGATGTGGATTGGTTAAACTGGATAGGATGGGAGTAATCCAGCTACGTTCAGCTCAATTCATCGCAACGTTTTCATTAATGTGCAGGTGAGTTAAGTCGGGTGACCAGACCTTAGGGAAGCAGCTGTGAAACAGAATTATAGAAAATGGAACCATTTACTACAGATGCTGACATCTGGTATGAAAGACATTCATATGTGGTCATGGTTTTACACAATGAGCAGTAACGGAGGTACTAACGATTTTTCTTACTAATAATGACCTTGAAAAAAAAATAGAAATTAGAATCACTGCAGGGGAAAAATATCTTTCCTAATTTGAAAGCTTATGATGTTTTGGATTTTGACAACACTGCAATGATTCATAAGCAGGAATCTATAACTGACCTTAGATGTAAGAAACTAAACCTGATGAGTGAATTTGAAGTAGAAATTTGTATTAAATATCTAACATTTAATCTAAATCATATTTTAAAGCAGAGGTTATGGATTAGCGAATCGTGGTCCGGATCCGGACCCAGCTGCTGTCTAATCTGGATCCAACCGGATTTAAAACATTTATTAATTACCGCATGTTGTTCTTACAACAGTTTCTAACTTCACTTGCGCCTCTTCTCCTGTTAATACGGTAAAGCCCTGGGGAGCGTCCGGCTCCAGGCTGCACGTGATCCAAATGAGCCAATGAGCTGTCAGTCTGGGTTGCTGCTGCTGCTGCTGTTAGACACAGCAGGCAAACCTGTGGCAAGCCAGGCGATGGGAAAGAAGGAGAAGACGATGAGAAAAAGAGAGCAGAGAAAGTGTGGACTGCTGGAAGAACTGCGGTGAACTGGTGAAAGAAAAGTGAAATGGCGTGCTCAAAGATGACCCTGCACATTTAGAGGATGTTTGGCTCAACCTGCTGCTGTGAAGCAGGATTCTCCACCATGAACAGAATCAACAATAAATCTGGATCCAGGCTCAAAATGAGCACCTTGATATGTGCTTGAGAATGGCTTAGTCTCCATTCAAACCCAGGTTTAAAGCCTTGCAGGTTAGCCTAAAGCCCACTGCTCTCAGTTCAGGTGTTTTATAAAATATGTGAACCAGAAAATTGTCTATATAGTAAACTGAAAGATTGTTGTTCTCTACTTCAAAAAACACTTTAGCTTTTATAATGGAAAAAAAAAATGTATTTGGCTTTTTAAACATTTTTTATTTAAAAATTCTATGTATAACATGGATGCATAAACACCTAATTGTATTTCAGTGTTAAATTCTGTTTAAAGTAACAGATCATTAAAAATGTCTCTGGACCTTTACTGGTTGACGATTTTCTTTATTCAGACCCACTGATTTTTAATTGGTTACCCCTGGTTTAATGTTTATAAATATTTATTTCCCGTCATGTGCTTCATCCAATGCAGATCATTGGCTCCACCCACATCTAGTGAAAACTAGTGTAATTGGATGAGTCATAGAACGCAAACACTCATTGGTTAGCTAAAAGAAATCATCAGAAGCAAGCAGGTGTTCTTCAAACTGCTAACGTGAATTGTCTATACCATGCTACAATGTGGGATTCAGAAAAAGATGTTGAAATGTCTGAAAGGTCGGACACAGGCGAGAGCGTATCGGGAGAAGGAGACCAACAAGACCTTCCTCATCCTTGGCCCTATCTCAGAGAATTTTTAGAAATAGTCGAAGAATTGAGCTTTAATTCATATGGTGGCATCTGGCTGTTTATTTTTTTTAGGTTACTTTATGCAATCACATACTTTTTCACTTTTACTTAAGTAAAGGTCAAGTTGATACTTCAACTTTTACCAGAGTGTTTTTAAACTGCAGTATCTACATGTAACCGGCCTCTGCGTTGTGTAATAATGCACAATTCAATCTCTCCAAGTCAGCCAATAAATGGAGTGTTTATTCTGAAAAGAGTGAAAGAAAACTGTTTAGCAGCAAATAAAAACATCCAGCCGACATGAAGCCACCTTCCTCCATTGCAGTAATGAACAGTTCAGGGCATCAATACATATTTAACATCAGACATTATTAGAAATAACCTCATTAAATACTTTAAATTAGGACCAAAGAGATAAAAAAATTACAAAACACATTCTGAACAAACCTCCACGACGAATATCTAACATGGATAAAAATGTGTTTGTTGTGAAAACAAAAATAAATATATATATATATATATATATATATATATATATATATATATATATATATATATATATATATATATATATATAAATATATATATATAAAATCTCCAGAACAGACCAAGAAAGTTAAGTCAATAATAATAAAAAAAGAAATAAGAAAATACCAGAAAAGAGTGAAACAAAACTGTTTAGCAGCAAATAAAAACATCCAGCCGACATCAAGCCACCTGCCCATGACAAAGGGAGCACATAAAAAAATAGCATTGCGTGAGGAAAACAGTCTTGTTCACAGAAATTCTGCAACAGTAAAAACCCTTTTACACGATAAAAATCACTCCATGTTTAACTAAACAACTCACCAACACGTTAGCTTAAACACAGCTAAACATTTTTCCTTTTACATCAATTAAACAAAAAAAATAAAATAAAAAGACCTCCATGAAAACTCACCTTCCTCCATTGCAGTAATGAACAGTGTGGGGAAGGAGGAAGTGATGTCACAGGTTATACTCGAAAAAGTAAAACTAAACTTTCCCAAAACTATTATACAGATTATTGTTCTTTAAAGTAATAATTTCAAGGTAAAACCGAAAGAGAATACATTAATAAAAATATAGATGAAGGAATTTTGGTGGAATAAATTGTTTTCTTCCATGTTACATATACTTCTACTTAAGTAACAAATGTATGTACTTTTGATAACACTGGCAAAAAGTCTTCAGATGCTGAAGCACATTTAGCTTTTTGGTACATTAATTAACTTCCATATCCTAAAAAAATAATCCTGTGCCCAAAATAAAAAGAAAGCACCACATAACAAAAGGTATTTTGTCTGATCCAGTATTTTCTTCTGTGAATTCACAGGTTCTTTCTGGGACAGGTAATGTCAACTTATACCTTCAATCTGTGCAGGTTCCCTACTTTAAAGGAGTGGGAGCGATTATGCAGTTTTAAACAGCTGGATTGCATTCAAAGACCAACAAGATTCCTACTTTTCTTCTCTTTATTTTCAAATATTTTTGTGAAGACAGGTGACCATTATGGTCTCAATGCAGGTAAAAACATTAAAGAAAACCAAAAAATAAAAATAAATTATGAAACTAAACAAAGAATTTCTCATAGTTCAATAATATTTACACACAGAAACAACCGATAATCAACTAAACTCAAAATCCCAAAATAAGAGTGAATATCAGTTTCTCTACCACCCACCACTTTAAAGTGCATCATCAGAAATAATTGAATACCATATTCCACAACATCCACTAGAGGGCCTCGTACATGGACCACAAATAAAGTTCAGCTTTTGAAGGAGAATCTGTGACTCTGGGTTGTATTTTTGAAACCAGTAATTCATATGCATATCTTTACTGGTACCAGCAAAAGGAAGTGATTTCTCCAACCTACATGGTGAAGCGTTACCAAGGGTCTATAGAGAATAATCCAAAGTTCAGCACAGACAGATTTAATGCTGATATCAACACAGAGACACAAAAGAATTCAGTATATCTGACGATCCAGGATCTTCTTCTGTCAGACTCAGCTGTGTAATATTGTGCTCTGCGGCCCATAGTGACAGGAAACACCAGAACTCTGCACAACAATATACAGAGAAGTAATGACAATATTCCACAACTTCCACTAGAAGGCCTCACGCACTGTTCCTCCTCTGTGGCACTCTTTGAGTTTTTGGGCTGCATCCTCCAAGGAGCGGTCAACCTGGACTGTATCCTTTGAAATCTGTGAAAATAAGGAGATCGGAAGAGTTTTGGCTGTGGATTCAAACAGGTTCAGCCATCAGCGGCTTTCAATGCCGTACGCTCTGTCGATTAGCAAATATGACAGTTGACATAGAAAGCAGGAAAAGAATGAATACCGAACTTTCCAAACTATTTGTTATTAATATCTTTTTCTGTTTTATGGTAAAGTGAACAAAGACTACCTTCATGAGAATCCAGACTAGAATAAAGGTGTCAACCACCGGGAGCAGGAACAAATAAAAGCAATTGTAATGATAGAAACCTTAGTCAGTTAAATAACCTGCTGCTGTCATTCTGCACATCTCTGATGTTGCTGCTATTTTCAAATTACTGTAAAAATGTCCATAGCTGCATATTGGTTATTTATTCTCCAGTTTGATATTGTTAAAACACTTTACAGTATTTTATTGTTTATATTTTAACTCTTCACTATTATGTTATTATTAGACATTTTTTCTAAGGTCCACATTTGTGTGACCTTATTCTTCTTTAATCTTTTTTGCTGCTGTAAACACCAGAATTTCCCTATTTTTGGACAATAAAGAGATTTTCTATTCTATTCTATTCTATTCTATAAAATGAGTAGAAAGATATAAGTAATTTTTAACAATGTATGCATAAGAAATATCTGCAAAATCTCTGATATTCAACAGCAAAAAATATTGAAACTGATTTAGCAAAATAGCAATTGAAAAAATTTAAATTCTATCAGATTTATAGTCCCCACCCTGCAGATATATTAGAATCTGTCCTTAAATTCCAGCCAAACCCATTTACACAGTAACAGATAAAAACCTTTAGATAAATCAAACATTACCGCCACATATCTGACTCTATAACCATTAAAACAACTATTTTCATTCATTTCAGACGGAACTATTCACTGACTGGATTATATTAAACTGAACTTCCAATATTCACCACTGTCCGGCACCAAGTACCATTTTCCTCTGACCACGGAGCAGCCGGCTTGCTTGGTCTCTCAATGAATCCTGGGAAAACCAGGGATAGAGAGGATACATCGGACCCGTCCTTCAAATCACGAAAAAGAAGGACGCATTTGTAGGCTGCATAACGAGGAGTCTTTGAATCCGACCAGACCTCGGCGCCGCGCTATGACGTCTTCAAATCTGGCCTTCTGAGGACGCAGCCCATAAATTGGAACACAGTGTATGTCGTTCAGTGTTTGGTTTTATTATTTCATTAGAGATCAACTTAATTTATTTTATTTGTACAAGAGTTCAACAACTGTTATCTAGAGGATTAATATTAAAGAAATCAAGACAGATTTAAATATGCCATACAGGAGATAAAAGAATATTTCATTAATCTGCTGTTGAGGCAGCAGTTCCCTTGCTATGTGGAGGTAAACCACGTTAGTTTAAACATTCTTTCATATAGAAATGCAGTAAAAAGGTAAAGAAAATGAGGCTGAAGACATTTTAGAGTCAGTAAAATCCTTTAGATGATCTTTTCTTAAACCAGAAGAAGCTGTGAGTCTGTTAATCAGGAGGAAGAGGAGCTGAGAGCTTCAGGGAGGAGCTGAGCTGTTACTGAACTATAGAAGAGACACAAACTTCCACATTCAACACAGTTCAAACATTAACTCTGATCATCATGCTGTCTTTGCTCACATCTGGATTTACTCTGCTGGTTCTGCTTATAGGAACAGGTTAGTTGGAGTCTTTCAGAGAACTATTTGATCCTTGTTGTTCTTCATTTATATTATTTTCTTCCTTCAGGTGTAAACTGTCAGCAACTCACTGCAGCAAAGACTGAAGAGTTCAGTCTAGAAGGCAGCTCTGTTGCTCTTTCCTACAGTTACTCCAAGAAAGCAGATGGGAATGATAATTTCTTCTGGTATCGACAATATCCTGCAAAACCTCCAGAGTTCCTGATCTCTCACTTAGGAACAGGGGATGAAACATCTGATAAGGTTCCTGGTTTTTCCTTCAAAGTGAGTGATGATAAAACCCAGATGGACCTGCTGATCTCCTCTGCTGCAGTGACAGACTCTGCTGTGTACTACTGTGCTGTGAGGCCCACAGTGACAGGAAACACCAGAACTCTGTACAAGAACCTGCAATACTCCACAACATCCACTAGAGGGCCTCACACTGTGTTCCTCCTCTATGGCAGTGATTTTTAACATTGTACATATATTATACATATAGTTAATAATATAGTTTCTAATTGTATTTATAATCTTATACTTATTTGAAACCTCTGCCTGTTTCGATGAACACAAAAAGGACATCATGGCAGGAATGGTAGAAAGACACACAAAGGTCCTCCTCAATAGTTCTCAGTCTCTCTTTATTTTTAGTTTCTATTGCAGTGAAGCTTGAGAAACTCAGCTACCCTAGATATGTGGTATAAAACTGGAGCAATGTCAAAATAGCTTTGTTTGCCAGAATTGGGAACTCCTTGGCAACAGTTAACACAAAAACTGTCCAAAGGAAGATCGGCAAAGTTTAGCTTTAAACCACCATCTTGTTTTAGTTCAATGAGTACCTCTTCCTTCTTAAAAGTCTTGTCCTTTCCAGCAATGGATACAGAGCTGTATGGGTCCCTAACCCAGTCAAGGTATTCTGTGAAACTTGAAGAGAAATAAAAGGACAACTTTTGCTCAAGACTTTTCCAATGTATGCCAATCACCTCGCACATTGCAGCAGTGTTTTCATAGTCAGTAGGAAAGTTCCTAACTTTTAATAATAAAAACAAAAACAGACTGAAACAGAACAGAAAAGCGGAGCTGTGTAACTGCTGGCCACGGCGACTGCAGGAGGTGGGCAGGGCACCGCCCAACTACTGACAGTCTGGAGGGAGAAGCACAGGTAAGTGACCATGATCATCTGACAGGAGATGATTACCAGTGTTGTGATTTTATGTGCAATTCTATTCCCAGCCAGCTGGGAATTTATATTTCTGATACTTGAAGATGTTTATTGCCCTCCCCGGTAGGGGTGGGTAAAATATATTTTTTTGATCAGATATTGTTTCTGCTGCTATATACTGTTTATGAACACACACCCTACTAACTGTGTGTTAGAACAATAGATGAGAGTGATTCAAGCTCTAATCATGGTCAGTTAATTCTGCACATACATGGAATAAATTCACCACAACTTTTGTTCAAAATATAAGATTTTATTAACAAAAATCATTCAGCTCCAAGTCAAACGTATTTCAGTTTAACACTCTCAACTAAGACTAGTAAAACCTTAACTAAACTACCATGTACAACATGGAAGGGAAGCATGGTTGAAAACCGTATTACAGTTTAAGATGGATTCTGTGTTTGAAACCAAAGTTTATCTGGAAGAATTTGGGATCTGATCAAATTAGCTTTTTCACTAATTTAGAGAAACCATTGACTTTGCATGTAAACTCGCTGCTTCTGCTGCTCCTGCTGCATCCGGTGTGAACGTAGCATAATGTTTTATCAGTGTTTAAACCCTTAGTGAAATGAAGCTTGTCCAAGCCTCAGCAACAGCTCAACACATATTCCTGTAGCATAGCGTAGCATGCAGTACATTCTGTTAGCTTGACTTTACCCATCAGTAAACACATGTTGTTTGTACTGTCCCTAATCATGCCAGACCTGCAAACCTTTTTTCCATTTTTTTTTTTGTCTCAGTCATTCATCAAGGCAGTCCTTCTCTCATCCAGTCTGGCTCTGTAAGTCCTGAAACTCAAGAGAAATGTGTTGCAAAATGTCTGTTTTGCAGCAGTTTGGTTCTGGAAGGTTCTGACTTATCCTTGATGCTTCTGGAGATCCGGTTCCCCTGGGGGCCCCAGCTTCCTGGGCAAGGGAGAGGAGGCAAGGAAAGCAGGATCTAACAAGTTCGGGAGCAAAAGAGCAAGAATTGTGTGTGCTCTGTGGTTTTGTTCTGTCCAGACAGAGAGGGGGGTAGGTTTTCACACCTCTGGAACGCAAACAAACAATGATCTGGCCTCGATAGCTGGCCTGAGCCAAATATAAAGGAACAGAAGCAGGTGGATGAGAGGTCATTGGACGTTAAGCAGGTGAAAGGCATGAATAATTAAATTGAGCTATCAGGGCAGATCATGACAAGTGTTGCCCTCTTGCAGTTTCTCAGTGAGCGTGAAGAAGTCAAGGTTGCCATACTGCACATGTTGTTGCCAGACCTGCACCTCTAAACGGAACAAGCAAACTCCATGCAGAAAGTCCCTGGGCCAGGAATCAAACCCAGAACCGTCTTGCTGCAAGGCAGCAGTGCTACCCACTGCTCCACTGAGCAGCCCCTAAGACCAAAAAAATAAAGAAATATGTGTTCACAGCACATAACACCCCTGCAATAGAAACAAAAAGCAGTTATTTTATGTTAATTGAAAGAAACAAAAATGCAAAAAAGGTAAATAGTTAAATTACTTTGTAACTGAAAATAATAAAGGAGTTGTTCCCTGTTCTCTTCTTTTAAAGATAATAAAAAAAATTATGATTTAAAGTTAATGACTGATTTATAATTAAATGACACTATTCAACTGCAGAGTCTGAATAATTATTAATTCGACTCTTTGTGATTTGAAACCGGTTTTTCAGCACCATGCACAGCAGCAGCAATGCTTCAAGGTTGACATTAGACTAGAAAGCTGCTGATCTTCAATGTGCAACAGGTCTGTAGAAGTTAAAACATATTTAGTCTTTGTTACCATTTTAAAAACTTTTAAACTTGCTTTTACTGAGAAATTATATTTTGTTCAACAAATAAAGAAAAGCAGCAGATCTCATCAAATGTCCGTTTTAATCAGTTCTACTTTTGGAGACACAATCTCAGCTGCAAAACATGAAGCAAGAGGTGAAGAAGAACAACCTGTTAAACCCACATGGAATTATAACACCGATGCAGATAGATTGCTTCAGTCATCTCCATCTTTACCACCAAGAACATCATCATCAGCTCTAAGCTGACCATCAGAGAGCTAACCCTGGCAGACACAGCTCTCTACTACTGTGCTCTGCAAACACAGTGATACAAAGTGTAGAAGAGGCTGTACAAAAAGCTGAACACTGATATCTGACTCCTCTTCAAAGAGGAGGGAAGTGGTATTCAAAGCTCAGCTTCATATCAGATGGATTCTGCTAATTCCTGTTTGATCAGAGTCACTGTGGTTACAGCTGCTAATCAGACACTGTGGGAGGATCCACAGGAGCAGAGACTCAGCAAGTCTACTGACACAGGAGAGAAATCTAACATGAAAAGACCCCAAATATCTGCTTCCATGTGTTAAGGTCATGTTTGTCAAATTGTTCCCAGATAACATGCAGATCCAGATCTCATTTGTTTTACTTTTACCAGATCTGCATAATGGTCAGACATGGTGCTGCAATACAATGTGCCAGGAGCATGAGTAGTCCTCAACACATGCAAGTAAACAACGAAGCTAATTAAAAGATATATATATATATATATATATATATATAAATATATATATATATATATATATATAAAAAAAAAAAAAAAAAAACTGTTTTCTCACCCCTCGTGGGGTGGTATGTGTCATCCTCAATCTCGGGTCCCCTACCAGAGGCCTGGTTCTGCGCAGTATCTTAGCTGTTCCTAGGACTGCGCTCTTCTGGACAGAGACCTCTGATGTTTTACCTGGAATCTGCTGTAGCCACTCTCCCAGTTTGGGGGTCACAGCCCCCAGTGCTCCAATTACCACTGGCACCACTGCTGCTCTTACTTTCCACATCTTTTCTAGCTCCTCTTTCAGCCCTTGGTATTTCTCAAGCTTCTCGTGTTCTTTCTTCTTGATGTTGCTGTCGCTTGGGATTGCCACATCTATCACTACTGCCTTCTTCTGCTGTTTGTCGATCAACACGATGTCTGGTTGGTTAGCCATCACCTGTTTGTCAGTCTGGATCTTGAAGTCCCATAGGATCTTAGCTCGGTCATTCTCAACTACCTTAGGAGGTGTCTTCCATTTTGACCTTGGGACTTCCAGCCCATACTCATGGCAGATGTTCCTGTACACTATGACAGCAACCTGGTTGTGGCGTTCCAAGTATGCACTTCCTGCCTGCATTTTACACCCTGCTGTTATGTGCTGTATTGTTTCAGAGGCATCTTTGCACAGTCTGCATCGGGGGTCCTGCCTGGTGTGGTAGACCCTGGCCTCTATTGATCTTGTACTGAGTGCCTGTTCTTGTGCTGCCATGATTAGTGCCTCTGTGCTGTCCTTCAGTCCAGCCTTCTCCAGCCACTGGTAGGATTTTTTGATATCAGCCACTTCTTCTATTTGTCTGTGGTATATGCCGTGCAGTGGCTTGTCCCTCCATGATGGTTCTCCTTCCTGTTTCTTGTCCTCACTTTAGTATTTCTCCTGCCTGAGGTATTCACCAAGCCATTTGTCTTTGGGGGCCATCTTTATGATGTACTCCTGGGTCTTAGTTGTTTCATCCTGGACAGTGGTCTTGACACTCACTAGCCCTCGGCCTCCCTCGCTACGCTTGGCATACAGTCTCAGGGTGCTGGATTTGGGGTGGAACCCTCCATGCATTGTGAGGAGCTTTCTTGTCTTGATGTCAGTAGCCTCTATCTCCTCATTTGGCCAGTTTATTATACCAGCGGGATATCTGATGACTGGTAGGGCATATGTGTTGATGGCTTGGATCTTGTTTTTCCCATTCAGCTGACTTTTCAGGACCTGCCTTACTCTTTGTAGGTATTTAGCTATGGCAGTCTTTCTTGCCATCTCCTCGTGGTTTCCGTTAGCCTGTGGCACCCCAAGGTATTTGTAGCTGTCCTGCACGTCTGTAATGTGGCCTTCTGGTAGTTCAACCCCCTCGGTTCTGATCATCTTCCCTCTCTTTGAGACCATGCGACCGCACTTGTCCAGTCCGAATGACATCCCAATGTCGTTGCTGTAGATCCTGGTAGTGTGGATCAGTGAGTCGATGTCTCGCTCACTCCTGGCATACAGCTTGATGTCATCCATGTAGAGGAGGTGACTGATGATTGTTCCGCTTCAGAATTGGTATCCGTAGCCAGTCTTTGTGATGATCTGGCTGAGGGGGGGTAGATATATATATATATATATATATATATATATATATATATATATATATATATATATATATATATATATATATACATATTTATGTCTCACTGTATAATTTAATTTCTAACTACATCAATTTGTTTACTGTATTTTTCTTTGGGGGCGGGGGGATTAATTGTATGCTTTTTTATTTTTGGAGCATTTATTTATTTTTATTTATCCTTTATCTGTCTTCCATAGTTTGTTTGTGCAACTGAGAAAAAAAGCAGACATCAGACTGTTTGCTGCATCATTTAACTGAGACATGATGATGTTGTGTTTAACATAAGAATGAAAGCAGCAGATCTCATCAAATGTTCAGTTTCATTTAGTTCCTCTCCTCTTGAACCTGTCAGGAACCATTTAGAAGAGATAGAAGAGGTGCAGACGGTTTTAATGTTCTCTTATATGTCTGCTTCTGTCTCTTTAAAGCCACACAGAGCCTGTTCCTGCTGGAAGGTTTCCTCCTGTTAAAAGAGTGTTTCTTCTCCACTGTTGCTGGGTACATTTTGGGTATGGTGGAATTGCTAAAGAATCAACGTTAAAATGCAAGCAAATATTGATAATTCCCACATGCTTAAAATGAGGAGAAAATCATGCAAAGTCAGTGATTGAAGGAAGTCAGCTGATTTTCCTCAGTTTGATAATTGTAGCAAATCTGTAGGGATAATTTGATTATATTATCTCTTAAAAGTGCCTTGAGATTAAATGTGTTGTGAATTGGTGCCATATAGATAAACTAAAATAAATTATTCAGTCTCGTTCTGGTCTTTTTGAACATGAAAAACTTTATTGGGAAAATATTTCTCAATGTTTCTTTGTGTTACAGAAAATAAAATAACGTTGATATGTCAATCTCAAAACACAAGAAGCTCTGAGTCTGTTCAGCAGGAGGAAGAGAAGCTTAGAGCTTCAGGGAGGAGCTGAGCTGTTACTGAACTATAGAAGAGACACAAACTTCCACATTCAACACAGTTCAAACATTAACTCTGATCATCATGCTGTCTTTGCTCACATCTGGATTTACTCTGCTGGTTCTGCTTACAGGAGCAGGTTAGTTGGAGTCTTTTAGAGAACTATTTGATCCTTGTTGTTCTTCAGTTATGACTCTTTGTTTTTACCTTCAGGTGTAAACTGTCAAAAACTCACTGCAGCAAAGACTGAGGAGTTCACTTTAGAGGGCGGCTCTGTTACTCTGCCCTGCAGTTACACCAAAAATTCAGCAACTGTTTTGTTCTGGTATCGACAATATCCTGGAAAACCTCCAGAGTTCCTGAAGTCCCACTCACCTTCAGGTGGAGTAGAATATCTGGACAGAATGAAATTTGAAGGAGACAAAGAATAAATGAAGATGACCATCTCCTCTGCTGCAGTGGCAGACTCTGCTGTGTACTACTGTGCTGTGAGGCCCACAGTGACAGGAAACACCAGAACTCTGTACAAGAACCTGCAATACTCCACAACATCCACTAGAGGGCATCACACACTGCATTTTATCTATGAATACCATTAACCTATTGTCTTCTGTGTTCAAATCTTTAACAAAAAAAATAAAGATAAACAGAAATAACAAACTCAAATACAGTAGTGAGGCAGGATTAAATAGAGAATGACAATAATTATAAGACTTTAAAGTGCTTCACTCTACATTCACCTGATTATGTGCTGATGGTGCTAAACTATATTTCAGCTGAAGACTAACAGAAGTGAGGCTGCCATGCTATCAGCTCCACCAGCCCATCATTGATGTTCCTCAGGTTGCATTCCATCAGTCATGATGATGAACTGAAGTATGCCTAATGATGTATTCCAGAAGATCTAGATCTTGTGAAATACACCTAAAGATATTATAATGATAATATTTAATCCTATTTCAAACTCTCTGGGTTTCACTTGAAAAGTTCAGTTTAGGTAACAAGAGAATAAGGGGAAAAACCAAAGTAAGCTCTGATCCCTCCTACTGGATTAACCATGGAGTTCACCTGGGGGGTGTTAATGGTCGTGAAGGGGTTCTGAGGGTCATTAACTTCCTTGTCAGAGTGGTTTTGATCACATGCCTCTTTGTGGCAGTGTGAGTTGGTCAGAGCAGGTGAGAGGTGAGTGGGTGTCATGTTTTTGCTGTATATCACTGTTTTTATAGAATAAACAACAAACCCTGCTCCGCCCCGACTTCCTCGGAGCTCGAGGAGAGCATGGGAAATATCATTATTAAATACATAGGAGCAAAACATGTGGAAATGAATGCTTAATTTAATATGACATATTATGAAAATTCCAACCAGCATCCCTCATAGGTGCAGATTCTGGCCAAATATTTTTTTTTAGTTGTGGATTTTTTTAACAGGGATAACTAGGATCATACATGGTTCATATGAACAATGTTTGTTCTCTACTTCCAAACTCAGCATCTCTCCATCCAGGCCTGCGTTAAGAAGTTTGTTTTGAAGTTGTCAGATGCGCTCTTGGAAATTATTGTGAATGGATTTGATTAAACATTTGAGCTTCTCGGTATTAAATAAATATTTTGATTGAGATGAGAAAGCTAGTTCCTGGTATATTGAAATACCAATAGTATGCATCCAATAATTAATTAAACAGTCTTAGTATTTGGGAATATATAAGAATTATCCTCTAATGTTTAGTAACCGATCCATAGTTATTATATTTAATTTTGAGAAACTGGATCTTCTCAACATTTTTTTCCTGTTTTGTTTGATTGCAGTTGCGGATCTTGACCTGGCCAGAGCAGAGCAGAAAATAGCTCGGGTCCATATTTTGATGGTTGAGGAAGGAGAAGATGTACGTGGACGGTGACATGCGGAGGAGTAGCGGTGGACGTAGAACAGTTCACACTGATTTACCTGACAGACAAGTACTCCGCACAATATAAGTGAGCGGAGCACTGACGGAGTATGTAGAATCTGGGGGTTAGTCTTTTTGGCAAATGAAGTCACCACTGAAACATTAAAATTCCACACAGGAAATTATGTGATGCCCAACATAAAAAAACACCATATGTTCTTTCTTATTTAGTTTCCTCTTCTTTCTTCCCACACAACCAACTAGTGAAGGGAGATGTTAATGACTCCTTAACAGATGATAAGCAGCAGTGAAGCTAAATGGCTTCCAAGTCTTGGGAAACAAAGGCCAAATCTGATTATCAATTCCATGTGACTGGTTAGTAAATCTGTCACTATAGCGCATCCCAGACTTTTGTAAATACAAGCTCTTGGAACTCCCAGCCTTTTTGCTGCTGCATATATTCCGGATACATGCCTCCTCCTTACCAGGAAGGCCTATGCCAGAGTTCTAGAGAGGAGAGTCGTGCTTCAGGAGGAGCAGTCTGGTGTTTGTTTCAGCCATGGAACATTGGTCCAGATCTAAAGACTCTGCATGGTACTCTAGGGTTCATGGAGGTTTGTTCAAACAGTCCTTTGCTGTTTTGTGGATGGGTTGGAGGATTAGTTATTAGACCATGTCTCTCATGGTGTCCTATGGGGTCTTCCAGCAGTACGAGGTTGGTGACCTTTTCCTGGGGCCATTTGATCGCTGTACAAGAAAAGAGGGAGTCTTATTTCCATTGCCGGCATTAAGTCAGACCTATTCTCAGTACATGGTGGACTCCTGCAGGAATGCCCTCTGTCAACGGTCCTGTTTTTGTTAGGAATCCACCTGGTTTTGCCTCGTTCTTGTTGGCCTTACTGCACACCTGCGGCTCGTTGGTTCATTACTGAAAAGTATTTGAGTGGCAAACTGTCACTGCCAGAGTCTTTGCCAGTTTTGGGTACTCTAGCAAAGCTGAGTTTAGCAGAGTCTAATCTGAGGCTTTGTTTCTTTGAGTCTAACTTTGTTTTTGTCTTTGCCATTCGGCAGGACGCCTTCCTGTGTAACTGGATGCCTGGCCTTCTCCCCCTGGAAGGATTAACCGAGTTCACACTGAGCAGGGGAAAACATCCACATGTTCCGTTCAAGTCCCTTTCGGAAATCCAAGTGACACGCCGCTCCATTGCTCCTCAGGGTCCAACCAATGTCTACCCGTCCGCTCTCCAATGAGTTCACTCTTCTCTGGATAAACCCACACCAACTGGATCAAGGAAAAACAAGAACCCCCTTAAACCTGAGTCCCGCTGCTACTGAACTAAAGACTTAGTCATCTTTTCCGACGGCCCATGAACTGATCACTGTGATCTCCTCCCCAGACTTTCCAGTTCCGGTTCACCAGTTCTCTGAGTTCCTGATTCAACTCCTGTACATTCTCCTCAATAAACCTGTTAAACTTTCCCCCTGCTTCTCTGAGTGTTTTTCTGCATGTAGGTCAGATCTGTTAAATCGATCATGACAGTTTTTAACTGTTATAGATAGGATTTCTAGGCACAGCCAAATGCTGGAGGGGATCCGGTTTGGTGTCTGATTTCCTTCTGTTTTTTAGAATTACGTGGTTCTGCTGGCTTACTTCTACCAAGATCTACAGTTTTCACTATGGGTCAGAGCCACCTGTGAAACAGCTGGGATGATAATCAGCCAACAGAATAAGATGGCTTGAACTCCTAAGGTCAGAGGAGAGTTCCTACCTCAAATGGAAGAATTTCATTGTCTTGTTCATGAATGAGCGAAGAATGGAACAATACATCAAGATATAAGCTGCATGAGGTTATCAATACCATGTTACCATGGCGGCACTCCAAGGCAGTGGCCAAGAACAGCTCCTATCAACAATTTCACAAAATATGCGCTTAAAACGATTCAAACTAGACATCAGACCCGCATCTATAATCGCCAAAGCCTGCTGGGGCTATGGTCACAAAATGTTTTCAATACTGACATTTTGACCATTTAAAAGCTGCAGAGACCTACGGACAGATATATATATAACAACAGCAGAAAAATAACAGACTGAAGAAGAGATGTGCAAGACAGAGAAAGCGGTGCTGAAGAGGGGGGCTCACTACGAAGGTAAAGAGAGATCCCCACGGACCACTGCTTCCATCAATGCTGCTCTCCAACGTCTGCTCATTGGAAAACAAAATGGATAATCTCCGAGGATACAGTATATGTAACTGCTGCACCACCAGTCTGAAGGAGTCTTGGTTGCATCCAGCAATACCAGAAACTGCTATTAACCTGAGGGGCTAATACTATACCACGCCGATAGAAACAAAGAGCTCTGTGTGAATGGAAACTCCTCTGAGACTGTTCCCAGGCTAACTTCAGGTTCTAGAGGGGAAGCACGGCCCTCTGCAGGTGAAAATAAAGAGAGCACTCTAGATGCTTCCCGGCCAAATGCTGAAACATCCCCAACCCGCCCCTCCCGGCCCCCTCCAGCTTCCACACCTTCTCCAGCAGCGTCTGTTGCTGCTAAACCTGCAGATGGCACCACTGCTGCTTCAATCATGTCAGCCTCTTCAACCCAGGGGGGGCTACCACTCTCACATCTTCCTCCCCTGAGCCAGGAGAAGCGAGTGCTTCAGGAGCTGGAGGCAGTAGTAGCAGCTAAACAACAACTGATGGTTGAAGCCCAGGCTACAGGCCCCTAATGCTCCAGCATCAGTTCCTCTTCTACAAGAGTAAAAATCCAATTTGGATGCTAAGATCCTATCCAGATCCATCTAACATCACTGCTGCCAAGCAAACATGAATGATGTGCATTCCATAACTAGATATAGTGACTTAATATCACAGTGTTTTTTTTTTTTTAAATCACTGCTGCTTGCCTTGTCAAGGCTGCACTATGAAGAATGATACTGCCTAGAGAGCTGTTATGAACAAAATGTCTTTTTTTTTAAACTTAATGTATACAAAATGACAAGATAAATCTGTCTAAGTCTAAGTCAAAATAATGATAACAAACTAAATAGAAAGTAAGTTCAATTCAATTCAGTTTATTTATATAGCGCCAAATTCACAACACATGTCATCTCAAGGCACTTTACAGTGCCTTGAGTAAGTGATCTCGATTGGTTCCTGGGAGGTTAAAACATATGTTGGTGATGGATACCCACTATCTGCCATGGTGTTGTATGCTTATGACCTGATAAGCTTAGCAAAACAAAAACATTTAGCCAACATAGCCTTCCCAGTGCTATTAGAATGGTATCACGTCTTACTGTGAACACAATCACTTCAAAACATCCACCATAAACATATTTTATGAAAACTGTTTGCCTATTAAAATATCATAAATGTCTCAAGAGACACGGTTGAGACAAGGCTGATCTTTATTTCATTAGTAAAGGAATCCTTTAAGATTACTTATCTCTTTAACAAGACTGTCCTGTCTAAGAACGACGTGGAATGTGCAGCCAAGTCATTACATTTACTAACACCAAGAATATTTAAAAAAAGAACAAACAATAAAACACAGAAAAAAAGCTATGAGATCGTTTTGTCACTGTCTACACTTAAGTATCAGTGCAGGATGTATCTGTCATGGTTTGGTGAAGGTTTTTGAGAACCCAAATGCAGTGGTCAGGAAGTCAACGTGGGTCTTGAAGATGTAATAAGGCAACTGAGCCAAAAATCCCAAAATCCACAGTACAAAAATAAAAAGAACCAGAAGACATCAGGAGATAATTCATGTAGGGAGCCAGAGATGAGGAAGCAACACAACAACAACAAGGAAGCAGCACTGAGCGACTGCAGAGTTGGAGTATATAAGGGGAACAGAACAAAGGATGGGCTAATGAGCTGGATATGGAGCCGGTGTGAGTGGAACTAACTAGAAGGAAGCCAAGGGGAAACAAGCGCAAGGTGGCAACAGAGAGTAACTAAAGACTGCTGGAATATAGTGGAAAATAAACTATAG